>OY728156.1:2019069612-2019721612 GCA_963277665.1 Viscum album
AGAGGTCCAGTTGGAAGGAAAAGGGGATGAATTCATCAAAGAAAAAGGAGGTAAGTAAACCAAATATCCATCCTGTGAGAAGTGTTGTAAAATGCATCCTGAATAATGCTTATCCAAGTCTATAAAGTGCTTTCGGTGTGGTATGTTGGGTCATATTGCTCGCAACTATAAGGAAGATGATCAAGCAGGCAATGACAAGCTAGCGGTAAGATGTTTTAAGTGTAATGAAATGGGTCATTATGTAAACGAGTGTCTAAAGAAGAACTCAACTAGGGGAAAGCAGCCAGACTACAAGCAGAAAGGGGTGGTGAAATCCTTTGCAACTACTTTAGCAGATGTTGGGCCATCGAATGAAGTAGTATCAGGTACACTGTTTGTTTGTTCAGATTATGCCAATGTGTTGTTTGATTCAGGGTCTACACATTCTTTCATTTCTGAGAAGTTTTCTAGTAAATTGGGAATTCCATATCAAGATATGAATCCTGAACTTATGGTAAAAACACCTGGAGAAAAAGTTGAGGCAAAAAGAAATTATAAAAACTTTCTTATCCTTGTGTGCAGAAAGAATCTACCTTCAATCCTTATTGTTTTGCCTCTATTAGAGTTTGATGTTATTTTGGGCATGGATTGGATTTATTTTTATCATTCTAAGATTGACTGCAGAGCTAAAATGGTTTCTTTTTAGAAGTATTTTCAGTTTGTGTACAAGAATGAACCCTTGATTTTGATAACATATCAGGAAGTTGAGAAACTAGTAAAATATGGAAATGCATGTTATCTTGGACATATTGTTGAAAATAAAGGAACTTTTCAGATTAATTATGTGCCAGTGGTAAATGAGTATCTTGATGTTTTTCCTGATGAGTTGCCTAGTATTATTCATGACCGGGAAGTTGAATTTACTATCGACTTAGTTTTTGATTCTAAGCCAATTTCAAAACCCCCTTATAGAATGGCTCAAGTTGAACTTTTAGAGTTAAAGAAGCAATTGCAGGAGTTATTAGATAAAGGTTTCATTCGACCTAGCACATCACCATGGGGTTCACCTATCTTTTTTGTAAAAAATAAAGATGGTTCAATGATACTTTGCATTGATTATAGAGACTTGAATAATATCACTGTTAAGAACAAGTATCCTTTGCCTCATATCGATTATTTATTTGATCATCTCCAGGGAGCTCAGTATTTTTCGAAGATTGACTTGAGGTTGGGGTACCATTAGTTGAAAGTAAAAGAAGCAGATGTTTCGAAGACTGTGTTTCGTACTAGATATAGCCATTATGAATTTGTAGTTTTGCCTTTTGGGTTAACCAATGCACATGTTGTATTCATGGACCTTATGAATAGAATTTTCCATGAGTTCTTGGATAAGTTTGTGGTTGTTTTAATTGATGATATTTTGGTGTTTTCTAAAAGTAATGAGGAGCATGAAAGTCATTTAAGGGTTATCTTTAAAAACATAAAAGAAAAGAAACTATATGGAAAATTCAGCAAGTGTGAGTTTTGGTTACAACAAATTTCTTTCCTTGGTCACATTATTTCAAAAAATGGCATAATTTTTGATCCTGTTAAAACAAAAGTTGTTGAATAATGGACAAGACCCAAAAATGTTACAGAGATCCATAGTTTTCTTGGTTTGGAAGGTTACTACCGAAGGTTTGTTGGAAAATTTTCATGGTTATCTAGTCCAATGACTAAGCTAAGTCGGAAGGGTGTTATGTTTATCTAGATAAAAGAATGTGATGATTGTTTTCAGGAGTTGAAAAGAAGATTGGTGAATGCTCCAGTTTTGGCACTTCCTTCTAGGAATAGCGAGACTGTGATATATAGTGATTCTTCGTTGAAGGGACTTGGTTGTGTCCTTATGAAGAATGATTAGGTAATTGCATATGCTTCACATCAGTTGAAAAATCATTATGTAAATTACGCTACACCTGACTAGGAATTAGCTGTTATTGTTTTTTCTCTAAAAATTTGGAGGCATCATTTGTATGGAGTAAAGTGTGAAATATATACTGATCATAAAATTATAATGTATATATTCACTCAGAAAGAATTGAACTTGAGACAGAGGAGATTGATAGAATTAATCAAGGATTATGATTGTACAATTCATTACCATCCGAGAAAAGCCCATAAAGTGGATGATGCTTTGAGTTGAAAAAGTAATGCTTCATTAACCATGGTACGTTTGGAACGAGATCGTTTGGTTTTAGATTTGATGAACTTTGGAATAAATTTTGTTGGTGCAGGAAGTTCTTATGTTTTGTTTCAGGTATCAGTGAGATCATCCCTATCAGACAGAATTAAGCATGCGCAGAGGAAAGATAGTGGGTTGTAGAAAAAGGTAGAGTTGGTTCAGAAGGGTAAGTTGCCTGAATTTAATATTGATAATGATTGTTTTTTTAGGTTTGGGAAGAGATTATGTGTGCCTGGTGATTCACAGTTGAAGAATGAGTTGTTATGTAAGGCTCATAGTTCCCCGTTTTCAGTTCATCCAGGTAGTACTAAGATTTACCGGGATCTGAGGGAGTATTACTGGTGGGATGGAATGAAAAGTGATATTGCTGATTTTACTGTGAAGTGTTTGACTTGTCAGCAGGTTAAAGTAGAGTGGTAGTTACTAAAAGGGATGCTTCAGCCTTTACTAGTGCCAGATTGGAAATGGGAAAATATATCCATGGACTTTGTTGTGGGATTACCGAAGACATCTCGAGGTAATAATGCAATCTAGGTTATTGTTGATCGCTTGACAAAATCTACTCATTTTCTTCCTATTCGAGATACATTCTCTCTAGATCAACTTTCTCGATTGTATCTTAAAGAGATAGTCAGGTTCCATGGAGTTCCCCTATCCTTTGTATCCGATCATGGTCACAGGTTTACTTCTAACTTTGGGAAAGGCCTTCAAAAGTCGTTGGGTACTGAATTAAATTTTAGTATAGCTTTTCATCCTCAATCAGATGGGCAGTCAGAACAAACAATTCAGACTTTGGAGGATATGTTGCATGCTTGTTTGATGGATTGTCAGGGAAGTTAGGACCAACATCATTCTTTGGTTGAATTTTCATATAATAACAGTTTTCATTCCAGTATACAGATGGAACCGTTGGAGGCATTATATGGGAAGCAGTGTCGAACACTAGATTTTTGGGATGAAGTGGGTGAAAGGAAGCTGATGTGACCAGAATTGGTAGAAGAGATGGCATAAAATGTTCAGTTGATTCAGAAACCCATGAGAACAACCCAGAGAAGATAGAAAAGTTATTCAGACAATAGGAGGAAGGATCTATCTTTTGAGGTAGGTGATCATGTTTTTCTCAAGGTTTCACCGTGGAAAAGTGTGATGCGATTTGGTAAGAAATGAAATCTGAGTCTAAGGTTTATTAGAACATATAAAATTCTAGAGAGAGTTGGATCAGTTGCTTACCGAGTGGCTTTACCTCCGAGTTTATCTCAGGTACACAATGTTTTTCATGTTTCGTTGTTGAGAAAGTATATGCCAGATCCATCTCATGTTTTGAGCCCTGAGGTAGTTCAGTTGGAAGAGAATATCTCTTATGAAGAACAACCAGTCCAGATTCTTGACTGAAGAGAGCACGTGTTGTGAAATAAGGTAATTCACCAGGTAAAGGTCTTGTGGAAAAACCATATGGTTTAAGAGGAAACATGGGAATCTGAAAATTCTATGAGGGATAAATACCCCCACTTATGTTGATAAGTGAATAAAATTGCGAGGACACAATTTCCAAAAGGGGGGAAGGATGTAACATCCCAGGTAAATAAAGAATAGAACATTTTCATATTTATTAATATATACAAATTAAATATTAATTTTACTTTAAATGGGTTGATATGTTCGATAGAGTACCTGATACGCAACAAAGAGTTTCTTTGAAATCTTACGTTGCACACTAGTAATAAAATAATATTATTTTAAATGGTAGTTAACACATAGTCGTTGTATTGGTGGGAATGAATAGAAATAATTAAAATATGATTATTTATGTTTTTTAAATGTTTTTAAATTTATCCGATAATGGATAAAGGCTTAAAATACGAAAAGATTTCAATTTTAGGCATATATACTCTAATTTTCACTAAAGGCCCACTTATCGCCTTTTGATGGAGAACCGTAATTAAATATACTTTTGTTCACTCTTATACATTATATTGGACCAAATAAAATTCTTCTTTAGAATCGGTACATCAAAATTTACTTTGTGTAAATTTTTGGTATTTTTCTGATAAAGTTCATTTTTTAATGATTAGTGAAAAATGTTGTATTTTAATTCAAAACCACTTTTTAATATAATTTATTAATATGATTAGATTATCTTTTAAATTGGTTTTAAAGTGAAATTAGAATATATTTTTACCATTTAATCCAATAGTGGTCGCTGAAATTAATTTCACTTTGAAATTGGACTTAAACTAGTGTCAATCTTTTGATATATATTGTTTCATAGAAAACACGCTATTTGTCATGGCAGCGGGAATTAATTATTAAATTAATTAGTGTAACTTATATGATTTGAATTTTTTAAAATAGACATAATTTTTGAATTCAGAATATCAAATACAGATTAGGGTGAAGTTTTGGTATTTTTTTGAAAAACTTCAATTTTGATGAATAGTGAAACCACTAAGTGGTACTTAAAAAACCGGTTTTTTTAAATGAAATTTTACCACCTCTGTATTTTGAATTTAAAAAATCCGATATAAATGGTTGTCATTAAGAAGTAATATTTAGATCAATGGGATTAAAATAATTTTTGGTGAATAGTAAGTTTTATGTTTTTAATCACGATTAGAGGTAATTAGTGTAATTTAAGGTAATAATAATGTTTAAATAATATGAAATGACCATGAAACATGTACTACCCTTATTGGATGTGTCATGGCCGACGAAAAAAATCCATGGGTAAACTTCGGGACCCCATGGAGCCACTTTTGTAGGGAAATGACATTAATAACTTTTTATTTAATGTTAAAATAAAAATGTCACAAACATGTGTTGTTTTACTAAAAAAAATTAAATGGGGTTATAAAAGACATATTTTTGACTATAAATATTCATTAGAAAGCTAAAAATATTTCATACATCATGATATTTTTTGTATAATTTTTATCCATTAAATAAATTAAATTATTTATGACACCATGATGATGCAGCGATTACCTCATTATTTAGCGATTTAAATAAAATGAAAAGATAATGTAATATATTAGACCTACACTTTTAAAAAACCTATTGGATGGGTAAATTTCAAACTATTATCACCTTAGCCTATAAATATATAATTTTGGGACCTTTAAAAACAAAAAATCATTTTATAATAAAGTAACCTTTTATAACTTTCCAAGAGTGCCCCTCCTCTCCTCTTATAGAAGGCCCCCATCTCTACCACCTTACCCACACCTCTCAAGCCTTTGGATCGGCCAAACCCTGCCCATTTTTTCTATCCACATCCCTCTCTTACTCCTAGAAGCCTCACTTTGGGCAGAAGTCTTTCCAAGGAAGCCTTTGAGCTCAAATCAAAAAACGTTACCCGATTTAAAGGTAGTGTCTTCTCTTGTGTTCTTATGTTTTATTTTGCTTCTCCGACCCCCTAAACTCTTTTTATTACTTTCTTTTGAAACAAAAACCGTATCTTCAATATACTAGAATGTTTTTATGAGATGTATTAGAGCTAAACCTACACACACCTTCGTTTTATGGTTTAATAACCTACTGTTTCTGTGGTTGGCGATTTTCTGCCTCCCGAAACGATGATTGTTCAATATTCTTTTAACACCTTTCATGGTGCCCATTAAGATGTCACTATATTTATATATGATATATATTATGTTTTTGTTTTCGTTATGCTTATTAATTTTCCATTTTTAGCATACCTTTATGGTTTCCATTGTGGGTAAACACGATAATTTCATTTTAGGAAGTGCGGACTACCGCCCCCTAAAAGTGATTTGATTCGTTAATGCCATATGTGGGATGTATAAAGGATGGAGTTAATGTTATTATATATGATGTTATACTAGAATTATAATATACCCTTATATCATTATGATTTCACTCCATTAAATATGAAATAGAAATGAAAGTAGCGTTCATGCGTACGTACGGCTTACCATCTCCATGAACGGTGCATTTCATTTATTACCTCTAAATGTTATATACTATTATAAATACATGTATATGCTGGATATATATGATATATATGACTTCCAAATAATTAATATTATTTTGGATATAATGAACCTTTGACCACATAAACAACATGTAACATTGCAGGTAAATAAAGAATATTACATGTTCATATTTATCCCTATTTGTGAAAAAAAATATTAATATTTCTTTAAAGGGAACGCTATTCTCGATGGCGTACCCAATACGCAACAACGAGTTCCTTTGAAATCTTACGTTGCAATCTAATAATAAAATAATATTATTTTAAATGGTAGTTAATGCCTAGCCATTGTAATGGTGGGAAAGAACGAAACTAAGTAAAAAATTATTATATATGTTTGTCAAATATTTTTACTTTTTACAATAAATGTTAGAGGATTAAAAATGTGAATGAATCCAATTTTAAGGCGTAAACATTCTAATATTCTTTAAAAGGTCGATTAACCGCCTTTTGATGGAGAACCTCTTTTAAATACACTTTTTGACCATTTTATGTGTTATATTTGACAAAACAAAATTCTTCTTTAGAATCGGGACATCAAAATTT
This sequence comes from Viscum album, assembly GCA_963277665.1. NCBI lineage: Eukaryota > Viridiplantae > Streptophyta > Magnoliopsida > Santalales > Viscaceae > Viscum > Viscum album. The sequence continues at coordinate 2,019,076,350 of OY728156.1, forward strand.
ACTTTGTGTAAATTTTTGGTATTTTTCCGATAAAGTTCATTTTTTAATGAATAGTAAAAAATGTTGTATTTTAATTCAAAACCTCTTTTAAATATAATTTATTTATATGATTAGATTATCTTTTGAATTGGTTTTAAAGTGAAATTAGAATATATTTTTAACATTTAATCCAATTTTGGTCATTGTAATTAATTTCACTTTGAAATTGGAGTTAAACTAGTGCCAATCTTTTAATATATATTGTTTCTTAAAAACACGCTATTTGTTTTGACTGCGTGAATTAATTATTAAATTAATTAATGAAACTTATATGTTTTGAATTTTGTAAAATATACATCATTTTTGAATTCGGAATATCAAATATAGCTTTGGGTGAATTTTTGGTATTTTTCTGAAAAACATCAAATTTAGATGAATAGTGAAACCACTAAGTGGTAGTTTAAAAACCAATTTTTCGTTTAAATGAAACTTTATCACTTCGGGGATTTGATTTTCAAAAATACGACATACATGGTTGTTATTAGGATGTAAAATGTGGTTCAATGGGATTAAAATATTTTTTTTGGTGAATAGTAACTTATATGTTTTTAATCGCGATTAGAGGTAATTAGTGTAAATTAAGGCCAAAATAATGTTTTAATAATATGAAACGACCTTGACACATATCCTCCCATTATTGGATGAGTAATGGCCGACCAATAGAATCCATGGTTCAACTTGGGGACCCCATGGAGCCACTTTGGTTGGAAAATGACATTAATAACTTTTTATTTAATGTTAAAATTAAAATGTCACAAACATGTGTTGTTTTACTAATAAAATTTTTACATGGTGTTATACAAGTCATATTTTGGAATATAAATATTCATTTGAAATATAAAATGATTTCCTACATTATTATAGTTTTTTTATAATTTTTAGACATTAAATAAATTAAATTATTTATGACACCATGATGATGCAGCGATTATCTCATTATTTAACGATTTAAATAAAATGAGAAGATAATGTAAAATCTAAGACCTACAATTGTCAAAAACCTATTGGATGGGTGTATTTAGAACTCTTATCACATTATACTCTAAATATATAATTTTGGGACCTTTAAAATTCTAAAATCATTTTATAATAAAGTAAAAGTTTATAACATTCCAAGAGTGCCCCTCCTCTCCTCTTATAAAAGGCCCCCACCTCTACCACCTTACCCACACCTCTAAAGCCTTTGGCTCAGCCACCACCTTACCATTTAATCTCCCCACATCCCTATATTCATCATTTAAGCCTCACCTTTTGTGCATAATCCTTTCCAAGGAATCCTTTGAGCTCAAATCAAAAAGAGTTACCTGATTTAAAGGTAATGTCTTCCCTTATGTTCGTTTTTTTATTTTGTTTCTCAAACCCTCTAAACTATTTTTATTCCTTATTTTTTTAACAACAAAAGTATATTAAATATACTACTATGTTGTTATGTGAAGTATTCTAGCTACACTTACACACACCTTCGTCTAATGGTTAAAGAACATACTGTTTCTATAGATGGCGAATTTCTGCCTCACGAAACGATGATTGTTCAATATTCTCTTAACACCTTTCATGGTGGCCATTATGATGTCACTATATTTTATATATGATATTTATGTTATTTATTTTTTCTATATGAATCTGAATTTTATATTTAAAACACTCCTTTATGCTTTTCATGTTGTGCAAATGCGATAATTTTGTACTAGGAAGTGTGGACTACCGCCCCCTCAAGTGATGTGACTCGTTCATGCAATTCATGGAATGTATAAAGAATGAAATTAATGAAAATATGTGACCTATATAACATATATATTATACTTTAATTATAATATATATATATATCTAAATTATTTTTAATTCCATTAATATGACAAAGAAATGAAAGTAGCGTTCATGCGTACGTACGGCCTACCGTCTCCATGAATGGTGCATTCCATTTCTTTTTATCTCCAAATGTTATGGAGTAGTATAAAATGAATATGTAATGGATATATATGATATTTAAATCATCAATACTTTTCTGGAGATGATTTACTTATAACTACATGGACAATTATTTTCAAACAAGTTCATTTTTGACTCATGTACCAAACATCAACAAAAACATCTGATATGAACTCACATTATTAACCAATTATTATAACATTATAATATGTGATATGAACTGAATAATAATTTTTAAAAGAGGTCCTTAAGAAGTTATAAATTTACCAATGTTTATTATTTAGGAATATAAAGAAACAGACAAGACAAGTCGGTCTTGAGGTATGGGATCCTACCTCTCTCTTTCTTTTTAAGCACTCTCTTTTATGTCATTTCCTTTAAGCTCATCTTTATTATGTTTGTGGATGTTCTTTTATATTATTTTTACTGTAATTTTTATGTTCATATTATGAGAGACCCTATTTTAACTCATCAATCCATTTTTGGATGTTTTAAGTGGCGCCGTTAGGCTGCCGAGTTTTCGTAAGGGATTTTTCATCTCACTTTTATTCCTGTGTCATTTATGCTACGTTTGCCACCATTTCCTTTGAGTGGTGTATTTACTACCCATTATTAGACTATTTGTGTAATATACTTTTGTTTATGGGTATTTACATCTTCATTGTATGACCCTTCTTCTATGGGGTGTACGTTTTGAAAGTTACCCAAGTCGGAAAGGGAACCTTTCACCCTCCTCTTTCTAAAAGACTTATTTTGATATGTCTTTTAATTCACATAATATTATGTTGGGATATATTCTTCAATATCTTTATTGATGTAAATTTTATGTACAAGTGATGAGATACCATTTTTATCTCTCATCAACTCATTTTCTAAATTTTGAAGTGACGCCGTTAGGCTGTAGAATTTTTGCAAGGGGACTTCTTAACCCAATTTTGATTCTTTGGGGTAAATTTTTAATCCTTGAATATGTTGTTCTATGAATATGTGTGAATGAACTGTGATTGTTTTACACTTAATATCCACTTATATTTGGTGTATTCGTTTGTCACACATAATTATGTAATTGATTTATCCTTAATCTAAGGATACCGTCTTTGTAAGGGACTTTGTCTCAATCTCTTTTCATTGAAGCATATTTTGTTTAAACACAACTTTATTTATACAGTGTATAAACCCATTTTAATTTTAATTTTATTCAAAATGGATCTTTTTTACACAAATCATTTTACTAAAAAACAAAAAGTATGTTTCTTTTAACATACGCGGTGACAACGAACTTTCCACCGCCGCGAGTATTATTTGATCTTTGGCTTCCTCAACAAGCCCTAATATTTTTTAAATGTAAATAAATACCATATACTCTTTTATTATTTTGGTATTGAAAATGGTTTTGATAATGGATTTTTTAAGTCAATATATTTAAGTGATATATTGTGATTGAAATATGAAAATGGTTTCTTTCATTTATAATTGTTTTATGTATTATGATTTTATAATGGTACTTGGACATTTTTTGGGTGGTTACGTGATAAACCATATGATGGGTGGTTCCGTGAATACCAGGATGGGTGGTTACATTATAACCTCCAATTCATTGGTTATGGAAGTCGGCCGTATGGATATTCCCTTAAGTATATGTGGAAGTCGACCGTATGGTTATTCCATTTAAGTATGTTTATGTCCCAAGTTACATTTATATGTTATGTGTTATTTATATGGGTTTTATGGTAATAGTTTGGTTACAAAAGGGTATGTAATGGTCTTTTAGTCAATGAAGAGTTTTTACTACTTCATAATGGTGAAAATTATTACTTTGGTAAAGTATTAATGGTTTACTTGTTGTTTTGAAAAACTAACAGTTTTCCTCATTTGTGTATCCTTTACTGGGCTTTTTATGATCATCCCAATTTTTTTGAAATGTTTTCAACAGGACTTAAAGATGAATAGGGTCAAGGATGGGATCAAGGAAAGACATGCTATCTAAAACATGGAACTAGACATGTTTCTTTTTAAGTGTTTTTTTATGTTATGGAATCTTAGTAGAAGTGTCTACTATGTAATATTTTGAGATGTAATAGTTGTGACCTAATTCTCTAAAACTCTAAACCTGAAAAGATCCTCAATGTGAATTATTCATTTAATTCAATATTAAGTAAGGTTTAAGGCTGGGGCCTTATACAACATGTAATCGTAAGAAGTATATTTTTGACTTATGAACCAGATATCGCCAAAATGATCATTATTATCTTAAATGTTTAAATAATGTTTATAACATTGAAATAAGTTATATAAAAGGAATAGTAAGCTTTAAAAAGGTTCTTAAGCAAGTAGAAATTAACTTTAGTTTATTATTCATGAGACTAAAGAGTGATCGAGTCACGTCGGACACGAGGTATGGGACTTCATCTCAATCTCCTTTCATTGAGGCATATTTTGTTCTAATACAAGGCTTTCTTTTATATGGTGTATAAACCCATTTGACATTTAATTTTATACAAAAGGAATCTTTTTCTGCATAGATTTTTACAAAACGACAAAAAGGAATGTTTCTTTTAACGTACGCGGTGACAACGACCTTTTCCTCCATCGAGAGTATTATTTGGTCTTTGGCTTCCTCAACAAGCTGTAATGTTTTTAAAATGAAATAAATACCATATACTATTTTATGTATTTTGGTATTGAAAATTGTTTTTATAATGGATTTGTTATGTCAATATATTTATGTGATATATTGTGATCAAAGTGTGGAAATTTTTTCTTTCCATTATATTTGTTTTTTGTCTTATGATTTTATAATGGTACTTGGACATTTGACGGGTGGTTACGTGATAAACCATATGAAGGGTGGTGACGTTAATACCAGGATGGGTGGTTACGTTATAACCTCTAATGCATTGGGTATGGAAGTCAGCCTTATGGCTATTCCATTAAGTGATATGTGTGGAAGTTGACCGTATGGTTATTCCATTTAAGTATGTTTATGTCCCAAGTTACCATTATATGTTATGTGTTCTTTATATGGGTTTTATGGTAATATTTTGGTTACAAAAGGGTATGTAATGATCTTTTATTCAATGAAGAGTATTTTCTTCTTCATAAATGTGAACGGTATTACATTGATAAAGTATTCTTGGTTTAGGGGTTGTTTTGAAAAACTAACAGTTTTCCTTCTTTGTGTATCCCTTACCGACCTTTTTATGCTCACCCCATGTTTTTGAAAATTTTTTCATAGGACTTAATGTGGAATAGGGTCAAGGATGGGATCAAGGAATAGTCATGCTATCTAAAACATGGAACTATACATGTTTAATTTTAAGAGTTTTTATTTTATTGAAACTTAGTATAAGTGTCTACTTTGTAATCTTTTGAGATATAATAGTTATGTCCTAATTCTCTAAAACTCTAAACCTGAAAAGATCCTCAATGTGAATTATTCATTTAATTCAATATTAATTAATGTTTAAGGCTGGGGACTTATACAACACTTTCACTTCCCATTTTTTGGAAATTGGTTGAATGATGGTTCTTTAATAATAAAAATATCAATTTAGTATATTTTAAATAATTAATTTTTTATTTTTTTATAAATATAATAGATTTATTGGAGATAAAACAAGAATTAAAATTTTTTGATAACTTATGGAAATTACATATCCATGGAAAGAACTTCTCTAGATCCCCTCTTAAGGATTCTAGGGTTTATATTTTTGGAATACCAGAACCTCAACAATGCGAATAATAATGTTTATAAATTATTTTTTCAAGGGATCATTGAGGTATAAGACATAATGTGGGGTGAATAAATTAAGGATGGGTTTTCCCCTTATAAAGGAGGGAAAAGACAATCATGGAATTACTAAAAAAATTAATTTATAATTAACTATTTCTAAATATAAATGTATATAAGTGGAAATATATTAGAACCCTGGTTAATATATGTCTGAAATAGTATCAACCAAAAAACCTTTATACTATTAAGTGGTATTTTAGAACTTCTCCTTTGGTTTAACCCCTTAATTTCCATATTTTAACCTTAACAATATTAACATTTTTTCACTCTTAATTGGTTATGATTTTACTAATAAGTTTAATATTGAATCATAAATGGACAGTGGTTGAAATTTTGTACCATATATTATCCTATTTATCCACATTAAATTTTTTAATTATTTTGAAATAATACAATAAAATATTGTTTTCATAAAATATCATTAATTTTAAATTTGACATTATTGATTTAATTTGAATTAAAATACATAAATTCAAAGATGTAATTAGATTATAATCCTTTTACACATCAATATACTATTTTATTTATATAAAAAATTCTTATAACATAATGAATCACTTTAAATATATTAATTTTAGTATTTTTAAAATTAGTTATTTTTTATTAAATAAATATTTCATTTGAGGTGTATAAGAACTTAAAGTAATTATATATTTTTTTAAAAATTATAAATAGATTTATATCTTGAAAATAATTTAATTGAACTCAAAATATACATTTTTATTCATTAAAAACATTAATTTCTCTATATGTATACATATAAGAGATATTTTAAACTATAAGACAGAAATTTTGTAACTTAATTTTTATTAAATATTATATAGGTCATTTTCATGAATAAGTGTCCATTAAAAAAATTAAATTAAATAATTAGGTGAAAATTTTATCACTAAATTCATCAAATATGAATTTAGGTTAAAATTTATAACCACGTCACTTATTTTTAACCTTGATTAACCCTAATTTACCCTTAACTAAGGAGATAAATGCTACCATTGTTACTATTCATATGGAAGAAAAATATAAGTGTATAATTTACCTAATTTTAAACATATGATTATAAATATTTTATTAATTTTAAAAAATTTAGTAAAATTATTTTTTAGAAATTTATTTTAGAATAATCTCACAAAACATCATGAAGACCACTTTTTAGAAAAATGCATTTTTAAGTACAAAACTTGGTTAATTTTTATATCATGTTTAGGAAAATATTTAATAAATTTAAAAATATTTTATTGGACATTTAATATATAAATTCAATTAAAAAATTTGATCAATAATGATCTATTTAATCTATTAATATAAAAATAGATTATGGGAAAAACTAGTTGTTCGAGAAAATGTAATTTTACATATAAACATGTTTTTATACGAAATTAAAACATAAAATTGATTCAAATTTGATTCATTAGATTATTTAAAATATAAAATAAATAAATTTATAGTAAATATATTTTAAAATAAAATCTAACATTGTATATTCCTTGAATAAAAATGTAGTTATGAATTAAAATAAGTAATTTTCACTATTCACTGGAAAATAAATATTTTAAGAAATATCCTAAAAAATCACCCTATGTTAATTACTATATTATTAATTCAAAAAATTAGTTAATTTTAAGAAAAAAAATTAAAAGTTTAAAAAATATAATATTTTCTCATAAAAATCATTTTGAATTGAATCATTTTTTAAGTATAATATACCTTTTATAAAATTTAAAAGCTTAAATCCTAAAAAATAAAAAATATATTAATTTTAATTGGAATATTTTATTTATATATTTCATAAATTAGTTGTTCCTATTAATACCTTCCAATTTAATGGATTGATTATAATGGTCTTATTTAAACATTAATATTTTAATATATATAATGGTTCATTTGTACTTGGTGTTGTGTGTAATGAGTTCTATTGAAGAAAATAAATTTTAATAAAAATAATTCATAAAAGTTATGGTATTTACAAAGAACAACATATAAAATAAAACATGTTTCACTGCATGTAACGCATCTCAAAAATTGAAATTGAGAAATTGGACCCATATAGATTTTATAAAAATTGAACCAAAACAACTTAAATGTGGGAAATTGAAATAGAAGTTTAATTACCATGATTAAAGATTTTATATCAATATAATATTTCCATTATGTGCATATACACCATACAATGAAAATTTGATCTTAATCCAAAACAAATCTCAAGGAAATAATTTTGAGATGTGAAACCCTTAAAAATTTTGTAGCAATGGTATCAAAATACATTTAAAGTGAGATCTTAAAATTAAACAGTAAATTCCAAGAAAAAATAAAATCTAGATAACATATTGTAATGTTTAACACAAAAACTAGATAAAATAAAACATAGTGTGAAATTAGTAACATATCTAAAGTAATTTAAATTGGGAATAAAAACCTTTACCTTGGATTATTATTTGTTCATATTCATTATACCCTCCTGAATAATAAAATTTTACATAGTAAATACATTATTAATAAAAAAATTATTCTAGTTCTTTTAACGATCATTTAAAATCATATTCTATTTATTTATTTTATATTTTTTTCTTTTGTTAACCATTTGATTTGGTTATGTTAATTTTTAAAAAAATTATACAGTAAGTTGACCATTTTTAAAGGTATTAGGAAATAGTTTCATTATCTATGTAATTTTATAGAGAGTTGTTATTTATCATTATAGAAACATACTTATTTTTGTTCAATAGGTTATCAAAAATAAATTAACATTGAGAAAATTATCTTGATATACATGTTTTGTGAAGTTAAATTTTATGAAAATAATTTATTATTAATTTTATTAATATAAAGGTAAAATTAATATTAAATAACCTTTATCATATTATAAATATTTTTTATTAATTTAATCCATTTATAGGACATAACATCTTATGTGGTGATAAAAATAAAATATGCCGTCCATGGATGTGGTAGTTCACACATACATTCTAGAGATATTCTCATTTTTTAACGAATGGAAGGGAAAAAGGCATATAATGGTCTATCTTTTAAGAAGTATAATAATTTCATAAATATAATATTTATTCATTAAATAAATATTTTATACCTATCCATGTAAAACATTGGTGAAAAATGCAATACACCATTCATGTGGGTAGTAGTCTACATGTATAAAGAAGAGAAACTTTTATTTTTCAAAGGATATAAAGTAAAGAAGGTAGAAAATGGATTTTAAATCAACATAATAAAATTTTAGTAATTTTTCAACTAATTTCATATTGTTAATATTGTTAAATAATATATTTAGAGGGTGGAAGAATATTTAAACTTTAATGAGAACAGTTAAGATGATTACTTCTTCCCTAAGTTTCCTCCTTTGGATCTATCAATAATCCTTTTTGGCTTAGACTTTTGGTGGCACTAAAATCTATAAATATTGGTAAATGTTTTTTGATGTTATTTGGGATGATCTTTGTTTATCTAAAGTGCTCTAAGTTCATGGATATGTGAGGAGTGGAGGAGTAATTTTATATGTTAGAGGTGTGGAACTTTTGTAAATACTCTTAAATTTCAAATAATATAAATGTATATCTCAAGGTAAATTCCACCAAGAAATCCAAAATTCATTGATAATATCATATATGTCTAAATTATATCATCAAATCAAATTATATACCATATTTTCTGATATTTCTTACCCTATCACATAGATTTAACTATTTTTAAATCATTTAACTCCAATGATAAAGACTGTTTTTTTACTATAGTAATGTTCATTTATGTCTAAAAAATAAATGAAACATATAAATTAATTTAGATTTTATGATTAAAAATAGGTAACACATTTTACTAGATTTAATTTCTAAAGGTGGTAAAAATTATTTTTAATATAAGAATAAAAAACCCAAAGAAATTTTTTTTTTCTTAACTAATGTATGTTTTCCATAAAAATGAATTTAAACCAAAATAATATATATATTTTATCCCTATGAAAATTATTGTTTTATTAATAAAAAAGTTTATAGTTATTTTACATTAATCCCAATCCAAAACCTAATGAAACCTTGTAAATAATTAATTAAATAAAATGGTTACAAAATAGTTCTTTTCTTAAAATAAAGTATCACATGAGTTATAAAAGGAAAAATAAGGTTTCTAAATTCAACATAATTGTTTTTCATATTTTATATTAATTATTAAAATAATATACAAACTATAAATTTTTTTACAGACTTTTATGTTATTCTTAGATACTAGTGATGTTATAAAATTGATAGTATTTGTAAAAAATTGTATTCTTCCACTATTCACACAAAATCAACCACTTTAGAAAAATACCACCCTAATATTATTTTTATATGATGAAATAAAAAATAAATTTAAGTTCATAAAATTAAAATTCTTAAATTCGTTCTTTTTTTTAAATGAAACTAAAAAAGATAGCGAAAGATTTTTTAATAGAAAAATGACCTTTATCCTTTAAGAGTTCATAATATTATTTAATATCATTTAATAATTAAATAAATGTTAATATAATAGCTTATACATTTAAATATTACATATTATCATAATCACGATTCAAAAGTGATAAATTTAATTCATTTCGATGAAATACACAACACTTTACAGAAAGTAGATATTGAAAAAACATTTTGAATATTAAATGATTTTAATTATTTATCCTATAAATGTAATAAATTTTAATTGGTATCTATTTTTTTACAATAGGTAATATTATACTCATAATTTTCATAATAATTTCAATGCAATATTTCATGGATCATTTTAATTTGATGTTTTATGTGAAAAAATATATATTAACACGGTGTTATTTTGAAAAGATAATTACATATTGAAATCTAGGGGTGTTATATTCTCCCCCTCTTATAAAAATAGTATTATAACAATTTCAATTTTTTCATTAAAAAATTAATGTATCTTTATATTGCCATAGTCTTAGATATAGATTTTATCATGATAAAAAATTCATATATTCCTACTAAGAAACATAGTATTTCTTATTTTTGAAACTATATAAGTATCATTATAAGAATAATAATTTTAAATGAGATTTAAAAACCATACCTTGATAGTTGAGTGATATTTTCCACATAAGACTCGATATATTCATCTTTCTACTTCTTTATTTTGATAAATTATTTTTCTATCTTGAGAGAGAGTATGATAAAATATACTTTATTTATTTTCATACTATAATCATTATTTCATCATTTTCTAGGTTTCGATTAGTTTTCCACCTATGATTCATCGAAAATTTAAAAAAACCCATGAAAAAGATTTAATTTTTAAACAATGTAAATAAACATTAAATATACATTAAGTTTCATAAAATAATGAAAAATTATCTCTCTTATATCATGTTACTTATTAAAATCATTAAATTGTTAGAACAAGTTAAGATCATACTCAATGTGAATAAACCATCAAGGTAAAAGTAATACATAAATATATAAAACCTAGAATATAATATCCAAAGTTCAAATTAAATCATTCTATAATAACTAAATCAAAAAAATATTCAATTTTTTTTAACTAAATTCAAACCCCAAAAATCTGAAATATTTGATCGTATATTCTTCAAAAATTAACATAATTTTTACCTCAAACATTATTAAACCAAAATAATCATTAAAAATCTTCCTTACTATATTCTAAACCCAAAATCAAATAAATATTAGGCTTGAAAAAATATATTAATAAACATCAAAATAAGCTGATTTGGCTTGGCATCAAAATAATATTTATTCCCCACGGTTACCCAAACTAGTCAACTTATATTCCCTAAAACCAAAAGAAATTATCCATAATAAAATCACATAACAAATTAAATTCTATCTATATCTCAATCATGTATTCTTATTAAATAACAATAATTTTTTCCAAAAATATCAATAATCACATTAAGATATAATCATATATGACCTCAAATGGGAATCTATACCTTTGAACTTATGACCAAACTTAAACTTGTCAACCTTGAATGATATTTATAACACATAAATTTTACATAACTCATAACATCCTAACCTATAAATCCATCTAAACCCTCTTCTTAACCAAATGAACACACCCCAAACCTGTACATAAAAATCTGGTGCCAAAAATATAATCTTTACATATTGGATTTGATTGAAACATGAGAGACACAATTTTAACCATACATAATTACAAATTGAAATTAAATTATTTAGTTATTTACATACATAAGAACTATATTTATTTAGGGATGTATATAATATAGAAAAATGTAATACTACAAGATTTTATGATAAAGTCCTCTGTAAAAAATAATTTATTCAGTAACTTTTGATAGATATAACCCCAAGTCTATGTGAACAATAATAAAGTATACAATTATCTCATAGATGTTGGATTGATAAATTTTAAAAATATAATATAAATTATTAAAAAAACTATATTTTTTAAATTTATAAAAATATTTCATTCATTATCCCTTAACTATAAATGAAAAATTAATTTTAAAATTAATGAGATGTTTATAGGAAAAAATAATTATGTGCACAAATTATTTTTTTTAATAAATTAGATTATTCACTATAGGTGAATTATTTTAATAAATTTTTTCTATTATATATTAAATTAAATGTTTTATCATCAATAAATTGTTTTTAGAGTTATCTTATAAGAATAAATATAGTTATATACTTAAAAATGTATTTTTCTAAAAAAATGGTTATCATCTCATTTTGTGTACTTATTTTAAATTATATTATTATAACTTAAAGAAATTGAATTTTTAAAATTACTTTTAATATTTGGATTAATTGGGTTAAAATTTGGTAAATATGTCCCTTTTATTTTTAGGCATTATAAAGAGTAACCATAAAAAACATTATCACCTCGGTAAACGGTAAATTGGGTTAACTAATGTTAAAATTTAGTAATATAGTAATTATTTATTATATTAATTATTATTGGATGAATAAAATTTTAACCTTATCACATTGGGGACAAAATTTAATTGTTTAATGGATACTTTTCCATAAAAATGATTATTATAATATATAAATCAATACAAAATACAAAATCTATCTCCCATAAATTTAAATATCTTTTATGTGTTCATATATAGAACAAAAAAGTTTTTAATGAATATTAATGTTAATTTCAGGAATAATGAAATTATTTTCATAATATTCATTTATTTATAATTTTTTACCATAGTGAACCAGGATTCTCATACATGGATATTGTGTCTTTTTAAATTGATATTCAATATATTATACAAACACAATCTCGAGGATCTTAATAGTTAAGCATCATTGGATAATAGGTATACAATCTTCTAATTTGGTAAAATATCTAAAAAATATCCTATAAATATCTTCTCTTTTAGTAATATTTAAAAAATACACTACTTAAAACCATTCTACATATCCTGCGGAGAGGAAACACAAGAAATAGTGAGCTCATATACTCATTAAGGGTAAAAAAGAGATATTGGTAAACATAATATGAACATAAGTGTATGAGAACATGATCATAATATTTGAAAACCATACCCTACATATAAAATATCATAATCTTAAGTCATGGAATAAGGATTTTCAATTTATAAGACATCATTCATAATGGATGAAAATAAACTGAGTCATGAGAGAATGAAATTGGACAAAGACATAAAATTGTGTAAAACACATACAAAATGAAAATATTATGTCAAGGGTACCCACCAAAACATTCATAACATGTTATGCTTGGGATAATCACATATGTAAATGCTTTGGGATTGTTCTAACCACCCATTTACCCTATTTCATAGGATTGGGATAGCCACCCATGTACCCTGCTTTTCTGTATTTGGATGACCACCCATGTACCCTCGGATCTCATAAAAAAATTATCATTTCCCAATTCATTGGAGGGAGATAAGGTCTCACTCGTCTCATAATGAAAATCATACATATGTGTTCCAAAATTTAAAAAAACATTCATCAAACCATAACCCAATATATAAAATGTAACACCCCAGGTAAATAAATAATATGACATTTCATATTTATCTATATTTGTGAATAAAATATTGAAATTACTTTAAATGGGAAGCTATGCTCGATGGCGTACCCAACACTCAACAACGAGTTTCTTGGGAATCTTACGCTGCACTATAATAATAAAATAATGGTAGTTAATATGTAGCCGTTGTATTGGCGGGAATGGATAGAAATAACTAAAATAAGATTATATATGTTCTTAAAATTTTTTACATTTATACAATAAAAGATAAAGGCTTAAAATACGGAAAGAATTCAATTTTTGGCGTATATGCCCCAGTTTTCACTAAAGGTTCACTTATCACCTTTTGATGGAGAACCGTCATTAAATATAGTTTTGTTCACTCTTAAACATTCATTTGGACCAAATAAAGCTCTTATTAAGAACCGGTACATCAAAATTTACTTTGTGTAAATTTTTGGTATCTTTCTGATAAAGTTCATTTTTTTTAATGAATAGTGTAAAATGTTGTATTTTGATTCAAAACCACTTTTTAATCTAATTTATTTATATGATTAGATTATATTTTGAATTGGTTTTAAAGTGACATTAGAAAATATTTTTATCATTAAATCCAATAGTGGTCGTTGGAATCAATTTCACTTTGAAATCAGACTTAAACTAGTGTCAATCTTTTGATACTTATTGTTTCATAAAACACGCTTTTTGTCATGACACCGGGAATTAATTATTAAATTAATTAATGTGACTTATATGTTTCTAATTTTGTAAAAAGGACTTTATTTTTGAATTCAGAATATCAAATATAGCTTAGGGTGAATTTTTGGTAATTTTCTGAAAAACATCAATTTTTGATGAATAGTGAAACCACTAAGTGGTAATCAAGCAAACTGATTTTTCAGTTAAATGAAAGTTTACCACTAATGTGTATTGAATTTTGAAAATCCGACATACATGGTTGTCATTAAGAAGTAAAATGTGGTTCAATGAGATTAAAATAATTTTTTGGTGAATAGTAACTTATTAAGTTTTTAATCACGATTAGTGGTAATTAGTGTAGTTTAAGGTATAAATAATGCTTTAATGATATTAAATGACCTAGACACATGTCCCAACCTTATTGGTTGTGTCATGGCCGACCAAGACAAGTCATGGGTCAACTTGGGGACACCATGGATCCACTTTGGTTGGGAAATGACATAAATAACATTTTATTTAATGTAAAAGTAAAATTGACACAAACATGATATGTTTTAATAAAACAATTTTTAAGTGGGGTTATACAAGTCATATTTTTAATTATAAATATTAATTGGAAAGCTAAAAATATTTCCTATATAATAGTATTTTGTTTATAATTTTTAGACATTAAATAAATTAAATTATTTATGACATAATAATGATGCAGTGATGATATCATTATTTGACGATTTAAATAAAATGGAAAGATAATGTAAAATCTATGAACTACACATGTGAAAAACATATTGGATGAGTTTATTTAGAAGCCTTATCACCTTATCCACCAATTATATCAATTTGGGACCTTTTAAAACCGAAACACATTTTCAAATAAAGTAATATTTCTTTACATTCCAAAAGTACCCCTCCTCTCCTCTTATAAAAGGCCCCCACCACTACCTCATTTAACACACTCCTCAATCCTTTGGCTCGGCCAACCCCTACCAATTTACTCTCTCCACATCCCTCTCCTCATCCTAGAGGACTCCCTTTGGGCAGAATCCTTTCAAAGGAAGCCTTTAGGCTTAAATCAAAAGGAGTTACACTTTTAAAGGTAATTCATTCTCTCATGTTCATTTGTTTTATTTTGCTTCTCCAACCCCCTAAACTCTTTTTATTTACTTCTTTTTTAACAACACAAGTATCCTCAATATACTAGGATGTTGTTATAAGATTTATTCGAGCTACACTCTCACACAACTACATCAAATGGTTAAAGAACATACGGTTTCCGTGGAAGGTGAAATTCTGCCTCCCGAAACGATGATTGTTCAATACTCATTTAACACCTTCAAAGGTGGCCATTATGATGTCACTATTTTTATATATGATATGTTTATGTTTTATTTATGCTTCTTTATTTTTCATTTTTGTCTTCCCTTTATGGCTTCCATTATGGGTATACGCGATATCTTCATTTAAGGAAGTGCGGACTACCGCCCCCTCAAAGTGATTTGATTCGTTAAATACCATATGTGGGATGTATAAAGGATGGAAATATGATATTATATATGATATTATACTGGAATTATAATATACCTTTATATCATTATTATTCCATTCTATAAAATACGAAATAGAAATGAAAGTAGCGTTCATGCGTACGTACGGCTTACCGTCTCCATGAACGGTGCATTTCATTTCTTACCTCTAAATGATTATGTAATGTTATAAATGCATGAATGTACTGGATATATATGACATATATGATATCTACATAATGAATACAATTCTGTATATAATAAAAATTTGGCCACATGAACAACATGTAGTTGTAAGAAGACCACTTTCGACTTAAGAACCAAATATTGGCAAAACAAATATTATTAACATAAATGATTACATAATGTTTGTGAAATGGTAATAAGTGGTATAAAAGTAATAATGAACTTGAAAAAGGGTTCTTAAGGAATTAGAAATTAACTCAAGTTTATTATTCAGGAGATTAAAGAACGATCGAGTCAAGTCGGACCCGAGGTAAGGGATCCTACTCCTCTCTTTCTTTTTAAGTATACACTTTTATGTCATTCCTTTTAAAGATCATATTTCTTGTTATTGGGATGATCTTTTATATTACATTTACTTTAATTTTTATGTTCATGTGATGAAAGACCGTATTCTCTCTCATCAATCCATTTTGGGAGTTTTGAGTGGCGTCGTTAGGCTGCCGAACTTTCGTAAGAGATCTAACCTCTCTCTTTCTTTTTAAGTACTCTCCTTTGTGTCACTTCTTCTAAGCTCCTATTTGTTATGTTGGGGGATTTTCTTTTATATTCCTCTTTCTGTAAATTCTATTGTAATATGATGGGATACTCTATTTGATCTCATCAATCCATTTTGGAAGTTTTAAGTGGCGTCGTTAGGCTGTTGAGTTTTCGTAAGGGATTTTTCATCTCACTTTTATTCTCGTGAGATTTATGCTACATTTGCCACAAATTCCATTTAGTGGTGTATGTACTGCCCATTATTCTAATCTTTTTGTAATATACATTCATTTATGAGTATTTACATCAATGATCTATTGTCCTTCTTTCATGGGGTGTATGTTTTGAAAGATACCCAAGTCGGTAAGGGAACCTTTCACCCTCCTCTTTTTTAAAAGACTTCTTTTGCTGGGTCTTTTAATTTACATATTTTTATGTTGGGATATGTTCTCCTATATCCTTATTGATGTAAATTTGATTTCCAAGTGATGATATACACTTTTTATCTCTCATCAACTCATTTTGATGTGATGCCGTTAGGCTGTCAAGGGAACTTTTTAACCCAATTTCGATTTCTTTGGGTTCAACATGTAGTCATTGAATATGTCATCCATTGAATATGTGTGAATGACCTTTTATTGTTTTACACTTAATATCCACTTATATTGGGTGTATTTATATTTTTCACACATATTTTGAGATTGATTTGTCCTTAATTTAAGGATACCTTCTTTATAAGGGATTTCATCACATTTGACATTTCTATTGAGGGTTCATTGTTGTTATGCACCAATTCACTCTTATATGGTGTATATACTGTCCTTTGGAGTATTATATCATGAATCCTTTTATTCTCATGATATTATAAAGTTCTGACTAAATGTTATTCCTCAATTATTGTATTCAAGTGTCTCTAATTTTGGTAAAACCCCTTTTTCCAGAATATCGTTTTAAATGTTTTAATTATTTGTTCTTATTAATATCCATGTTTTTAAAATGGGTTTAAGGATTTATTTATATGGATATTAATGGTTTAAAATGTTAAAAGCTTCAAGGTGGTATGGGACACTTTGATTCAAAAATCTCTTTATTAGATGTTTTAAATGGTTTTGGAAATGGTTTCTTTTTTGAATGGATTCATTATTTCAATATCCTAAAATGTTATATTGTGATTGAAATGTGGAAATGTTATGTTTCCTTTATTCATGTTTTATGTGATACGATTATGTTATGGTTCCTGGGAATTGTTATGAAGAACGGGTGGTTTTGTGATAAACTAAGGGCGGGTGAGCCCGATATTGCTCTCCAATGCATTGGGTAACGCGAAGGAGTGAAACGTTAAGGTTTCTCTGAAGAGATTTTAGGGAATATACTGTGATGGGTATTCCAAACGTAACCAAGAGGGTTACTCCCTACGTAAGAATGTTATGAATGCCTCAAGTTACCTTTATGTCTTATGATTTCTATGATTTATTCATGGTTTGATGAGGTATGTTAAAGTGACTTTGTTTTATGGGTAAAGTATGATTTCATTCTTATGTATATATGAACTCATGTTTCCTTTCCATATTTTTATAACTCTTACTGAGCTTTTTATGCTCATCCCAAGTTTTTGAAATGATTTTCACAGGTCAATGGAAAGGTACATGATGTGATGATAGTGTCAAGGATGTGTCAAGAAAGAATCTGTGTTATATTTTAAATATGTTCCCGTTGATGGGAAAAATGAATACTGTCTTTTATGTAACCACTTTGTTTAAATGTGGAATGTAATGCAAGTTTCATGATCTAATTATCTAAACCTCTAAACCTGAAAAGATCCTCAATGTGTAATCTTGTAATAAATCAAGATTAAGTAAGGTTTAAGGCTGGGACCTTATAGTTGGTATCAAATGTCGGTTTAGATAACTTTAGAGGTTAGTGTATTCTTTAAGCATAATTGACAATTACCATAATGGTTAGGATTTCAGAAAGAGTCTTAGTTTTAGATAAAGTGAATGAGTAAGTATATCTTATTGTCTATCTTACTCATTAGTACATGATGGTTTTGTTGATATACTCACGCTGACATTTCTATTTTTAGTGAATGGATGGATCTAGCAGGCACCAAAGAGACAACAGGTTTGAAGGAAACTGTGGTGGTTCTCTGATTAAGATACTAGATAAAATGAAGGATTCAATGAGGAAACTCGTGGTTGTTCTAAACCAAATATCAAGGAGTCATGATCAACCACTTCAACCTTGGTGAGTTCTCTAATGCATCAGGTACGAGATGGCCAATTCGATGTGGAAATTCAGGTAATAATTATTAAGGTAACCATTAGGGTTTATATGATACTTAATTTTTAGGTAATTATGGGTTACTCTATGATATGATGGAAAATGAAAGGAATGAGATAAACTTGAGGTTAAAATATGTTATGATTATTCTTGAAGATTTTATCTCATTTTGGGGAATGTTTTAAGAATTATATAGTTTTGGAAAAAGGACAACACGCAGACCGTGTGACATCCCGTCATGTCGGACAAAGCTGCGGAAATCGAACCCACAACCAATGTGCGACTGGTATTTATCGCCTACCACTGGACTACGTGAAGTCCCTGGTTAGTTTGACTGATTCATTCTAGTTATATGATTTTATGAATTAAGAGTAAGTTGATTTTGGGTTATTTTTGAAAATGATTAACCTATCATGGAGGATATGTGATTACGTTAATTACTTTTCAAAACGAGACTTTAGGAGCAACTGATATTGTTTGGAGATAAATGTTATGATTTATCTTGGAAGACTATGCGACTAAATCCTTCAAATATTTTGGTTTCAATCTTATATTGGTTTACTTTGAAGAATTTAATGGACAAATTGATTATAGAATGGTCCTCATTGAACTTTGGGTTTTGTTGGACAAATTTTGGAGATTAAGAATATATTTTCTTTTTATAAAGGGTTATCCTTTTCTAGATTATCTGATCTTGTAATAGCCTTTTTGGTTTTGGATTTGGTTAAAGTCTAAAGACATGGGAAGTATATAGTTCTATTTTGTGGATTAGGTGATTCTCTAGAAGTTGATTATAGTACTCTTAATGTGATCAAGTCTTCCTAAATACTCGTCTTTTGGAGAAAATATGAGTTTGTGTAAGGAATCTAATAAAGTTTGAAAGTCAATATGATAAGTGATTATGTTTCCTTATGAATAAATTCCTCAATAAAAAGTAACTTAAAACAAAAATGTTGTCTATTAACTTTTCCTACTGGGGAATCGAAGACCGTTTAACCCATCACAAGTTTGTGATTTTCTCGTGGTTAACTTTCTCCTAAACATGTTTTCTATCACTCTCCATCAGAACATGACCCTTTGTTTTTTCCTCCATGTCCATATTTTCGTACTTGGAATCCTAGTATGGGTTATCTCGGGTGACCTTTGTAATTATCTTTCTTTATTTTAAAGTGTTTGTTTTACCGACTTTTGTTCCGATGTGGGACTTTCAAGGATGTTTCCAAGCGCAATTTTAAAATTGCGAGGACGCAATTCCCAAAAGGGGGGAAGGATGTAACACCCCAGGTAAATAAATAATATTACATTTCATATTTATCTATATTTGTGAATAAAATATTGAAATGACTTTAAAGGGGAATCTATGCTCGATGGCGTACCCAACACGCAACAACGAGTTTCTTGGGAATCTTACGTTGCACTCTAATAATAAAATAATGGTAGTAAATATGTATCCGTTGTATTGGTAGGAATGGATATAAATTACTAATATATTATTATATATGTTCTTAAATATTTTTACATTTATACAATAAAAGATAAAGGCTTAAAATACGGAAAGAATTCAATTTTTGGCGTATATGCCCTAGTTTTCACTAAAGGTTCACTTATCACCTTTTGATGGAGAACCTTCATTAAATATAGTTTTGTTCACTCTTAAACATTATTTTGGACCAAATAAAACTCTTATTAAGAATCGGGACATCAAAATTTACTTTGTGTAAATTTTTGGTATCTTTCTGATAAAGTTCATTTTTTTAATGAATAGTGTAAAATGTTGTATTTTAATTCAAAACCACTTTTTAATCTAATTTATTTATATGATTAGATTATATATTGAATTGGTTTTAAAGTGAAATTAGAAAATATTTTTACCATTAAATCCAATAGTGGTCGTTGGAATCAATTTCACTTTGAAATCAGACTTAAACTAGTGTCAATCTTTTGATACTTATTGTTTCATAATACACGCTATTTGTCATGACAGCGGGAATTAATTATTAAATTAATTAATGTGAATTATATGTTTTGAATATTGTAAAAAGGACTTCATTTTTGAATTCAGAATATCAAATATAGCTTAGGGTGAATTTTTGGTAATTTTCTGAAAAACTTCAATTTTTGATGAATAGTGAAACCACTAAGTGGTAATCAAGCAAACTGATTTTTCAGTTAAATGAAAGTTTACCACTAATGTGTATTGAATTTTGAAAATCCGACATACATGGTTGTCATTAAGAAGTAAAATGTGGTTCAATGAGATTAAAATAATTTTTTTGTGAATAGTAACTTATTAAGTTTTTTATCGCGATTAGTGGTAATTAGTGTAGTTTAAGGTATAAATAATGCTTTAATGATATGAAATGACCTAGACACATGTCCCAACCTTATTGGTTGTGTCATGGCCGACCAAGACAAGCCATGGGTCAACTTGGGGACCCCATGGATCCACTTTGGTTGGGAAATGACATAAATAACATTTTATTTAATGTAAAAGTAAAATTGACACAAACATGATATGTTTTACTAAAACAATTTTTAAGTGGGGTTATACAAGTCATATTTTTGATTATAAATATTCATTGGAAAGCTATAAAGATTTCCTATATAATAGTATTTTTTTTATAATTTTTAGATATTAAATAAATTAAATTATTTATGACATAATAATGATGCAGCGATGATATCATTATTTGACGATTTAAATAAAATGTAAATATAATGTATACTCTATGAACTACACATGTAAAAAACTTATTGGATGAGTGTATTTAGAAGCCTTATCACCTTATTCACGAATTATATCAATTTGGGACCTTTTAAAACCGAAACACATTTTCAAATAAAGTAATATTTCTTTACATTCCAAAAGTACCCCTCCTCTCCTCTTATAAAAGGCCCCCACCTCTACCTCATTTAACACACTCCTCAAGCATTTGGCTCGGCCAACCCCTGCCCATTTAATCTCTCCACATCCCTCTCCTCATCCTAGAGGACTCCCTTTGGGCAGAATCCTTTCAATGGAAGCCTTTAGGCTTAAATCAAAATGAGTTACAATTTTAAAGGTAATTCATTCTCTCATGTTCATTTGTTTTATTTTGCTTCTCCAACCCCCTAAACTCATTTTATTTACTTCTTTTGTAACAACACCAGTATACTAAATATACTAGGATGTTGTTATAGGATTTATTCTAGCTACACTCTCACACAACTACATCAAATGGTTAAAGAACATACGGTTTCCGTGGATGGTGAAATTCTGCCTCCCGAAACGATGATTGTTCAATACTCATTTAACACCTTCAAAGGTGGAAATTATGATGTCACTATTTTTATATATTATATGTTTATGTTTTATTTATGCTTCTTTATTTTTCATTTTTGTCTTACCTTTATGGCTTCCATTATGGGTATACGCGATATCTTCATTTACGGAAGTGCGGACTACCGCCCCCTCAAAGTGATTTGATTCGTTAAATACCATATGTGGGATGTATAAAGGATGGAAATATGATATTATATATGATATTATACAGGAATTATAATATACCTTTATATCATTATTATTCCATTCTATAAAATACGAAATAGAAATGAAAGTAGCGTTCATGCGTACGTACGGCTTACCGTCTCCATGAACGGTGCATTTCATTTCTTACCTCTAAATGATTATGTAATGTTATAAATGCATTCATGTACTGGATATATATGACATATATGATATCTACATAATGAATACAATTCTTTATATAATAAACATTTGGCCACACGAGCAACATGTAGTTGTAAGAAGACCACTTTCGACTTAAGAACCAAATATTGGCAAAACAAATATTATTAACATAAATGATTACATAATGTTTGTGACATGGTAATAAGTGGTATAAAAGTAATAATGAACTTGAAAAAGGGTTCTTAAGGAATTAGAAATTAACTCAAGTTTATTATTCAGGAGATTAAAGAACGATCGAGTCAAGTCAGACCCAAGGTAAGGGATCCTACTCCTCTCTTTCTTTTTAAGTATACACTTTTATGTCATTCCTTTTAAAGCTCATATTTCTTGTTATTGGGATGATATTTTATATTACATTTACTGTAATTTTTATGTTCATGTGATGAGAGACCCTATTCTCTCTCACCAATCCATTTTGGGAGTTTCGAGTGGCGCCGTTAGGCTGCCGAACTTTCGTAAGAGATCTAACCTCTCTCTTTCTTTTTAAGTACTCTCCTTTGTGTCACTTCTTCTAAGCTCCTATTTGTTATGTTGGGGGATTTTATTTTATATTCCTCTTGCTGTAAATTCTATTTTAATATTATGGGATACTCTATTTGATCTCATCAATCCATTTTGGAAGTTTTAAGTGGCGCCGTTAGGCTGCTGAGTTTTCGTAAGGGATTTTTCATCTCACTTTTATTCTCGTGAGATTTATGCTACATTTGCCAAAAATTCCATTGAGTGGTGTATGTACTGACCATTATTCTAATCTTTGTGTAATATAAATTCATTTATGAGTATTTAAATCAATGATCTATTATCCTTCTTTCATGGGGTGTATGTTTTGAAAGATACCCAAGTCGGTAAGGGAACCTTTCACCCTCCTCTTTTTTAAAAGACTTCTTTTGCTGGGTCTTTTAATTTACATATTGTTATGCTGGGATATGTTCTCATATATCCTTATTTATGTAAATTTGATTTACAAGTGATGAGATACACTTTTTATCTCTCATCAACTCATTTTGATGTGATGCCGTTAGGCTGTCAAGGGAACTTTTTAACCCAATTTCGATTTCTTTGGGTTCAACATGTAGTCATTGAATATGTCATCCATTGAATATGTGTGAATGACCTTTTATTGTTTTACACTTAATATCCACTTATATTGGGTGTATTTATATTTGTCACACATATTTTGAGATTGATTTGTCCTTAATTTAAGGATACCTTCTTTATAAGGGATTTCATCACATTTGACATTTCTATTGAGGGTTCATTGTTGTTATGCACCAATTCACTCTTATATGGTGTATATACTGTCCTTTGGAGTATTATATCATTAATCCTTTTATTCTCATGATATTATGAAGTTCTGACTAAATGTTATTCTTCAATTATTGTATTCAAGTGTCTCTAATTTTGGTAAAACCCCTTTTTCCAGAATATCGTTTTAAATGTTTTAATTATTTGTTCTTATTAATATCCATGTTTTCAAAATGGGTTTAAGGATTTATTTATATGGATATTAATGGTTTAAAATGTTAAAAGCTTCAAGGTGGTATGGGACACCTTGATTCAAAAATCTCTTTATTAGATGTTTTAAATGGTTTTGGAAATGGTTTCTTTTTGAATGGATTCATTATTTCAATATCCTAAAATGTTATATTGTGATTGAAATGTGGAAATGTTATGTTTCCTTTATTCATGTTTTATGTGATACGATTATGTTATGGTTCTTGGGCATTGTTATGAAGAACGGGTGGTTTTGTGATAAACTAAGGGCGGGTGAGCCCGATATAGCTCTCTAATGCATTGGGTAACGCGAAGGAGTGAAACGTTAAGGTTTCTCCGAAGAGATTTTAGGGAATATACTGTGATGGGTATTCCAAACGTAACCAAGAGGGTTACTCCCTACGTAAAAATGTTATGAATGCCTCAAGATACCTTTGTGTCTTATGATTTTTATGATTTATTCATGGTTTGATGAGGTATGTTAAAGTGCCTTTGTTTTATGGGTAAAGTATGATTTCATTCTTATGTATATATGAACTCATGTTTCCTTTCCATATTTTTATAACTCTTACTGAGCTTTTTATGCTCATCCCAAGTTTTTGAAATGTTTTTCACAGGTCAAGGGAAAGGTACATGATGTGATGATAGTGTCAAGGATGTGTCAAGAAAGAATCCGTGTTATATTTTAAATATGTTCCCGTTGATGGGAAGAATGAATACTGTCTTTTATGTAACCACATTGTTTAAATGTGGAATGTAATGCAAGTTTCATGATCTAATTCTCTAAAAATCTAAACCTGAAAAGATCCTCAATGTGTAATATTGTAATAACTCAAGATTAAGTAAGGTTTAAGGTTGGGGCCTTATAGTTGGTATCAAAGGTCGGTTTAGATAACTTTAGAGGTTAGGGTATTCTTTAAGCATAATTGACAATTACTATAATGGTTAGGATTTCAGAAAGAGTCTTAGTTTTAGATAAAGTGAATGAGTAAGTATATCATATTGTCTATATTACTCATTAGTACATGATGGTTTTGTTGATATACTCACACTGACATTTCTATTTTTAGTGAATGGATGGATCTAGCAAGCACCAAAGAGACAACAGGTTTGAAGGAAACTGTGGTGGTTCTCTGATTAAGATACTAGATAAAATGAAGGATTCAATGAGGAAACTCGTGGTTGTTCTAAACCAAATATCAAGGAGTCATGATCAACCACTTCAACCTTGGTGAGTTCTCTAATGCATCAGGTACGAGATGGCCAATTCGATGTGGAAATTCAGGTAATAATTATTAAGGTAACCATTAGGGTTTATATGATACTTAATTTTTAGGTAATTATGGGTTACTCTATGATATGATGGAAAATGAAAGGAATGAGATACACTTGAGGTTAAAATATGTTGTGATTATTCTTGAAGATTTTATCTCATTTTGGGGAATGTTTTAAGAATTATATAGCTTTGGAAAAAGGACAACACACAGACCGTGTGACATCCCGTCGCGTCGGACAAAGCTGCAGGAATCGAACACACAACCAATGTGCAACTGGTATTTATCGCCTACCACTGGACTATGTGAAGTCCCTAGTTAGTTTGACTGATTCATTCTAGTTATATGATTTTATGAATTAAGAGTAAGTTGATTTTGGGTTATTTTTGAAAATGATTAACCTATCATGGAGGATATGTGATTAGGTTAATTACTTTTCAAAATGAGACTTTAGGAGCAACTGATATTGTTTGGAGATAAATGTTACGATTTATCTTGGAAGACTCTGCGACTAAATCCTTCAAATATTTGGGTTTCAATCTTATATTGGTTTACTTTGAAGAATTTTATGGACAAATTGATTATAGAATGGTCCTCGTTGAACTTTGGGTTTTGTTGGACAAATTTTGGAGATTAAGAATAGATTTTCTTTTTATAAAGGGTTATCCTTTTCTGGATTATCTGATCTTGTACTAGCCTATTTGGTTTTGGATTTGGTTAAAGTCTAAAGACATGGGAAGTATATAGTTCTATTTTTTGGATTAGGTGATTCTCTAGAAGTTGATTATAGTACTCTTAATGTGAACAAGTCTTCCTAAATACTCGTCTTTTGGACAAAATATGAGTTTGTGTAAGGAATCTAATAAAGGTTGAAAGTCAATATGATAAGTGATTATGTTTCCTTATGAATAAATTCCTCAAAAAAAAGTAACTTAAAACAAAAATGTTGTCTATTAACTTTTCCTACTGGGGAATCAAAGACCGTTTAACCCATCACAAGTTTGTGATTTTCTTGTGGTTAACTTTCTCCTAAACATGTTTTCTATCACTCTCCATCAGAACATGACCCTTTGTTTTTTCCTCCATGTCCATATTTTCATACTTGGAATCCTAGTATGGGTTAACTCGGGTGACCTTTGTACTTATCTTTCTTTATTTTAAAGTGTTTGTTTTACCGACTTTTGTTCCGATGTGGGACTTTCAAGGATGTTTCCAAGCGCAATTTTAAAATTGCGAGGACGCAATTCCAAAAAGGGGGGAAGGATGTAACACCCCAGGTAAATAAATAATATGACATTTCATATTTATCTATATTTGTGAATAAAATATTGAAATGACTTTAAAGGGGAATCTATGCTCGATGGCGTACCCAACACGCAACAACGAGTTTCTTGGGAATCTTACGTTGCACTCTAATAATAAAATAATGGTAGTTAATATGTAGCTGTTGTATTGGCGGGAATGGATAGAAATAACTAAAATATGATTATATATGTTCTTAAATATTTTTACATTTATACAATAAAATATAAAGGCTTAAAATACAGAAAGAATTCAATTTTTGGCGTATATGCCCCAGTTTTCACTAAAGGTTCACTTATCACCTTTTGATGGAGAACCGTCATTAAATATAGTTTTGTTCACTCTTAAACATTCATTTGGACCAAATAAAACTCTTATTAAGAACCGGTACATCAAAATTTACTTTGTGTAAATTTTTGGTATC
Source organism: Viscum album (assembly GCA_963277665.1). Lineage (NCBI taxonomy): Eukaryota > Viridiplantae > Streptophyta > Magnoliopsida > Santalales > Viscaceae > Viscum > Viscum album. The sequence goes on from OY728156.1 coordinate 2,019,103,537, forward strand.
TTTCTGATAAAGTTCATTTTTTTTAATGAATAGTGTAAAATGTTGTATTTTAATTCAAAACCACTTTTTAATCTAATTTATTTATATGATTAGATTATATTTTGAATTGGTTTTAAAGTGACATTAAAAAATATTTTTATCATTAAATCCAATAGTGGTCGTTGGAATCAATTTCACTTTGAAATCAGACTTAAACTAGTGTCAATCTTTTGATACTTATTGTTTCATAAAACACGCTTTTTGTCATGACATCGGGAATTAATTATTAAATTAATTAATGTGACTTATATGTTTCTAATTTTGTAAAAAGGACTTTATTTTTGAATTCAGAATATCAAATATAGCTTAGGGTGAATTTTTGGTAATTTTCTGAAAAACTTCAATTTTTGATGAATAGTGAAACCACTAAGTGGTAATCAAGCAAACTGATTTTTCAGTTAAATGAAAGTTTCCACTAATGTGTATTGAATTTTGAAAATCCGACATACATGGTTGTCATTAAGAAGTAAAATGTGGTTCAATGAGATTAAAATAATTTTTTGGTGAATAGTAACTTATTAAGTTTTTAATCACGATTAGTGGTAATTAGTGTAGTTTAAGGTATAAATAATGCTTTAATGATATTAAATGACCTAGACACATGTCCCAACCTTATTGGTTGTGTCATGGCCGACCAAGACAAGTCATGGGTCAACTTGGGGACCCCATGGATCCACTTTGGTTGGGAAATGACATAAATAACATTTTATTTAATGTAAAAGTAAAATTGACACAAAGATGATATGTTTTAATAAAACAATTTTTAAGTGGGGTTATACAAGTCATATTTTTAATTATAAATATTCATTGGAAAGATAAAAATATTTCCTATATAATAGTATTTTTTTTATAATTTTTAGACATTAAATAAATTAAATTATTTATGACATAATAATGATGCAGTGATGATATCATTATTTGACGATTTAAATAAAATGGAAAGATAATGTAAAATCTATGAACTACACATGTGAAAAACTTATTGGATTAGTGGATTTAGAATCCTTATCACCTTATCCACTAATTATATCAATTTGGGACCTTTTAAAACCGAAACACATTTTCAAATAAAGTAATATTTCTTTACATTCCAAAAGTACCCCTCCTCTCCTCTTATAAAAGGCCCCCACCACTACCTCATTTAACACACTCCTCAATCCTTTGGCTCGGCCAACCCCTACCAATTTACTCTCTCCACATCCCTCTCCTCATCCTAGAGGACTCCCTTTGGGCAGAATCCTTTCAAAGGAAGCCTTTAGGCTTAAATCAAAAGGAGTTACACTTTTAAAGGTAATTCATTCTCTCATGTTCATTTGTTTTATTTTGCTTCTCCAACCCCCTAAACTCTTTTTATTTACTTCTTTTGTAACAAAACAAGTATCCTCAATATACTAGGATGTTGTTATAAGATTTATTCAAGCTACACTCTCACACAACTACATCAAATGGTTAAAGAACATACGGTTTCCGTGGATGGTGAAATTCTGCCTCCCGAAACGATGATTGTTCAATACCAATTTAACACCTTCAAAGGTGGCCATTATGATGTCACTATTTTTATATATGATATGTTTATGTTTTATTTATGCTTCTTTATTTTTCATTTTTGTCTTCCCTTTATGGCTTCCATTATGGGTATACGCGATATCTTCATTTAAGGAAGTGCGGACTACCGCCCCCTCAAAGTGATTTGATTCGTTAAATACCATATGTGGGATGTATAAAGGATGGAAATATGATATTATATATGATATTATACTGGAATTATAATATACATTTATATCATTATTATTTAATTCTATAAAATACGAAATAGAAATGAAAGTAGCGTTCATGCGTACGTACGACTTACCGTCTCCATGAACGGTGCATTTCATTTCTTACCTCTAAATGATTATGTAATGTTATAAATGCATGAATGTACTGGATATATATGAAATATATGATATCTACATAATGATTAAAATTCTGTATATAATAAACATTTGGCCACACGAACAACATGTAGTTGTAAGAAGACCACTTTCGACTTAAGAACCAAATATCGGCAAAACAAATATTATTAACATAAATGATTACATAATGTTTGTGACATGGTAATAAGTGGTATAAAAGTAATAATGAACTTGAAAAAGGGTTATTAAGGAATTAGAAATTAACTCAAGTTTATTATTCAAGAGATTAAAGAACGATCGAGTCAAGTCGGACCCGAGGTAAGGGATCCTACTCCTCTCTTTCTTTTTAAGTATACACTTTTATGTCATTCCTTTTAAAGCTCATATTTCTTGTTATTGGGATGATCTTTTATATTAAATTTACTGTAATTTTTATGTTCATGTGATGAAAGACCCTATTCTCTCTCATCAATCCATTTTGGGAGTTTTGAGTGGCGTCGTTAGGCTGCCGAACTTTCGTAAGAGATCTAACCTCTCTCTTTCTTTTTAAGTACTCTCCTTTGTGTCACTTCTTCTAAGCTCCTATTTGTTATGTTGGGGGATTTTCTTTTATATTCATCTTGCTGTAAATTCTATTTTAATATGATGGGATACTCTATTGATCTCATCAATCCATTTTGGAAGTTTTAAGTGGCGCTGTTAGGCTGCTGAGTTTTCGTAAGGGATTTTTCATCTCACTTTTATTCTCGTGAGATTTATGCTACATTTGGCAAAAATTCCATTGAGTGGTGTATGTACGGCCCATTATTCTAATCTTTGTGTAATATACATTCATTTATGAGTATTTACATCAATGATCTATTGTCCTTCTTTCATGGGGTGTATGTTTTGAAAGATACCCAAGTCGGTAAGGGAACCTTTCACCCTCCTCTTTTTTAAAAGACTTCTTTTGATGGGTCTTTTAATTTACATATTGTTATGTTGGGATATGTTATCATATATCCTTATTGATGTAAATTTGATTTCCAAGTGATGAGATACACTTTTTATCTCTCATCAACTAATTTTGATGTGATGCCGTTAGGCTGTCAAGGGAACTTTTTAACCCAATTTCGATTTCTTTGGGTTCAACATGTAGTCATTGAATATGTCATCCATTGAATATGTGTGAATGAACTTTTATTGTTTTACACTTAATATCCACTTATATTGGGTGTATTTATATTTGTCACACATATTTTGAGATTGATTTGTCCTTAATTTAAGGATACCTTCTTTATAAGGGATTTCATCACATTTGACATTTCTATTGAGGGTTCATTGTTGTTATGCACCAATTCACTCTTATATGGTGTATATACTGTCCTTTAGAGTATTATATCATGAATCCTGTTATTCTCATGATATTATAATGTTCTGACTAAATGTTATTCCTCAATTATTGTATTCAAGTGTCTCTAATTATGGTAAAACCCCTTTTTCCAGAATATCGTTTTAAATGTTTTAATTATTTGTTCTTATTAATATCCATGTTTTAAAAATGGGTTTAAGGATTTATTTATATGGATATTAATGGTTTAAAATGTTAAAAGCTTCAAGGTGGTATGGGACACTTTTATTCAAAAATCTCTTTATTAGATGTTTTAAATGGTTTTGGAAATGGTTTCTTTTTGAATGGATTCATTATTTCAATATCCTAAAATGTTATATTGTGATTGAAATGTGGAAATGTTATGTTTCCTTTATTCATGTTTTATGTGATACGATTATGTTATGGTTCTTGGGCATTGTTATGAAGAACGGGTGGTTCCGTGATAAACTAAGGGCGGGTGAGCCCGATATAGCTCTCCAATGCATTGGGTAACGCGAAGGAGTGAAACGTTAACTTTTCTCTGAAGCGATTTTAGGGAATATACTGTGATGGGTATTCCAAACGTAACCAAGAGGGTTACTCCCTATGTAAGAATGTCATGAATGTCTCAAGTTACCTTTATGTCTTATGATTTCTATGATTTATTCATGGTTTGATGAGGTATGTTAAAGTGCCTTTGTTTTATGGGTAAAGTATGGTTTCATTCTTATGTATATATGAACTCATGTTTCCTTTCCATATTTTTTTAACTCTTACTGAGCTTTTTATGCTCATCCCAAGTTTTTGAAATGTTTTTCACAGGTCAAGGGAAAGGTACATGATGTGATGGTAATGTCAAGGATGTGTCAAGAAAGAATCCGTGTTATATTTTAAATATGTTCCCGTTGATGGGAAGAATGAATACTGTCTTTTATGTAACCACTTTGTTTAAATGTGGAATGTAATGCAAGTTTCATGATCTAATTCTCTAAAACTCTAAACCTGAAAAGATCCTCAATGTGTAATCTTGTAATAACTCAAGATTAAGTAAGGTTTAAGGCTGGGGCCTTATATAAAATGTGTTTAATAAAAATTTCATCATATCATATCCTATGGAAATCAGATAGTTTTAATAATCATTTCACCATTTCATTATAGCATAACTTAGGGAAAAGCATCGAGTTTTATATGAACTTTATCATGGTATAACACATGGAATAGAAACATGTTTCATAAACACCATGCCATCACCACCATGAAACATAAAAATAAATAATATGAATGGTATCCCTGATCATATCCCCAGTAAGGCATGGGTAATATCAATGGATATCATCTTAGATGTAATTTTTTTAAAAAATAAACTTGGATCATTTCTATAGGAAAATAACTTTTCTTTAAAAATAAATTTTTTAAAACTAAAAATTCATAAAATATTTTGGAAATCATTTTATTTGAAAATAACCATAGAAAATATAAAGGAATATTTAAAAATAATATCAAATTTTTTTATTAAATTACATTTTCCTCTTTGAAAAACACTTTTTAGAACATAAATCATTTTTAAAAACCTTTTTATTTTGAAATACATTAATTAAAATCTATAAAATTTACAAATAATAATTAAAATTTTGTCTTTGAAAATAATTTTGAAAACATGTAAGGGAAGCTTGAAATTTTTTAGGATTTATGATTTTGGGAAATTTTTTTCATGTCATGCATGTTGAAAACTAGTATTTTTCCTATTTCAGGTAAAATCCAAATGATCATTTTTTTTGAAAAATTAAATAAATATTCTGTTCAACGACATTTAAAAAAATAAAACATTGTTAAGAATGTATTTAATTATCCATTTGAAAAACGTTAAAAATTAATTTGAAAATATTTTAAGAAAACATGGTTTTGGATGAAAAAGGGAACTTGGTGGAAGAGATAAATAGAGATATTTTTTCTGAAAAAACATTAATTTGAACTCTTGTTTACATATAGAGTATAAAATAAACAAAAAATGTATTGAAATGTTATAATATAAGGATAATAAAATTTATGATTTTCTTAAAATATGGATGCTAATATTTCACCATCTGAAACATAATCATAATCAATCCTAATGAACGACGAGACTATATCATTAAAACTTCTCTACTTTAGAATCATTAGATTATAAGGACCATGATGGAATGACATTAAATGAAAAATAAAAATATTATAAGAATAAATAAATTCAGGAAATTACATGTGAAATTTGTTTTATATGCACCTCATTAAAGAAGATAGGTATATAATATAACATATCTCTCAAGAAAAGAAAATTGAGACAAAAATATTGTAAAACTTTGGTAACTCTTGAACTGTAAATCCCATGAAAGGGATACCAAAAATGGAAATTTAAATCCCAATAATTTTAATTTATGATTCATAAAATAAATTCATGGGAATTATATACACTATAGAAATAAAATAGGTTATGAATATGACATGTTTTACACAAAAGTGAAAAGTGAGACTGAAATCCCTTACCGCTTTAGTAATATTTTAAAATAAATCCCCAATAATGAATAAATTCAAATTAAACATTAAATGTAATGGAAATAGTTTTATTAATGATATAAATTGTCAAAGGGTAATTATATAAATCTAAAAAAATAAATCGGTGGGGAATTTTAATATGTCTTCGAGAAATAAAAGAGAGACTAGAAATCCCTTACCCCAAGTCTCGACTTCCTTCGTACATGTTCAAAATCATGTATAATAAACATATGTTAATTATAAATATATTATAAAAAAATAGTTACATATATATTTATATATCATACCTTATATTATTTAATTATTTCCTTTTATTACCTATTTATTTACAATTCCTTGTTAGAATCACGTTTTGGTTAATAACGACATAGTTATTCGTATATGTTTTGATTTGTTATTTTTTGGAAATCATAATTTTATCTTGGTTCCAAAATATATAGATTAATAATAATGATATAAATATCATATATATACAAAAATTATACTTTAAAAACAAATCATGATATAAGGGTTTGAGAAATTAAGTACATTATCATCATGGAGACTGTAGATCGTATGTACGCGTGAGTAACATTTCCAATTTCAATGATAATTATGGAAATAAGGTATGTAATATATTATATTTAAATAAATATAATATTATTATAAATACCATATGATTTCTTTAAATATTCTTATCTGTATCATCAATGTGGCATGGTGATGAAAATAGAGTCACATCGCTTCGTCAGGGAGGTAGTCTACACGTACACGAACGATTTTGTAATCTTTTAGTTAGTTAAAAGGTTAGAAAAAAAATTATATTATACATAAGATTGATAAATATTTTATTAATATCATAATTATTTAATTTATATCACATATATTAATTATAGGTAACCTTATTAAAAATCATGTAAAGTGTCAGTGAAAAATGAATCACATCGCTTAGTGAGGCGGTAGTCCCCCAAACACACGATAGACATTATAGTATCCCTTGGGGAATGGAAAGTTAAAAAAAATTATGATCTAATGAATATATAGGTATATTTATGTTGTAAATATAATATATATTATTTAGATCAATCATCGTACCAAACTGTGAGAGGTGGTAATGGAAAAATAAATGACATCAGTTTGTGAGGCAGTAGTCCGTAGTATACATGAATGATGACTTCGTAACCTATTTTATGGAAGTTATAAATATTGTGTTTAATTAACTTAATATAACAACATATAAGTAAATTTAATATAATGAGTATATTATATAATAATATTTTAATAAAACATTAAGGAGGCGGTGGAAGAAATAAATTAAAAATGATCATTGGAGAACTTTACATCTTCTTCGGGTAACGACCTTTAGTTTCCACAAAAATTCTTCCTAGGTTGTATTTATACCTATAAAAAGTTAATAGGATGATATTTTGGACTTTTAGGGAATTTATTTAGGTTTTTTTCTATTCATATGGCTTGATAGGTGTGAATATGCGAGGGGAGAGAGTCCCCTTTTATAATCGAGGAGGAGTGACATCTTTGTAAATCCCCAAGGTATTCAATAATTGGAGGACAATATAAACTCAGGTGGATTCAAATTTTATAAATAATTATGTGGAGAGATTATATGTTCTATCAATACTTCCACCATAAAAAAATTTGCAATCATGTTATTCCTTAGCTTTTATGTTTTCTCCCTTTTACCACTTTAGTTTCAACCATAGCAATTAGTTTTTTTAACCAAGGTAATTAAAATTTTAAGCATAAAATAAAAGAATTATTATTATATAATTTTTAGCTAATGATTTTATATATTAAATAAAATTTATCAAATAAAAATCCTACGTGTGTTGAATATTACTTTTAACGCAAGCATGAGTAAAAACACTACTTCTAACCTTAATCATTGTAATTAATTATTATAGTATTTAATAATTTTTTAAACAAAAAATTAAGTAAAAATAATTAAAAAATATTAATTACGATTATTAAAAATTTGGAATCCATTTTATGAAATTTAATTAACATATGTGAAAAATATTAATTCAGTATTTTTCACTATTACTCAAAAATTAATATTTTCAAAAAATTCCCTAAAAATAACTATAAGATTTTTTTTAAAATTATTAATTCAAGAGATAAATTTATTTTTTAAAATATTTATTATAAATTTACCAAAAATTAATTTCAAAATAAGTGCAAAAAAAAGAAAAATAGCATAAAATTGGATTTATTATTATCTATTATCTATAAAACAAATAAGATGTATGTTAAAAAGTTAAGTGAATTTATACTATATAATTTCCATTAAAACCAATCACCAATTTTTTTGTTTAATTTATTTAGTAAAAATGTGTTTTTTTGCATATAAATAGTTTTTCATAAAATGATTTTCTTTATTTTTGTTTTAAGTAAATTTGTCAACAATGAATTATTTTTATGTAAATGTTTAAACCATATATTTTCATAATTTCTTTAATAATATTAATTACCATCATTTAAATAGCTAGGTGATAAATATCATGTTAAATAATAATATTTTAATAATATTTTATGTTTTATTTAAACTTAGTGTTTCATGTGACACAAGACAAACTCAGTGTTTCATGTAATGAAATATAAGCTCAATGTTGTCTGTTACACAAAATATCAAAAATTATAAATTAATTTGAAAAAATATTTTTTATAAAATATCAGGGTATTACATTATACCCCCTTAAAATAAATCTCACCCTCGAAATTCATCTTGGTCACCATATTTTTCAAATTTGAAAATAACTTCATTGAAATCCACCACATAAAAATTAATCATAAAACATCCCTTAAAAATAGGAATATAGAAACATAAATGTTACCAATAGTAAATCGTAACTAGGTTTCAAAATAAAAGAACATTGGAGGGATATCTATATTTATACATGGAAGAAAAGAATAAATAATTATAAAAATTGATAGTGATAACTGATTATAAAAAAGTCGGAGATATAGAGAAGTTTAACAATAAAAAAAATCATCGACCAAAAAGGTTTTAAAAAGGTCATTAATATCATAAAAATATGATAATAGGACGAAATCATATTTCAAGATCATTTTCCCATTTTTGATGAATCTTCATTAGAAGATATACTAACTTTATTTCATTCCATTTCAAAAGCACAATCTAACACTTCTGTTGAGCCTAGATCTATTTATACTTAATATCTTACTCTAAGAAATGAATGTGAATTTTTCATTACTCACGCACTAACAGATCTTAATATCCATAGATAGAATGATAATTTATTTTTTGTATTTAGTTATTATAAAAAATTATTAGAATAGGTTTTTCTGTATGATTAAAATATAATATGGTTAAGTAATACATTAATCTCTAAAACCTCATCCAATGTTCTAATTAAACTAGTCCATAAATGGTAAATCTTATGACCCTTCCAAAAAATTAAAATCCATAACATTAGAAAAATGGTTAATAAATTTCCAAGATGTAGATATCAATAATCCACCCAATAACATGAATTTGATATTAATTATCACATACAAAACTGTGAATTCCTTCATCATGTATTCTCTTAAAACAAGGTAATAACGAAAATTACCATAAAATCATATTGAAAATACAAATTTATCTTTATTCCTTACATAAAACATAGATTATTTTATATATTACATAAATTCAGAAATTATTTAAATTCAATCAATGATAGAATAAAACACTTTGTTATCAAAATATAATCAGTTCCAAGATAATTATTACTTTTTAATTTACTTAATCGATACCAAAAATATATTTATCTAAACATCATTATCTCAAAATTAGGAACATATTATGGGTTATATTTTCATTAAACACATTTTTTCTATAAAATATAACATTTCCATTAAATATATTTTCTAGTAATCAATAGCATTAAACATATTCTTTAAAATCATTAATGGTAAACATATACTGAAAAATCCTCATATATTTCATAATTATTAAATTAAAATAAAAAATCACTTTAATCATACTAATATATCTCAAACCATTCACTAAGATTCATCATCTTATTCCTTAATACCTATTTCAAATAATATGAAATATTAATCATGTATTAATATTCATCAAACTCAATTTAATAATGATTCGTAAGTTTGAAATAAAAAATATTGTAAGAATAACCCATACCGTTTACATGTCATCCATTGTCTCTTCATTATCATTATTATAGACATTAATCATTCCACCTTTCTGATTATATTCAGGAGATTTACCCCCAAGGACAAATATTTTCATAATGCCCATAATTTCCATAATTAAAACAATCATAAATTTATTATACCTTAAGAATACCAATATTTTATTCTATTTTTTTAACTAAATTTTCATTTTCCCTAGTTTTTTCTTACTTTTTTTCCAGATTCTCCAAACACACAAAATAATTCTCGTTCGAATAAGAGATTACTTAGAGTTTTTATTCCCACATTCTCTATATATAGTAATATAAATATTATTTCCTCTATGGTATCCATTACCTAAACTCTGAGAGAACATTATCTTTCTCTTCTTTGGTGAGACCAAGAGTTGGTTAAGGTGCATATTTTTAATCATATATTATGATAAATAATTAGTCATACTATACAATATCCATTACTCAAGACATAATTTCATTTGGCTTCAATTTTTTTTTCATATTAAAAGTTAACCCATTTATTTTTAATTCCCACCATTTAATAAAACTAAAAATAATAGTGTGAGAAATGCTAATCATAAAGGAAAACCATATAGTCATAAAAAATTCAATTCTAAATCAAGACACCTCATTTTAAATTTGTGACACATTAGGTTTAATCTAATTCAACCATGATCATATTCAATTTTAATCCTTTATGATGGTTCATAATGACTTTGGGGATTTCAAAATCATCTTCCACATGAGTATCAAAACAGGTGTGCAATAAGGCCAATTTTCATGAACCAGTCGATGATCGATTCTAGCTCAATGTGAATTTTTTGTAGTTATTACCCCTATGCACCCCTATGATAGATCCATATCCATTTTTATTATGTATATAGGGTTTTAATTACTTATAATCCAATTTCTCCATACATTGAAAAAATTCATAGACATTTACTTATACCATGACTCATCCTTATTCTTATCATTAGACAATTCCTTAGGGATATCACAAAATATTTCCCATCATAGTTTCTAAATGTTAATTGGACCTATCATTTGATATAATCCATATATAACCATGCCTCTAATAAACAAATATATCATCCTTTTAGATGAATATTCAATAAATTAAAAAAACACATCTTAGGACCATAATATTTTATAGTATTTGGAGACTAGTTACATAATATTCAAAAAATTTTAATTATCTTCAACAAATTCCATAAAGATCATCTCATTTATTAATATTCAAAAATATAACCTACTTAAAACATTTCTTAAAAAACATGTGTAAAGTAATCATAATAAAATGTTATCTCATATTATCAGTAATGGTTGACAAGGGAGATACATAAGCATATCATGAACAAAAGGGTATGAGAATATAAACATGAAATTTAAAAACCATGCTCTACATATCACAGATCATAATATCATGTCATAAAATAATTATTAGTAATTTATAAGATATGAATCATATTGTAATCAAATAACATGAGCCATGAGAACATAACAACGACATAATAAATAAAATAGTAGTATATAAATAATCATATAAAATACTGTTTCAAGTTTACCAACAAAAACATTCCTAATATATTCAGCTTGGGAAACCCACCCATGTACCTACTTCGGGCTTGGAAAAGCCTCCGATGTAACCATTTTTTATAGTGTGGGATAACCACTTGGGAACCCTCCTTTTTATTGTCAGCCTTACCACCCATGTTCCCTCTGATATTGTAGAACATTTATCATTACCCAATGTTGTGGAGGGAGATATATGTCTCACCCATCTCATAATTAAAATCATATATATGTGTTTTACATGATCATAAAACATTCAACATATCATAACCTAGGAAATGAAATGGGTTTCAGAAAAATTTCATCATATCATAACTTGTGGAAGGGAGATAAGTTTCAAAATCATTTCATCATTTCATTATATAATAACATGTGTAAAAGTATAGGGTTTGATAAGAATTCAATCATGGTATAATACATGGTAGAGAAAAAAGTTTCATAAACATGATTCCATCCAAAATATAAACCATCTAGAGAAATAATTATAATGGTGTCCTTAAATTAAATCCCTATTAAGGAATAGATTACATCAATATATTACATATTAGATGGAAAATTATATTTTAAATACACTTGGAACATTTCTTGAGAAAAATAACTTTTCATTAAAACTAAATTATTAAAAATAAAAATTCATAAAACATTTTTGGAAATATTTTTCTTTTAAAATTACCATTAAAACTTATAAATAAATCTTTAAAATAATATAAAATATTTCATGAGGAAAATATACATTCTTCTTTTTAAAAAAATTCAACCGTATAAAAGTTTCAAAAAAAATTTCATTTTGAAATAATTTATTTATAATATAAAATATTAGAAAATATTAAGGAAAAAATTTCTTTGAAAATTATATTTCAAAATTATAATGGATTTTTGAAATTATGGTCCAGTTATGATAAAATGAAATACTGTTGAATTCATATATGTAAAAAATAAGGAATCTTTTCACATTTTTTAATAAAATCCAAATCTGTATTGTTTGGAAAATGAAATGAAAATACCTTTCATGATTTTTTTTTAAATTAAAAATTGGGTAAAATTTTATTTAGTAAGCCAATGTAAAAAATGAATAAAATGTTTTTTAATCTAATTTTAGAAAATATGGTGTTAAAATAATAATGGTTTATAATTGAAGAAAAATTTAATGAAATTTTTTCATAAAAACATTATTTTGAACTCATGAGTACATAAAGAGTGGAAAATGAATGGAAAAAATTTACTCTAATGAAAAAAATAGTATAATAAAATTATTGAGTATGTAATTTTCTAGATCATAATATTTTATTATCCAAAACAGAATCATAAACAATACTGATAAATGATGAGATTGTAACAGAAAATCTTTACCACATTTTTATCGTTATTATTGTTGCCTCGTGAATTAATATCATTAAATTATACTTAAAATATCATGATATTAAATAAATTCATGATATTAAATTTTATATTCATTGTATATATAACTCATAAAATAAAAAAGGTTCATAACAAAACATATGTCTCAAGGAAGGAAAATTGAGACAAAAATACCTTACTACTTTGGTAACTCTTGAAATGTAAACCCCATAAAATATATATAATCTAATGGATATTTAAATCACATTTATTTTAATTATAATCATAATATAATGCATTTATTTTCATTATTTTCAGCTAATAAAATAAAATAGGTGGTAAATATGGAATGTGTCTCACAGAAGTGAAAAGTGAGATGAAAATCCTTTAACACTTTAGTAATATTTTGAATCATAATTAATAATAAATAATACCATAAAATGAAACACTAAATATCACTAAAATACTATTATTCATGATATAACATGTCATAGGTTTATTATATACACCATAGTACAGAAACAAGTGGTGAATTTTCATATATCTCCCAAAAATAAAAGAGAGACTAGAAATCCACTACTATAAGTCTCAAGTTCCTTTGTAAATGTTAAAACACATTTATAATATATATATGTATATTATAAAATATTAAATAATTGTAATTATATATATTCCACTATATATAATTTAATTATGTCCTTTTATTACCTGTTTATAAAAAATTCATTGTTAAAATCACGTTTTAGACAATAATTTATTTATTTTTCATATATGTTTTGAGTTGTTATTTTTTGTTACTATTACATTAATAATGGTTAAATAATTTAAATAATAATAATAATTATATAAATATCATATATATATATATATACACAAATTATAATTTTTATATCAATCATGAAATATTGTTCTGAGAAATGAAGTGTGTTACGGTCATGGAGACGATGGGTCGTGCATACAAATGAGTAACGTTTCCATTTTTCAGTGATCATTAGGGAAAAGCATTAATAAATACATTATTTTTATATAATTATCATAATATAAAATATATAATTATTTAAATATACCTATACACATTATCCATGTGGTGTGCTGATGAAAATAGGGAGTCATATCACTTTTTGAAGCCGGTAGTCCACACGTACACGACCGACATTTTCATCTTTTAGTGAGTGAAAACATAAGAAATAAAATTATATATCATGTTTTAGGAATGATAAATATGTAATAAATAATATAATTATGTAATTTATATGACATATATTTATTAAAATTATCCTTATTATCTTCCATGTAAATAATTAGTGAAAAATGAATCACCTCACTTCGTGACGTGATTGTCCGCCATACAGACGAGAAATGTTATAATATCCCATACATAATGGAAATTAAAAAAAGTTATATATGATATAATTAATCAAGAGAAACATTTGGGTTATAAATATAATATATATACTTTATATCAATAATCATGCCCAACCTTGGGACGTGGTAATGGAAAAATGAATAACATCAGTTCGCGATGCGTAGTTCATCGTACACATAGATAATGATTTCTTAACATATTTTATATATGTGGGGAAATTTTAAGTGAATTACCATAACATAAAGACATATCAATATATGTGATATAATTAGTCAATTATATCTTAATTATTTAATACTAATTCGAGGAGGTAATATAAGAAATAAAATATAAATATTTATTAAAGAACGTTACATATTCATCAAGAAACCCCATTAGGTTTACACTAAATTACATCATATGTTGGATTTAAGTCCAAACTAAGTCTTATATTATGATATTAGAGAATTTTTTAATTCATTTTTTTAAAAAAAAATTGATTCAATTCTCTTTAGTGTTGTGGAGAAGTGAGGAGAGTGAGTTCAATTTTATAATTAATGAGGAATGGTATTTTTGTAAATACCCAAATGTATTCAATAATGGGATGTCATTATCACCTCATGTGTCTTAAAAACTGGTATCTAATGTATTTTAGATATTATATGGTCTACAAAAACCTCCACCATGAATAAAACACATTTTTTAAAAATGTTATTACTTGTCCATTAAGTATACTCCTTTTTTCCACTTTAGTGTCCACCATGGTAATTAGTTTTTTATCCATGGAAATTAAATCATTAAGATAAAATTAAAATATATATAATAGAAATTATCGATATAATTATCATAAATATTATATATAATTTATTAAATAAAAATAATATCTATTTTGAAAATTAATTCTCACACAAGCATGTGTAAAAACCATCTTTTAACCTTAATAACGATAAATGATTTGCATTATCTTTATTAATTATTTTGACCATAAAATAATTTGGAATTAATATAAATTATTAATTATTATGATTATAAAAAATAATCATTTTATAAAATTCAATTCATTGAAGAAGAAAAATTAAATTTAAAATTAATCTCACTGATGTGATGAGAAAGCCAGTATTCAAAGAGAAAATGTTCAAAAGTTTATAAATTTTTTATATTTAATTTAAATGGTACATTTATTATAGTGAAAAAATTGTATTAATAGATATATATTTAAAAAATTATTCTTTGAAACCAATCTAAAATAGAATATAACTTTGTAAATAATTTTAATAAAAATGATGTTTTTAATTAAAATTCAATATTTTCACTATTCATGAAAAAATATAATCTTTTCAGAATATTCCAAAAAAATAACCCTCTGATAATTTTTAAATTTTCATTTAAAAAATAAAACAAATAAAATAAATAAAATAAATTTTTATAAAATTGTGAAAATAAGTTTTTAAATAAGATTGTGTAAAGACAACAAAACTACTTTTTAGAAAAGTAATTTTAATGGGTAAAATTTGATTTATTCTTTTCTATTTTCTTGAAATTACATAATATGAATGTTAAACAATTTATTGAATAAATATATTATATATTTCATTAAAATAATTCAAAAATTAGTTTTTTTAATTTATTGAGGTAAAACATGTTTGTTTTTATAAAAATTATTTTCAAAAAATCATTTTCTTTATATTGAAATAGTTATTATTTTCATTTATAATTAATTGGACAAAAGGAATACATTTCCTATACATGTGTAAACCATAAATTATCAAATTTTAGTTAATCCTATTAATACCTTCCATTCTAATGGATATGTGATAACTAACATATTAAATAATGATATTTTAATAATATATCATGTTTCATTTAAATATACTCTGACATGTAACACAATCAATGCTCAGTTCTGTGTGTAACACACCCCAAAACTAGTGTTTTGTGTAATTAAAGATAAGAATAGTGTTTCATGTAATGAAAAATATAAAAATGATTATTTTTATCAAAAAAAATATTTCATGAAATCATAGGGTGTCAACTTAATAACTATATAAATATATTCAATACTTAAACAATGCCAATATAGTATTTATTAAATTTATATAAAAATATAATAAATGATTCTAAAAAACATAAGTGTAATATAGTTTAAGTGATTTATATTATTCCACAAATTTTTTTATTAAATTTAACAAATTATTAATTTATTAATGTATTATACTTGAATTCCATATTTTCTTGATGTCTTTAAATTTAAAATAAATGAATAGTGTTAAAAATGTAATTATTTATATTTTATAAAAAATATATTTTATTAAATTATTTAAAAACATAAAAATATTGAAAGTCAAAAATGTATATAATATATGGTTGAAAATGTTATCACTTAGTCATTTAGGATCCAATTTTCAACTTATAAGTAAAATTATAAAACATTAAGAATAAAAAATATGTTACCATGGTTATGTTTAAAATTGGTTAACTAATGGGTTAAACCAAAAGATAAGGATTAAAACAGCACAAAAAATAGATTTATTTTTTTTATTTTATTTAAACCCCATATTACCTTATCCAAGAATCTCTTCCCATTTGGTAACATTTATTTAGAAAATGACTATATTATATTTGAATATTGCAAGAAATTACAAGAGTACCTCTCCCCTAAATTATAAAAGGGAACCCCTACATTCTCTTTTTTACACCTCTTTGGGACCTATAGCTTGACCAAACCCTACACAATTCTCTTCATAGCTTCCCAAGACACAAATTATAGGTGTTCATATTCTTAGAAAAAACATTATAAGTTTCATTTAGAAGGAATATAATGGAAGTCTTCCAAATATGATGTTGCTTGAAAATATATTAAGAAAGAGCAGAATTTAGGTAAGTGATCTATGATTAAATCTTTTTTTAATCAATATTTTTTATTCTTGAATTTCCATTGAGGAAATTATTTAATACTTCTATGATAAATCTATTTCATTTTTATTATCCTCTATTTATTTATAAGGAGTAAATGGTTTCCTTTCATTTTTTCCCCTAGATTCTCTTGTTCTCCCTTGCTTTGCCCTGTTCTACCTTTTTACCAATAAATAAATAACTGATAATGAAGATGATTGAAATAATGTTTTAAGAAAAACCAACTTTATTTATCTCTTGTATCAAAAATCATGTTTCTTCTATAACCATGTTCACTAAATATGTTTTCAAGAATGTTCTTAAATTTATAAGATAATTTTTAATTTCACTTTTACCAATGAATATATTTTTAAAAAATGGATAAAAATAATCTTCATTTTATTTTCCAAACAATTTACTTTTTAAATTTTACCAAAGTGTGAAAGGAATGTTTTATTTTATCTTATATGAAATGAATAAAATTTTCCACTATCGTGAACAATCACTTTTTTGATGTGTATATTAAAACTTTTCATGGTTATTTCCAAAGAAAATGGTTTCCTTAATATTTTGGAAATTTATAGATTTTATATAAGTGATTTCAAAGTTTAAATGGTATTTTGTTCAAGATATATTCTAGTGAATATTTTAATGTAATTTTTGTCTTTAATGTCATACGTGATTTTAATTTTATTTATTTGGGATATGATCTAGTGATACCAACCTCAATATTTATCTCGGTGGTTTACGAGTATGATAAATATATGTTTATGAAACCAATTTATTTTCAAGAAGTTATTTTATGTTGAAATTATAAATGTTTATAAAACCCTTTTTATTTTAATTGTTTATGATATGATGACACGATGAATGTCTTTATTATCTTATAGAACACATATGTATGTTTTTCATTATTTTACGGGTGGGAACATACTTGTATATCCCTCCAATGCATTGGGTAATGTTTTATATATCATGACATAAATATGGGAAACAAGTTTTTTTGTTTGATCAACTATGGGAAAAAAGTCAATATGTTTTTCCATTATGGGAAACATTTGATGTTTTATGATCCATTCTGATTTGGGAAATATGATTTTATGTATGATATATTATGATTTTATGGTCTCCATATTTATCCTTGACATATGAATTTTTTCTATACTTGTGATGGACCCATACTTTTATAATGAGCCTATTATTCATGATTTATTTATGTTGATTTCTCACTTATATGATTCATATCTTTTGAAATGTAAAATTTTTATTCTATGAATCTTGTTTATGAACTATGATAGATTGGGTATGTAATTTATTTTTTTTCTCCTGATCTCATACACTTATATGTCACATCTTTACCCTTAATGAGCATCTAAGATCACTCTTTCATATGTTTCATTTTCCTATGTTATGAAAATGGTTTTAAGTAGGCTATGTCTTTGAATAGTACATATGTTAAGATATTTATGGGAGATGTTGAAGATATTTCCTAAAATAAGAAGATTATGTATCTAGTCTCCAAATACACTAAACCTTTATGGTCATCAAGCATGTATTTATGAAATTTATTGAATATTTATCTAATAAGATGTAATATTTATGTATGAACATCATGGATTAATTTAGTTGGTATCTGAGGATATTTTTAATTAATATTTAAATATTAGGGTTAGAAAAACAATTATGTAAACCCTGGGGATAATTATATGGGTTGGATAATATCCTAATTTTTTTTGCATTTTTTATGGATAAACTATTTTAAACCTAAGGTTCCATAGATTAAGAAAAAGGCTTCATGATTTAGACATCCTATTTATTTTATTTCATTATTATATATTTTCTTACATTTATTATTATAGAATTATTTGTACACATTTATTTTTGGTTTCACTTATTGGTATGAACCATAATACCTCATGCTAACAATGAATGTGTTGGAAAATTAAATGACTATACACTTGAGAAACTTAATGCTTTAGTAGCTGGAATTGAAATATTTTTTTATGCTCACACACATTTCTTAATCTATGATTCATTTTGATCTTCCAAAAGAGAAAAGGAAGGAACAATTTATCTTTGAGTATTCATGAGGAAACATCCACCTTCATTTAGTGGGTATTCTAATCCTCTAGTGGTTGAGTGGTGGATTAGAACCATTGAAAAAATATTTTATTTTCTCAAATTCCTAGAATATAAAAATTTTGTCTTATTTTTTTATTGCTCAGAATGATAAGATAATCTATAGTGGAATATTATTACGAATATGAAGAATGAAGGAGAAATGTAATCCCTGGAATGTTATGAGTTTAAGATGATAATATTTAGTATGTAATTACCTCATATTGTACATTAAAATATAAAGAATTAATTACATTAGTTTATTCTAAAGGTTGATGAATCCATTTCTACCAATGAGGATGATTTTACATCCTTGCAAGGCATGCCTCTAGTTTAATCATTAGCCCTAAAGGTAAAATTGATCGATTATTTATGTTATTAAAATAAAATATCATAATGAAATTTACTATAAGAAACTTTGTATCTAGGGGTAATAATTTGATGTGTACTTAGGGTAGAAATATAAATTATATATTCCAATCATTACAATTATTTTGATAAGAAAAAAAAGATATAGTATAATGAAAACCTGAATAAGTAAAATGTTGAAATGAAATTCCATCCATCTACATGTAAGGAACGTGGAAATAAGCATCAAGGTAGTTAATCAAATGGATTTAGGAAGTGATTTGAATTATGAAAGGTAGGCCATAATTTTTTTTGAATATCTAAAGGGGATGAATAGTCATGTTAATTCATTAGAGGAAAATAAGGAAAAAACTAAATAACACTAACAATATAATGTTTCAAATCCAAAAAATTACGGTTATTACGCCCACCAATGCATAAATCAAGTGTTGTTTGATCATGTTCAGAATCAACAGACTATTTTACCAAATCAAAAATAGAAATATCATGAGATCATTACTACCAATGTGGGTTATAAGACTGGAATGGGGAAATATACACTTATCATCCACTCAAGAATAGATATTGTATTATTTTATTCTAGATACCACTAATATTTTATTCCGAAAAAGTATAATAAGGTTATTATAATACCACCTCAATGATAAGATGTTGTGTTGGATATAAAACTCATCATTCAATTTTGGTTTCATCTCAAGTCTATAGTTACTCTCCAATTAATGTTTCTATGAATGTGCTCCCCCAAAATCTTATGATTCTCCCTTTAGATTAATTCAACTTGATTCTAGGAATATATTAGATTTATATATATATATATATCCCATATCGATTAATGATTTAGTGAATTCAAGTTTTATGTTTTAAATGAAGTTTTGATAGGTTATCAATGTGAGGATGAATATGAACATCCAATGGAAATTTCTTCAATAAAATGGATCTTAATTCCTATCCAATAGTTTATCTGTCTAAAATTTTTAGGGAGAAACTATTCATTAAGAACACACATATTATATGATATTTTGATGATGTGTTTCTTAAAAAATCTTATAGACTTCCTATAAACCTTAATGTAGAGTTTTCAATATAACTCATATATAGTGATATGATTATTTCAATTATTACATATATAATGGCCCCAGTTGATTTGTAAGAATTGAATAATAAATGTTAGGATACTATTGATAAGTTATTTATATTCTCTAGTGCAGCAACATAGGGTGAACATTTTATTTTTATTGAAAGAAAATATAGTTCAATTATTCTTTACATTTTTTATCGATTAATTAACAAGATAACAATCAAGAACTAGTATCCTCTACCACATATTGATGAGTTGTTTAATCAACTACATAGAGATCAATACATTTCCAAGGTTGGTATTTTTCCGAGTTATCATCAATTGGGAGTCAAGGAGGATATATCCAAGACAACATTCTAAACAAGGTACGGACACTATGAATATATTCTGATGCCTTTTTTCCTTTCTAATATGCCCACAATCTTCCTGGATTTAAAGAATAATGTATTTATAGATTACCCTGATCAGTTTTTTGTTTCCTTTATTAAGGATATTTCTATATATTAATGGGCCATGGAAGAGAATGAGGAATCTTTGAGAATTGTGTGGAAGAACCTGATGAAGGATAAGTTGTATAAATAATTTATCAAGTGTGAATTTTGGATTTAGAATGTTTCATTCAAGGGTAATTTAATCTCAATTAAGGGTATATCAATAGACCCCTCAAAGATGGATGTTATTGAGAAATGGTCCAAACCAACCAAATTTACTAAGATATGTACTTCTCTTGGGTTGGCTAGATATTACTACTGTTTTGTGAGCTATTTCTCTATACTATTGAATCCACTCACTAAGATTACTCTGAATAGATTCAAGTTCATTTTGGAAGATGATGATGAGAAATAGTTCAAGGTACATATTAGAAGGGTGGGCAGTGAACCTATGATTACACTTCCATGTAGTGGATAAGTGTTTGTAATCTATATTGATGTATCAAAGAAGGTATTGGTGTAATTACTCATGTAGGATTAAAGAGAGATAAAATATGTCGCACACTAATTGAAAACACTTGAGAAAAAACTACAAGAGTCATGATTTGGAGCTGGAAGTGGTTATTTTTTTATTTATGATTTGGAGGAAATACCTTTATGATTAAAGGTGTGACATATATATAGATCATAAAATATATTTACCCAAAATGAGTTGAATAAGTACCATATAAGATGGTTGGAATTAATTAAAGATTGTGACTAGTAAATACATTACCAAAATTGAAATAAAAACGAGGAAAATGGTGTTATGAGAAAAAAAAGCACCATGATAGTTAGTATATGATGAGGACTGAAAGAGATCCAATACGTATGGATCTACATAATATAGAACTTTAAATCCAAAGGAAAGGGGATAGATCCTATCTTTCATAGATGAATGCTTAACCATAAATCCATGTGAGGATTAAATAGTCAAATAAAGAATATAGGAAACATTAAATGAGGTCCAAAAATGTTCATGAGTTCAAACATGATATTCATGGAATTATAATGTTTAGGAAATGATTATGTGTCCATTAAACACCAAAATTTAACAAGGAACTTCTAGATTAAGCTCTCAGTTCTTCATTCCTTATTCATCCTTTATGTACAGAGATACATATAGATATGAAAGAATATTTATGGTGGGGAAACATGAAAGGGGTTTTTATAGAGTATGTATCATGGGGAATGGTATGTCAATAAGTTATTTTTGAGAGACAAAAGTCTAATAGGATTTTACAACTGTTACCTATACCTGAATGGAAATGCTAAAACGTCACTATTGATTTCATTATTGAACACCCCAAAACATCTAAAGGGAAAAATATTTTGTGGGTTATAGTAGAACCCCCTATAAAGTAGAAACACGTCATTTACATTAGTTAATATTTCTCTCATGATGATATTCACAGGTTATATATTAGATAAGTGGTGATATTTCTTGATGTATAACATTTTATTGTATCTCATTGAGATATGAGGTTTACCTTGAATTTATGGTGAAGTATTCAGTTGGTTCTACAAAAGGTTTTAGGTTTAAACACTACTTATCATCTGAAAATATATTTTCATTTTGGGTTAAACATTCAAAACCTATAGGATATGATTATATTTTATTCTCTTTAATTCAAAGGTTGTTGCGATCAACACATTCTTCTAGTAATATACTCTTATGATAATATCTTTCACTCAAGAATTCATATGTCTCTTTTTGATACACGATATGGTATAATGTGTTTAAATCCAACATGGTGGGATAAATTTATAGAAATAATTCTAATGGTACCCAAACTAGCTGAGGAAATAGAAAATAAAGTTAGATCCATTTAGCAGTATATAAGAGAATCTTAAAGTTGATAGAAAATTTATATTGATAATCATCAGTGAGATATTTTAAGGAACCGAACTTATTACATACATAATCTTGAATTTAGTTAAGAAAACACGTCCTCTTAAATTTAGGATCATTTAATGTTTATATATTTAGAGAATTGGTAGATAATACATTCATAATGTTACACATAGTTACAAAGTGGATACCATAAAGGCAGTTTTAATTTTTTTCAAAATTTAAGACATTAAAACTAAAAACCTGACTCCTTGACTATTCTTAAACATTTAACATGGCTTTATTATTTTCCTCAAAAATAAATTAACCTGTAAAAATAATTTAAAACTTAGGATGATCACAAAAACTCTGTAAGGGGTATAAAAAGAAGGGAAGAACACATTAGTCCATAAATACTTGTTACGTATGAAATCATTTTCAAAAGACATACTTATCACCTATATATATACTTACTTTGTGAAACATGAGATTTACATAATACATGAGAACATAATTAGAACCATAAAATTATCTTGGTGCATTACTTACATAATCTTGTAACCCTCTTGGATACCTTATAATTTTTAACACTCACAACTACCTTACTATTTGTGTAACCATCATAGTTACACTTGCAGTAACCATACATCCGAACTACAACATACATATAACTAATGAATTGGAGGGAGATATAGGTCCCACCCATATTCATAAACAATGTACAAGAACCAAAACATAATCCCATGACAAGAATAATAGCATAAATCATTGCTTTTTAATTTTTTAAAACATAATTTTAAAATAGGATTTTAAAAGAAAACAACCTTACATAAACCATATAATTAAATTGGGACTTAATATAGTGGATGGAATTTTAATATACACTGTAATTAAACATAAATAAAAATATTATAAACGAAACCTCTAACATAAACAATTTAAATACAACATAAATAAATAATTAGACGGTTAACCCAAAGAATGGAAATCGGGTTATGAATTCTCTTACCTCAGGTTTTTCTAACTTGCAACTTGTTTAAACCTCCTGTATAATAGTTAAATAGTGTTATTAATATTTTAAAGAAACATTTTCATGTTTACAACATCTTTTATGATAATTTCATAACTTCATTTCACCCTTTAATTGTTAGTATTTTTTTCCTTGCATTGTTTAGGGTGAGTTCTTTAAATGATTTTCATGACAGGTTCATGATAGATGTTCTTGTCGATTGGAAGTGAAACTACAGAATTGGAATGGAAAGGTATTTGAATATTTTTAGTACCGTAATTTATAAAATTTATCAATTTTATGTTTAACATTAGGATGATTCATAAGTTAAAACATTAATGATGTTCATTTAGATCATTTTAGTGGTTCTTTGATAATAACAACCTCATTTGGTCTTATAAATTAAACCACGAGTACAAAAAAATTCCAGAAACATGGATGAGACATAATAAATTTATTATATCCTGGTTCAACCATAGAAATGTTTTCATGGCCATAATTTAAAGAATTAATGTAAATTGAAATCACATCATCTATGATGTCGGCAATTCGACACATCACAGACAATGTTTTTATTCCTTTAATAAGTGGAAATGAGAAGAATAATGATGATAAATTTGCCATGAACATGATAAAATCTAAAATATACATTATTTATGGAGCTTTAAAGCCTCTTGAGTAAGAATATATGAAGAAATAATAAGAAAATAAAGGAATTAAAAATAAACAAATAAGTGAGAAATCCCTTTCAAAAATTCGGAGGCCCAACGACTATGCAATAAGGTTTTAGAAAACATTAAAATAGAGGAGACAAGGGTCACACATCCATAAAAAATCATAATACGTAATAGATCTAGAATAAGAAAGAAATAAAAACATTTTATGAAAAAATGAATGTTATACCACATAAAAGAGAACTTGAATGGAAAAAAAGAAAGAAATTGAGAATTTTCTAACTTGTAGAGTTAAACCTAGAACTTGAAGGTTGGGCCCTTGGGGGATTGAGGAAACCTTGGTAGGAATACTAGGGAGGTAAGGTATAAGGCCCCAGCCTTAGAACTTACTTAATCTTGAGTTATTACAAGATTACACATTGAAGATCTTTTCGGGTTTAGAGTTTTAGAGAATTAGATCATGAAACTTTCATTACATTCCATATATAAACAAAGTGGTTACATAAAGATAGTATTTTTCATTCCCATCAATGGAAACATATTTAAAATAAACATGGATTCTTTCTTGACACTTCCTTGACACTATCATCATCTCATGTACCTTTCCCTTGACCTGTGAAAAACATTTCAAAAAAACTTGGGATATGCATAAAAAGCTTAGTAAGGGATATATAAATATGGAAAGGAAACATGGGTACATATATACATAAGGATGAGATCATACATTACCCATAAAACATAAGCACTTTAACATACCTCATCAAATCATGAATAAATCATAGAAATCATAAGACATAAAGGTAACTTGAGGCATTCATAACATTCTTACATAGGGAGTAACCCTCTTGGTTACGTTTGGAATACCCATCACAGTATATTCCCTAAATCTCTTTGGAAAAACCTTAATGTTTCACTCCTTCGTGTTACCCAATGCATTGGAGGGCTATAACGGGCTCACCCGCCCTTAGTTTATCACGGAACCACCCGTTTTCATAATAATACCCAAGAACCATAACATAATCATATCACATAAAACATGCATAAAGGAAACATAAAATTTATAAATTTCAATCACAAGATATCAATACAACACATTGATATAATAAAAACATTATGAAAACCATTTTCAATACCAAAGTAAAACATGGTATTTATTTTTCGTTTAAAAAAAGGGTATGGCTTGTAGAGGAAGCCGAAACTCCAATAATGGTCACGACGGCAGAGAAGTCATTGTCGCCGCATACGTACGAAAAGAAAAACATTCCCATTTATCGTTTAGTAAAACGATTCGTATAAAAAAGATTCCTTTTGAATAAGCATAAACGTCAAAAGGGGTTTATACACCGTATAAAAGAAGGTTGAGTATAAAACAAAATATGCCTCAATGAAAGGAGATTGAGACGAAGTCCCATACCTCGTATCTGACTTGACCCGACCATTCTTTAATCTCTTGAATAATAAACTTGAGTTAATATCTACTTGCTTAAGAACCTTTTTCAAGTTCATTATTCCTTTTATACCCTGTTATGAACATCATGTAATCATTTATGTTAATAATGTTCATTTTGTCGGTATTTGGTTCTTAAGTCAAAAATAGACTTCTTACACTTACATGTTGTTAATTTGGTCAAAGGTTCGTTATATATCCAGAATGATATTAATGATTTGGATAACATATATATCATATATATTCATCATATACATGTATTTATAATATTACATCACATTTAGAGGTAAGAAATGAAATGCACCGTTCATGGAGACGGTAAGCCGTACGTACGCATGAACGCTACTTCCATTTCTATTTCGTATTTTCTGGAATGGAATCATAATGTTATAAGAGTATATTATAATTCCAGTATAGTAACATATATAATATCATTAACTTTATCCTTTACACATCCCACATATGGTATTAACGAATCAAATCACTTTCAGGGGGCGGTAGTCCGCACTTCCTAAAATGAAGATATCGTGTTTACCCATAATGGAAACAATAGTGGTATGCCATAAATGAAAACTACAGAATCTTACGGAAATAATAAACATATTATATATCATATATAAAAATATTTACATCATAATGGCCACCTTTGAAGGTGTTAAATGAGTATTGAACAATCATCGTTTCGGGAGGCAGAATTTCGCAATCCACGGAAACCGTATGTTCTTTAACCATTTGATATAGTTTTGTGAGAATGTAGATTGAATAAATATTATAAAAACATCCTAGTATATTGAAGATACTGGTGGTTTTACAAAATAAGTAAATAAAAAGAGTTTAGGGGGTTGGAGAAGAAAAATAAAACAAATGAACATGAGAGAATGAATTACCTTTAAAAGTGTAACTCCTTTTGATTTGAGCCTAAAGGCTTTCTTTGAAAGGATCCTGCCCAAAGGTAATCCTCTAGTATGAGGAGAGGGATGTGGAGAGAGTAAATGGGAAGGGTATGGCCGAGCCAAAGGCTTGAGGAGTGTGTGAAATGAGGTAGAGGTGGGGGCATTTTATAAGAGGAGAGGAGGGGCACTTTTGGAAATCATGAAACTATTATTTTATTTTCAAAAGTGTTTCGAATTTCTAAGGTCCCACATTGATATATTTCGAAGATAAGATGATAAGGATTAGAAATATTCCCATCCAATAGTTTTTGGACAAGTGTAGGTCTTAGATTTTATATTATCTTTTCATTTTATTTAAATTGTTCATCAATGAGGTCATCGTTGCATCATCATGATGTCATAAGTAAATTAATTTATTTAATGTCTAAAAATTATAACAAATATATCATGATGTAGGAAATATTTTTATATTTCCAAATACTATTTATAGACAAAAATATGATTACTATAACCCCTTCTAAAAATTGTTTTAGTAAAACAATTTATGTTAGTGTCATTTTCACCATTTT
The DNA here is from genome assembly GCA_963277665.1 of Viscum album. Lineage (NCBI taxonomy): Eukaryota > Viridiplantae > Streptophyta > Magnoliopsida > Santalales > Viscaceae > Viscum > Viscum album. Next base: position 2,019,131,101 of record OY728156.1, read on the forward strand.
TTTTAAAAAAGGCATTAAAGTCATTATCTCACCCAAGAGGCTCCATAGGGTCCCCTAAATTGACCCATGGGTTGTCTTGGTCGGCCATGACTCATCCAATAGGGGTAGGACAATTGTCATGGTGTTTTCATAATTTTATAATATCATTTTTAACTTAAATTACACAAATTACCTCTAATCACGATTAATGAAAAAAAGTTACTATTCACCAAAAAATTATTTTCATACCATTGAACCACATTTTACATACTAATGACAACCATGTATGTTGGATTTTCAAAATTCAATACACATTAGTGGTAAACATTCATTTACCTGAAAAATTAGTTTCCTTGATTACCACTTAGTGGTTTCACTATTCATCAAAAATTGGAGTTTTTCAGAAAATTTTCAAAAATTCACTCTAAGCTATATTCAATATTCCGAATTCAAAAATGATGTTTATATTACCTAATTCAAAGAATATAAGTATAATTAATTAATTTAATAATTAACTCCCGCTGTCAAAACAAATAGCGTGTTTTTAAGAAACAATATATATCAAAAGATTGATATTTGTTTATGTCGAATTTCAAAGTGAAATTAATTCCAAAGTCCACCATTTAATCAAATGGTAAAAATATTTTATGGTTTCACATTAAAACCAACTCAAAAGATAATATAATCATATAAATAAATTATATTAAAAGCAGTTTTGAATTAAATTACAACATTTTTTCACTTATTCATAAAAAATGAACTTTATCGGAAGAATAACAAAAACACACACAAAGTAAACTTTGAGGTCCCAATTATAAAGAAGGATTTTATTTGGTCCAAAAGAATGTATAAGAGTGACCAAACCTATATTTAAAGAGGGTTCGCCATCAAAAGGATATAAATGAACCTTTTAGTGAATATTAATGTATTTATGTATAAAATTGAATTCCTTTCTTATTTTAAGCCTTTATCTTTTATTGGATAAATGTACAAACATATATATTCGTATTTTAGTTATTTCTATTCATTCCTGCCAGTAAAACGGCTACGTGTTAACTACCATTTGAAATTATATTATTAGTGTGTAACGTAAGATTTCAAATAAACTCATTGTTGTGTATCGGGCATGCTATCGTAAATAGCAACCCCTTAAAAATAAAATTAATATTTAGTTCAAAAAAATATTAATAAATATGAATATGTCTTATTCTTTATTTACCTGGGATGTTACATCCTTCCCCCCTTTTGGGAATTTCGTCCTCGCAATTTTATTCACTTATCGAATAAGTGGGGGTATTTATCCCTCATAGCATTTTCAGATTCCCATGTTGCCTCTTCAACCATATGGTTTTTCCATAAAACCTTTACCTGATGAATCACCTTATTCCGCAATACCTGCTCCCTGTGGTCAAGAATCTGGACCGATTGTTCCTCGTAAGATAGATTCTCTTCCAGCTGAACTACCTATGGACTCAAAACATGAGATGGATCTGGCATGTACTTCCTTAACATTGAAACATGAAAAACATTGTGTACCTGAGATAAACTTGGAGATAAAGCCACTCAGTAAGAAACTGATCCAACTCTCTCTAGAATTTCATATGGTCCAATAAACCTTGGACTCAGCTTTCCTTTCTTACCAAATCTCATCACACTTTTCCAAGGAGAAACCTTGAGAAAAACATGATCACCTACCTCAAAAGATAGATCCTTCCTCTGGTTATCCGCATAACTCTTCTGCATGCTCTGAGCTATTCTCATGTGATTCTGAATTAGCTGAACTTTTTCTGCCATCTCTTCTACCAATTCTGGTCCCATCAACTTCCTTTCACCCACTTCATCCCAGAAAGCTGGAGTTCGACACCGCTTCCCATATAATGCCAGAAATGGTGCCATCTGTATACTGAAATGAAAACTATTATTATATGAAAATTCAACCAAAGAAAGATGTTGGTCCCAACTTCCCTGATAATCCATAGAGAAAGAACGTAGCATATCCTCCAATGTCTGAATTGTTCATTCTGACTACCCATCTGATTGAGGATGAAAAGCTGTACTATAATTTAATTCAGTACCCAACGACTTCTGAAGGCCTTTCCAAAAGTTAGAAGTGAACCTGGGATCACGATCAGATACAATGGAGAGAGGAACTCCCTGTAACCTGACTATCTATTCAAGATACAAACGGGAAAGTTGATCAAGAGAGAAAGTATCTCGTATAGCAAGGAAATGAGCAGATTTGGTCAAGCGATCAACAATAACCCAGATTGCATTATTACCTCGAGATGTCTTCGGTAATCCCACAACAAAGTCCATGGATATATTCTCCCATTTCCACTCTGGCACTGGTAATGGCTGAAGCATCCCTTTCGATAACTGCCGCTCTGCTTTAACCTGTTGACATGTCAAACACTTCACAGTAAAAATAGCAATATCTCTTTTCATTCCATCCCACCAGTAATACTCCCGAAGATCTCTATACATCTTAGTACTGCCTGGATATACTGAAAACGGAGAACTATGAGCTTCACATAACAACTCTTTCTTCAACTGTGAATCACAAGGCACACACAATCTCTTCCCAAATCTCAAAACGCAATCATTATCAATGTTGAATTCAGGAAACTTACCTTTCTGAACCAGCTCTACCTTTTTCTGCAACTCACTGTCTTGCTTCTGTGCTTTCATGATTCTATCTGATAGAGATGATCTCACTGATACCTGAAGCAAAATAGAAGAACTTCCTGCACCAACAACTTCTATGCCAAATTTCATCAAATCCTTAACCAAAGGATAACGTTCCAAACGCAACATTGCTAATGAAGCATTACTTTTTTGACTTAAAGCATCGGCCACTTTATTTGCTTTTCCCGGATGCTAATGAATTGTACAATCATACTACTTGATTAATTCTAGCAATCTCCTTTGTCTCATGTTCAATTCTTTCTGAGTGAATATATACTTTAAACTTTTGTGATCAGTATATATTTCACACTTTACTCCATACAAATGATGCCTCCAAATTTTTAAAGAAAAAACAACAACAGCTAATTCAAAATCATGTGTAGGGTAATTTACCTCATGAGTTTTCAACTGTCGTGAAGCATAAGCAATTACCTGATCATTCTGCATTAGGACGCAACCAATTCCTTTCAATGAAGCATCATTGTAGATAACAAACTCACCATTCCTGGAAGGTAGTGCCAAAACTGGAGCATTCACCAATCTTCTTTTCAATTCCTGAAAACAATCATCAAATTCTTTTGTCCAGATAAACTTAACACCCTTCCGAGTTAGCTTAGTCATTGGACTAGATAACCATGAAAAATTTCAAACAAACCTTCGGTAATAGCCTGCCAAACCAAGGAAACTATGAATCTCTGTTACATTTGTGGGTCTTGGCCATTCTTCAACAACCTTTGTTTTGGCAGGATCAACATTTATCCCATATTTAGAAACAATGTGACCAAAGAAAGAAATTTGTTGCAACCCAAACTCTCACTTACTGAATTTCCCATACAATTTCTTTTCTTTTATGGTTTTCAAAATAACCCTGAAATGTCTTTCATGCTCCTCTTTACTTTTAGAAAATTCCAAAATACCATCAATAAAAACAACCAACATTTTTCACCTGAGTAAACTGAGCCATCACTGCAACAAACTGTTTAGTTCTGATTCTGACCATCTCAGGATACTGATTTGAAAGGTCATTTACCACTGTATGCCTTCCTAGAAAATCTTCTCTGTTTCCTCTATGAAAAATCATTCTTAACAAACATTTCTTCGATGAAGAAACATGGTAATCTTCAAATGATATATCAATTCAATTTGACCATACAAAAAATATATATATATTTTTGGATAATCATTTAATAGAATTCTAACTCCTAAAGTTATCTAAACCGACCTTTGATACCAACTATAAGGCCCCAGCCTTAGAACTTACTTAATATTGAGTTATTACAAGATTACACATTGAGGATCTTTTCGGGTTTAGAGTTTTAGAGAATTAGATCATGAAACTTGCATTACACTCCACATATAAACAAAGTGGTTACATAAAGATAGTATTCTTCATTCCCATCAATGGAAACATTTTTAAAATAAACATGGATTCGTTCTTCACACTTCCATGACACTATCATCATATCATCTACCTTTCCCTTGACCTGTGAAAAAAATTTCAAAAAAACTTGGGATGAGCATAAAAAGATCAGTAAGGGATATAAAAATATGGAAAGGAAACATGGGTACATATATACATAAGGATGAGATCATACATTACCCATAAAACGTAAGCACTTTAACATACCTCATCAAATCATGAATAAATCATATAAATCATAAGACATAAAGGTAACTTGAGGCATTCATAACATTCTTACGTAGGGAGTAACCCTCTTGGTTACGTTTGGAATACCCATCACAGTACATTCCCTAAATATCTTCAGAGAAACCTTAACGTTTCACTCCTTCGCGTTACCCAATGCATTGGAAAGCTGTAACGGGCTCACCCACCCTTAGTTTATCACGGAACCACCCGTCTTCATAATAATGCCCAAGAACCATAACATAATCATATCACATAAAACATGCATAAAAGAAACATAAAATTTCCACATTTCAATCATGAGATATCAATACAACACATTTTATAATAATAACATTATGAAAACCATTTTCAATACCAAAGTAAAACATGGTATTTATTTTTCGTTTAAAAAAAGGGTATGGCTTGTAGAGGAAGCCGAAACTCCAATAATGGTCACGGCGGCGGAGAAGTCGTTGTCGCCACATACGTACGACAAGAAAAACATTCCCTTTTGTCGTTTAGTAAAACGCTTCATATAAAAAAGATTCTTTTTGAATAAGCGTCAAAGTCAAAGGGGTTTATACACCATATAAAATAAGGTTGTGTATAAAACAAAATATGCATCAATGAAAGGAGATTGAGACGAAGTCCCATACCTCGTATCTGACTTGACCCGACCGTTCTTTAATCTCCTGAATAATAAACTTGAGTTAATCTCTACTTGATTAAGAACCTTTTTCAAGTTCATTATTCCTTTTATACCATGTTATGAACATCATGTAATCATTTAAGTTAATTATGTTCATTTTGTCGGTATTTGGTTCACTACGGAAAAAATGAGCAATTGCGACGGGTTATTTGCGACGGGATTTATTCCCGTCGCAAATAGTCATGTTAAAAACTTATTTGCGACGGGGGTATTTCCCCGTCGCAAATAAGGAGGCTTTTGCGACGGGATTGCTTTCCCCGTCGCAAATAGTTTTCCCGCGATGCGCGCCAAATCGCGGGAAACTTATTTGCGACGGGGAAATATTCCCGTCGCAAATAACCGGCGGCGGTAAAAGGTATTTGCGACGGGAATATTCCCCCGTCGCAAATACTATGTCGGCAGGGATTATTTGCGACGGGACCCGTCGCAAATAACTATTTACCGGTTGACCGTAATAAATGTTGGCTAAGGTATTTGCGACGGGTCCCGTCGTAAATAATACTATTTGCGACGGGAATCCCGTCGCAAATGGGCCCGTCGCAACTAATCTAACCTATAAATACCCCCATCCGTTTTTTTCATTTCATTCTCATTCCTTATCTTCTCTCTCTCTCAGAATTATATTTCTAGAGTTGAGTTTTTCTCCAGTTTAAGTTTTTTCTCCGGAGCTGATATTAAAGTTTTGAAGAACGATCAGAATAGATCAATTTTCAAGGTATTTATCTTCATTTTAATTTTTTATTTATTTTTTATTTCTTATTAGTTTCTATTATTATTAATTAGTTGTAATTTAATTATGTTTACATTGTTTTATTACTTAATAAATTTAAATTATAAGTATTGTTTATATGGTAATTAGGAATAATTAGTAATAATTTTTTAGTAATTAAGAATAAATATTAATAACTAGTAATAAATACCAATAATTAAGAATAAGAACATTATTACATTATTAGTTTATTTTATTATTAATATTAAAATAATATAATCTTTTATATATATACAGTTCTTTTTTCATCTGTGTGTTTGCTGTCTTCACATGTATTATTTGTATGTGGAGATAGAAAACGCACAGATGAAAAAAGAACTGTATATAAATTAGAAAATTATATTATTTTAATATTAATAATAAAATATATTAATAATGTTATTATTTGTAATTATTGGTAATTATTTCTAATTATTGATAATTATTCATTTAATTACTAATAATTATCAATAATTAAGAATAATTAGTAATAATTACCAATAATTAACAATAATTAGTATTAATTACCTATAATTAGTATTAATTACCAATAATTAGTATTAATTACCAATAATTAGTATTAATTACCAATAATTCGTAATAATTAGGAATAATTAACAATAATTAGTAATAATTAGGAATAATTAACAATAATTAGGAATAATTAACAATAATTAGTAATAATTAGGAATAATTAGGAATAATTAGTATTAATTAGGAATAATTAGTAATAATTACCAATAATTAGTATTAATTAGGAATAATTAGTATTAATTACAAATAATTAGTATTAATTAGGAATAATTAGTAGTAATTACAAATAATTAGTATTAATTAGAAATAATTAGTATTAATTTCCAATAATTAGTATTAATTACCAATAATTAGTATTAATTACCAATAATTAGTATTAATTACCAATAATTAGTATTAATTAGGAATAATTAACAATAATTAGTAATAATTAGGAATAATTAACAATAATTAGTAATAATTAGGAATAATTAGTATTAATTAGGAATAATTAGTAATAATTACCAATAATTAGTATTAATTAGGAATAATTAGTATTAATTAGGAATAATTAGTATTAATTACCAATAATTAGCATTAATTACCAATAATTAGTATTAATTACCAATAATTAGTATTAATTACCAATAAATAGTAATAATTAGGAATAATTAACAATAATTAGTAATAATTAGGAATAATTAACAATAATTAGTAATAATTAGGAATAATTAACAATAAGTAGGAATAATTAGGAATAATTAGTATTAATTAGGAATAATTAGTAATAATTACCAATAATTAGTATTAATTAGGAATAATTAGTATTAATTACCAATAATTAGTATTAATTACCAATAATTAGTATTAATTACCAATAATTATTATTAATTACCAATAATTAGTAATAATTACCAATAATTAGTATTAATTAGGAATAATTAACAATAATTAGTAATAATTAGGAATAATTAACAATAATTAGTAATAATTAGGAATAATTAGTATTAATTAGGAATAATTAGTATTAATTAGGAATAATTAGTATTAATTAGGAATAATTAGTATTAATTAGGAATAATTAGTATTAATTACCAATAATTAGTATTAATTACCAATAATTAGTATTAATTAGGAATAATTAACAATAATTAGTAATAATTAGGAATAATTAACAATAATTAGTAATAATTAGGAATAATTAACAATAATTAGTAATAATTAGGAATAATTAACAATAATTAGGAATAATTAGGAATAATTAGTATTAATTAGGAATAATTAGTAATAATTACCAATAATTAGTATTAATTAGGAATAATTAGTATTAATTACCAATAATTAGTATTAATTACCAATAATTAGTATTAATTACCAATAATTAGTATTAATTACCAATAATTAGTAATAATTAGGAATAATTAACAATAATTAGTAATAATTAGGAATAATTAACAATAATTAGTAATAATTAGGAATAATTAACAATAATTAGGAATAATTAGTATTAATTAGGAATAATTAGTATTAATTACGAATAATTAGTAATAATTACCAATAATTAGTAATAATTACCAATAATTAGTATTAATTACCAATAATTAGTATTAATTACCAATAATTAGTATTAATTACCAATAATTAGCAATAATTACCAATAATTAGTATTAATTACCAATAATTAGCAATAATTACGAATAATTAGAAATAATTACCAATAATTAGCAATAATTACGAATAATTAGAAATAATTAGCAATAATTAGAAATAATTAGCAATAATTAGAAATAATTAGCAATAATTAGAAATAATTAGCAATAATTAGAAATAATTAGCAATAATTAGTAATAATTAGTAATAATTAGGAATAATTAGGAATAAGTAGGATTAATTAGGATTAATTAGGAATAATTAGGATTAATTAGGAATAATTAGTAATAATTACCAATAATTAGTAATAATTACCAATAATTAGTAATAATTAGTAATAATGACCAATAATTGCCAATAATTACCAATAATTGCAAATAATTAGGAATAATTAGGAATAATTAGTAATAATTAGGATTACTCAGGAATACTCAGGAATACTCACGAATACTCACGAATAATCACGAATACTCACGAATAATCACGAATACTCACGAATAATCACGAATACTCACGAATACTCACAAATAATCAGGAATACTCAGGAATACTCAGGAATACTCAAGAACACTTAGCAAAAAAAATTATATTATCAATATTTATGAAAAAAATATTAATATTATTAAAATAATAAAAATTTATAAAATATTAAAATTATCAATATTTACAACAGATTTTGCTCTATTCTTAACATGTTCAAATCTTAAAGGGTCGCTAATTGTCAGGTCATGCGCAATAAAAAGTTTCTGTCAGCCATGTCCAATGTAAACTCTATAATTGTCCTTGCATGGTCGATCACCTCAAAAGTAATGTTGCAATCAGACAAACCAAGTCATTCCCTTCTTATCTATAAGAATCATCTCACATGAACCTTTACATAGACCATTCTTCCTTGAAAATTTAAGGGAAAAATAATGATATCCCCTCAAATTTTTAAGGAAGAATGATCTATGTAAAGGTTCATGTGAGATAATTCTTATAGTTAAGAAGGGAATGACTTGGTTTGTCTGATTGCAACATTACTTGCGAAGTGATCAACCATGCAAGGACAATTATAGAGTTTACATTAGACATGGCCGACACAAACTTTTTATTGCGCATGACCTGACAATTGACGACCCTTTAATATTTGAACATGTTAATAATAGAACAAAGTTTGTTCTGAATATTGATAATTTTAATATTTTTTAATATTTTTTATTATTTTAATAATATTAATATTGTGTTTTCGTAAATATTGATAATATTTTTTTTATTACTAATAATTAGTAAACGAAATCTGCTTGGATAATGAAGGGAAAATTTATAACCATCTCCACAACGATGATTATCAAATTTCCTTTCATTATTCAAGCAGTTTTCCTTTTGCTAAGTATTGCTAAGTATTGCTAAGTATTGCTAAATTAGTAATAAATAGTAATAATTAGCAATAAATTGTAATAATTAGTAATAAATTGTAATAATTAGTAATCCTTGCTTGAGTGTTTTTTCTAACAAATTATTCAAAACCAGTAATGCTTTTATATTTTATAGAAAAATATGGAACAACGAGGTCGTCAACAGTCATTATTAGATGACCGCATATGGATAAATCAACGTAGAAATCCAAATGGTTCTGGTTTAAATCCAGTATATATAGATGGTGTGGAGATTTTTTTATCATTTGCGGCATCAAATTCAGAATTTGTTTCAGAAGGAAAGATAAAATGCCCTTGTAGAAAATGTGCATTGAGAATGTTTGACACGTTTGACAAAGTGGGGGAACATCTCTTGCGTTTTGGTTTTCAAGCAGATTATGTTTTTTGGTATCAACACGGTGAACGCAGTTCCAGAGCAGATGATACCAACTTGATTCCGGATCCATCCCAGTTTCAAGATTTAGTACATGATGTTGTAGGTTCATCTGTTCAACATACAGAAACTCCGGCTGATATAGCTTCAAATCCTGAGTTGGGACCGTCTGAATTTTATGAGTTGTTGAAGTCTGCTGAGGATGCATTATATCCTGGCTGCAAGATGAGCAAATTAGAAGCAGTTGCAAAATTTATGGCTATCAAATCAGATAACGGAATGTCAAACACATGTTTTGACCAGATATTTTCTTTGCTGAAAACACTGTTACCCGAAGGAAATGTTTTACCTGCAAATTACTATGAAAGTAAGAGGTTGGTTCGAAATTTGGGACTTACTTGTCAGAAGATTCATGCATGTTCAAATGACTGCATTTTATATTCAGGGGAAAATGAGTCGTTGGATAGTTGTCCCACATGTGGGCAACGGAGATATAAAGAAGGACAACACGGGAAGTCTGGTTTGATTCCTGTAAAACAGTTGAGATATTTTCCGCTTACATCCAGACTTCAGCGTTTATTCATGTCTAAGAATACAGCGAAAATGATGTCATGGCATAAAGAGAATATTTCAACCGATAAAAGCTTGAATCATCCAGCCGATGGTGATTCATGGAAACATTTTGATAGAGTGCATCCATCATTTGCTTTAGAAGCTAGAAATGTTCGACTGGGCCTTTCCACTGATGGTTTCTGTCCGTTTGGATCTTATGGTAGTCAATATTCATGTTGGCCTGTTTTTTTAACTCCGTATAATTTACCTCCATGGATGTTGATGAAGGAGCCATATATCTTTTTGACTTTACTAATTCCAGGACATCCGAAGAAAAATATTGATGTTTATTTGAAGCCATTGATTGATGAATTAAATTTATTGTGGAGTACTGGTGTCAGTACATATGATGTTGCAACGAAACAGAATTTCATACTGAGAGCAGCGTTGATGTGGACAATAAGTGACTTCCCGGCTTATGGGATGTTATCTGGCTGGAGTACACATGGTCAGAAATCATGTCCTTACTGTATGGGAGAGAACAAAGCATTTATGCTCATTCATGGAAAGAAACCTTGTTATTTTGACTGTCATCGCAGATTTCTTCCAGCTGATCATCCTTTTCGCAGAAACAGATCTCATTTCAGAAAAGGAACAGATGAAAGGGATGGACCTCCAAAAATGCTATCAGGTTCGGAGTTAAAATCGGTTGTATTTTCATTACCTCCCATCACTTTTGGTCCCACAATAAACCAACAGAAAATTTCTGGTTTTGGGAAAGAACACAATTGGATTAAACGTAGCATATTTTGGGATTTGCCATATTGGTCTGATTTGTTGGTCCGACACATGTTAGATGTCATGCATATTGAGAAGAACTGTTTTGATAATTTGTTTCATACAGTTTTGGATACGCCAGGAAAGAGCAAAGACAATGTAAATGCACGTTTAGATCTTGCCCAAATTTGCAGGCGTCCAGAATTGGAACTATTTGAGAATGTCAGAACAGAAAGGTTACTGAAACCAAAAGCAGCTTATACACTGTCTAAAGAAAACCGTTTATTATTTTGTCAGTGGATTGCAGATTTGAGACTTCCAGATGGCTGTGCTTCCAATTTGGGTAGATGTGTAAAGAATGGTCATATTACTGGATTGAAAAGTCATGATTGTCATGTTATAATGGAGAGACTTCTACCCATTGTATTAAGAGGTCTGTTGAATTCTGTGATTTGGGATTCCATAACAGACATGTCTCATTTTTTTCGGGAAATTTGTGCGGCTACGGCAGATTATGATGCTCTAGGCAAACTTGAAAAAGATGTTGTTGTAATTATATGTAAACTGGAAAAAATATTTCCGCCGTCTTTCTTCGACTCAATGGAACATTTGATGTTACATTTGCCATATGAAGCCAAATGTGGAGGTCCGGTACAGTTTCGATGGATGTACCCATTTGAAAGATGCATGCAAAAATTGAAAAGAAAAGTACGCAACAAAGCATCTGTTGAAGGATCTATTGCAGAAGCTTATTTGCAAGAGGAAATATCTTTTTTCTGCTCCCATTATTTTGAATCTGAGTATCCTTCAAAACACAACCGAATGGGACGGAATGAGAAAAATATTGATGAAATCGACAATCAATTATCTGTTTTCAACCAGTCAGAGCTTGGTTTTGGTGGAGTTTCTGAACGCTGGCTTTCAGATGATGAACATCATAGAGCTCATACGTATGTTCTGCTCAACTGTGAAGAGATGACATCAGTTGTACTGTAAGTGTTTATATCACTTATTCTATCATTTATGTTACAGTAAATAACTTTGGTTTTTATAGGTTGTATGATAATCATATCAAGAAACAAATTCCACAAATTACAGCAGCTGCTCTCGAAGAACGGCGACTGAAAAATTTCTCTCAGTGGTTTCAAAAACTGGTAACATAAATTCTTTATCATTTAGAAACTCATTCAATGTATAGTTTACTATATTGATAATTATTTCACAAATCTTCAGGTGTCTCGACATGCTGATAAAATTGACAAACGGCTCTGTGTATTGAGTAACCCACCTTCCAAACTTGTTAAAACTTATAATGCATATGTGGTGAATGGATTTCGATTCCACACGCATGCATATGGGGAATCGAAAAAAACAATGAACAGTGGAGTTAGCTTGAGAGGATCTCATCATCGAGAAAATGAAGTTGACTTTTATGGCATACTTGATGAAATCATTGAACTCTGTTATCTTGGACAACATTACATAACCATGTTCAAATGTCGGTGGTTGGATACAGAGAGAGGCGTGCGTGTTCATCCGATTCATGGAATCATCGATATTAAATGTAAAAGTGTTCTCGCAGTAAATGAACCATTCTTATTGGCTCAACAGGCATATCAAGTTTATTATGCAAAGTACTGTGCAACATCAAGAGACTTGACTGATTGGTGGAGTGTAATAAAAATCAAAATTCGAGACAATCAGTTTAGTCAAAGTGAATGTGCTTTCACTGATGTGCAAAGAATTGAAGTTTTTCAAGAGAGTACTCAAAATCAATCTTTTTTACAAAGAGATATGAGTATCGATAACGACACCCCGCATTTAAGAGTCGGTGATGACGATGATGTTAATGATGTCACACATGAATTTGAAATGGTAAGAGATGAAGCAACTGCAACTCGAATGGATATCGATGATGTTGAGGAGGAATATGAAGATGACATTGACATATATGAAGATGATGATGAAGATGAACACTTATAGAATTCCATGGTATTTATATACAATCATAATATGTATATATATGTATATATAATAGTAATTATCAATTATTTGCTAATATTAACATTTTCTGTTTCAGATGGACGAGGCCACATTTCGTGAGTTGGCGGAGGCTGACCTGCCTTTCGATGCGGATGAGTTGCTGGCAGATGACCCTCAGCCTGCAGGCGCTCCAGGGAGTACGCGGAGGGGGCGCGGTCTTGCACGATTGATGATTCCTGACCCCGTCCCCGAGCGACGTCCACGTCTTGGGTTTGATCCGCGCACCCGGAGGTGTGATAACATGTGTAATAACCTGTGAATTTGACTAAGATTTCATTAATCTATTCACATAATAAATGTTTATTATTTTTTCAGTTTTTCCCATATAGCAGTCGGACAGGGCAGCGCTATTTTGCGCAACTATTTCTCTCAGCCGTGGACCACATGGGAGCAGATTCCCATTGATGTGCAGCAGGCCATGTTCGGCCATTGGTTGGTACGTACGTAAATAAATAATTTTTATTTTGAAAATTATTTCATTTCTAACTTGATATTTTGATTTATTTGTATGGTTTATGGTATCCGATCGAGGATACCATGCGTGACGCCATCCACGAGGCATGGGAGGTGGCCATGCGTGATCGCCTTCGTCAGTTTTTGCACAATTTAAGAAAAGCTGCGATGAAGAAAGCATGAGTGTCAGATTTTGAGGAGTCATGTAGAGCACACCGACCAGAGTACATTTCATCCCATGTATGGGATGGATTATGTGCGCACTGGTTGAGTGGTGCCTTTCAGAGGAGATCATCGGTGGGGAGGCAGAATCGGGGGAGGCAGGAGGTGACTCATCGAGCTGGGAGTCGTTCTTTCAGTACTCATAGACAGCATCTGGTACGTACATTATTTATAAATATTTTATATAACTATAAATATTAACAGTTTATTTTTTATTCTTATAGGCTGTCGAGCACCCCGATATTACAGAGTACGACGTATATCGGAGGATGTATAGTGATCCTGCTACTGGGGAGCTCAGAGGTGATCGTCAGCATCACATCGTGGTCAGTATTATTTGTTTTCAAGTTTAAAAATTAACTGCATATAATATATTCACAATTTTAATTTTAAATTGCAACTATAGGAGTCATATGAGGCCGCAGCGGCACAGGCCCGGCCTGAGAGTCAGGCCGAGTCATCAGATCAGACCACTGCACGTCAGTTTGATGAGGCGGCATGGATGCAGGCCACCAAGTATGCCTTCGAGAAGGGCCGGGTAGTTGGTATCGGCTCTCGACTGACTCCCGGAGATTATTATGGCAGTGCTGCGATGTCGGCGTCCAGCTCGAGGGGAGCTCGTGCATCTTCTTCTACACAGTATGAGGAGCAGTTGCGATCTCAGACTGCACAGATAGAGAGTCTCCGACAGGAGCAGGAGCAGATACGTCAGCAGCATGAGGAGGAGCGTCGACGCCAGCAGCAGCTGTACGAGGAGCAGACGAGTCGGTGGCAGCAGCAGCATCAGGAGCAGATGGAGTACATGCGCCGACTCACTCATGCTTTAGGGATGGAGTTTCCTCCACCACCATCTGCAGATCCCCCACCTCCCCCCCCTCCTACAGATTAGAGTTTGTATTTCTGTTATAAAATTTGTGAAATCAAAATATTTTTTTTCTTCTATTCGTAGTTTCTGTCTCATTATAAAATATTAATAATATTATATTTTTAAATAACAATATTAATATGAATAATAATAATATTTATATTTTATAATATTAAATTTTATATATATATTAAAATTTTATATATATATTAAAATTTTATAATATTATAATTTAATTATTTTTTTGTAATACTTGAATTATTTTAATATTTGAATGTAAAATAATTCTATTATTTTTATATTAATTAAAATAACTTATTAATATTTTTTTTATTTATGAATTATAATTATAATATTATTATATTAATTAAATTATTTATTAATATTCTATTATTTTTATTTTTGAATTATAATTCTACTATTATTATAGTAATTAAAATAATTTATTATTTTCATTTGTAAATTATAATTCTATTATTATATTAATTAAAATAATTTATTAATAATTTATTTTTTTTATTTTTTTTATAGTATTTGCGACGGGATACTATGCCCGTCGCAAATACTAGTATTATTAATAATTTTTTATTTTTTTTAAAAAGAGTAATTGCGACGGGACCCGTCGCAATTACTATGAATAGTATTTGCGACGGGTCCCGGTTCCCGTCGCAAATAATATTATTATTAATTTTTTTATTTTAAAAAAAAAACTTTATTGCGACGGTCCCGTCGCAAAAACAATTTGCGACGGGTACCGTCGCAAAAGGTATTTGCGACGGGCCCGTCGCAATAACTGTTTAAAAAGTTTTTCACAAAAAATACGGAATACTATTTGCGACGGGGAGAATGCCCGTCGCAAAAAAAGGCTTTAGCGACGGTCCCGTCGCAAATAAGTTTAGTTGCGACGGCGTTTTCCGCAACGGGCTATTTGCGACGGGACCCCGTCGCAAATGGCTATTTGCGACGGGATCCCGTCGCAAATAGCCCGTCGCAAATACCTGTTTTTCCAGTAGTGGTTCTTAAGTCAAAAATAGACTTCTTACACTTACATGTTGTTAATTTGGTCAAAGGTTCGTTATATCCAGAATGATATTAATGATTTGGATAACATATATGTCATATATATTCATCATATACATGTATTTATAATATTACATCACATTTAGAGGTACGAAATGAAATGCACCGTTCATGGAGACGGTAAGCCGTACGTACGCATGAACGCTAATTCCATTTCTATTTCATATTTTCTGGAATGGAATCATAATGATATAAGAGTATATTATAATTCCAGTATAATAACATATATAATATCATTAACTTTATCTTTTACACATCCCACATATGGTATTAACGAATCAAATCACTTTCAGGGGGCGGTAGTGCGCACTTCCTAAAATGAAGATATTGTGTTTACCCATAATGGAAACAATAGTGGTATTCCATAAATGAAAAATACATAAGCTTAAGGAAATAATAACAATATTATATATCATATATAAAAATAGTGACATTATAATGGCCACCCTTGAACGTGTTAAATGAGTATTGAACAATCATCGTTTCGGGAGGCAGAATTTCACCATCCACGGAAACCGTATGTTCTTTCACCATTTGATGTAGTTGTGTGAGAGTGTAGCTCGAATAAATCTTATAACAACATCCTAGTATATTGAGATACTGGTTTTTTTACAAAAGAAGTAAATAAAAATATTTTAGGGGGTTGGAGAAGCAAAATAAAACAAATGAACATGAGAAAATGAATTACCTTTAAAAGTGTAACTCCTTTTGATTTGAGAGTAAAGGCTTTTTTTGAAAGGATTATGACCAAAGGTAATCCTCTAGTATGTGGCTAGGGATGTGGAGAGAGTAAATGGGAAGGGTATGGCCGATAAAAAGGCTTGAGGAGTGTGTGAAATGAGGTAGAGGTGGGGGCCTTTTATAAGAGGAGAGGAGGGGCACTTTTGGAAATCATGAAACTATTATTTTATTTTCAAGTGTTTCGAATTTCTAAGGTCCCACATTGATATATTACAAAGATAAGATTATAAGGCTTCGAAATATTCCCATCCAATAGTTTTTGGACAAGTTTAGGTCTTAGATTTTATATTATCTTTTCATTTAATTTAAACTGTTCATTAATGAGGTCATCGTTGCATCATCATGATGTCACAATTAAATTAATTTATTTAATTTCTAAAAATTATAAAAAACATATCATGATGTAGGAAATCTTTTTATCTTTCCAAAGAGTATTTATAGACAAAAATATGATTAGTATAACCCCTTATAAAAATTGTTTTAGAAAAACAATTTATGTTAGTGTCATTTTCACCTTTTTTTTAAAAAAAGGCATTAAAGTCATTATCTCACCCAAGAGGCTCCATAGGGTCCCCTAAATCGACCCATGGGTTTTCTTGGTCGTCCATGACTCATCCAATAGGGGTAGGACAAGTGTCATGGTGTTTTCATATTTTTATAATATCATTTTTACCTTAAATTATACTAATTACATGTAGTTGCGATTAATGAAAAAAAGTTACTATTCATCAAAAAATTATTTTCATCCAATTGAACCACATTTTACGTACTAATGACAACCATGTATGTCAGATTTTCAAAATTCAATACACATTAGTGGTAAACTTTCATTTAACTGAAAAATCAGTTTGCTTGATTACCACTTAGTGGTTTCACTATTCATAAAAAATTGGAGTTTTTCAGAAAATTTCCAAAAAATCACTCTAAGCTATATTCGATATTCCAAATTCAAATATGATTTTTATATTACCCAATTCAAGTAATATAAGTAGAATTAATTAATTTAATAATTAACTCTCACTGTTAAAACAAATAGCGTGTTTTTAAGAAACAATATATATCAAAAGATTGATATTTGTTTATGTCGAATTTCAAAGTGAAATTAATTCCAAAGTCCACCATTGAATCAAATGGTAAAAAGATTTTATGGTTTCACTTTAAAACCAATTCAAAAGATAATCTAATCATATAAATAAATTAGATTAAAATAGTTTTTGAATTAAATTACAACATTTTTTCACTTATTCATAAAAAATGAACTTTATCGGAAGAATAACAAAAACATACACAAAGTAAATTTTGATGTCCCAATTATAAGGAAGGATTTTATTTGGTCCAAAAGAATGTATAATAGTGACCAAAACTATATTTAAAGAGGTTTCGCCATCAAAAGGCGATAAATGAACCTTTTAGTGAATATTAATGTATTTATGTATAAAATTGAATTCCTTTCTTATTTTAAGCCTTTATCTTTTATTGGATAAATGTACAAACATATATATTCGTATATTAGTTATTTCTATTCATTCCTGCCAGTACAACGGCTACGTGTTAACTACCATATGAAATTATATTATTAGCCTGTAACGTAAGATTTTAAAGAAACTCGTTGTTGCGTATCGGGCACGCTATCATAAATAGAAACCCCTTCAAAATAAAATTAATATTTAATTAAATAAAATATTAATAAATATGAATATGTATTATTCTTTATTTACTTGGGATGTTACATAAGGGGGCTAGATATTTGTTGATGGGGAATTTTAAATGAAGTTGACGAAGGAATGGTTTTGTATTTATAGAAAAAGTGAGGCTTTATTTTAATAATTTTCAAGGGACACCGCCTGAGTGGTATTTACAAAACCATGGGCTTTCCCATGGTATTTTCATAAGGTTTTATCCACTTGGGACACCTAAAATATTATTTTACTGTACAAAAGTTGACCAGATTTTTTACATCATTATTACCTCCCTAATGATTTCATTAACACACCGAAACATAAAACTGTATTTTTTTACTATTCACGCAAAAATCATCTATTTCAGAAAAATCACAAAAATTCACCCTAACCATTTTTTGACGTGTAGAATTGAAAAATGAAATCCATTTTTTGAAATATAATTTTTATTTTTTTATTTTTTAACTAAAATCACACTTAATTAAAAAATTAATAATTTAGAAAACTGTGACTGCTTTTATATCACATTGAAAAATTAATCAAGATGTCATTATCTTAAATCCTTAAGAAAATAAAATAATAATTCAGTTTAATATTCATTAGGGTCACATTACTATTCATATTAATATTTATAAATGTATGTTACTATTCACCAAAAATAAAGTTGGTTCCAATAGACTCCAAATAACATACTGAACACAATTATAGACAACCATTTTTTGAAATTCAAAACATATAAGTAGTAAAATTATGTTCAAAGTATACTTATAATTATATAATTTAAACAAAATTTCAAGAATTTCAATTTATTTTAAAAAACCCTTGGGTGTTACATTATCCCCACCTTTTGGAAATTATATCCTCATAATTTTATTTACTAATTAAACAAGTGAGGGTACCTTTCCCTCATAGAATTGTCAGACTCCCATGTTTCTTCTTCGACCATGTGGTTTCTCAACAAAACCATTACCTAGTGGATTACCTTATTCCGTAATTTCTATTCTCTTCGATAAAGAATCTAAACTATTTTCTCTTCATAAGAAAGGTTATCATCCATTTGAACTGCTTCTGGGCTCAAGACATGTGATAAATCTGGCACATACTTCCTCAACATCGAAACATGAAAAACATTGTGTACCTTAGAGAAACTTGGAGGTAAATCTACTTGATATGAAAATGGTCCAACTTTATCCAGGATTTCAAAAGGAATGATGAACCACGAACTTATCTTTCCTTTCTTACCAAAATGCATCACACTTTTTCACAGAGAGATTTTAAGAAAAGCATGGTCACCTACCTCGAAGGAGAAGTCTTCACTTCTGTCATCTACATAACTTTTATGACTTCTCTGAGCTATCCTCATATGTTGTTGGATCATCTTCACTTTTTCAGCTACTTCTTCTACTAATTCTGGCCCCATCAACATTCTTTCACTGACTTTACCCCAAAATTCTAGTGTCTGACACCACTTCCCATACAAAGCCTCAAAAAGTGCCATCTGAATACTAGAATGAAAACTGTTATTATAAGAAAACTAAACTAAAGAAAGATACAGATCTAAAATTCCCTGGTAGTCTATTGAACAATATCATAGCATATCCTACAATATCTAAATCATTCGGTCGGACTACCCATCTGATTGAGAATTAAAATCTGTAATGAATTTTAATTTTGTGCCCAATGACTTCTAAAGTCCCTTTCAAAAGTTAGAAGTGAACTTGGGATCCCAATTAGATACAATGGGAATAGGAACTCCATGTAACCTGAAAATCTCCTTGAGGTACAGTTGAGAAAGATGATTCAAAGATACTGTGTCTTGAATACAAAGAAAATGTGCAGACTTCGTCAGTAAATTAACAATATCATAAATCAAATTATTACCTCAATAAGTCTTTGGTAATCCCACAACAAATTCCATGGATACATTCTTCCATTTCCACTATGGCATTGAAAAAGTTTGAAGCATCCCCTTCACTAACTGCCACTCTTCTTTAACCTGTTGACATGTCAAACATTTCATTGAAAAATCAGCAATATCTCTTTTCATTCCATCCCTCCAATAATACTTTTGAAGGTATCTGTACATATTAGTACTGCCAGGATGAACTGAAAATGGAGAACTATGAGCATCACACAAAAATTCTTTCTTCAACTAGGAATCACATGGCACACACAAACTTTTACCAAATCTCAAAACACAATATTTATCAAGATTAAATTCTAGCAACATACCTATTTTAACCAATTATACCTTTTTCTGTAGCTCATGGTCTTCATTCTGAACTTACTTAATTCTCTCTCACAATGATGATTGCACAGAAACATGAAACAAAACAGATGTATTCCATTCACCAACAACTTCTAAGACAAAAATAATCAAATCCTTAATCAAGGGATCATGTTCAAATGTATCACGGTTAATGATGCATGATGTATTTGACTCAAGGCATCCTCCACTTTGTTTGCCTTTCTAGGATGGTAATGGATCAGGAAGTCATATTACTTTATCATTTCTTGCCATTATCTCTACCTCATGTTTAATTACTTCTGAGTGAATATATACTTCAGACTTTTATCATCAGTATATACTTGACATTTGGCTCTATATAAATGATGCCTCCAAATTTTTAAAGAAAAAACAACAGCTTCCAATTCCAAATAATGTGTGGGATAATTTATCTCATGAGGTTTATGTTGTCTCAAAGCATAAGAAATTACATGATCATTCTACATCAAAACACAAGCAATTTATTTCAATGAAGCATCATTGTAGATGAAGAAGTCACCATTTCAGGAAGGTAAGGCCAAAACTAGATCATTAGCCAATCTCTTTTTATGTTCCTGAAAATAAACATCACATTCTTCTGTCCAAGAAAATTTTACCCCTTTCCGTGTTAACATAGTTATCTGGATAGATAACCATGCAATGTTCTTACCCAAGAAAACTACGATTCTCAGTAACATTTTTGGGTCTTAGATATTCATCAATTAATTTTGTTTTGGAAGGATCAACTATTATTCCATCATTATTTGCAATGTTCCCAAGAAATGAAATCTGTTGCAACCAAAAATCACACATTTTGAATTTTCCGTATAGTTTAATTTTTTAAGGTTTTTAAAACAACCCTTAGATGTTTTTCATGCTCCTCTTTATTTTTCAAATATACCAGAAGGACATCAATAAATAAAACCAAAAACATATCTAAGAACTAATGCAATACTATATTCATAAGATTAATGAATATATAAGGTGAATTAGTTAACCCAAATGGAATAACAAAAAAAATCATAATGCCCATATCTAGTACGGATGGCTGTTTTTTGAATGGCATCCTCCTTCACCTTCAGCTGATGATATCTGGATCTCAAGTCAATCTTGGAAAAGTACTGAGCTCCCTAGATCTGATCAAACAAGTCATCGATATGAGGAAAAAGATACTTGTTTTTAATAGTGATGTTATTAAAAGCTCTATAATCAATGCAAAGTCTCATTGAACCATCTTTATTTTTAAAAAAAATTGATAGCTCCCCATTGTAAAGTGCTAGGATGATTGAAGCCTTTATTAAGAAAATCATGAAACTGATTTTTCAATTCAATAAGTTATATTTGTGCCCTACGATAAGGGGGTTTTTTAATTGAATTAGCATCAGGAACTAAGTCACTTGTGAATTCGACTTCCCAATCAGGTATGACAACCAGTTAACTCATTAGGAAAAACATCAAGCTATTCATTTACCATTGGCACATCATTAATCTAAACAGTTCCCTTATTTTCAAGAATATGAGCAAGATAAATTTCATTTCAATCTTTAAATAGTTTCTTAGATTCTTGATATTTTATCAATTTTATGGGTTTTTTCTTATATAGAAACTGAAAATATTTCTAAAAAACAACTTCTATAGCTCTACAGTTAATCTTTTCATGATAAAAAGAAAGCCAATCCATTCTCAGAATTACATCAAACTCGACTAAGGGTAAAAAATGGTTTTATGTTATTTCTTTCCACATATCACAATAGAAAGATTATTATAATTCCTCTTTTCTATAATATTTTCCCTCCTGGGGTTTTTAGAAAAAGTTCCTGTCTCATTTGTAGAGGTGATATTTCTAATTTAGAAGAAAATTTCTCAGAGATGAATGAATGTGTAGACCCTATAATAAACAGATCATTATAATAATATTAGAGAACAAAAAAAGTACCTGATACAACTTCATTGGATGGCCCAACATCTACTGACAAAGTCACAAAGGATCTCACTACACCTTTATGATTATAGTCTAGCTTCTTTGCATCTTTTAGATCTCTCTTTGGGGAGGAATTTTCATAAATACTCATATCACCACACATAAAATACTTAACATTTTGCTTTTCTGGATTGGTCTTAGGATCATTTTCATTACAATATAAGTCCATATGTCCAAACATACCACATTTAAAACAGTTTCAAGTTTTTCTAATACATTCCCAAGGGTGTTTCTTGCTATACTTTTCACAAACTAGAAATTGGATTTTCTTTACATCAGATTTCATTTGTTGATTCTTACCCATCGCTTGCCATCTGGACCTCTTCTTATCCTTATTTACAAAATGAACATGATCATCAGATAACTCCATGTCTAAATCTCATCACATTGGGCAAGTTTCTCATAACTTTTGAATTCATGGGAGGCTAATACCATTTGATACCTTGGCTTTAATCCTGAGTAAAAGCGGTTGATTTTTCTATCAAGATCCAGAATAAGATTTGGAGAAAACCTCACCAGTCGGGTGAAGTTTGATTCATATACAGCCACTAAAACCTCCTCCTTTTTTCTTCAATTCAAGGAATTTCTTTTCCATCCTATGTTGCACCACCTTAGGAAAATATTTTTCAAGGAAAAGACTTTTAAATTCATCCCCCTATAAGGCATCAACACTCTAACTACCATGATATTCCTTACTATTGACCACCACTGATCTTCTTCACCTTTAAAATGATAAATTGAAATACTTACCTTTTGATTTTCTGAACATACCATAACATTGAATATCTTTTCAAGGGATTTAATCCATCATTCAGCTTCTATTTGGTCAGAATATCCATTGAAAGAAAGAGGGTGTTGACTCATCAAATGTTCCAGTATTATCATGTTCCATTGTGGTGCCCATGGTTGTTTTCTTTTGTGGATTCCACTGCCATTTATTGCTTTCATTAGCTGAACCATTACTGTCCGAAACTGCTCGGTTCCAATCCCTACCATTCCGACCTGTATATTCAGAAGGATATTGTTCTGTCAGTGACTCTCCTCTTCATCTTCCCTATTTCTTCTGCAGACAACCATTCTGAACAAACATATCTTAGATGAAGCAACATGGTAATCTTTAAATTCTATAACATTTCAAATTAATCATTGAGTAAAAATCATTTACGATATTCTTTTAACATCATCCAAACCCCTAAAGTTATCTAAACCATTATGTGATACCAATTATAAGGACCTGGCCTTATTACTTACTTAATCTAGAATTTAGTAAATAAAACAATTCCCCTTATATTTATGTTCTTTTCATGTTTAGATATTTAGGTAATTGGGACATAATACATTCATAACATTACACATTGTTACAAAGTGGATACCATAAAGATAATTTCCATTTTTTTCAAAATATAAAATATTAAAACCTAATACATGACTTCTTGAAAATTATTAAACATTAAAAATGGATTACTTATTTGTCTTACACATCCATTAACCTGTGAAAATCATTTAAAACATGGGATGATCACAAAAACTCTTTAAGGGATAAAAAAATAAGGTAATAACACGTTATTCCATGAATACTTATAACGTATGAAATCATTTTCAAAACACATATTTATCACCTATATATATATATACATTGTGAAACATGATATTTAAACAATACATGAGAAAATAAGTAGAACCATAAAGGTATCTTGGATCATTACTTATATAATCTTTTAACCCTCTTGGCTACTGTATAATTTGTAACTCTCACGGCTACCTTACTATTTGTGTAACCATCGTAGTCACACTTGGAGTAACCATACAACCGACCTCCAACTTACACATACACAATGCATTGGATGGAGATATAGGTCCCATCATTATTCATAAACAATTCCCTTCATCCATAACATAATCATACAACATGAAAAATAGTATAAAACATTTCTTTTTAATTTTGTAAAACGGAATTTTAAAAGCGGATTTTAAAAGAAAATCCCCTTAAATAAAGCATATAATTGAAGTGATACTTAATAGAGTTGATGGAATATGTATATAAACTATAATTATACATAATTATACATAATATAAACAAAACCCATCACACAAACAATTTAAATACCATATAAATAACAAAGTAGGTGGTCAACCCAAAGAATGGAAATCGGGTTAAACAATTCCCTTACCTGGGGTTTTTCTTACATAAAACTTGTTTAGAAATCCTGTATAATGGTTAAAAGAGTGTTATTAATATTTTACCGAAACATTTTCATGTTTATATAATCTTTTATGATCATTTAATAACTTCATTTTACCCTTTAATTATTAGTATTTTGTTCCTTGTATTGTTTAGGGTGAGTTCATTAAATGATTTTAATAATCGGTTCATGATAGATGGTCTTATCGATTGGAAGTGAAACTATAGAATTAGAATGGAAAGGTATTTAAATATTTCC
This sequence comes from Viscum album, assembly GCA_963277665.1. Classification (NCBI taxonomy): domain Eukaryota; kingdom Viridiplantae; phylum Streptophyta; class Magnoliopsida; order Santalales; family Viscaceae; genus Viscum; species Viscum album. The sequence goes on from OY728156.1 coordinate 2,019,155,903, forward strand.
AGTACCATAATTTATACCATTTATCAATTTGATTTTTAATATTATAAAGATTCATAAGTTAAAACATTAATGATGTTCATTTAGATCATTTTAGTGGTTCTTTCATAACAACAACCTCATTTTGTCTTATAAAATAAAAAATGAGTAAAAAATAATTATAGAACCATGGATGAGATATAATAAATATATTTTAACATTTTTCAATGATATAAATGGTTTTATGACCATACTCGAAAGAATTAATGTAAATTGAAATCACACCATCCTCGATGCCGGTAATTTGACACAGCACAGACAATGTTTTTTTCCTTGAATAAGTTGGAGAGGAGAAGAATAATGATGATGATATCCATGAACATGAGAACATCCATAATATAAATGAAATTTGGAGATTTAATTCTTATTTGGTAAGAATATATAAATAAATAATTAGAAAATAATGGAACTCAAAATAAAAGAATAAGTAAGTAACCCCTTACAAAAATTTGACAGCCCAATGGCTATACAACAGGGTTTTAGAAAACATTAAAAAAAGAGGGGACAAGGGTAACCCATCTAAAAATGAATAATAACAAAAAAATAGATCAATAATTATAAATAAATAATAACATGGTATAGAAACTTAAAAGTTATACCACATAAAGGAGAACATGAATGGAAAAAGAAAAAAATTGAGAATTTTCCTACCTTGAAGACTAACCCCTAGAACATGAAGGTTGGGACCATGGGGGCTTGAGAAAACCTTGAGGGGACTAATAGGGAGGTAGGGAGTCCATAGATTCGTTGATGAGGACTTTGGAATTATGTTTATGAAAGAATGGGTAGGTATTTATAGCAAAAGTGAGGTCTTATTTTAATAATTTCAAAGGGACACCTCACGAGTGGTATTTACAAAACCATGGGCTTTACCATGGTATTTTCACAAGATGTTTTCCACATGGGACACCTCACATATTATTTTACTATACAAAATTTGGCCAGATTTATTACATCATTATTACATCATTAATGATGTCATTAACACACTGAAACTGAAAACTGTATTGTTTTACTATTCACCCAAAAATCAACTATTTCAGAAAAATCCAAAAAACTCATGATACCATTTTTCGACGTGTAGAATTTAAAAATAAAGTCTATTTTTAAAAAATAATTTTCTAAATATTTTTAATATAATTTTTAAATAAATTCATACTTAATTCAAAAATTAATAATTTAAAAACTATACCTGCTTTTATATCACATTTAAAAATTAATCAAGATGACATTATCTTAAAGCCTTAATAAAATAAAAAAAATAAAAAAATTACTATTCACTAGGGTATTATTACTATTCATAAGGTTATGTTACTGTTGACCATAAAACAAGTTGGTTCCAATAGACTCCAAATAACACAATGAACACAATTGTAGATGAACATTTTTTGAAATTCAATACATATAAGCAGTAAAATTATGTTTAAAGTATACTTTTAAATATCTACTTTAAACAAAATTTCAAGCATTTAAATTTATTTTTAGTAAACCTTGGGGTGTTACATATATGAAGTTTGAAGTTGGTGAAATTATATTTATATATAATAATATATAGAATAAGTTAATGAGATTTAAAAATAAAGGAAATATAATCCATAGGTATATTGTCCCCTTTTATATTATTGATCAAGAAGGGACAATAACCTATCTCTTGGTGCTTCCACCGTACCCATCTCATGTTTATGAAGTGCTTCATATATCTCTCTTGAAAAAGTACATACCTAATTCATCACATGTACTAAATATAGAGGAAATTCCATTAGAGCATTATCTTCTATATAAAGAACATCCAATATAAATATTTTATCAGATAGATAAAGTGTTACAGAACATGACTACACATATGGTTAATGTTCTCTGGAAAAATAAGAAATTCTAATAGGATACATGGGAACACAAGGATGTTATGAAATAGAGATATCATAATTTTATTTTATTGAAGTGATGAAATTTTAAGAAAAACATCATTTTAATTTGGTTCAAATGTTACAACCTTTGATTTTAGGATATAGTTCTCTATAAAAAAATTTAATTTCTTTGATATCATATGATACATAGAACCCCAAGTCTAAATGAACTATAATGAAGTATAAAACTATCATCTAGATATTGGATTGGTGGGACTGAGTAAGACTAATGAAATTACAAACAATTTATGGTTTACACATGTATAAAATTATTTCATTCATTATCATTTATTTATAAATAAAAATTAAAATCATTTGAAACTAAAGGAGATGGTTTTATAAAAAATTGTTTTTATGTTTTCAGCATGTTTTTATATTAATAAATTAAATTTAACACTATAGGTAAAATATTTAAATTTAATTTTTGTATTATATATTTAATAAAATGTTTTAACATTCATTTAATATTATTTCTAGGCATGGGATATGAATAAATCATGTTTTATTATTAAAATGTATTTTCTTAAAAATGAGTTTCATTTCAATTTTTAGAACTTATTTTAAAATTAATTATTTCACTTATATAAATTGAATAATGAAAAATGGATTCCAATTTTGGAATCATGGGATTAATATTTGGTAAATAGTTCACTTTTATTTTTATGCATTATGAAGAGTAACATTGGTAAAATTTATCACCATGGTAAAGTGTAAATTTTGTTAACCTAATATAAAGTTTTTTTTGGTCCCCATTTTTTATCCTAATTCTTATTTGATGAATTTAATTATGAAAATTTCTCTTTATGATCTATATTTAATTTTTAAGGGAAAATGTTCCACTAAAATACCTAATAGAATATTTAAATTATTGGAAAATACAAAATATCACCCTCTTAATTTTAAATATATCTTAATAAGTCACATAGGTAAAAACGAATTTTATTTCATGAATATTAATGTTTTTTTGAGAATTATGATGTTTTTTCATGATGTTATTTATTTTGTAAATTTTATTAGTTATATAAATACCTTAAATTATCACTCAAAATCAAAAAATTTACTTATTAAATTAATAAAAAATAAAAACAATGATTTTAATTTTATCAGAGGAAATATAATTTTTGGGTGTTATAGTGCTCGAAGAATTTGGTAGATAAATATAAAATATTATTAATATTTTAAAATATTATATTATAATTGCATATTTCTCTTGATTTCATTAAATTCAAATTAAATGAATTGTTCCAAAAATGAAATTAATTATATTTTAAGTAAAACAATTATCATAATTTTTTTAAAAATCATAAAAATATTTAAAGAGGATATAATGGATAAGAGATAGTATAATATTTTATAACTTGGCCATTTAAAATCAAATTTTCACCTTATATGTAAAACTTTTACCCTTTAATATTGAAAAAGATGTTACAATGGTTAAGGTTATAATTGGTTAACAAAGGGGTTAAACCAAATGATATGGATTAAAACACCACATTATCCTCTAAAAGTTTTATTAGATGATGGGACTTCAAAAACATCATGCCTTAGATCTAAATAACTATCCATTTGGAATAATTTTTCTAAATAATTTATATATTATAATTTATCATTCTAAAAAATTCCAAGAGTGAACCTCCCCTCACATATAAAAGGGAACCACTCTTTTCTATTCTTTACATCACTTTTATCCTTCTAGCTGAACCAAACCCTACCAAATTATATTCATGACTTACTTATACATGAATTAATGGTTTTGGTAATCTTAAAATATTATTCCAGTGGTCCATACGAAAGAATCTAAAGGAGGAATATAGAATAAGAGTTGTCTTGAAATTATACGAATAAATATTTTACTTGACTTAAGAGGTTTATATTTGAATATTATTATAAATCCATATTCATTATGAATGAATTTTTATTTAGGAAATTATATGATATTTATCTTATAAATTCCATTAATTTTTTCTCTTCCTGTTAGTTCTAAATAATACATGTTTTCCTTTAATTTTGTACACTTTAAGTACTCAAGAGATCTAAAAAATTTTTGTAAGGAAAACCTAATTTATTTGTTGCTTTGTTAAAAAATCATATTTCTTTTATAAATTTTTTCATGAAAATGTTTTTAATGATTTTTATACTATAATATAATTTTTTAAATTCAATTTTTAAGATTATTTAATTATTAAAAAATGATATAAAAATAATATTCTTATCATTTTTTGAATGATTTTATTTTGGATATTTTTTTAAAAGTGTAAATGGAATAGTTTATTTTAACATATACGGAATGAATGGAATTTCATAAATTTGTGAACATTCAATGATTTGAATCTTACATTAGATTTTTTAATGTTTATTTTGAAAATAATTCCTTAATATTGATAAAATATTTTGATTTTATATAATTTATTTCAATTTTAAAAGGGTATTTTCCAAGGGAAATATTCCAATAATTCTTTTAAATGAATTTTCATCTACGATATCATCCTTTAATGTTAATAATGTTGTATTAAGAAGATGATCTAATGATGTTATCCTCATTAATTATCTATATGTTTTATGATTATGATGATGAAATGTTTATGAAACTAATTTTTTTTAAAGGGGTTATGATTTGTTCAAATTATAAAATGTTTATGAAATTCATTTTATTTACATGGGTTATTATATGATTATATGATGAATGTTTTATGATCTTATGGAACACATATATATGGTTTTTATTATGTGACAGGTGGGATCCAAAAAATATATCCCTCCAATGAATTGGTTAATGTTTTATATCTTATGAGATAACTATGGGAAACAAGTCACTGTACATTATCCACTATAGGAAATAAGTCTATGTTCTTGATCTAATATATGAAATAGGTGATGATTCATGATGTGTTTTGATATGGGAAACATGATTTGATGAATGATCCTTTATGATATGATGGTATTATAAGTTAACCTTGAAATAATTAATTTTTTCTATACATATGATGATACCACAATTTTATGACATAAAATTATGGTTCATAATTTATTTATGATGATTTATCACTCTTAACATTCATGTCCTTTGAAATGATATAGTTTTATACCATGAAATATGTTTAAGATCCATGATAGATTGGGTATGAACTTTTTAAGTAATATTTATGATCTCATACCATATTATTATTTTATAAATTAATGTGATCATTGATTGATATCTCCCTTATTTACCATAGTTGGGAAACTAAGCTCACCCTTTATTATGTTTCCTTTACCAGGGTTATTAAGAAATGTTTTAGTAGAGTGTTTTTACAAAGAGTACTATATGGGAATATGTTTATGGGATATGTTAAAGATCTTTTATGAAATAGGAAGATTTTGTGTCTTGTCTTTAAAGGGAAAACCATTATAGTCATCAGGCATGTATTTTTGAAATGTGATGAATATTTATCTAAAAAGAAATAATATTTATGTATGAAAAGCTTAGACCTCTCTAAAAATACATTACATAAAAAAGTCCATGTATTTCCTATCCAATTAAAATTTTTACCATTACAACCATATTTTATAATTCATTAATAATTATTAAAAATATACCATAAAATTATAATTATGTATTACCCCTTCAGATATATCATATGTATTACTCTTCTTCATAACCTGTGGAAATGGAAACATTTGAATAGTGATATCAAACATTCAACAGTGCTAGCATTCAGTGGAATTTTTCAAAGAGAAACAAAACATGAGTATTATAGTATATTAAATAATTAATAAATGTTCCATATAATTAATAACATGATTATGAAATATATCCATGGATAATGTAACAGTTTAGTTAATTATATAGACATCAATAACTATCTTTTTATTGATGAAATGCATAATTTCAAACATTTTACCATTCAAGGGTTTGGCCAAGAACATTGTCAATAATTTTATCCATGTAGTCAAGTATTATCCATGAAATAATAATATTATGGGTAGTAATATACCATGATATAACCATTATATTTTATCTCATGAAACCTACGGATTCATTGAAGGGATATATGATTTCAAGCTCCACCCATCACTTAAATAGGTCTAATGAATTTATCATATATTATACATCATAGATATTCCCTATGAATAAATTTCTATCTATATTCAATCAGCTATATATAATTTCAATACTTCCCCATTACATATGCCACCTAATTTATAAGTCAATAATAATCCATATTTTACTAAAAATTATATGGATTTTCGATATTTCCTCAGTCAATAAATGAGTAATCTATCATGGAAAACAACACCAATCTAATTTATAAAAAATAGGGTTTTTATAATGTATATTTTAATGGTTATATAAATACATAAATACTAAAAGTTATGTATAATACATCCATGATAATAAATAACATGGATATGAATGAAAAATATAAATTCAAATGAGAGATGGAGAGTGATAGAGAACATATTTACAAGCAACTGATCCACCTGATAATATTCTGTGAAAAAAATACTATGTAAAATAAAAAATATAAAATTTTTAAAGGATAAGATAAATTATTTAGAAAAGAAGGTATTATAATAAATCATAGTATATATATATATCAAAATGAAATTGTAAACTTTAAAAATAATTTTCCAAATTCTGTGTAACATTATTGCAAAACAAAGTTATAAATAAATTAAAAACTCTTTTAATGAGGTTTCAAATATAATTTTAGAGAATTATTTTTAAATTAACCTACTATAATGGAATCTTTAAAATAAACTAATCTTAAATAAAAAAATTGTGTGTAATATAAAAATATAAAAAAAGTGAAATCAATTCCCTTTTAAAAAAAATTGGAAAATAATATCATTTTCATTTGAAAATTCAAAGAATAATGAGAATGTATATAGTTTTGGAAATAATAAAGACATAAAAATAAAATAAATTATGAATAATGTTAATTAATTTGTAAAAAATAATTCTTGTGGAAAATGTTAAAAAGATATTTTTTCACACTTCTGTAATGAACTAAAAAATGAATTTTATAGAAAATGTTAAAAATATTACATTTAAACCATTGGAAAGAAAGTTATAAATAATATAAATTTAATTTAATAAATATTTTTTATATATATAAGAAAATTCTTGAATGATAATAAATTATTATTATATTGAATAGAAATATTACTAACCGAAACATGATAAATAAGGTTGTATTTTATTATAGATATTCTTTTAGTGGTTTTTGGTACCAATGTAAGAAAAAATGGAATGATATTTGAAGACCACTAAAATTACTATATATGAACAAAATATATTGGTTTTAGGATATAAAAAACATACATTTATCTATAATTGATATAGAATCACAATCAATCTCTAGAAAAAGTGAGATTGTGAAATAAACCCTTACGACGTGGGTGATTTTCAAATAAAAAGCCATCAAAATTTAAGACACGCTATGGTTCTATAAACACCATGTGTTATATGAAATAATATTTCAAAATATATTCACGGATTATTGATAAAAATATATATAAGAAATTATACCCCCCAATAGAAACATGTGTCAAGGAATTAAAATTGAGACAAAGAACTCATTCTTATTTTATAACACTTGTGTAAAAACCTATTAAATGAAAGAAGATGAAATAAAACCTTAATTAACCTGATTAATGATTTTATCATTGTATAATATTTCAAATTGTAAGCTTTCCAATCATATAATTGAAATAGGTTCTTAATCCAAATAATGTATCAAAGAACAAATTTTTAGTTGAGGAACACATATCGATTTGGTCACTTTTATATCAAAAGGCCTCAAAAGTAAGGACCTAAAATTAAACACAAAATAAAATGAATAAAAAATATAATAATGAAAATATATTTAAAAGATATTAATATAAAATATATATAATAAAACATAGTTTTAAATATGAAACATATCTCAATAAATTTAAATTGAAACAAATAACCCTTACATTGGATTCTCGCTTGGTCATACACATTCTAACCTCATGAAGGGTTAAATTAAATTTATTAAATACATTATTATGAAAAAATTTCATCCATATTTTATTTTTTTATTTTTTATTTATTATCATATTTCATTCATTTATTGAATAGTTTTTTCTTATATTGACCAATTAAGGTTGTTTAGTCAATTTTTTCAGAATTTCATTAATATATTGACCATGGAGAATGGTGTTACAAAATTGTTTCATAATATTAAATATTAAATATATGTTATTTATTTATAATTATAGTATCACAAAATCTTATGATTTTAATAGGTTAAAAAATCAAATTATAAAAATTGTCTTTTTTATGCTCTTCTTATTCTCTTAAATTCTAGGACGAAAATTTATTTTCAATATTTTTACTTTAAGGGAAAAATTGAATTTAAAACCTTAATAATGTTATAAATTACATATTTATTCATTAAATCCACTTTTATAACTATTCTTGTTATGTGGTTCTAGAAAATTAAATACATCATTCATGGACGTAGTAGCCTATGCTTACAAACCGATAATGTTTTCATTTTCTAATGAATGGGAGAAAACTAAGAAATTTAATTTTTTTTAACCTAAAATAATATTATTAATTTCATAAATATAATATTAATTCATTAAATAAATTTTAATCAATTTCAATTTAATTTTTGGTTAAATAATTAAATATATCATCTGTGGAGTCTGTAATATGCACATATGCACAAGTGTTGCATACATTTTTTCAATAGAAAAAATAAATGATAGTCTATAATTGTAGATACATAAAAATAAAATAAATATAATATGATTATGTTACTATCTTAATATTTTTATAATTTTTTTTGGAGTAAGGGGGAAGAAATAAACTTAAATAAACTTGGTTAATATGATTATCACATCCTTGGGTATTCTCCTTTGGATCTCTCCTTAAGCCTTCTCGGGTAGCTATAACGTAGGGAAAAAATGTATAGGTAATTCATAAGAGTGTTTGTAAATTTTTTGGATATATTTTTCATTGAAAATTTCTCAAAGTGGGTTTATAATCAAGGATAACAGAGTCATTTTATAGGTGAGAGGGTTGTCAGTTTCTTAGTACTCTAAACCTTGAAATAATATAAATGTATTTCTCAAGTTTAATTGGAACTGAGGAAAAAAATTAAAATAATGTATAGTATAGGTCTAAATAAACTCATACAATCAAATTATAGATTGTTTTTTGTGATATTTTTTAGCAAATCACATAATTTGAACAATATTAACTCAATAAACTCTTATCGTGGTGTATAAATTTTTCCATAGTAACATTGTTTTATGACATCAAATTAAAGGGCCCTTATTAGATAATTTCAGAATTATTTTATAAAATATGATATATATTTTTAAGGATTCAATATCTAGATATGGTAAAAATTAATTTTAATATAAGTATTCAAAACTCAAAGGAAAATAGTTTTTATAAATATTACTTTTCAATATGAAAAATAAACTAACACCAAAACCATTAATTGAATTCACCCATGGAATGTACTAGATTATTAATATAAAATATGATATATTTGACATTAAAACCAATATAAAACCGGAATTAACCTTGTAAAATATTAATTAAATAAATTATTAAAAATAGTTCTTTTATTAGAATAAGCCATCGCTTATTTTTTAAAATGTAAAACACAAGTTTATAAATTAAAAATAATATTTTTAAATTTTTTATTTTTATAAATAAAAACATATTTTGACAATAAAAAATTCCTAAACTTATAATTAATTATTATATCATGATGATGTGATAAAAGAAAGAGTATTTATAAAAAAATTATTTTTCACTACTAACATTAATATTTTCCATTTTAGAAACCTAAAAATTCACCCTAGGATAAGTTTTTTTATGAATATAAAAAATTTATATTTCATAAAATTCATTTTCTTCAACTAAAAAATTTCTATTTTAAATTAAAATTTAAAATATAAATAAAAACTATTTTGATAGAAAAATGACCTTTAATATTTAAGTGTTTTTAAAATTATTTATTATTATCTTCAAATTATATTAATCTTAACATAATATTTTATAAATTTAAATATTATATATTATCCTAATTATCTTTTAATAGTGGTGAAATTAATTTATTAGGATAAAATATATTGTACTTTAAAAAATATTTATTTGAAAATTCCTTTTAACATTAAATAATATATATAATTTTTCATCAAATGTAAGAATTTTTTATTGATTAATATATTAGTATTTACTAGATGTATTGTCTTTATAATAATTTTCTTAATAATGTTCATCTAATATGTCATGGATCATTTCAGTTTGATGTTTCTTATGAAATAATTAATTTAACATAGATTTTATTTAATGGAGAATTACATATTGAAATTTTGGGGTGTTTCATTCTAGATAAAATTAAATGTGGTAGTTATTTTATAATTATTTAGTATACTATAATAGGCTCGTGGAAAATTTTCTAGATGAAGTGTTCATTTTTTGTTTTATAATCTCTCATTTCCAAGAATTTCATAGATGTCATGCCAAAAGGGCATGGTTCCATGCCAACAACTTATATAAATATTTTGGGGTAAGGCCCTAAATTGATATAGAGATTTTGAAAATAGGTTTTGGCGTTTTATTTGGATGATAAATTTTTTTTAGTTATTGAAACCATTTATTTATAAAAACTTATTTGAGTTTGGTGGTACCAAAAATTTCTTATAAAGATCGATGATCTATTTTTTTCTCAAGGTACTTTCATAATTGATGATTTAGTAATAAATTTATTTATCAAGTGATATTTATATAAATATTGATAAATATTTTACTTGATAGACAAGGATGGATTTAAATTATTTAATATTTAATTGAATTAGAAATATATTTTTTAATTTTTGGTTTATGGTAAATTTAATAATTGGTCTTTTATTTATTAAAATTTTTATTTTGATGAAAAATTTGATTTGAGGATAAAGCATGTATGTTTTTTAAAAAATGACTTTAATGATTGTTTTTATTAATTTTAATGATTAAAATATATTTTTAGAATATTTTTTATATTTCTTTTAATGTTTAGAAGAATCATTGTTTTTAAGTGATTTTTAATTGAAATTGTTTTAAATATATAAAAGATCTATTTGGGTGGAAATAGACTTAAATTATTAATTTAGGAATAATTTTGAAAAATAATTTTGGGAATAATTTAAAGTAATATTCTTATGACATAAATGAAATGACTATAAACATTGATAAAATAATTTTTACAGGATATAGAAATAATAAAATCATCTTTAATAATTGATCATAGGATTTGTTTTGTATTATGGTGATAATATAATATCTTGGATAATTGATAAATTTGAAAATAATAATTTAATTTTTTTTTTATTATTTTCAACATGAAATTTCATGATTTGAAAAAAAAATTCACATTCATGACATATTGAATGTATTAAATTATAATTTTATTGAATTATTTTGAGATGTAGTGTTTCTAGTTATGAGAATTTATTTTATCTTCTAATATTATACTCTTTGTTTTGGTAATCTAGAAACATTCATGGGGACTCAAAACACCTCACCCAGAATCCATAATAGGATATTATAGACCAACCTAAAAAAACAATCATTCATCGAGATGAAAATTACCAGAATGAAAAATTATATAATATTGTTAAAAATTAATTTGAACAATTTAAAAAACCTTTTTCAAGAATATCCACCCACCTTGCACTAAAACATAAATAAATTTATATATATAATGACATATTATTAGGTATTACATTTTCATAATCAACACATCTTGGTTACATGATAGAATATTTCAATGATTTATAATAGGAATATAAATTAGTATCACTTGAAAAAACATACATAAACACCACCATAACTACATCATCTTAATATTCACAACATTAAATATTAAATACATTAAAAATTAAAATGATATATCATGGTAAAGATGAAAGTAATAATCAAATATAATAATATTTATATTTAGATACAATTTAACTAAAAATAATGGAACAAATAAGTTTTATCATTCATTTTGATGGAAAAAAAATAAATATTAGCATTTCATACTTACACAATTGACTTGAGATATTATTATCATACCTATTTCAACTAAATTATCTATTTATACATTTTCAAAGAAATTTTAGTATTATATGAAAAATTACTCAAGACTCACATGATTAATCTATAATATACTGGTGATTAAAAAATATTAACTAATAATAAAGAGAGAAACTTATGAATAAATAAGAATATTGATAATGATTTTACTAGTTAATTAATTAAACACTTAAAAAAAATAAAGTTGAAATGCACAAGCTTCTCTGTTTTATTGAACATATCTAATCTCAATACTAGAACAACTAAAATCAAATAATTTTATTTATTTTTGTTTTGTTATTGTTGATAACAATAAAATTTATGTGAGTTGGAATCATAATAATTTTATAAATTAGAGTGGATACAACCCCTGAAAATCTATAGATTGGGAATGATTCTTATAAAATGAGCTTGAAAATAGTTAAATATCGATTTTTATGAAGGAAAAAATGATAAAGAATGAATTATTTCAAAATTATTGATCTATTGGTTTGTCATATATTGATCTAAAATATTTAGTAGTATGAAAATATTATAAAATATAAATACTATGAAATGTGTACATTGATATAATCTTTAATGACTACCATTTTTCCCTACTAGTTTACAACATATTTAAATTAAAACATCTCACTTCAAGGATTTATTAAGATATTTTTTCATTATAAACAATTATAATAAATGGTAATTGGAATGTGAAAAATAGTGAAGTATAAATTAGAATATAAAATAATTTACCAATAAATTGAGTGAATGGAAAAAAATTATGAAGTGATATTTGGAATGATATAAATAAAAAATCAATGATGATAAATATATATATAAGAAATAATTTTGAAAAATATAACTCCCCCAATACCAATAAGATCCATTGTATTATGTAGATTCAAGATAACATATTTTCCATGTGAAAATTTATTTTTATTTTTTAGTTATAAAGAGAAAACAATTTAATGATTTAAATTAAATAAATTTTTTAAAAGAATCAAAATAATTATATAATCAAACAAATAGACATAAAATTATATAATTTTTTATCATCAAAATCTACATCCTACCATTATTTGTCCAAATATTGTAATAAATGTTCTATAAATTTTAATCATAATATGGAATAATCAAAATTGAAAAAAAAACCATCATCAAAAGTAGAATATCGTTAATAAACCATAATTGAATGATGGAATGGAATATTCACAAACATATTATTATTAATAATACATATATAAATATATAATAAATTATATTTTACTCATAATTTTTAAAACTATCATAATTATTTTTATACATTTTTTTTATATTTTTATCTTATATATTTCAAGCGACCCGTACTTTTGATACATAAATATTATATCTCATTAGTGGAAATATCCATTACATGTCAATATGATCCACTCCAGAACTGTACTGGTTTATCTTATTTAGAAACATGGATACATTAAAAGTAGAACATAAATGATTTATATCATTTCCCAATTATTTATTCACAAATAGCACTCTTCATAGACATAACATACATAAAACCATTCTTAATAACCTATGGAAGGGTAACATAAGAAAGAGTGAGCTCAAATTTCCATTAAGTGGAAACATTTTAGATATCAATGAATATATATAAGTGTGCATAAAATAAGCATAAGGTTATGAGAATTAGAGATAAAAATTATAAAATCAAACATAAAAATTGATATATCATAGTCATGATACATGTTATAATGTTTTATGAATCAATATACATATGTCATAATAGTTTACAATAATCAATAATCAATCATGAACCCTAAAATCATATAATAAGAATAATATATAAATTCTTGGAATTCACATACGTTTAGAATATTATTTCCTTAGTCCACAATTATTTCTAAAACTATCATAATGGAATAGGATTAATCCATATTCCATCATTTATTTGGTTAAATTTCACTTCCAAAAATATATTATGGGATAAAGTCTATTACTGAATTAGGATCTCTTACTATTCTATTCCTTATTATCATATGAGATATCCTTCTTTACCCAATGCATTCAAGGATCATATAATTTTTATCCCACCCATCACATATTGAAAACAGTACATATGTGTTCCATAAAATCATAGTCATTAATGATATCATCAAATCATAACTCGTATAAAGGATATGGGTTTCATGTACATTTCATCATCATAATCATAAATTATTCAAAGAAATAATAAATATGGTACCATTTGTAACATCCCAGATTAATAAAAAATATCATTTTTTCATAATTATTAATATTTTGGAATAGAATATTAATTTTTCTTTAAAGGGGTTACTATGTTCGATAGCGTACCTGATATGCAACAACGAGTTTCTTTGAAATCTTACGTTGCACACTAGTAATATAATAATAATATTTTAAATGGTAGTTGACACGTAGTCTTTGTATTGGCAGGAATGAATAGAAATAACTAAAATATGATTATATATGTTTGTTAAATGTTTTTACATTTATCCAATAAAAGATAAAGGCATAAAATAAGAAAATAATTCAATTTTAGGCATAGATACTCTAATATTCACTAAAAGGTCAACTTATCGCCTTTTGATGGCGAACCCTACTTAAATATAGTTCTGGTAACTCTTATACATTCTATTGGACCAAATAAAATTCTTATTTAGAATTGGGACATCAAAATTTACTTTGTGTAAATTTTTGGTATATTTTCGATAAAGTTCATTTTTTAATGAATAGTGAAAAATGTTGTATTTTAATTCAAAACCGCTTTTTAAACTAATTTATTTATATGATTAGATTATCTTTTTAATTGGTTTTAAAGTTCAATTATAATATAATTTTACCATTTTATCCAACAGTGGTCATTGGAATTAATTTCACTTTGAAATTGGACTTAAACTAGTGTAAATCTTTTGATATATATTGTTTCATAAAAACACGTTATTTGTTCTGACAATGGGAATTAATTATTAAATTAATTAATGAAACATATATGTTTTGAATTTTGTAAAATAGGCATAATTTTTTAATTCTAAATATTAAATATAGCTTAGGGTGAATTTTTGGTATTTTTCTGAGAAACTTCAATTTTTGATTAATAGTGAAACCACTAAGTGGTAGTTTAAAAACTGATTTTTCGTTTAAATGAAACATTACCACCTCTGTGATTTGAATTTAAAAAATACGACATACATGGTTGTCATTAGGATGTAAAATGTGGTTCAATGGGATGAAAATATTTTTCGGTGAATTGTAACTTTTAAGTTTTATTAATCGCGATTAAAGGTAATTAGTGTAATTTAATGAAAGGATAATGTTATAATAATATGAAATGACGATGACACATGTCCTACACTTATTTGATGAGTCATGGACGACCAAGACAATCCATGGGTCATCTTGGGGACCACATGGAGCCACTTGGGTAAGAATGTGACATTAATAACTTTTTATTTAAAGTTAAAATAAAAAATGTCACAAACATGTATTGTTTTACTAAAACAATTTTTACATGGGGTTATAAAAGTCATATTTTTTACTACAAATATTCATTGGAAATCTAAAAATATTTCCAACATCATATTATTTTTTTTAAAATTTTTATACATTAAATAAATTAATTAATTTATGACACCATGATGATGCAGCGATTACCTCATTAATGAACGATTTATATAAATTGAGAAGTTAAGGTAAAATATAAGACTTATACTTGTAAAAAACCTATTGTATGGTTGTATTTAGAACCCTTATCACCTTATCCTAGAAATATATAATTTTGGGACCTTTAATATCTGAAATCATTGAATAATAAAGTAACTTTTCAAGATATTCCAAGAGTGCTCCTCCTCCCTCTTATAAAAGGCCCCCACCTCTAACCCCTTACCCACACCTCTCAGGCCTTTGGATCGACCAAAATATGCTCATTTTATCTCTCCACATCCCTCTATTTAACCTATAATCCTTACCTTAGGATGAAATCTCTTCAATAATCCCTTTTGGTTCAAACCAAGAGGAGTTACCCGATTTAAAGGAATATAAAGAAATGAACAAGGCAAGTCGGACTTGAGGTATGGGATCGTACCTATCTCTTTCTTTTTAAGTACTATTTTTTATGTAGTTTCTTTTAAGCTCCTATTTCTTCTGTACTTTCTATGTTCATATTATGAGAGACCCTATTTGATTTCATCAATCCATTTTGAGAAGTTTTAAGTGGCGTCGTTAGGCTGCCGAGTTTTCGTAAGGGATTTTTCATCTCACTTTTATTCCCGTGAGATTTATGCAACATTGCCCACTATTTCCTTTGAGTTTTTATGTACATCCCATTATTCTACTCTTTGTATAATATAATTTAGTTTAGGGTTATTTACCTCAACATTGTAAGGTCCTTCTTTCATGGGGTGAATGATTCAAAAGTTACCCAAATCGGTAAGGGAACCTTTCACCCACCTCTTTTTAAAAGACTTCTTTTGTCATGCATTTTAATTTATATCTTATTATGTTGGCATATGTTCTTCTATATCCTTATTGATGTAAATTTTTTTCCCAAGTGATGAGATACCATTTTCTCTATCATCAACTCATTTTCTAAATTTTATAGTGACGTTGTTAGGCTGTCAAATTTTTATAAGGGAACTACATAACCCAATTTAAATTCTTTGGGTTAAACCTCTAATTATTGATTATGTCATGTTGTGAATATATGTGGATGACATCTGACTATTTTACACTGAGTATCCAATTATATTTGGTGTATTTATATTTGTCACACATAATTATGTCATTTCTTTATCCTTGCTCTAATGGAACGATCCTTGATTGGGATTAAATCTCAATTTCTTATCATCGAGACTTTTCTTAATGATATTCACTTTTATTATTTGTATATGCAGCCCTTTTGACATTCCGTATCCATATTATGTCTATACAAAAGTCATTTAAATGTTTTGAAAATGGTCTACTTTCTTGTGGCTTATAATTTAAATGTTCAAAATGGAAAATGACTCTTTTATTGAAACATTATTTTAAATGGTTTTAAAGAATTATTCTTTTAAACATTTATCATCCATGTCCTTGTTTTAAAAATGGTTTTAAGGATTTATTTATAGGTACAATAATTTTTTAAAACCCTTTCAAATGCTTCGAAGTGTTATGGGACACTTGGATTCTAAAATCTCTTTTAAATGTCTTATTTTAATATTTTCAAGGTATAAAGGGATTTTCCTCTCATAGTGTATTAATGATTTTATTAGATGTTTTTATAATAATACCATGATGTGATCTCTTGTGATTGGAATATGGAAATGTTTTCTTTCCTTTATAATTGTTTTATGTATTATGATTTTGTAATGGTACTTGGACATTTGACGGGTGGTTACGTGATAAACCATTTGATGGGTGGTGCCGTGAATACCAGGACGGGTGGTTAAGTTATAACCTCCAATGCATTGGGTATTGAAGTCGGACGTATGGATATTCCATTTTGTGATATGTGTAGAAGTCGACAGTATGGTTATTCCATTTTAGTATATTTATGTCCCAAGTTACCTTTATATGTTATGTGTTCTTTATATGGGTTTATGGTAATCTTTTGGTTACAAAGGATAAGTGGTGATATTTTATAAAGTGAAGAGTATTTACTACTTTGTAAAGGTGAAAAGTATTAAATTGATAAAGTATTCATGTTTTACTTGTAGTTTTGAAAAACTTACATTTTTCCTTCTTTGTGTATCCTTTACTGGGATTTTTATGCTCCTCCCAAGTTTTTGAAATGTTTTCCACAGGACATAATCATAAATAGGGTCAAGGATGGGATCAAGGAAAGACATACTGTCTAAAACATGGAACAAGACATGTTTCTTTTTAAGAGTTTTTATTTAATGGAAACATAGTAGAAGTCTCTACTTTGTAATCTTTTGAGATGTAATAGTTATGTCCCTATTCTCTAAAACTCTAAACCAGAAAAGATCATCTATGTGAATTATTCATTTAATTCCTGATTATGAAAGTTTTTAAGGTCGGGTCATTATAGTTGGTATCAGAGGTTGGTTTGGATAACTTTAGAGGATAGAGTGTTGTTTAAGCATAAGTGACAAGTTGTGTATAACCACATAGGGTAGTATATTAGATGGAGTCATTTTTTTGAATGTTAGAATAAGTTTGAGATATCTTTGATAATTATATCTTAGTTTTTATCTTCCTCATTTTTTATGATGATTTTACTGATGTGCTCACACTGACCTTTTTTGTTTTAGTAAATGGTTGGAACTAGGATGCACCAAAGTAACAGTGGATGTGAAAGAAATTGTGAGAGTTTTTTGAGTGAGCAACTGAATTATATGGGAGTTGCAATGAGAACTCTTATTTTTATCCTCAAACAACTATCTGGAGTCATGATTGACCACCTAAACCTTGGTGATTTTCATAAGGCATAATATATGCGAGAAACAAATCCCTATGGAAGTTCAGGTAATAATCATAAAGGTAAGTGTGTTCAAAAACCTATGTTTCAAAGATGTGGAAAGAAACACCTAGGAAAATGTTTCAAAGGGACAGAAATATTCTATAGATGTGGAAATGAAGGTCATAAAGCATGAACCTGCCATGGAAAAAGGAAGCATCCAGTCGACTCGAGGAATGGGAAACAAGTTCTTTTTGAGGGATAAATTGAATGTTTTAAATGTGGTGTGCATGGTCATTATGCAAACATATGTCCTATGAAGAAGTTTCGGGAATGGGATCACCAAGATTATACAAATATTTGTTTACCAATACCTAATTCCATTCTGATTGAAGATGAATAAACTGACAATGACTAATCAAAGGTATGGATTATTTCATAACTTATGTTTTATTATTTTGGAATCATTGGATATGATTCATGATTATGTTTGTAGGAAATAAATATTTCAGAATAAGTTATAAAGGAATGTTTAATTGATCATGAAGAATATTGAATTAGTAAGAAGTCAACATATAAGGGATTCCAGAGTTATGGTAGATTTTAGGATCGTGAAATTCTTAAAAGTATTAAGTCTCTTTTGATGATGGGGTTACATTAGAATACTTTTTATAGTATGTGTAACCCTGATGTTTGATATATGAAAATTTTATTCAAGGAATAGTTATCTGTTCTTTTGTAGACATAGTTATAAAGAACCATTTGGGTTTATATGATCCTTACATTTGAGGTAATTATGGGTTGCTATATGTTATAATGGAAAATGAAAGGCATGAGATAAAATTGAGGTTAAATTATGATATGGTTATTTTTCATTATTTTATCTCTTTTTTGGTAATGTTTTGAGAATTATATAGTTTTGGAAAAAGGAAAACACGTAGACTGTGAGACAACCCATCACGTCAGACAAATCTGTGGGAATCAAACCCACAACCAAAGTTCGACTGGTATTTATCGCCTACCACTGGACTACGTGAAGCCCCTGGTTAGTATGAAATATTATTTTTAGTCAGATGATTTTATGAATCAAGAATAAGTTTATTTTGGGTCATATAGGAAAATATAGACCTATCATGGAGGATATATGACTAGGTTAATTACTTTTCCATATGAGACTTTAAGAGCAACTGAAGTTATTTAGAGATAAAGGTTATTTTGTACCTTGGAAGACTATCTGATTAAATCCCTCAAATATTTGGGTTTCAATCTTAGTTTAGTTTACTTTGAAGAATTTTATGGACAAATTGTTTATCGAATGGTCTTCGTTGAACTTTGGTTTTTGTTGAACAAATTTTGGAGATTAAGAATAGATTTTCTTTTTATAAAGGATTATCCTTTTGTGGATTATCTGATCTTGTTCTAACAATTTTGGTTTTGGTTAAGTTCTAAAGACATGGGAAATATATAGTTCTCCTTTTTGGATTAGGTGATTCTCTAGATGTTGATTATAGATCTCTTAATGTGAACAAGTCATCATAAATACTCGCCTTTTGGAGAAAATATAAGTTTTTGTAAGAAATCTAGTAAGAGATAAAAGTCTACACGACAAGTAATTATGTTTTCATAGGATTTAGTTAATCTCATTAATAAATTCCTCAATGAAAAGTAACTTAAAACAAAAATGTTGTCTGTTAACTTTTCTTACTGGGGAATCAAATACCGTTTAACCCATCACATGTTTGTGATTTTCTTGTGGTTAACTTTCTCTTAATCTTGTTTTCTATCACTCTCCATCAGAACATGACCATTTGTTTTCTCTTCCATGTCCATGTTTTCCTACAATAAATACTAGTATGGGTTAACTCGGGTGACCTTTGTACTTACCTTTCTTTCTTTTAAAATGACAGTTTTATTTACTCCTTTTCTGATGTGGGGATTTCAATAAAGGTTCCAAGCCCAATTTTAAAATTGCAAAGACGTAATTCCCAAAATGGAGGAAGGATGTAACATCTCAGGTAAATAAAGAATATTAATTTTTCATATTTATTAATATTTTTGAATAACATATTAATTTTACTTTAAATGGGTTTCTATGTTTGATAGCGTACCCACTACACAACAAGGAGTTTCTTTGAAATCTTACATTACACACAAGTAATATAATAATATTATTTTAAATGGTAGTTAGCACGTAGCTGTTTTATTGGAAGGAATGAATAGAAATAACTAAAATATTATTATATATTTTTGTTAAATGTTTTTACATTTATCCAATAAAATATAAAGGCTTAAAATAAGAAAAAAAACTCAGTTTTAGGCATAGATACTCTAATATTCACTAAAAGGTCGACTTATCGCCTTTTGATGGAGAACCCTCTTTAAATATAGTTTTGGTCACACTTATACATTAAATTGGACCAAATGAAATTCTTCATTATAATTGGGAGTTTAAAATTTACTTTGTGTTAGTTTTTTGTATATTTTCGATAAAGTTCATTTTTAATGAATAGTGAATAATGTTGTATTTTAATTCAAAACCCATTTTTAATATAATTTATTTATATGGTTATATTATCTTTTGAATTAGTTTTAATGTGAAATAATAATATATTTTTACCATTTAATCCAATAGTGTTCATTGGAATTAATTTCATTTTGAAATTGGATTTAAACTAGTGTCAATCTTTTGATATATATTGTTTCATAAAAACACGCTATTTGTTTTGACAACAGGAATTAATTATTAAATTAATTAATGGAACATATATGTTTTGAATTTTTTAAAATAGACATCATTTTTGAATTTGGAATATCAAATATAGCTTAGGGTGAATTTTTGGTATATTTTTGAAAAACATTAATTTTTGATGAATAGTGAAACCACTAAGTGTTAGTTAAAAAAATGATTTTTCGTTTAAATTAAATTTTACCACCTCTGTGATTTGAATTAAAAAATCTGTCATACATGGTTTTCATTAGGATTTAAAATGAGGTTCAATGGGATGAAAATATTTTTTGGGCGAATAGTAACTTATAAGTTTTATTAATCGCGATTAAAGGTAATTAGTGTAATTTAAGGTAAAGATAATGTTATAATAATATGAAATGACCATGAAACATTTCCTACCATTATTTTATGAGTCATGGCAGACCAATACAATCCATGGGTTAACTTGGGGACCCCATGGAGCCACATGGGTATGAAATTGACATTAATAACCTTTTATTTAATGT
The DNA here is from genome assembly GCA_963277665.1 of Viscum album. Taxonomy (NCBI): domain Eukaryota; kingdom Viridiplantae; phylum Streptophyta; class Magnoliopsida; order Santalales; family Viscaceae; genus Viscum; species Viscum album. The sequence goes on from OY728156.1 coordinate 2,019,177,534, forward strand.
TAAAATAAAAATATCACAAACATGTATTGTTTTACTAAAACAATTTTTTCATGGGGTTATACAAGTCATATTTTTTACTATAAATATTAAATGGAAAGATAAAAAGATTTCCTAAATCATAGTATTTTTTTTATAATTTTTAGACATTAAATAATTCAATTTATTTATGACACCACGATGATGCAGTGATTACCTCATTAATGAACGATTTAAATAAAATGAGAAGATGAGGTAAAATATAAAACTTACACTTGTAAAAAACCTATTGGATTGGTGGAATTAGAACCCTTATTACCTCATCCGTGAAATATATAATTGTGAGACCTTTAATATCCGAAAATCATTTAATAATAAAGTAACTTTTCAAGACTTTTCAAGAGTGCCCCCTCCTCCCTCTTATAAAAGGCCCCCACCTCTACCCCCTTACCCACACCTCTCAAGCCTTTGGCTTGACCAAACTCTGCTCATTTTATCTCTCCACATCCCTCTCTTCATCCTAGAAGCCTTAACTTAGGCAGAAAGCTCTTCAAGAAACCCTTTTTGTTCAAACCAATAGGAGTTACCTGATTTAATGGAATATAAAGAAATGAACAAGACAAGTCGGACTTGAGGTATGAGATCATACATATCTCTTTCTTTTTAAGTACTCTCTTTTATGAAGTTTCATTTAAGAATCTCTTTCTTAAGTTGGTGGATGTTCTTTTATATTCATCTTACTGTAGTTTCTATGTTCATATGATAAAAGAACCTATTTGATTTCATCAATACATTTTTTGGATGTTTTAAGTGGCGCTGTTAGGCTGCCGAATTTTCGTAATGGATTTTTCATCTCACTTTTATTCCCGTGAGATTTATGAAACATTTGACACTATTTCCTTTGATTGGTGTTTTTAGCGCCCATTATTCTACTCATTGTGTAATATAATTTCTTTTATGGCCATTTATATCAATGTTGTACGGTCCTTCTTTCATGGGGTGAACGATTTGAAAGTTACCCAAATCTGTAAGGGAATCTTTCACCCACCTCTTTGAAAAAGACTTCTTTTGATATGAATTTTAATTTACATATTATTATTTTAGGATATTTTCTTATATATCCTTATTGATGTAAATTTTATTTCCAAGTGATGAGATACCATTTTCTCTCTCATCAACTCATTTTCTGAATTTTAAAGTGACGTCGTTAGGCTGTTGAATTTTTGTAAGGGAACTTCTTAACCCAATTTCAATTATTTGGGTTAAACCCTTACATCTTGATTATGTAATTATATGAATATGTTTGTATGAAATCTGACTGTTTTACCCTGATTATCCAACTATATTTGGTGTATTTTTATTTTTCACGCATAATTATGTCATTTCTTTATCCTTGCTCTAATGGCATGATCCTGGATTGGGATTACATCTCAATTTCTTCTCATTGAGACATTTCGTAATGATATGAACATTTATTCTTTGTATATACATCCCCTTTGACATTCTATATCGATATTATGTCTATAATAAAGTCATTTAAATGCTTTGAAAATGGTTTACTTTCTTGTGGCTTATAATTTAAATGTTCAAAATGGAAAATGACTCTTTTATTGAAACATTTTTTTAAATGGTTTTGAAGATTTATTCTTTTAAACATTTATCATCCATGTCCATGTTTTAAAAATTGTTTTAACGATGTATTTATAGGGACATGAATGTTTTAAAACCCTCTCAAAAGTTTCGAAGTGGTATGGGACACTTTGATTCAAAAATCTCTTTTAAATGTCTTCTTTTAATATTTTCCATGTATAAAGGGATTATTCTCTCATATATTATTAAGGATTTTATTAGATGTTTTTATGATAATTTCATGATGTGATCTCTTGTGATTGGAATGCAGAAATTTTTTCTTTCCTTTATAAATTTTTTATGTATTATGATTTTGTAATAGTACTTGGACATTTGACGGGTGGTTACGTGATAAACTATGTGACGGGTGGTGCCGTGAATACCAGGATTGGTGGTTACATCATAACCTACAATGTATTGGGTATGGAAGTCGATCGTATGGCTATTCCATTTAGTGATATGTGTGGAATTCTACCGTATGGTTATTCCATTTAAGTATGTTTATGTCCCAAGCTACCTTTATATGTTATGTGTTCTTTATATGTGTTTATGGTAATCTTTTGGTTACAAAGGATAAGTGGTGATCTTTTATAAAGTGAATAGTATTTACTAATTCATAATGTTGAAAAGTATTACTTTGATAAAGTATTCATGATTTACTTTTTGTTTTGAAAAACAAACATTTTTTCTTCTTTGTGTATCCTTTACTGGGCTTTTTATGCTCATCCCATGTTTTTGAAATGTTTTCCACAGTACTTAAAGATGAATAGGGTCTAGGATGGGATCAAGGAAAGAAATACTATCTAAATCATGGAACTATACATGTTTCTTTTTAAGAGTTTTTATTTTATTGAAACATAGAAGAAGTGTCTACTTTGTAATCTTTTGAGATGTAAGAGTTATTTCCTAATTCTATAAAACTCTAAACCTGAAAAGAACCCCTATGTGAATTACTCATTTAATTCATGATTATGTAAGGTTTTAAGGCTGATTCCTTATACCATTTGACAATACCCCTATTAAATCATAAGAAACATCTAGGTATGTTTTTATAGATACAAATTCATTTAAAAAATCTCTAGAACATTTCTGGAGAAAAATACCCTTTTTATATGAAATCACTTATTTAGAATCTAATAATTCACAAAATAATAATTGAAAAATTTTATTTTAAAAAATAAAAAAATAAAGTAATCTTTAAATAAAATAGTATTCATGATAGAGTGGGAATTTATTCCAAGGGTGTATGTTAAAAATAATTTCTTTCACATTTTCGGTAAAATCTAAAAAGTCCAACATTTGGAAAATGATAAGAACATTCCATTTAATTCGTGGAATGGAAATTAGAATATAGTTAATAATTAATTTAAATAATATTTTTATTATATTAAAAACATTCTTGAAATCATTTAAAATATTAATATAGACTTGAAAGAAATGATTCTCGACCAAAGGAAAAAACAAGGTTGATTTTCCTTAAAAATATTCTTTCTATCTCTTTAGTAGAGAAGTAAATTAAAAGAAAAATAATATATATAAAAACTAAAGTAAAATAAAATAAATAATATTTATCAGATATAGATCTATTAATTTCATCATCCTAAAATTTGAGCTTAAATAATCTCATAAAAATGATATTTTAACATAAAACCCTAACCAAAAGTCTATATTTATTTGTAAGATTTATAAAAACATGAATAATAAAGTTAATTTTTATTATAATTATATAAAAACCCATAATAATACATATAATACTTCACATGTTTTAATTATAACATAATTCCACCTGTTGATTAACAATCCTTAATTATGATCATCATTTCAGGTGTTAACTACATCATTTTTTAGGTATGTTTCGATTTAGCAGTTATGATCAACGTACATTGTTCATGGGTCCTTCATCTACATAGTATTAATAATGATAAAATTATTGTATATATTCATTATATAAAAAATTAAAACAATTAAAATAAAGTTATGATGGAAAAAGAAACAAATCACTACATAGAGAAGGTAGTCTATACTTACACATGATTAATGTTCCTTTTTTTAATGGATTGAATGAAATAAAGGTTAAAATTAATTGAATATTGAATATTCATTATTATAACAAAAATATCATATGTAAAAATTAAATATATCATAATAAAAAACCAATAAATTTGGTGGTGGAAAATTAATCACATCGCTATGTGGAGGCGGTACTTCACACGTGCACACGATCAAAGAATTAGATTTATATTTGATTGAGAGGAGGTGTTAACTAGTTGTTCTACCAACATAATAATATCTCTATATTTTTATGATACTAGGTTCATCATTATTTAATGGATAAAATATTTTTATATTAATTAGAATAAGAAATAAAATTAAAATATCTTGGTTAAGACCTATATCTCTTCTTTAAGAGACCTCCTTTAGCTTACATATTATTCCTTAAGGTATTTTTATAAATAGAAGAACAAAATATCTAGGATGAAGGGTATAATTATTGGGATAATATTTTCCTTTTTTCAAAATCTCATTACCTTTATACATATTTTCATAATTTTGTTTTAATAATGAATATATACTATTAATGGGTAATAATATAGAAGGGACCAATACTCATAGGGCACATCTTTCTATCTTTCCAAATATCACAACCTTCATCCATAGAAATTTCAATTAAAACCATCTCACAAATGTTGAATTCCTGATATCACTAGTTATTGTTAGCATTACTCAATAGTCATCTTTGAGCATCTTTTATGGGATTTTAGATTGATCTTAAGATATCAATGATTTCCTAAAATGGATCATACTTCAATAGATTTCTTTCTATAACTTAATCACAACTTATCAAGGTTATACACTTAATTCCATATAGAGATTCATAAAGATCCATTTTAATGAATAAATGAAATATATTGTTTTAATAAAACTCAAAAAAAGGACTATGTTTATCCCATCCACAATTTAAATCATGAGACAAGCATCTCAAAAAATCCTCCATGGTTTTAACGGTCCTCTCAAACTAACCATATTTCCTAAAATGAAAATAATTACTAAAACACAACTCTATATCAAGAGACAAGTGAAGACTTGTCCTGAAAATAAAGTTCAACCTTGGATCCTGATTAGATACAATAGAACATAGTAATGCATGTAACCTTTTTGACTTCATTAATTTATTTCTTATAAATATTACTAACTAGGAAATTTTCTCTTATATCAATGATGTGTGCTGAAATAATAAGGTGATTTACTAAAAACCAAATTTCATCATGGAGTTTGGTTGTTTTTGGGGGGTGTGGAAATGACACATGTGGTGATATTTTCCCTTTTAAATCCTAGTGTTGGTAATGGTTGTAACATCCCTTAGGAATTTTATCTCACATACTTAGCTTGATGACATATTAAGCATTGAGATACATACTCTATAATAACTATATTCATGTTTTACTACTATAAATACTCTTTTAGGACACTTCTAAGATGAATATTGAAAGACGATCTATTAACTTATTCCAAAAGTCCCTTCTTTAGTTCTATTATTGACTTGACACATAGTCTATTCTGGAACTATATCATCCCATTACAATCATGGTAAATTTCAAGAACATTTATGACCTTCTTTTGTATCTCTATATCCTCTAAATTTATATATTTAACATTTACATGGATAAATGGTTTAATACCCATTTGAGAAAGAACATATTTTATACACTTTCATAAATATTTCAAGTTCAATCCTTTGAAAATCATTTAATATTGGATATTTTGTGATCCTCATTAGAGAAAATATAAATGATCCTTTCAAATCAAATAATTATCACCCTTTATTTCTTTCCCAGGGTGATAATGTATTGAGTAGTCATAATCATTAATCCACTCGAACCGTCATCTTTTTCTCATATTCAACTAATTTTAGATGAATATATATATGTTAATATTTTATGATCTGTATGTATATCACATGTTTCTCTATAATGACATTACCTCTATATCTTGAAGGAAAATATTATTGATGATAACTTCAAATAAAAATTCAATTAATTTTTCTCAAGAATCATCAATTAGAATTAGGAATAAGCTATCACTATATAATTATTTATAAGAACCCACCTCAATCAATTTTTTGATGCATCACTATAAATCAAAAACACATCTCTACTATAGTGTAGTTTGATCATAGGTTCACTTACTAACGTACTATTCTGTTCCTTGAAATTTCCTTCACATTCAACTATCTAAAAGAAAGGAACTCTATTTTGAGTAAAATTTGTGAGTAAATTAGATATCTATGATAAATCCCTAAAAATAATCAATAATATACATCCAATCCAGGAAAACTACAGATCTCAGTCATAGTGGTTGGTCTGGTCCAAAGTTCAATTACTTCAGTCATTGATGGATCAACCTATATACCCTATCATAATATTATATAACCAAAAAAGGAAACATTATAGAGCTAAGATTCATAATGTGTATATTTTTTAGAGAGATTATTATTTCATATGGTCTTTTATACAATTTTCATGTGATCTCTATGCTCTTCCTTTATCATGGAATTTATAAGAATATGTTCTATAAAGACTACCAAAAACTAATCAAGGTAATAAATAAAGTCCTTATTTATTAAATCCATTAAGATAACAAGGGAATTAGTAAGGACATATGTGATGAATATAAATTCATAGTGTTCGTACCTCAAGTTTTAGGTTTTCTTGGGTATGTATTCACTTTTTAATTTCAATTTATAGATTCCAAATCAAAGGTCAATCTTAGAAAAATAATGATCTCTTTGTAATTGATCAAAAAATTATCAATATGAGGAGGGGAAACTTATTCTTGATCCGGATCTTTTAATGTTTCTGATAATCAATGAAATTTCATATTGATCCATGATTTTTCATAACAAAAAGAATAGGTTCACCACATGATGATGCAATTGGATGAATTAATCCCCTATCAATTTTACCCTGGAGTTTTTTTCTAAACTAATACATCTTAAAAAAATTTATTATATATGGATTCATTGAAATAGTTATAACACTAGATAATAGTTCTATTGAAAACTAGACTTCAAGATTTAAAGTAAGAATAGGTAAACCTATTGAAAATACATCAAAAAAATATCATACAATACGAATATATTTTATGTTGAGTTTCTACACAACCATATAAGATAAATAAACCCTTTTAATATTAACCAAGACCCATTAAACTAATGTAATTTCCATTGAAAGTTCATATTTATCCTTGCACTGATATAAAATCATAGGTTAGGTCAGAATATGAAATTTTATTTCACCTCCTCTATAATTTATAATTGATATAAGCTATATATAATTAAATTCAATATATTCCCAAAACCAAATAAAATTTAACAACCTGAATAATAACATGATTTATAGAGACATATTTCCACAAGAATAAATTTTAAAATATTCATAGAATTGAGTTACAATCGTCATACCATAAATAATTTTTTACTACTAATTCAACATCTAATAATTGAGGTGGTAATGTGATAACCACAAATAATTATTTTGATATAAAAGAGTGGGTAGAACTAGAATGAAATAAGATATTAGTATTTATAGAGTGTATAGTATGAATACCTTTAACAACTTCATTATCACACACCACATTAGAAATAGTGTTCACATGAGATTTCCATTTATGTTCATTATTATGAGGTTACTAAATATGATCATCATCATTAACACTAGGTTTCAATCACTAGTTAAAACAATTTATATACTCATAATATTCATATAATTTGAGTGTGAGTGGTGAATTTTGTTGAGGTTTCTCTCCTTTTTATAATTATCTAACTTATTAACATTACATCTGCATTCCATTTTTTAATGACCTTCTTTTCCAAACTTAAAACATTTACTAGTTTTCTCGATATAATTCCCACCATTATTCTTTCTAAACTTATAGAATAAAGGAAAACTCATCTTATTTCCTATATGGGTTGTATTATTTTAATTTAATTTTAAATCCATATTTATTTTCTTATCAAAACCATGAGATTAATAGGTGATTCCAATCTCTATTTATTCCTTGATTCCACATCGAATAATTTATTCATAACTATTGATGTTATTTTTTGGAAAGATTCTTTTGGAGACTTGGTTTTAAGACACTAACAAATTGATCAATATTACATTTTGATTTAATACTAATTCATAAATAATACCTTAAAATCCTTGTAAAATTTTCCTCATAATCACAAACAAATTAATCATCTTTCTACTTATGATCAATGAATTCATTATCAATATTTTAATAAAGAATATGGGAAAAGTACATATGAAAAAAGAAGATGCTAAACTGACCCCACACCATAGTTTCAATTTATTTTTAGTGCATAATATTTTTAATAAGGGTCCACCAGTGATTTATTTCATAATCCAAATGATATGAAACTATGATAACCTTTTCATATTTTGAGAAATGGAGAATGGAAAATATATTTTCAGTGGTACTGATCCATTATGTAGAAATAAGTGGATTGGTAGACCCACTAAAATAATGTGTATTGTACCTCTTGAAGGACTCATTAATTTGTTGTTCCTTTCATTTATCATTTGAAATCTATGAGTGATTCAGGTCTTCATAAAGTTGTGTAATCATAACGATAACATTTTTCATTCCATATCCTATAACATTCAGTTCCTTATGTGGAAAATATTGCATTTTATATAAAGTTTACTGTTAATATGGATCTTTCTAGTTATATTAATTAAATGAAATAAAATAACATATTATATTCAATAAAATTAATATTGGGAAATCATATAATCATGAAAATCATTTATAAGGTGTCTCAATAATCTTACATTATTTTAATTCTACGACACCTTACATTTAGCCTAAGTTATTCATGGTAATTATCTATTCAAATCCTTCATTTTCAATCTTAAATAAAATGCGAATTAACATAAACATATCCCTCAGGAGTTTCAAATTGGGTGTATAGTAAGGGACCATTCACTATGCACCAAAATGATGGTCTATATATACTTATACTACTCATTGTGATTATCACCCCTATATTCATTTATGCTAAAATCATATCCCATTACAGTATCAAAACATGTATGTACTTTCTTAGGGAAACCACTATCCTTTATTTTCCAAAACATTGTATATTATCCTATATATAAGATTTTCATATGGGTTCTCACTAAATTTTACACATCCTAGTTTCCATAAGTTACTAAATAATTCCATGATTCAAACTATAGTGACCCATACTATTAATAAATAATTTCAACATATTATTATCATAAATAAAATTTAAATATCAAAAATATTTATTCTAAAATAAAAAATATTTTATTTCTTGGGAACCATGGATACATACAAACTTGTACATAAATGATATAAATCATTTCCCATTTAGTTATTTATAAATATCATGGTTCTTTTACATAAAATTATAAAATAATTATTCCATATCTAGCAGTGATAATATTTTCACAATTTTCTATATTTATTTCAGTGATTGAATCCCTCGCAATTTATTAATTTCATTTTATTTGCATCATTTTTATATTTTTGGTGTCCTTTGTGCTAAAATGAGAAAATTTATTATTTATCAAATTTCAACATATTTTATTGACTTTGGTATTTAGAGAATAAATTTTAAAATATTTATCTAATTAGTGTGATTGTTTTTTATAGGATAATTTTCGGGGGGGGGATTAAGTTTAGTTTTCTTAATTCAAATCGAATTCAAAATTACATAATCCCTAAAAAATAAATCTATTTGAAAAATATTTTTGGCCAATAAAATAGTCCCCATCTCATGAAATGAGGCATAATGTGGGATAAAAAAAGTACAATTGAGGTGACTAGAAATGTACTTAAAATTTGAATGAATTTTATGTTTGAGATGAAATTTCATGGAGATATTTTCAATTTAATTCTTGTATTGAAGGTGCCAAAGTGGAGGAAGATTTAGAGAATCTTTGACCTGATAAGGTATTACTCATTAATTATGTTTTAACATATTATATATCTATCTAGTGAAATTGAAATTTTTAGGTCATAGAGAAAAATAAATTCAAAATAACTTTTAATAAGGGTCATTGGTGATGTTTTGAAATTTGGTGGGAAGAACATGATCTCACTTTTGGAGGATAGATTCTTGAGGAGAATAGTCTTATTTTCTTTTTCCCTGTTTTATTCATATTATTTTTTAATTACTTTTTATTTCTCAATATTCTTGGTTACTTATAACATGGTGGGGTAATATTATGATTTATTGGGGGATGGAGAGGTTTTATCAATTGTATTTCTTGATTTCTTATGCTTTATGAAATAAATTGTTCTCTCTCTTCTATGAAATGACTTACAATTTCGAATAGCAGTTTTTATTATCAAGTACGCTTGTATTTGTTTTTTGATTCTATTGTTGATTTTTATTTGGTCAATGATTATTATCCCTCTCAACTCAGATCTGGCTTTTATACGATGTAATAGACTAGGGCATAGTGGTGATGTACTTGATGATTATCAAAATGTGTCGGAGGGGTAGTGGATGTTCATGAGTATTTAGGATAAATAAGAACTTGTTAGGTATTGTCTAATTCAAAAAAGGATATTTTCTACAACTATATCTCATAAGAATAGAGATTAGGCCAAAATAATATATTGGTAATGTTTACTCTCACCACCACCACTTGACCAAGGGAGTGATTGGGGGAAATGTTGGAATCTCACTTTAATCGACATAGTAGAAGAGGGTTGTCAAAATTATAATTAAAATAAAATTTCAATTGGAAAAAAAACCTTGAACTGATCACCCTTTTCATATAATAGTTTTCAATCACTTGTGTGGCTATTTTTTTCTAATATTTTTTGTTCTTGATTTTTTTATTTAGTTTGTTTTCAAAACCATTCAATTTGAAAAGAACCCAATTTTACCTCTAATTAAAAGTGACAACTTGATTTTTATGTGCTCCTATCTGGAGACAACCTAGTGTAACCACTACATTGCATTCTATCTTAGGAAAAAAATTCTCACACCCAATGATAGGAACATGTCAAAACATGGAACCATTTATTGGGAGATAGTTCAAATAATCAAATTCTAACCTTTTTTAAATATTTTATTTTATTTAATTTTAAAAAATTAGAAAAATATATTTTTCCATGATGTATTCAAATGATTATTATTATTCATGGATTGAATACTCCTAGGTGTTGGAAGAAATTTTTAAATCTATCAGTTCTACAGAAGATGGTGTTTCTCTTTTTGATTGGAAAATTAGGATATGCTGAAGAAAAATCCTCATGGGGGATCAATTCAATGACCTTATCAAAGAGCCTAAATATACCCTTGAATAGAAATTAGTTTAAGGATTGTCTATATAATTAACTAAATTCTGTTATTAATTCCCCAAATTTTATCAAGAAATGGAAAATACACAAGTAGATTCATCCTTTAATCCTAAAAACCATTATGAAAAAAATCCATCAGGTACAATATCTAGAGAAAGTGGTCGAAAATAATTTTCATGACCAATTCAAAGGGATAGAAAACACACTATGTGACTTTTCAAGAAAAATAGTGTGGATAAATTTTTATTTCCATGTATCATTATAGTAGCTTAAACCTGAAATAGAGTACAAAAAAAATCACCACTGGTCTTCCCTAATTTCTCTGAGGACATACAAGAAGTTGAGGCCTTGCTCATGGAGTGTACATATCCCAATAATTTAAATAACAAAACTAAGGATGAAAATGATGAGAAATAGTGGATTCATAATGATGAAGATCTTCCACTAATATATATATGGGAGATTAACAAGATATTGATGATTTTGGAATTTTTGTGAGGTAAAACTTTATCTTACCATTCAGTATAATGTTAAGGATATAAAGTTTTGCATATTTTTCTAGTATTAGGAGAAGATAAGAAATACCAAGTGGAGAAATTTGAAGATATGATGGAGGATGTTGACTACCTACATCTATTTAATGAAATTAAAATCCAATAGGCACTTTCCACTTAATAAAAATTTAAATCTTAAAAACCTCATCGGTATTATCTTTTTGTGAACCCTTTTCATTCTTATTTAATTAAATTTGAATTTAGTATTACCTCCATTTATTTTTTTTTATGATTTTTCCAACACATGTATTGCCTTGGAGGGTGAATAAGAAGAAGAATTTTTATATGAATAACAGTATATGGTGGTCTAAGAACTTGATGAACATTTATTACAGGGAGTACCAGAGGAGATTAAAGTGAATTTTTCTGAGGAAACCAATAAACAAGATTTTTACATTGAAGGGGAATAATTTGAAATTTATTATTCATGTTTTATTTTTTTAAAATATAATTACACTATATCTTTCCCCATTATTATTCCATTGATGTGTTATACCTAAATCTATCATTAGATAGTGAAGAAGAGGATGTGCAAGTGGAAACCAAGAAGGAGGATGACTTATTCTTTTTCCTACCCCAACCATGAATGTTGTATACCATTTATAGGGGTATATTTGGTGTAAAATATTCATGAATTACTCAAAAAAAAAAGAAGAATTGAAATTTATAATGAATAAGTGTTGGTGGTTCATCTCAAAGAAATTCCACTTACCATCATATTGGGGATAACCCACTGGAATAGACCATCTATAGGCAATCAAAACCCAGAGCCGACATGGGGTACTAATCCAAGATTTATCCTTAATTTACTCTCTTTTCTCATCTTGTTTCTCTTTTATTTTCTCTCAGTAAATTTATTTTTCTTATTTTTTACTTTTTCATATAGGGTTTTAGTGTGAAACAGTTAAGAGGTTAACTCAATGTTGCACTACCAATATGCCTGGTCGTACCACTCCTTTACACTAGCTTTCTTATTGTGATTCATTTAAAAATATAATTAAATGTTAAATATAGTTGAATTCATTGATTATAATTCATTATTTTAGTGATCTAAATGGAACTATTGTAGTGTATTTTTTTTCAATTTGTTTCTTTTTTTCAAAATAAATTGTGTTTTTCAAAATTGTTTGTGTTTCTTTTCCAATATTTATGCATTTTTGAAACTCTTGAGTTGAAATGAATATCATTTAAATTTATTAAACCCATTTTTATGAGCTAAACATTATATTTCATGAAATTAATCTTATATTAATTCTGAAAATGACTTCGTTTAAAGATCATCTCTTTGGGAATTTTCGGAAAAATACTTTGATTTTTTTATCCCATGCCATATTTCACTGTATTTATCATTACAATAACTTTACCATGAGGCTTATAAACCGTTTTTTCATATTAATAACCTTAAGATATCTTCATTAGTGAGCCAGAACATTATTTCCTTAACCATAATTTGACTTATTCCTATCAAAACATAAGGTGGTGGGTACTTGTGTTTTAAATTATTGAGAGATATATTTGGTTTTAAATAACTATTTTCAAGAGAATAATTTTTATTATGGATGAAATTAAAATTTTAATCCTTGTATCCATTATATTCCATGAAAAACTAATAGGTTATCTACATTAAAATCCAGTTTTCCTTATCCAACCTACTCTTGAAGTTAAATTGAATGATCTTGTTGAACTTAAGTGTGGGGGGAAACTGCCTTGGGTTTTTCTACATCATTTGGTGATGAAATGGATGGAAAATAAAATGATGAAGAGATGGTTTTACAAATAAATAATCATTATATAAAAATATGTTCCCTTTTTGTGATTTCAAGGTATAGAATATGTGTATTTTTAGAGCTTCCAAAGTAGAAATATAGTTATGCCTATTTAGATCTTTAAAAAATTGATTTTGGAATGAAATTGTTGTGAAAAAAGAAAGAGAATAAGAGAATGTGTGTTCTATCTGGGAAATTTTTTTTGATATTATTTTAGAGTTTATTTTCTACTATGGGGAGTTTACAAGAGACCATACTTGAGAGAAAATTATAATCATTAATGTTTTCTTCAGAAAGATCAAATCCCTCCTCATTTGGCCTTAGATTTTTTGACATGTAAATCCTACCTGCCGAAATCCATAGAACAACCCTAAAAGTAATCATAAGAAACATATGTTCTTAACTTACATCAGGTGGAGATATAAAAAATATTCACACCTATGGTGACACTTCCATGGTTTTGGATGAGAAAAGACTTGTTGAAAATTGACATTTGTGAGATGGGAGAAAACTTATGTGAGGTTGGTACTTTTTTTGCATTGGAGGAGAAATGAATTTGAAATATATTGAATGAAATAAATGGAGAACTTAAAATAAGTGTTTTTTGGAGGAAAATAATCTTTCTCTTTCTTATTAAAAACATTATCCAAACTCAAGTGTAAGTGTTTTGACTTTTCTTGGATTTTATTTTGATTCTTACTTGTCTGGGAATCTAAGTGATAAGTGAGGGGGAATTGGTAGAGATAATATTTTCATAACTTTAAATATGTATTCAATGATTTAATGACCCCCAATTAATCAATTTGATATAATTTTCAACATTTTTGTATTTTTGGTGTATTTTGGGATAAAATGTGAAATTTTATTAATTCTGGAATTTTAACAGATTTGTTTCACCTTGGTATATTGAGCATAAATTTATAAATAGTAATCCAATTAGAGTGATTATTTTTTAGGATTTTAAATTTTCTGGTCTTAGACTTATTCATCTTGATCTAGATTAAATTTAAAATACCATAGGCCCAAAAAAATAAATCAACACTATAGTAATTTAGGGTAATTGTGATAAGTTATTTATGAGAGACTCTTGTCGCAAAACATCATTTGAAAAGGGAGTCCTTCGTAAATACCTCATCATGGATTTTGGAATAAAAAATGTGTTTATTTTTGAAAATACCACAAAAATAATTATTATTTACAATGATCCCTTTTTCCATCGAAAAATAATCTTGTAAGGGTTTGTAAATAACCTTTTTTGACGATCCGTCAAAAAAATATAGAATGGTTATTTGCCACGATGGATTGATCTGTCGCAAAAAACAAATTTTTCTAAAAAAACAACATCAAAAATAATAAAAAAATTAAAATTATTTAGAAAAATATACAATTAAAGTAAAAAAAATAAAAAATTTGTATATTTAAATAAAATATAAATTTTAAATACAAAAATAAATTATAACATAAAAATAATAAAAAATAATTAAAAAAATTAAATTATCAAAATTAATAAACATATTAAATATATATAAAAATAATAAAATATCTATATTTATGAATAATCAAAAATATATAAAATTAATTAAAATATGTTTAAAAAATAAAAAATTTAATAGATTTTCAAATATTTAAAAATCATTACAGAAATTTAAAAAAATTAAAATAGATATAAAAGTAATACATCATTTAAAAAATAACATGTATTACATACCAAATTACAAAAAAAAAGTCATAAAAATTCATAACTAATCAATTATTATCTGGTAGAGGAGGATCACTTGAAGGACTAAGGGGAGAAAACTCTATACCAACACCACGCTAAAGTCACCATATAAACTCTATCACCTACTCATCTCTTAGACACTACTTCTCACACATCTCTTCCATGTCATTCTGTATCTATTGTATCATCTCATCTTGGGCTCTCATCCTCTCCTCATGTTATACAATGGAAGACAGCATCGATGATGACTCTCTTGGAGAACCCTTCTCACTCACTGGTACCATCATATATGTACCATAATAACTCATAGGTGTTAGTTGAGAACCAATACCAATCACTCGAATGTTCTATACACCCTTCGAAGTCGCCTGTATCCAAGCCCCCTCATCAAAACCTGAATCAGTAGTGACATCTTGTTCAGTCTCAGATTAAATATCCTCTGAATGAGAAGTCACAACTTCATATGTTTCCTTTAAATATAATTCCAACATATAATAATAATAAAATTAATAGTCATGACATTTTAAAACAAAATCATTAACCACAATATGGATTTGTTGTTTTCCTACAACCTCTCTTGTATGGGTAACAATATAGATCTTTTTATAAACTTAAAACTCTATAATAGATGGGTTAGTAGCAGCCTGTATAATATAAATACATGTTTTTGGGAAAAATTCTCTCATGGTGTCCTCTCGGTATTTCTTGTGTGGGGTTATGTTTTTTTTGACAAAGGTAGATGATAGTTAATGATAATGGTTGGTTTTTTATGAAGTATGTGTTTAAGGTGGAACAATTTTCAAGTGTTTTCCAAATTTTGGGGCCTCAAAATCAAGAGTTTTTTTTTTGAAATTGAAATATTTCTATATAGTAGTAAACGAGACACAAAATAGAGAATGAAATGGGAAAATGAAGGGAAACCATGTAGCATGAGACATGAACTGCATACCATATACTGACAATAGTATGTGGACCATGAAGTCCGATTCATGAATTTTTAAGGAGGTACGCATAATAGTTCGCATAAGGTGAAGTGTTAATGCATGTGGTACATGTAAGGCTTGAAATATTCTAGATGGATTATCATTTTCGGAAATGAGGTAGTGTTTAGAGAAAGAACGAAGAGAATAATTCTTGAAAACATGATAGTGATTCGGGGCACTGCGATGTAGGAATGGAAGTATGTGGACTGCGTAGGGAAGAATAGTTCGTGGGTGAAGCGTTATTTGGTTAAGGTTATACCACATTGACGATTTTATTAATCACTAATTAAGTAGATTTTTCATATATATTGTCCTATATAAGGAGCTATAATTCTTGTATAAAAGTGAGAGAATTCTATTAGAGAAAATAATCGCTATGGGAATTTGGCTAAGTCTGAAAGTTGTTCACAAGGAAGAATTCTGCAAAGCGTTAAGTGGTTCACAAGGAATTAATTATTCCATAGGTTTTTTTGGGGAAATATATCCCACAAAATACATGGTATGTGGAGGAATAATACTCTATACTCAGAGGATAGACAACCCACTAAAGTAGAGGAGAATATATCTATGAAGGAAGTCTGTTCATGGAAGAGGAGGATGTATACAGATGTGGAAACCCACATATCGTACCCTCTACTCCATACACATGGAACCAAGGTTGTAAATGGAATAATACATGTGTTTTTCAGGGGATTCATTGAATCTTGAAAAATCACAAAAAAAAATTCACGAAAGCAATTTATGCTAACCTAACAGTATGTGGAAAAGTGGAATTCATTTGTAGGTGAAAGAGGGACATCAACATAGCATCAACCTATAATTGAGGATTAATATTTTCCTTCAAATGATGGGATATAAATTTCCATAAACTATTATTGGATACCTTCTAGGAGTAGTGAGTTAAGGAAGAGGAAGGAAGTGATCCTTCCCACCAAAAGTGAGCCAGAGGAAGAGACATAAGGATTGACCCATGAGAATGTAGTTAGGAAACCCTAAAACATCATAAAGGTAGTGAGCTTGATAGTATAATTTATAGCCTAAACCATGTAATTGGTTGTGATCTTTGGCATATTTTTACATCAGTAGATCACTGTTGTATGCTCCTTGGATGTAGCCTAGTTAGGGTGAACCAAGAAAAATTGATGTGTCATGTGCATGATTTCATTTCTATTCATAAATTTCAACTGGAGAAAGAGTAATGTGTGTTTTGTTTAATAGTGAAACAATATTCTAAGGGGTGGGATTTTTAATTTTTCATACCCTAATTCACCCCCCCCCTCTAAGGGTATTTGACTTAGTGGACATCATAATTGTTATCAGGGAGAAAAGATAAAAGTCAGTGAATCTCTCTTAGTAGTAGAATTGGAGGTGGTCAATCGCAAAGGTATTATGATCATCAATGAGAAAAATTTCCAATTGTGTAAGAATCAAATGCAGCAATACATCCAATAATTAATAATGGATGTCTTCACAGTAGCTATTCATGGAATATCAGCCAATATCAATAGTGGTGCTTTATCAGAAGCTAAAATAAGGGAATTTGATACTAATGCTAAATGGATCAACGCTTTATGAGTATCCATCTCAAATTCAATTTATAAGAAGGTGATGTCATGTAAAACATCACATGATATGTGGGAAAAACTATTTAATTTTTATGAGGGATACTAAAAAGTGAGTGAAAAAAAGTTATAGGTTCTATAGAACAAGTATGAGAATCTTAGAATGAATCTCAATGAGTCTATTAATGAATTATTCAACTAGTTAAATGTTTTTAGGGAAGAAATGTAGGGTCTTGGAGAAGTTTTTGAATATATAATGATTTTGAAGCATATATTATGGAAAAATCCACCACGATTCAATCCAAAAGTTTCAGTATTATAATATAAAGATCCAAAATAGCTAACACTAGATAACTTTCATAGTACCCTTGTAGAATACGAAATGATAAATGATGATAATGATGTAGTGGAAAAGGGTAAGTCTAAAGAAGTGACATTAAAGTCTATGAATAATCTCTCTATTAAAGATAGTTGAGAGGAAGATAGTTTGGATGATGTTATGTCATTTCTATCTTCAGATATGAAAATAGGATGATGAAAGTTAAAAGGTAAGCTTCATCTTGCATGCTTCTTATGTGGAAATATTATACACGTTTCTTTAAAGTGTACTAAGAATTTTGAAGACGGTGATGTAGATAATAATGAAATGATCCAAAATAATTATTTATCCAATGATAAAGTTTGGAAAAGTTATAAGATACAGTTCTACAGAAATAAAGAATATTCATTCAAAAAAAGATGAATTTTCAAAAGAATCTAAGGCATAAGAGTTAGAGGACTGTAGGAATCATAAAGTATATGCTTTGGTCGAAGTTTTTTGAAATTAATTAACAAGATAATAAATAGGTAATGAAGAATGATAAAATGAGGGAAGATTTAATCTTCGAGCTGAATTAAAAGCTTATCTTAAAGGGATAGATGTTTGGAGAGAGAGAAAATAAATCTAATAATGTTGTCTGTGATTACAAAATTAACATGCAGTATCAGGATGAATACAATTCTGAGTTGAATAAAGAAATTGAAAAAGTGAAGTCTTCAATAACAGAATGCTCAGAAAAAGGTAGTTTAGTAAAAATTAGATGTTGAATAACAGAGAAGATAGATTGATAGTTTGATAGAAACTGGAAAATATTAAATCAAACATATCAAATAACATGATGAAGAAGTCATTGGTTTATAAATAAGTTCTAAATATCAATAAAAATTGATTAATCATAGGAAAAATTTGGAAAAAAGATAACAGAGGCCCAAAAAAGATTAAAGTTTAGTTTAGTTTTCCAATATAATGGAAGAAAAAATCAAATAAAAATGATAATTCTGGTATTGGGCTTGATCAAAAACTGAAATAAGTAATGGTTAAATTCATATCATAAGAACCCACTCTGAGAGTAAATATTGATTTAGTTACTAATTAGAATAATATGATTCAGAGAACTCAAGGGACAACTAGTGGTGCAGTATTTCCACACAAGAATGTGCCCCTCATATGATGCTATTTTTTGTTGAAATATAAAGCACTCAAAAAATGTTTATTCCATAGAAAAGAGGTATCAAAGAGAACATGACCATAAATTAAATCATAGAGAGCTCAATTTTCTAGGTTATAATTTGATGGTCACCATTTCAAGTGTTGAGGATTCAGACACATAGTAAGATATTACTCATAAACAATACCGAGGAATGTGCTGAAGTAGACTGAGGATGGATATAAGCAGCAAACAAATGTAAAATCAAATGATATGAAAATGAAAAATCAATTTGCATCTCTACAAGATGAATCTGGTCCATCATATTCTAATGAATGTCAATAGTATCAATCCATATTGGGTATGAAGTCAAAATAATGGATTAAAAAGATAATATCTGAGCAATTAGTGGTTGTAGAATTTAAATTCAAGGCATTAGATCGCACTGGAATATTGATCATTGACAGTGGATTCACCTCCCATATAATAGGAAACCATGATCTGGTGACGGGAATCAGGTATAATAAATAATGTATTTTATATTTTAGCAATGATGAAGGGTTGAAAATTATTTTCTTTGGATAATCAATGTTTTGGGGGAAAGACATGATACACACAAGTTTATTGGTTGTTGAAGGTCTCAGTCAAAATTTGTTCAGTGTAAGTCAATTTTGTAACTCAAAACATACCATATGATTTTCCATGAAATTATTTTTCATCATGGAAAACGATGGTGATGTTGTGTTATATAGAAAGAATACAAAATAAAAGCTATACCTTGTGAGTGGAGAAAAAGATATGTTCTTTCTATCCAGAGAAGAAGAAAATAAGTTGTGGCATAAGGATCTTAGACACATGACCCAAATTCCTTGGAAGATCTGGTGAAATATGATGTTGCTTGAGATCTCCCAAGATTATCACATGATCATACACAAACATGTTATTCTTGATAACAATGGAAGATCATTTGAAGACATATAAGGAAAAATAGAAAAGGTCAACCAGATTGCCTATGTTTTTTCATATTGATGTTTGTGGACTGATATCACAAAGAGATCTTGATGGATGATATATTATGTTCTCTTCATTGATGATTATAGAATAATGTCATGGCTTTCAATCATCACCAAAAAATATGATGTTTTTAGTTGCATAAAAATATATCAAAAGAAAGTTAATAAGATGCTTGGTCAGATAATCTGGAAGATCTGAACAGATAATGAAACAGAATTCAATAATTTCAAAGTAGTGTATTATCTTGAGAAGAATGGAACAAGGCATCATATTTTAATGGTAATAACCCCATAGTAGAGTGGATTAGTTGAGATAAGAAATAGTATTTTCAATAACATGGATATAAAAATGCTCACTGAAAAAAACCTTCTAGAGACATTTTCAAAAGAAGTTGTGATGACAAAAGTCTACAAATCAAATCGAGAGTTACTATGTTAGAAAGAATGGAAGACTCCATATGAGATATGGTATGGAAAGAATCCATAATTTAAGTACATTCAAATCTTTGTAAATATTTGTTTCATTCTCAATAAGGAGAAACATAGAAATATTGAATCTCATGGAGATTAAAGGATATTTCATGGATACTCAATGAAAATAAAAGCATATAATTTATTCAAAAATAGTATAAGAAAGATTGTCAAAATATAAGATGCAACCATAGTGGATAATGAGAATAATGTTCAAAAAATGCTAGATCAATATCAGGAGGATAGTGATGAGGAAATAAGAATACGATGGGATGATCTAGTTCTAGAGGCTGATTCAGAAGAAACTCATATGGTGATATGGATGATAATAAATTAGTATCTTCACATATACCATCGAGAAATGCTGAAATGGATAGACAAAACCTACTTGGTTATCAAAAAACATTAGTGCAGACAAGGAGGGTAAATACTCTACAACAATCATTATACTTATTATAGGTTGAGCATAAATGATTTAGTGAAGTAGTTAGGGATGAGAATTGGGTTCGTGCTATGAATGAAGAAATTGACCAAATTGAATAGAATCAAATGTCAGAGATTGTTTCGAGGCCAAAAAATAAGAATTTCATTGAGAAAAAATGGGTGTTTCGCAAAAAAATGAATGAATATGGTGTTGTGATTCTAAAAAAAAGAATTATTACTATAAAAAGGGTACCCCTAGATCGAGGGAATTGATTTTGATGAGACATTTTCACTAATAGAAAGGATAGAGACAATCAGATTAATCGTGGCCATAATGATGAATAGAAAGTTAACGTTTTTTCAGATCTATGTCAAGTCAACATTTCTAAATAGAGTTAGGATGAAGATGTTTACATCGAGCAGCCAGATTCTTTTCTTATTAATGAATATAAGAAAAAAGTATGTTGGATGAAGAATGATTTATATAGTTTGAAGTAAGCACCAAGATCATGGCTTTCAAGGGTAGATCAATTTCTAATGATTCATGGTCTTTAGCATGGCGGAGTTGATTAGAATCTATATTTAAACCAAGAAAGTAATCAAAGGATGATGGTACTGGTATATGTTTATGACATACTCTTTGGAGTATCAGATGATTTGTAGTGCACATAGTTTTCCAATTTAATAAAAAGTTGGTTTGAAATGTAAATGAGTGGTGAGATGACATTTTTTATGATTATAGGTAACACAAGGAAAGAATTACACATTCCTTTCCCAATATAAATATTACATGAAGTTTTTGAGAATATTTTGAATGAAAAATTCATAGGAAATGACAACTTCGGTGGCTACTCAGATGAAATTGTCAAGGGATGATGAAGGCAATGCAGTTAATGTTAGAGAATACTAGAAAATAATTGGTAGTCTACTATACATGATAGTAACGAGAGTTGATATTGTTTTTTCCACATTTCAATAATTAGGGTATTAAATTAATCCCTTTTAAATACATTTGAATAATGTGAAAAGAATACATTGATATATCAAGGGAACTGTGGATTTTGGTTTTCTGTATAATGAAAAATCTCAGCATGATTTATTAAGATATACAGATGCATATTGGGCCAAATCAGTAGGTGAAAGGAAGTTAACGTTAGGAGGTACCTTTTATCTTTAGGGGTTGTGTATTTCTTTTCTTAGTAGGAAACAAGATTTCATTTCATTGAGCATCGTGAATGATGAGTATATTGTGGCTACTCAAGCTTAGACATAGTTATTGTGGATGAAGCAACACCATAATGATATGGGAGTCGAAGTGATGTGTTTGATTGGAATTCATTATGATAATTAAAGTACTATAAATCATAGAAAAATTCTATTCCATAACTCCTGGACAAATCACATTTAAATGAAATATCATTTTATCAATGTGAAATTTTATTAAAGACTTGTGATATTGGAGTATGTGCCTATAGAACAACAATTTATAGACATTTTAAAAAATGGCTTACACAAAGAAGAATTTGAAAGGAATCAACTGGCTCTAAAAGTCTAGTCGACTTCCTACACTTGAGAAAGTTTGTATGTCCCCCCTATCCCAGAGGTATGGTTTATTTTCCCCTAATGTCATAATTGTTTTTCTTTACCCAATTTCATACCTAAATAAAATAACCTCCATGTTCGTTGACAAATGGGGATAAATTGTGAGATGTATTAGTCAAAACATGGAGATAAGCTTATAAGTGGAACAACGAGATAATGGGGGTTGAATATTCTAGGGGGAGTAGTGACATAGGAGCGGTATTAAATATGATGATTCTATATGTGATCGATCAAAGGATAAATATTACGATAGTTAAAGTTTGTGATGAAATTACAAAAATAGTATTTTGAGTAAAATGAAGTGATTCATTGATGAATTTTTTAGTATATTCTTGTTTATCATTATGAGCATGGCTCATAAGGTCTTATAGTATGTGTTGATTATTTCTTTGATCACTATCTTAATCATAGTAAGAGAATGATGTAAAAATATATAGAAGATTTAATGTGATATCAAATTTTGAAAGTGTTCTCAACAACCCCAAAGTGGGATATTTTGGGGGGGGGAATCACTCAACTTGTACTCTAGGTAAGTTTTGGATGTGTTTGTGTTATTTGATAAAGATTTAGGATCACAAATGAGAATGGTTGGTGTTTTCCAAACCAGATGTTTAAGGTGGTGTAGTTTCCCTATGTTTTCCAAATTTTGGGTCGTCAAAATCCAGAGTTTTTTTTGAAATGGAAGAATTTCTTCATAGGAGTGAACGATATGTGGAATAGATAAGTAAATCAGTAATGTAATGGAACGACACAACACAATACATGAACTGCTCACCATGTATCGAGAATGGTACGTAGACCATGATGTCTGGTTTCCAGATTGCAAAAGAGGTATGCTGAATGGTTCTCGAAAGGTGAAGAGTTCTTACATGTGGTACATAGAAGTCTTGCGATACCCATGATGGATTATCATTCACGGAAATGAGATAGTTTTTTGAGAAACTATGAAGGGGGTAGTTCATGAAAATGTGATGGTGATTTGGGGCGCCGCAAAGGAGGAATGACAGTATGCTAGCCGTGTAGGAAAGAATTGTTCATGTGTGCAGCGGTATGTGGAGAAGTTTGTAACACATTGATGATTTGAGTAATCTTGGATTAAGAGTATGTTATGAATCTATTTTCCTATAAATGGAGAAAAAATCTCAGAATTATGTGAGCTTATTCTATTACAAAAAATCATTGCTCTGGGAATTCGGCTAAGTTCAAAAGTGGTTTGCGTAGAAGAATTGCACAAAGGGTGAAGTGGGTCGTGCAGAAGAAATTATACCATAGGTTTTTTTTGCGAAACTATAGCTTGCAAAAGATGCAGTATGTGGAGGAAGAAGACCTGGTATGCGGAGGAGATATGGTCAGAATAATCAGAGGAGAAGCAGTCTGCAAAGGAGGTCGGTTCACGAAAGAGGAAGTTGTATGCAAAAGAGGCAATACATGTAGCATACCCACTACTACATTCATGGGGAAGAAAGGTGTAACGACCCAAAGATTCATTAATGGAAATCCCTCTTGATCTAATTAAATGTCTCTTTATGTTTATATAAAATGTCAACTTCATTGGTTTTATGTTATGAATTTTTGACTGTTGCTAATATAGCCGTTGAACAGTGATCACATGATTATTATAAATATAGGGCTTTAACACATCCAATTTTACTTAGACAAAAGAAGTGATGGCCTCGTCCAGTAGAATTTCTTTGTACGAAGCCCGTTTTTTAGATCTCAGAAAAGAGGTGGCGTCTTTGGGCTTTGGCCTTGGCCAAGCCCAAGCTGATCTTCATCTTGTCAATCTCGAACGTGACCGTCTACGGGAAAAGTGGAAGTTGATTGAAATTACCACTCAAGCGATGCTATCCGAGCCACCCCAAGAGTCTGTCACCATCGCACACCTTACCCTTAGGATTTATGCAGCTGTTTTAAGGGTTATGTATCAAATACGTAGTAATATGTTCATGTACATTATTTTTTTTATATAATAATGAATATAATTTCTATTCATTTTTGATACATTGTAAATAGTTTTTAAAGTACAAATAGTGTTTTTAGTTATTATTTAACTAGGAATTATATTTTATTAAATTAAGGTATTTTTGAATTAAATAATAATTTAATAAAATATTATTATTATTATTAAATTAATTTTTATTAAATATAAATTATCTTATAATTTTATGAATGCAATTATAATTTTTATTAAGGTTTAAAAGCCATCTTTGTCCAAACCTGTGAATTTTCGATAAATTTCGGTTTTTTTAAAGTAAAAATTAACATATTTAGAAAATTATTTAGATAAAATAAATTTTATTTTTGGAATCAGGACATTAAAATTATCCAATGGTGAATTTTTCATAATTTTCTGAGACAGTCAAATTTTTGGGTAAAAATTAAATACCGTTTAAATATATAATGTGTTCTATGACATCATAATGACCCAATAGTGATGTAATAAAATACTATAATCATTATTTTCGACCAATATATGTTTTAACATTAATATAATGTGATTTTGGGTTTGTTTAACGTACTTTTCAAAGCATTAATGGACCCCTTAATACTAATTCAACACCTTGCCTTGTTAAATTAATTTCCATGGGAGTGTGGATCACCTCCACATAAGCAACCCTAATATTTTAAGAAGTTAGTACTTTGACCTTATAAAATATTGTTTTCCTCTTCCCTTTTCCAAAAACCATAGGCAAAAACCATGGGATGGTTTGTGGTTTGGATTAATTTAATATAAGGGGTCCCAAACCTAAATAATAAAGAATTCCCTCACCTTTCCTATATAAACCCACCCAAGATCCCACTTCCTCCTCACTCAAAGCCTTTGGAGTTCGTAAACACTCTTACCTACTCTCTCTATAATCCTCCCATGGTGCCCTAAGCTCCCAAGAAGCCTCTCACAAGCCTCTCTCTAGCCTTTGGAATCACACTTCCATGTAAGGGGTTTTTCTTCCTTTCTCATTTTGGTCCAATTTTCTTTAAGTTGTTTTGCACTTTTAATTTCAATTATAAATGTTAGGGTGTGGTTTCTCACCTCCCCCATAATGCCCTATTATTGTTTTAATGACGGTAGACCCCTTTCCCTTTCATCAAATGCCTCCCATTTACACCTATTACTATGCCGAAATTCCAAAAGGAAGTTCCCTCTCTTATTTTACATTCAAGCAACACCTTTGTATCATGAATCTAAATTCCATTAAAATTGTTGGGAGATGTATCTAAATTACCTCCTTAATGTCCATTACATGTAAATATTATGAGGAACCCCTTTCTCTCTCATCAACCGTTTTTAATAATTCTTATGTCACACTGTTACGCTGCCGAAATCGCACCGATTTTCTAAGAAAAGGCCATTGTGTAGTGAATACCATGACCATTTCTCCTTCAAGGGTATTCACCATTATGAAAATTTACTTATTTATTATGATGTTTCATTTATTAATTCCACATTCATTTATCATGGAATAAATGATTATGTTTTATGAATCCATGTTTTATGATCCATGTGGCACACTTATGCATGAAATGAAATGTTTAAGAAGGGTGTGTCCTTATAGCGCTCCAATGCATTAGGTAAAGTATAGTATCATGATACGTCATGTGAAATGAGTGTTGACTCAAGATAATTCAAGTGAAATTAGGGTTTACTCGTTCTTTAAGTGCAATGAGGATTTACTCATGCTCAATGTGCAATGTGCCTTGGCTCATGCTAATTCCATGTTAAGTGTTGTTGCCACGTTTCCATGTTATGATTATCATGATTTATCATGCCTTTATGTTCATGTTTCTTATATGCTCTATTGATATGCCTATTGTCTAACATGTATTGTACTCCTCATGTTATTCAATGTGTACTCCCTTCCTGGGCTTTATAGCTCACCCTTTTCTTATGCATGTTCTCGGGTTATCCCATGCAATGCTAAGTACGAGGGAATGTAGTGGTCGTGTAAAGGATGTTTTCAATAACGATGTTGTAATTCATGTTTTAAGTTTTTATGTAATGGTCCTAATCCCCAAAGACACTAAACCTCTCGATATTCTTTGTTGTATCAAGTGAAGTTTTATATAATAAATCATGTTTGTGTTTGTAATAAAAGCAGGGTTGTCATAGTTGGTATCAGAGGATGGGTTTAGTTATTTTTGGGATTATGAAACCCTTATAAAGCCTTAGAGACAAGACTAAGTATAATAAAAACATCCCTAAGTTTGGGTAAGTACAGAGTAAGTTTTTTATCAGAAAAATACATCCCTGTCTGGATATGAGCAGGTAGAGGCTTCTCTGGCACAGATGTATCCTAGGGGTAAAACCCGAAAACACCACTTTGAGCTAGACTCAAATGGGAACTAGTGCACGGCAACGGTCCTTGCTGCACTCTTGGTTATGACACTCCCAGGGGATATGTTTTGATAAATTCACAATCTTAGTATGAACCCTTATTAAGGGAAAAAATGCCCCTAAGAATATATGTTAGAAAGTAGATCATGAAAAGACTAGATTGAAGCCTATAGACTCATGAGTTAAGGAAATGAAAGTTTATTTATAAGTCATAAACTTTTGTCTTTGGATTACTCTTTATGTGTTACCCCTAAAATTCCTTTTTTTCCAGCCAATGGTTGGTAATAGGAGGACTTGGGATAATAATCGATGTGAAGATAGTGTGATGACTTTACTAATGAGATGTCCAATCCAATGGGAGCAGGAATCGCGAACTTTGTCACGATTCTCTCTCAGATAACTCAAGCATTGAATAGAAACATGGGTCAAGAGGAATGTTCAACCTCCCTAATAAAGAACATGTCGCTATCAAGAGCTTCATGAGACAAAGGCCTCCTACTTTTAGTGGATCATCCGATCCCACGATCATTAAACAATGGATCAACTCCATTGAAAAGATCTTCTCCATCCTTCATGTTCTGAACAAGAGAAGGTTCTCCTAGATGCCTATCGTATGGAGGGTGAAGCTGATAAATGGTGGACATTGATCAAAAATAGAAAGCATGAGGAGGAGATCGAGGCATTGGAATGGAAGGATTTCCGGAAGATGTTTTTCGATAAATATTTTCCGCGCACCCTCCGGCTTAAGATGGAAAGGAACCTCCTTTACCTCAAGAAAAAAGATGATGAATCTGTTGGAGCGTATGAGGAAAACTTCACAAGGATTGCACGATACACTTCCGGCTTTGTCGTTACCCCCGAATGCAAGGTTGAATGCTTCTTTGGTGGGATGAATGCTAGCTTCTGGAAAGCATTAGTGATCCGTGACTTCGACAGCTATGAGGAAATTGTCCGATGTGCCCTCAAGGTCGAAATGGAGATCGGGGAATCACAGGGGTATCATGGGGACAATAAGCATAAGGTGGAACTCAATGCTGGTGGTCCGATGGATAAATCCAATGGTGCTAAGAATATCCAGCACCCCACTTGCCCAATGTGCGGAAAGAAGCACCTTGAAAATTACCTTAAGGGGATGAGAAAATGCTTCAGGTGTGGAAGAGAAGGTCACCTAGTTGTTAACTGTCGACAAGAAAGACCCACGGTTGCGACAGAGGAGAGGAAGCTCTGTTTGAACCTCAACGCATTGTTCAATGCTAAAAATGCAAAGAACCAGGTCATTTTGCAAATCAGTTCCATAATCCAAGGGTTTTCGGAGGCCACCAACAACCTCCAAGGCAGAAGGAAGAGCTTTTTCCATCACTTCTGCCGAAGTAAACCCTGAAAACGAATTGGTGACAGGTACGCTAGTTATTCATTCAAGAATAGAAAACGTACTTTTTGATTCAGGTTCAATTCATTATTTTATATCTCGAAAGTTTAGTAGAACAATCTCAGCACCACCAAAAATCCTGGAATTAAATATGTCGGTGAGTGCGGAAAATGGGGCAATCATTGCATCCCATGAATATAAGTCCTCCCCTGTTATAATCTGTGGATTGAATTTCCCGGCGAACCTCATCATACTCCCTATGGTGGAATTTTATTGAATTCTTGGCATGAATTGGTGTTCCTTATATAGATCCAATATAAATTGTCGGAAGAGGGAAATCACACTCCATATGAAGAATCGACCCCCGATTCTTTACAAGTGTCAGGAAGAAAATGAATCTCTTTTAGCTCCATCATATCAAGCATGGATATTACTGCCTTATAAGAATGCATATCTGGCTCAGATGATTGAGTCCAAGGAAGAAACCATCCTTGAAGAAATGCCTATTGTGAGGGAATTTGCTGAAGTGTTTCCTGAGGAACTGCCTGGCCTTCCTCCTAGAAGAGATGTTGAGTTCTCAATTGAACTTATACCTGGGGCACTACCAATATTCAAGAATCCATATAGAATGGTTGTTGTTGAGCTTAAAGAGCTGAAGAAACAACTATAGGAGAATCTGGATAAAGGGTTTATATGCCCAAGTGCTTGACCATGGGGTGCACCAGTCCTCTTTGTCAAGAAGAATGATGGGTCAATGCGGCTCTGCATCGATTATCGTGAACATAAAAAAATCACGATAAAGAACAAGTATCCTCTCCCAAGAATCGAGGACTTGTTTGATCAGCTACGTGGAGAACAATACTTCTCCAAGGTGGACTTGCGTTCAGGATATTATCAAGTAAGGGTGAAGAAGGAAGATGTCCCCAAGACTGATTTTCGTACAAGATACGGGCACTATGAATTCATAGTAATGCCTTTCGGACTCACCAATGCTCTAGAAATATTCATGGACTTAATGAATAGAGTCTTTAGAGATTACCTAGAAAAATTTTTGGTAGTCTTTATAGATGATATTCTAATATACTCCAAAACCAAGGAGGATCATGAGGAGCATTTAAGAACTGTACTGGAGACTTTGCGCAGGGAGAATCTCTATGCAAAGTGCAGAAAGTGTGATTTCTGGTTGAAGGAAGTCTCATTCTTGGGCCATATCATCACAAGCGATGGGATATCTGTGGATACCTCCAAAAAAGATGCAATTGAGGATGGCTGAGGCCAACATTGGTAACCGATATATGTAGCTTCTTGGGGTTAGCTGGATATTATCGACGATTTGTGAGAAATTTCTCATGATTGGCCAACCCTCTTACCAAGCTAACACGGAAGGGAGTAAAGTTTTCTTGGAGTGATGAATGTGAATAATGCTTCAAGAAGTTGAAAAAGAGGCTTTTCACTGTGCTCATGCTCACTTTACCGAAAAGTGGGGAACTTTTTGTGGTATTCAGTGATGCTTCAAAGAAGGGCTTAGGTTGTGTGCTGATGCAGAATGATAAAGTGATATCATATGCCTCAAGGCAGTTGAAAATCCATGAGAGAAACTATCCAACAAATGATCTGGATTTGGCGGCTGGGATCTTTGCCTTGAAAATCTGGCGGCATTATCTTTATGGAGAGAAATGTGAGATATATACTGACCACAAGAGTCTTAAATATATTTTCACGCAGAAAGAACTTAATATGCACCATGGAAGATGGATAGAGCTCATCAAGGATTATGACTTTTCAATACATTACCACCCTGGGAAAGCGAACAAGGTGGCATATGCCCTATGAAAAAAGGATTCAACGATTCTATCAATGATGAGAATTGAGAAGGATCCAATTTTCTTAGACTTGATGAAGATGGACTTGGGAATCATAGAGAAGGTAACATCATCAATCCTTCACAAATGATTGCTCAACCATCTCTTTTGGAAAGGATAAAGGATGCTCAAAAGGATGATCTGGGAATTCAGGAAAAAGTGGAAGCTATCAAAAAGGGGAAATCCTCAAAGTTTAATGTTAATGAAGAACGAATTTTTCAGTTTGGGAAAAGACTATGTGTTCTATGTAGTTCGGAGCTGAAGAAGGAACTTTTGGATGATGCACATAGTTCAAATTTCTCTATTCACCTTGGGAGCACAAAGATGTATCGATATCTCCGAGAAAACTTTTTGGTGGGATAATATGTAGAAGGAGATCGCTGAATATACATCAAAGTGCCTCGTGTGTCAGCAAGTGAAGGCAGAGAGGCAGAAGTCTAAGGGGTGATGCAACCATTGCCCATATCAGAATGGAAATGGGAGAACATCACTATGGACTTTGTCACCGAACTTCCAAGGACATCCAAAGGAAACAATGTAATCTAGGTTGTTGTGGATCATCTTACAAAGACTGCACACTTCATTGCCATTCGGTAGGATTTCTCATTGGATCAACTGGCACGGATATATATCAGGGAAGTGGTAAGGCTCCATGGAGTGCCACTATCTATTGTGTCTGAAAGAGATCCAAGATTCACCTCTATGTTCTGGAAGAGTCTTCAACATGCTCTAAATACTGAACTGAACTTCAGTACGGCCTATCATCCTCAAACTGATGGCCAATCCGAGCGGACTATCTAAACACTTGAGGATATGTTGAGAGCCTGCTCAATGGACTTTAAAGGGGGATGGGATCAGCATCTTCCTCTTGTTGAGTTCTCTTATAATAACAGTTTCCACTCGAGCATCCAAATGGCACCATATGAAGCCCTGTATGGGAAAAGGTGTAGAACACTAGCATGTGGGGATGAGTTCAGTGAACGTAAGCTGCTTGGACCAGAAATGATCGAGGAAATGTTGGAGAAGGTGAAAACCATTCAGTAGTATATCAAGGCAGCTCAGAGTCGACAGAAGAGTTATGCAGATAACCATCGACGAGACCTTGAGTTTAAAGTTGGAGACATGGTTTTTCTACGCATATCTCCACGGAAGAAGGTCGTGAGGTTTGGAAAGAAAGGGAAGTTATGTCCAAGGTACATCGGCCCCTTCGAGATTCTTGATCGTGTTGGGGCTCTGGCCTATCGACTAGAACTTCCACCTACTATGGCCAAAGTACATGATGTCTTTCATGTATCCCTCTTAAGGAAGTACATAGCCGACCCTTCACATGTACTCTCTTCTGAGGTGGTACAAT
Organism: Viscum album; assembly: GCA_963277665.1. Lineage (NCBI taxonomy): Eukaryota > Viridiplantae > Streptophyta > Magnoliopsida > Santalales > Viscaceae > Viscum > Viscum album. The sequence continues at coordinate 2,019,208,962 of OY728156.1, forward strand.
TGGAAGATGATCTTTCTTATGAGAAGAAACCAATGAAGATCTAATATCGTAGAGAAAAAGTTATTTGAAATAAGACAATGCCCATCATCAAGGTGTTGTGGAGAAACCACAAGTTTGAAGAAGTGACTTGGGAATTAGAGGATATGATGAAGCTGAGTTACCCACATTTGTTTTAGTGTGGGAAAAGGAAAATTTTGAGGGTGAAATTTTTTAAGGGGGGAATATTGTAACGTTCCAAAGTTTCATTAATGGAAATCCATATTGATCTAATTAAATGTCTCTTTATGTTTATATAAAATGTCAACTTCATTGGTTTTATGTTAATAATTTTTGATTGTTTTCTAATATAGTCATTTAACAGTGATCACATGATTAGTATAAATATAGGGCTTTAACACATCCAATTTTAATTAGATAAAAGAAGCGATGGCCTCATCCAGTAGAATTGCTCCATATGGAGCCCATTTGTCGGAGCTCGGAAAAGAGGTGGCGTCTTTGGGATTCTACCTTGACCAAGCCCAAGCTGAGCTTCATCTTTTCAAGATCGAATGTGACCGTCTACGGGAAAAGTGGAAGTTGATTGAAATTACCACTAGAGCGATGCTATCAGAGCCACCCCAAGAGTCTGTCACCATCGCACACCTTACCCTTAGGTATTATGCAGCTATTTTAAGGGTTTATGTAACAAATAAGTAGTACTATGTTCATGTACATTATTTTTTTGTATATAATAATGAATATAATTTCTAGTCATTTTTGATACATTGTAAATAGTTTATAAAGTACAAATAGTGTTTTTAGTTATTATTTAACTAAGAATTATATTTTATTAAATTAAGGGATTTTTGAATTAGATAATATTTTAATAAAATATTATTATTATTATTAAATTAATTTTTATAAAATATAAATGTTCTTATAATTTTATGAATGCAATTATAATTTTTATTAAGGTTTGAAATCAATTTCTATCCAAACCTGTGAATTTTTGATAAATGTAGGTTTTTATTTGAAAAGTGAAAATTAACATATTTATAAAATTATTTAGATAAAATAAATTTTATTTTTGGAATCAAGACATTGAAATTATCAAACGGTGAATTTTTCATAATTTTCTAAGACAGTCTTATTTTTGAGTAAAAATTAAATACCGTTTAAATATATAATGTGTTTTGTGACATCATAATGACCCAATAGTGATGTAATAAAATACTATAATCTTTATGTTCGGCCAATATAAGTTTTAACATTAAAATAATGTGATTTTTAGTTTGTTTAACTTACTTTTCAAAGCATTAATGGACCCCTCAAGACTTATTCAACACCTTGCCTTTTTAAATTAATTTCCATGGGAGTGTGACTCACCTCCACATAAGCAACCCTAATATTTTAAGAAGTTCGGACTTTGGCCTTATAAAATATTTTTTTCCTCTTCCTTTTTCTAAAAATCATGGGCAAAAACCATGGGGTGTTTTGTGGTTTGGATTAATTTAATATAAGGGGTCCCAAACCTAAATAATAAAGAATTCCCTCACCTTTCCTATATAAACCCACCCAAGCTCCCACTTCCTCGTCACTCAATGCCTTTTGAGTTCGTCCAAACTCTTCCCTACTCTCTCTAGAATAATCCCAAGGTGCCCCAAGCTACGAATAATCCTCTCAAAATCCTCTCTCTATCCTTTGGAATCACACTTCCAAGTAAGGGTTTTTTCTTCCTTTCTCATTTCTGTCCAATTTTATTTAAGTTGTTTTGCACCTTTAATTTCAATTATAAATGTTGGGGTATGGTTTAGAACCTCCCCCATACTTCCCTCTTATTTTTTGAATGATGTTAGACCCCTTTCTCTCTCATTAAATGCCTCCCATGTACACCCGTTACTATGCCGAAATTCCGATAGGAAGTTCTATCTCTTCTTTTACATTCAAGAAACACTTTTGTATCATGAATCTAAATTCCATTAAAATTGTTGGGAAATATATCTATATGACCTAAATACTTTCCATTACATGTAAATATTATGAGGAACCCCATTCTCTCTCATCAACCATTTTTATGAATTTTTATGCCATGCCGTTACGCTTCCGAAATCGCACCGATTTTCTATGAAAAAGCCATTGTGTAGTGAATACCATGCCCATTTCTCCATCAACAGTATTCACCTTTATGCACATTTACTTATTGATTATGATATCTCATGTATTAATTCCACATTACTTTATCGTGGAATAAATGATTATGTTTTATGAATCCATGTTTTATGATCCATGTGGCACACTTATGCATGAAATGAAATGTTTAAGAAGGGTGCGCCCTTATAGCGCTCCAATGCATTGGGTAAAGTATAGTATCATGATACTTCACGTTCAATGACTGTTGACTCATTCTAATTCAAGTTCAATGAGGTTTTACTCGTGCTTTATGTGCAATTAAGATTTACTCATGCTCTATGTGCAATGAGCCTTGGCTCATGCTAATTCCATGTTAAGTGTTGTTGCCACATTTCCATGTTATGATTATCATGCTTCATCATGCCTTAATGTTCATGTTTCTTATATGCTCTGTTGATATGCCTATTGTCTATCATGTATTTTACTCCTCATGTTGTTCCATGTGTACTCCCTTACTGGGATTTATAGGTCACCCTTTTCTTATGCGTGTCCTTAGGTTATCCCATGCAATGCTAAGTACGAGGGAATGTAGTGGTCATGTAAAGGAATTTTTCAATAAATATGTTGTATTTCATGTTTTAAGTTTTTATGTAATGGTACTAAGCCCCAAAGACACTGAACCTCTTGATCTTCTTTGTTGTATCAAGCAATGTTTTATGTAATAAATCATGTTTAAGTTTGTAATAAAAGCAGGGTTGTCATAAAAGGTGGTATACAGAGAAAGCCAAGTGGTTCATAGAAGACTCAAAGAATCTTTAAAAAGCTCAAAAATAATTTTTTAATGAAATTTATTCTAACTTAAGTGAATGTGGAAAATTTGAATTCATCTGCATTTGAAAAAGGGATTTCAACAGAGCATATACCTATATTTGAGGATGCATGTTTTCATTAACATTATGGGACCTAAAAGTCCATAAATTTTGGTTGGATCCCTTATATGTGTAGTGAGTGAAGGAAGAGGAAGATGAAGATCCTTCCCACCGACAATGATCCAAAGGAAGAGACATAGGGAGTGAACCTTGGGACTGTAGTGAGAAGACCCTAAAACAATGTAAAGGTAGTGAGCCTGAGAATATAAAATCTAGCCTGAACCTTGTAATCGGTATTGAGATTTAGTGGATTTGGTACATTAGTATATTGTTGTTTTATTCTCCATAGACGTATCCCAGTGAGGGTGAACCAATCAAAATTGTTGTGTAATGTACATGATTTAATCTCTGTTCATATATTGCTATGGGAGAAAGAGAGAAGTGTGTTTTTTAATGATGAAAGAATACCTGAAATAGTCGGAGTGTTAATATTTCGCACCCTGATTCACCTCCCGCTCAGGGTAATTGACCTAATGTGTTAGTTGGAATCCACCTCCCTGTAGATTGAAGCTCCATAAAGACAGCTCCTATACCATGATTGACATTAAGGGAGGAGGGGTGGTACATGACTTCAGGGGTAACTTTGTTGTTTCATTCTAGTATTTCCTTAGTAAGGGTACCGACATCTAGGAGGAGTTCCTTTCCTTTCTCTCAGGCCTCACCCTCTATCGATAGGGGGCATTGACATCACTGAAGCTGAAACATACACACAAATCCTCTTCATCTCACTGCATGGTGCTAGCCCAACCCCTGGTATATCTTATTCTATATCAAGAAAGTGAAGATCATTCTCTATAATATTAGGGAGAGGGATACGTGGTGTGAAGGGAATAAGGTGGATGACCATATGGCATCGATCATGGTTCAAGGCTCAGGTACCTCTTGTTTCCACAATTTAAATCAGCGTAAACCAGAAAGGGTTAATCTTTTTAGAGGGGATTCCCTCATCTTACATTATTGTATACCCCCTTGTCCCACTTCTTAGGTAACACTCATATTTGTTTTAACCCTACATGTTATTAATAAATATTATGATGATGAGGGGTAATAAATAATATGACTTACCAAGTGTCGTTGATGTATGCCAAATATACTACTCTCGGCCCTATGGGTGAACTCTTGCCTCATCATGATCTGATTTCTAGATAGCAATCTCCTCCTAAAAGTCAATCCTATCTTGAAAGAGTACAAAACATCCTAATATATGGTCAGGGTGATGGGAGATGCAAGACTGATCGAAAACGATAGCATAAGGTTTATCTATATCACGCATTCTAATGTTTTTTAGAAACTGATGAAATCCCTCACATATACAAGTATCCCATGCCTCATGGATATGACATCTCTCAGCATCAAAAATTAGAGAAAATAAATTCCTCTAGTCAATTAAATAAATTTTTTAAAAAAATTATATTATTTAATAACTTACAATCTTGTGGTCTAACATCTAGTAACACACGGTGATGGGTCCCAGGCCACATGATACCCATGTCTTAGAAAAATAATTTCTCAGAATCGCACCAGCATTCCCAGGGGATAAATGTGAAAAAATATTAAAATTTTAACAAATATATAATCATACAATTATTATCACAATTAATAAACATAGTTAATATACAATAATTATCTTAAAAAAATAAGCATACCTCTGTAAACGAGGGTAAAAATCAACAGATGGTCGTATCTATGGAATAGGATCTAGAAAAAGTAATTGTGCAAGAACATGCCCCTCCAAGTTGAAACACTAGCTTGAGGAGGAGGATCTGAATCGATCTCATCAGCAAGAAGTTCAGCTTCAGCGATAGAATGTAATAGATCATCAGGATCAACTTTATCCATCTGAAACAAATATTCTCAACAGTTAGAGATTGTTAATAAAAATATGAAATATAAAAAACTAATAAATGTTAGAATAAAATAATGTTACCTATAATAGTTTTTTTAATAAAAATATGAAATTTAAAAAAATAATAAATATAATAATATAATAATTACTTATAACTAAATACATGAATACAATACATCAATCATCTTCTTCATCACAATTTTCATCAACATGAATGTCTTCAACCTCATCTTCAACATTTTCAACTTCTATATGACATTTACTATCATTATCCCTTATTACATCATCAACATTATATATATCATCAGATATTAACTATAGTCGGGTAATAGATATATTTTACATATAGTCGGGTAATAGATATATTTTGGGTTGTTTCATGAAAAAATTCAATATGTTTTACTTCCACAAAATCATTTTCATTTTCAATAAACTGATTGTCACATTATTTTATTTTTATCACACTCCTCCAGTCCTTAAAATCTCTTGAAATTTCCCAGTAATGTGCATAGTAAACTTTATGTGCTTAATGTGCCAACATAAATGGTTCATTTAGTGCAATAAGACTTGTATGTTTAATGTCAATGATTCCATGTCATGCATGAACTCAAAACCCACAATTAGTATCAAACCATTCACATTTAAACATTGTAACATAATTTGGCCCCATATAACATACCTAAATTATTTCATCTAGTATACCATATAATTCAACTTCACTTTCCTTATTATTGTATCCTTTAAATGTACACCCCTATTCATTGATTTCGTTGAGTCAGCATATATGCATGTATGAAATTTAAATTCATTAACCACATACCCATTATATGATATTACAAATTTTGATGGAGGTTTTTTGAGAAAACATAATTGAATATCCATTTTATTTTCATGTTGTGTTACCTATAAACATTAAAAAAATTTAATAATATATATCATTGAAAAATTTATTTAATATTCCATCAAAATAAAATTATGCTAGAATACTTTAAAACCAGTAAAAAAACCTTGTTGCCAATGTTTTTCCAGAGAAGAAGTTGTAATTTGTATAAATTGTTTTTTGATAAGGGGATCATATATTCTAAAAAAAGTTATTGTATAAATATATCTTTTATAAATATTTTACTAAATAAAAAAAGTAGTACTTACTGCACAAATCATGTGATTTATTTATAATTCAGCAGAATATATGTATAAGATGAATGTAGTTATTCATCTATAATTCATCCCTCATGCTTAACACTGAAACCAATATAAAGATGATTAAAAAATGACAACTTATGGTATGTCAAATCATCAACATTTTTCTCATTAAAACCCATACGATTATGTTTTGAAGGATATTTTGACTGAAAATAATATGAACAGAAATTTGAAATTTCCTCATGTATGTATGCTTCTTCAATCGAATCTTAAACTAATGCTTTTTTTATGTACTTTATTCTTTATTTTTTACATACAACTCTTAAATAGATACATCTTTTTTAATTGTACCAGACCTTCACATTTATCATTATATTTAAAATGAAATATTAAATTTTCCATGGAATCAAAGAAACATGGTGGAAATATTTTCTCCAATTAACATAAAATTCATAAAACACCTTTTTTCTAGAAAACTCAATGCATAATAATTTTATGTTTCCATACAAATATCTCAGAAAAAATATGATATTTCAGAAAAAATGTCACATATTTAAGAATTCAACAGCCCTCTAAGACTAAAAAAAAGTAATATTTAAATTATGAAATGATAGTTATGACTTTTAACCCGGTAATATACCCATTTTGATTCAATTATAAAAATTAGAAGCATATCCATCTGGTAACCTCAAATATCTAATACATTCATAGAATAATAAATGGTTTTCATTACTGAGTTAGTAAGCTAGTTTTGGAATCATTATTTTATGTGATCTTTCATCTTTATATAATTGAAGTTAAGGACATCTGCAAATCATCCCCAGATCTAACTATGCCTTTAAATTATATTTGGTCTTACCAAGGGTGTCCAAAATGGTATAAAACATCTTATCAAAAACATTATTTTCAATTTTCATTATATCTAACATGTGACGAACCAAAAAATCAGACCAATATGGAAGGTCCCAAAAAATTCACTACTTTATCCAATTATGATCTCTCCCACAACCATTTATCTTTTACTCATTTATGGTTGGTCCAAAAGTAACATGAAGTAATGTGGAGACAGTATATTTTACCTGATTACCTAAGAGCACAGTCAGAGGTGCATCTATTTCAATTCGACCTTTTGTATAAATATTTCTATTCCTTTGAAAAGTGTGATGCACAAGAAGAAATCTCTGATCACAATCCAAATAACAAAAATTTCCCCCATTACCAAGAATAAACTCTTTATTCTTAGCCACGTAGTACAGAAATGATTTTAGACTATGTGTGATCCATCTAGATAATATACTATATTCTAGAAATTCATTGATCATCCATATTAATGCAACCTTCAATATAGAATTTTGATATGTCATTATATCAAATATAGTCACACCGTTGTTCCATAATGAAATTATCTCATCAATTAATGGATTCAAATAAAGATCAAAATTATTTTTTGGATGTCCTGGAATTAACAACATCAAATTTATATATGGTTCGTTCATCAACATCAAAGGAGGAAAGTTGTGAGGAATAATGAAAATAGTCCAACAAGAATATTGATTTCTATAATAACTAAATGGACCAAAACCATCAGTGGAAAGGCCCAACTATATGATATGAGGTTTTGAAGAAAAAAAGGATGTATCTCATCAAAATGTTTGCATGAATCACAATCACATGGATGATTTAAGCTTTTTATGAAAAAATAATTGATTTATGACATGTCATCAATCCATCTGTATTGAGGGACATAAATAAATTCTACAAATGAGGTGCAATTGGAAAATATCTCAACTATTTCATAGGAACTCTAGACTGTCCTTACTGTGCCTCTTTATACCATGATTGTCCACTTGTTGGATAATTGACCAATGATTCATAATCCTCATAATACAGGATGATATAATTTGAACATGATTGTATTTTTTGATAAAATTGAACCAAATTATGAACCAAATATTTACTTTTATTGAAACATATTGGTAATGTATTTCTGTCAGGAAACAATGACTTAACAAAAGATAAAATATGATTTAAAAAACTATTAGACATTCCAAAATCAGATTTAACAACCACAAATTTTGTAACTGCATCATGTTTTCTCATTTTGATTCCCAGAGATAAGGCCTCCTTGAAATATTTCATCAAATTTTAAAAAAGAGAAGGTTCTGATTCATGATTTGGAATATCATTTTGAGTTATTGGTTCAGGAATTGATAGAACAACTACCTAATGTGTTAAATTCTGAAATGATAGATCTAGAACCAAACAATTTGTTTTTTCTACAAAACTCTTTTCACCATGTTGATACCAAAAAATAAAATCTTTCTGAAAAATATAACTCAATAGCTGAATTCCAACATTGTAAAAAAATTTCAATGTTCTAAGATCATGTTTATTACACGAACATTTAATTTTTACTTCAGAAAAAAAATTTAAATTAGATGATTCAAATCATATAAAGGTTTCAAAACATAAATATAGACTGGATTTAAACTAGATCTGTATGGATTTTTGTGATTATTTATCTAATCATGTCACATAATATATACTAGTGTCTACTTTCTGAGTCTATAGTTTTAAAAAAAACCAGGAATAAGAATAATTATTGCTAATCATTTTTACTAGTTGAAAATTATTATTATAATTTACCATATTGAAAATTTATATGAAATATAAGAAGAGTGAGGCATTGGGTTGGCATTAGTTTAATGGGTTTGTAGAGTCTAAGAAAAGATAAAAAATAAATTATTAAATATATTATATAAGACTTGTAAGAACTCAATTTTTTACGCAGATATGGATCCTCTAAATTTCAGTCTAAATCTTTATTTTGGACCTAATATGGATCCTTAATGAGTTAGTAATGGTCTAGAGGGTGTACAAGGATTTTTTGGAGCTCGGAACCTAAATTTTTGGGGAAACAAGCATGGTACACAGTTTATAGTAAACTATGCAAGAAGGTCACATGGTTAAAGAAAACCGTGAAAATTGAATGTTTTATGGTATTAACATATCACACTATTGGCGCATTATTATATGGGATATCCATGTTATTTCCAATTCTTCCTAGGTACCCATCCATGTGTTTTTATAGTTTTTCAAACCATGTTGAAAAACCGTGCACATGCTAAATTTTGGGAAATTTTACTCTTTTCCCTTAATGATATAATTAAGACTCCTCCTTCCTTCTAATATACATTTATGTATGATAAAACTATTTTCCTTCCCTATTGGATCCATTTTACGACCTATAATATGGATTTGAATATATCTTTTATTTGGGATTCGAACGGGCTTTCGTTCGTCATGTTGGATGTGCAACGGTAAGAAATCAAGTTCATTATATCCATCATTTTCCTCTCTTTCTCTCGACCTAGTTATCAAGGTGTTATCATTTTTTCTTTTTTCTCAGATCTACTACATTCTAAAAAGAACTAGAGGATAATATCATAGGATACATATCATACGACCCTAAGGTGGGTGATCTATAAATCATCCCTCAAGTTTGTTGATTTTGGAATTATTGTGCGGGGCCCATCGATTTCATTGGGTTCTGTTTATTGAATTTATATATCATTATTATAGTCATTAGAACATTATGATTATGATTTTCTGTATATGTGATTGGTTGTTGGTGGTTACACCGAAAACTCCATCCATACCATGTAGGATGATCTTCCATAATTGAGTTTTTAGTGTTCTGAAACTTTTAATCCAATGTTTGGATATGACCGAGCTTGACCACACAAATGGTAGTCCTCCATATCATAAATTATTGTTATCTCATGTAATGGTGAATATAAAGTACCATGTCACTCCCATTTTACCTTCCTAAGGTAAGTGCATCAATTTTACAATTAAATGTGAAATGGTAGTTGGAAGGTATACTAAGTATATGACTTGACTATATTAAATGTGAATGAAATATAGGTCACATGTCCATAGAACCCTTTTACACATTAATATAATGTTTCAATATGAACATTAATTATTTAATATTCTTTAATAATAATTAATAATGGTTGCATGCTACTTGGTCTTGTCACACTAATGAAAGGATATCCTTGAACCAAATGGACATATTGATTAATTATGAATTTATTAAAAGGTTGTATGATACTTGAAAATATCACACTAATGAAAGGAAAGGATTGAACTAGATGAGATATAACATGATGTCATAATTAAACATGAGTGGTCTGACTTGATATCACCTTGTATTCTAATTTGGGAATGCCATGAGCATTCTAGAACCCCATTCCAATTCAAGGATATGACTTTCTTAGGTTGAGAACCAACTATATTTAGATCCTTGTCTGTTCTTGGATTTTCAATATGATGTTGTAGCATCCCTCACATAGTATTAATGGGTTCCATGGATACACTCCTTAGATCCATCATTAAAAAGTAGGTGCCACGGTTACAACCCATAGGGGCCTATCTCTGTTTAGACACATTTATCCTTGGACGATCACCTTGGATTCAGTATCCATCTTATTGTGAAATACCTTAGAATAATCACCTTGTATTATGCTCTTACCCATATCTAGGATACAGTTATTACTATGTTGATGACCCTTAAAGACTAAATTTCCTTGGTTTTTACCTTGGAACTTCATTATTAAATTTCATTATACGTTTCCTTATCACAACTTCGAACCTTCACTGTTGTTAACATGTGAATCATTTATAAAATTTTAATAATAAATTAATATACTGGTTATGTTCAGACGCTAGCTTATGGCTGAAGAAGGTACTTGGGTATTTAGTTACATTGTACTGCTCTACATTATATATTCATGCTTGAACACTATTACATTTCAATTACATGGCCCAGATGTTATAGACACCATTGGTGGTGGCTTATTGAGATTTATCTCACACCCTCTTCGGGAAAATTTTGGTAACTAGATTGGATTACATGAATGTATTTTTTGATAAAAGGGAAGCACACGACCTCAAACACTTAATTGCTTGCTGTTTTGGATGTAGCATGATATCAGATGACTGAGCTGGAGATCAGGATGCTTGGGATAGTCTTTTATTTCCTTTATACTTTTGTGGAACATGTTATTCATGTTTTCTTGTATCCAGGTTATCTAGTTTTCTAGATACATGACATATCATCATCTATTGTGGTTTTTGATTCTGGTAATTTCAGTTATTGTTACAGTTGCCCCTATTTTTCATTGTGCCTTCTATTTACTTGTATTAATTACTCTATTTACCTCAGTTCATATTTATCTACTATGATAATCTTTTGTAATGAGGGAATAATCTCCCCATAGAAACACCCTAGGCCCTTGCTTCTAGTCGACAACCTCTATAATTTAGGGAGATGCTCTTGAGGCCATGTGGCCCACTGGGCTTGGGGAACCTATGTACTGGAACCTAGGTCTAGGACATCACAAAGTGGTATTAGAGGTGGTTTCCGTTATTTATTTAATATTTGGAGACAAAATATTGGAGATTATTAATTCTTGCAATTAGGTCATAAGCCATTCTTGAGTGTCACGAACCCAAGTTTGTGGTAAAATCCATGTTACCCAAAATATAATTGTTGTTCTATTTTTCCTATTATAGTGGATATTATTTCACCATTGGGTGACATACATGCTATGTGGAGTTATTGATTATTATCATTATTCCTATTGATTATTTCATTCATCCTTGGCCCGATGATATGAGGGAAAGGTAAACTATTACACGCATCGTTATAGGCACCTAGAATTTGAATTTCATGAATATTCGCATGACATATAGGTGTATTTATGTATAATGAACTGCTTGATATGCCTGTTATTATTGAGTGACAATGTGATAGGTAGCTTATTCGTATATTACTCCTGGTTTTGATTGAGTGATTGCCTATCTCAATTCATGAGGTGTATGGTCCATCATGGTTTGGGATGAGTAATTTACCGAGTCGATCCATTATGCTATAAATGAATGGGTGTCTCTTTCAATGATAAGGTGTATGGGAACTAAATCAATGTAAACTAATATCCATTGTAATGTAAAACATGGAATCTAAAATGAATTGGTTTCACATCCTCATCCTACCTTCTCATATTTACGAAAGGTAAAGGAGTGAACCTGGTAATTAAATGTAAAATGAAATGAGATTTACACTTGAGAGCATATTGATACCTGTCTATCTAAGTGGGTAGTTGGGGTAGTAAGACTTGGGTAGTGATTTTTATTATGCTCATCTTTTTCTAGTGATGTTATATTTCTTCTTAAACTTTTTATGAGGTGTGTTCTTAGCATTTAGACAAATGCTACCAAGATATCCTCGTATCATATGCCTGAAGGGTGGCGACAACCATTCTCCAAATGTGGTGGGCCCTAAGAAAAAAATCTTATATCCATGAGTGCCACTTGAGAAACTTCCAGGAGTACTTAATATGGGAATAAGCACCCAAATTCATGGTAGTTTCATACTTCTAATGCAGTCCATGTTTGGTGCTCGAGGACTTGTACCTACGATGGATGATTTGACTCGTGAGTTCCAACCGTAGCATCCTACTACATTCTCATGGGATAGTGGTCTGATAATGGTTGAGTTATGGCTAGAATAAACCCTATCTATCTTTGAGAATATGGATACACCTCTATAGTGGAGGGTAAAACATGTTTCTTACATGCTTTGGGACTCATCCAAGAACTAGTTGGATCTGATTATCAAGGGTGGCCGTCATTAGGACATGTTATGGGTTGATTTATAGACTACCTTCTATGATTAGTTCTTTCCTCAAATGTTCAGAGCTGATATATCCAGAGAGTTTATGCATCTCAAATAGGGTTTTATGTCATTTATGGAATATTCATCACATTTCATAGAGTTTTAGAGCTTTTAACTTCTTCTAGATGATGATGAGATTTTGTGTGATAGAAGTTTTTAGGATGGGATCTAGTATTACATATGTATGTAGATGAATGTTTTTCACATACCTAAATTTTCTTTAATAGTCAATCAGGATCTTATCACTGTGCATAACTGAAGGGACGACACTAGTACTTGGAATATAAGATAAGTGCCACATCAGGCCAGTAGTTCTTCTAGAAACCAGAAGTGTTCCCTCTATGTTTCTCATCTGGGAAGTGACAACTAGAGTGCCCATTTTGGTATCACTAATGTGTGTCATTAGTTTGGATGAAGGGGGGAACCGAATCCTCTTGTTGATAGAGACCCAATGTAATGTTGGGATTTCAGTCATATGGGGCATCTCCATTTTTTCTGCAGAAACATTCCACCAGCTTCAAGTTGAAATGGATCTGATCTAACTCCACCTTTAGGACTGGTTTCTTTTATAGCACATTAGGCAGGGAGTTGGAATAGTAGCCGAAGGACTAGATCCGGAGGATGTCATTACATTGGAGGGAAGACCCCTGATCACTAGCAACACCAAAAGGGTATTTATTATTGTGGTATTCCATCTGTTTCATAGGTTCATGGATTATGTCAACTGCATGAACTACAACTGATACCCAAGGATCAGGATACAAGACCATCTATAGTACGAGGTGTTGTTATTCTAGAATATACAATAGTATTTTCTTTATTTGACACAGGTTATTCAAACTCTTTTATATCTGTATCTATGATGGAAAATCTCAAACTAGAGATACAATATTACTATGGTGAAATTACCCTAGATACACCGTCAGGGGTATGAACATAGGGTATACGCATAGAATCATGGGACAAGTGCAGTGATAGCCTATATTGAAAATATTTTCATAGAGGTTCAGGTTTTACAACAAGATTATTTCCCTCCAATAGTGTATCATGTTAGGGATGTATTTACTGACGATGGTTTTGGATTACCTCCTATGATAGATGTCGGGTTTTCATTGAGATTATTCCAGGAGAAGCTTCAGTGTCCGTTCATCCATAAAGGATGGCACCTACAGAGCTTTGGGATCTCAAGTTGAAGTTAGGGGATTTAGAGGCCAGGGGTTTTATATGGCCTAGTACAACCTCTTAGGGTTCTCCTATTCTTTTTTTTGAAAGAATGAATATGAAACCTTACATCTATGTGTGGATTATAGAAGGTTGAACCAACTTAAGGTTAAGAACCAATATCCAATTCCTTAAATATATAATATATTCAATCAACTCCCATTAGCTAGGGTCCTCTCTAAGATAGACATGAGATCGGGTTATCATCAGGTACGAGTTAGGACATTAGACATACCACATAAAACTTTTCATAGTACATATGGTCTGTATGAGTACCTTGTTATGCCATTTGTTCTTATGAACATGCCCTCTGTTTTCATGGATATGATGAATAGGTTCTTCCAGCCCTATTTGGATTATTTTTTCTTGGTATTTGTATATGACATCATAGTGTATTTTCATACACATAATGAACACGCTAAACATATTGATATTATTCTGAGTACACTGAGAGAGAATCATCTTCGTGACAAGCCTACTAAGTACCACATCTGGATCAACACACTTCACTTCTCGGGTAATATAATATCAGAATCATGAGTATCTATTGAACCTAAAAAGGTTAGTATTTTAGTTTTTTGGAATCAAAAAAAGAACATGTTTGACATACATAGTTTCTTGGGGATAGATATATATTGCATTTATTTCATAAATTATTTCTCACACCTTTCTTCACCTCTCAATGGCCTTACAAAGAATGGTGTCAAGTTCCTCTGGTCAGAAGAACATGAGAAAGCCTTTCATGAGTAAAAGGGGAGGCTTGTCTCAAACCCTATTATAAATATTAATGAAAAAGGTATAGGTTTTACCTTCTTATATGATACATCAAGCATTAGAATAGGGGTGGTGCTAATATAGGATCATAGAGTTGTTGCATATGTATCTGAGTATTTGAGGCCTCATGAGAGTAATTAACTGATGCAAAACCTTGAGCTACAACAGTTGTACACGCCTTATGTTGCTGGATACACTATCTATTAGGTGAGTGATTTGTGGTGTAAGAAAACCAGAATATCCTCAAATATAACTTTTCAGAGCATGAATTGAAATTCATACCATGAATATGGGTTTAATATCTAAAATCCATTGATTTTGATCTTGAAGATATGCCTAGGAAGGGAAATGTTGTTTCATATGCGTTGTGTCAGAAAACTCAAACATAGGCCGTACGAGAAGACAATAATGAATGGAAGTTAATGGACCTCTTCTCTGAGATTCATCTTATGTTTCATGATAGTTATGATCAGTCTTACCTCTCAGCCTTGATAGTTATGTCTTCCCTCCTTAAGAAGGTAAAGGGAAGACAATTTTCTGATCCTGAAGTCTTGGTACTCCATGAGAGAATATCAGGAGATTACCCACCTCCAGATTGGTCTGTATACAAAGAAAAAATTATGTATATTCATGGACATGTATAGGTACCTAAAGATATGATAGATGAGTTGATGAAATATTGCCATGCTTCTCAGTGGGAATCTCATCGAGGCATATTGAATATGTATCGAGACATGTGACACTAGTATTGGTGGCCTGGTATGAAACGTCATATAGCAGGATCTATTACAAGGTTTTACACCTAACAGAAGGTGAAGGTAGAGTACTTGATACCTACAGTCTTGTTATAGACCCTTCTAATCTTGGAATTTAAATGAGAATATATTGTTATAGATTTCATTATCATCTTACCTAGGTCTCTAAGGGGTAGAGATTCTATATGGATAGTTATTCACTGAATAATTAAATCGTCCCACTTCATTACTATTTAAGAGACTTTCTCAGTTTATGAGATGAGAAAACTATATGTTCATGAAATCATATAACTCCATGGGTTCCTTTGTACTGTCATTTTAGATAGGGATTCAAGTTTTGCATCATGGTTATGGCATGGATTGAAAAAGGCTATTGGAATATAGGTGATTCTAAGAAAAACTTTTCACCCTTAGAGTAATGGACAATCAAAATAAATTATACAGGTTCTAGAGGAAATTCTTTCAAGCATGTGTCCTTCATTTCATTGGTTCTTTGGAAAAGCACAGCCCTCTTGTTGAGTTATCCTATAATAATAGCTTCTATGTGACAATTCATGTGGATCTTTTTTAGTCCTTATATGGTAGGTCCTTCCATTCACCCCAATGATTGCTAGAGGTAGGTGAGGCAGCCCTACTAGGTCCTCATGTCATTAACGATACATTGGAGGAGGATTAGCTTATCAGAATATGTATGATTACTACATATTATAGAAAAATATATCTTATGTCGATGGTCTTAAATGACCTCTAGATTTCATGGTTAGGGATCATGTTTTCCTTTAGGTATCGCCCAAGCTAGGGCATAGATGGTTACAGAAGAAAGGAAAGTTTTCACCTCAAAATATACATCCGTTTGAGATCCTAGAGAGAGTCGGTCTGGTATCCAATTGGTGGCTACAACCTTAGAGGTACCATACCATGTAGGGAATATTCTATGTTTCAAAACATCACCAGTATCATGATGAGCCATCTAATACCTTTGGTCATGAAGAAGTTTAGTTATATGCTCATGCTACCTTTCAAGAGTATCCAGTACGCATCATTGACCAGAGCACGAAGGTTCTCTAAGGCCGGTTTGTTCTTCAAGTATGGGTTCTTTGGAAGAATGGTCACATGTAAGATAAGACATAGGAGTGGGAGGCTGACTTATGTGATTAGTGGTCATAATTGTTCTTATATAGTTTTTCTACACCCTTTTAAGGTGAACATACAGATTATTTATTTTATGGGGGGAAGACTGTAAGAACCCAATTTTTCACTTAGGTATGGATCCTTTAAATTTAGGTCTCATTATTAATTTTGGACCAAATGTGGATGCATAATAAGTTAGTGAATGTACTGAGGGTATCCAAGGATTTTTTAGGCCTTGGAACCTAGATTTATAGGAAAATATACATGGCACACTATTTATAGTAAACATTATGGGAGGTCTGCATGGTTATAGAAAATCGTGCGGGTGGAATGTTTTTCGAATAACCATATCACAAGGTTGGGGCACATCCATGTGACATAACCGTGAAAGTTACCCTTCTTCCCAAGTACATGTGCATGGTTTTCTCATGATTTTTCAAACCATTCACAAGATAAATTTTGGTTATTTTTACTATTTTTTATTAATGATCTAATTAAGCCCCCTCCTTCATCCTAATTTGAGTTTATGCGGGATTGGCCTATTTTTCTACCCTTTGGAGCACATTGATGGCTTAAAGTATGGATTTGAATATCTCCTTTTTCTGGGATCCAATCAGGATTTCGTTCATCATGTTGTATGCCCAATAGTAAGTACATGAGTCCTTTTTAGCTGTTATTCTCCTCTCTTACTCCCAACCAAGTTATCGAGGTTTGGGAATTTTTTCATTTTTCTTAGATCTACTTAGTTTTATAACAAATTTAAGGTCGATATCATAGGATAATAATCATACAACCCGAAGGTGGGTGTTCTATAACTCATACCTCAATTTAGTTGATTTAGTAATTGTCGTGTGAGTCCCACCGATTTCATCAGGTGCCATTTATTAAATTTATATTTCATGCTTAAAATCATTAGAATTGTTTAATTATTCTCTTTCTATATATGTGATTAGTTCATGGTGGTTATGAATGCAACTCCATCCATACCCTGTAGGATGATATTCCATAATTGATTTTTTAGTGTTTTGACACTTTAGATCCATTGTTTGGATGTGCTTGATATTGACCACACTAATGGTAGTACTTCTTATCATAAATTATTATTGTATCATGTAGTGGGGAATAGAAAGTACTATGTTACTTACACTTGACTCAACTAAGGTAAGTGGATCAATTTGATAATTAAATGTGAAATGGAAATTAGAAAGTTACTAACTATATGACTTAACCGTATTAAATGTGAATGAAATATAGGTTGCATGTCCATAGAACCCCATTACACATTAATAGAAGGAATCATAATGAACATTAATTATTGAATATTACTTAATAGGAATTGATAAATGTTGCATTCTACTTGGCCTTGTCACACTTATGAAAGGAAAGTCTTGACACAAATAGACTTATTGATTAATTAGGACTTGATTAAAAGGTTTCCTACTACTTGACCTTATCACACTAATGAAAGGAAAGGCTTGAAAAAATGAAATATTACATGACTTCATAATTAAACACGAGTGTCCTAACTCGAGATCACCTTGGGTTCTTATCAGGGAATTCCAGTTGAACCCAGGAACCCCATTCCGATTCAAGGATATAGCTTACTTAGGTTGAGACCCTCCTAGATCCCGATCCTTGTCTATCCTTGGAAACCCAGTATGACCCTATTTGACCCCTCACATACTATTAAAGGATTTCATGTATACAATATTTGGATCCAGAATTTCCAAGTTGGTTCCATGGATACAACCCATAAGTCCCTGTCTCTTCTTAGCCTCATTTTACCTTGGGCAATAAACTTGGATTCAGTAGGCATCTTATTATAGAATGCCTTGGAATATGATTTTGGGATTACACTCTTACCCTTATCCATAATATAGTTTTTACTGATTTGGTGACCCTTGCGGTCAATGGTTCCTTGGTTATTACATTGGATATTCATTATTAAATGTCATTACAGGTTTCTCATTCACTACATGGAAACTTCACTATTGTTAACATGTGACTCATTTATAAACTGGTAATAAAAAATTAATGGATTGTTTATGTTCAATCATCGACCAAAGGTTGAAACATGTACTTGGTTATTTAGTTACATTGTACCAATTTACATTATATATGCATTGTTGCACACTATTACATTTCCATTACATGGGACTGATGTTATTGACACCATTGGTGGTGGCCCACTTAGATTTATCGCACACCCTCTCTCGGCGTTGTTTGGAACCTGAAGTATATTACATGAATGTAGGTGTTGAGAAAGGGAAGCATACAGATTAGAACACTTGATTACTTACTATTAAGGATGGATCTTGATAGAAGATGATCGATCTAGAGCTCAGGATTCCTGAGATAGTCTTTAATTTCTTTTATACTTTTGTGGGACATGTTATTCCTGCTGTTTTGTATCCATGTTTTCGAAATTTATATATTCATGACATATCATCATTGGTTGTTGTATGTTATTTCATTTATTTCAGTTACTGTTATTGTTGTCTCGATTTTCTGTTGTACCTCTTGTTTACTTGTATTACTTATGATATTTACCTTTGTTCATATTTATCCACTTCCAAACACTTTGTTAATGAGGGAATGGTCTCCCCATGAACACACCCTAGTCCCTTGCTGCTAGTCAGTAGCCTCTAGCATTTGGGGAGATAAACATGAGGCCATGTGTCCCACCGGGCATGAGGCACCTATTAAGTGGCACCCAGGTCTTGGACGTCACAAGAAATAAGATATTTTTTTGAAAATAATATAATATATCTTGAACCATGTCTCATATGACAAACTGGAGATCACCTTTGGGTATGGGATGTGAGGTTTACCCTAGAAGTGACATTTGATTTGTAAGCGTCGGGTGTTTAGTTACATTACTGGCGAGGGTAATTTTTTTAATATTTATGTTATTTTTTATAAAAAAAAAATCAATTTATCTGTCAAACTAAGAATTTTATGAAAAATCAGAGATCCTTGTTGGGTTTGGAATGTGAGGTTTACCCTAGGTACGAAATAACATATGTTAGAATCGAGTGTTTCATTAGATTTCACATGAGGTAATTCATTTAATATTTTTATTATAATTTATCACTAAAATTTAAAGTATCACCCAAAATATTTATCATATGAAAAATTAGATACTTCTGTTAGGTCTGGGGTATGGGGTTTACCATAGGTGCGACATAACATTTGTTAGCATCGAGTGTTTTATTACATCACATGTGGGGGTATCATTTTTTATATTTTATTAACATTATTTATATAATTATTTACTTTTATATATTAATTTATATTAAAATATTTATAAAAATTATGAATATAGATTATTTTAATTATTTAAACATTTATATGGTATGATTAATAATTAATTAACTAACAATTACTATATATATCAAAATTTATTATAAATTATGTAATAAATATTATTAATTATGTAACGGTTATTGTTATAAAGCATGTAATGATTATTTTTTATTATTATAAATTATTTAATTATTATTATGTAATGATTATTACTAATTATTTAAATTAATATAAATTATGTAATGATTATATATATATTATAAATATTTTTACTTTTGGTTAATTTTGATTAAAAATAAATTTGATTACATTGAATTTATAATTTATGTAAATTATTTAAAAATAAAATTGAGTTCATATTTTTGAATTAATAATTAATTTGAATTCATAATTATTTTAAAGTGATAATTTTTTAATTAATAATCTTTTTCCTCTAGTTGTATTATAACAGTAATGAGAGTCTAGTGTCTTTACAAAATTTATATAAAATATTAATACTAATTATTTTAATTAATATAACATTATATAGGAATTATTATGAATTTATAAATGTTGTTATATTTTATTATATTTTTTTACAAATATTTATTATTTTATAATTATCAACGATATATCATATTTATTAATAATAAAGACTCATTAATGATTACATATTATAAATTATTTTCTGATTTTTACTATTTATTTAAATTAATACTACATTTTTAATAATTAATATTTTTTTACAAATTTATAATAATTCGTTATATTTGTAATATTTTTTTCAAAATATTACAAAAATTTATCCTAATTATTATTAACTATGTTTTTAATAAATATTACATATTTTAAATTATCATTATTTATCATTAAACTATTTTCCTATTGTTTTATATAAAAAAATCTTATATGTAATGTTTTATTAAAATGTTATCATTAAATTAATTTTATCATCGTTATTTTTTTAAGGGGTGAGTTCAGGTCAAAAGACTAGAACATAGAGATTTATTCAAAATAAAGGACAAAAAAACAAGTTACAAAAGATGGAAAGAGGGAAATTTTCAAGAGTCCTTAACAAAGAAGGGGGTAAACTCCGGAGAGTGGTCATCCCTCCATGTGATCTCATGTGAGACCCCCCATGTTGGCTAGCCCATCAGCGATCATATTAGCCTCACGATAGGTATGAGTGGCAATAAATTTGAGGCCATTGAGAGCGGTGAGGCATTCCATCCATCGTGGGGTGAGAGACCAAGCAAGATGAGCATCACTGAACGCCCCGACCCCAGTTACCCAGAGACGGTGCATTATTTTAATACATTGGCATGATTACAAGGAATCAATTCCCAAAGGACCGATTAGTTTAGCAGTTTTGGAAAATAGATTACACAAATGAATGTTACATTACACTTCATAATATACAAAACAACATAAATAACCCTTTATGAATGCCATTATTCCCTTATATTAACCCTTCTTATCAATGACAATATACTTCTTGGAATCCTGGGAAAAAATAAAACATAGAAAAGGGGTGAGCTCAAATGCTCCATAAGGGTAAGCAATACAGCGGAAACTTAAAAATAATCATAAACATTTAAGGCAATGTATAACTAAAACAAAAGAATTTTAAACTTGAACTTCAACATAGTATGAAAAAAATAAAATGAAATAATTTCATTTAATTATTCACATGGATATTCTACTAATCGAATAATCACATGCAATATCAATAACCACTTTCATAATGATGGAATCCATAATGCCAGACTATCATAACCACATAGCCAAGGCCTCGTGCCAAGACTACAAATAAGATTTTTCCAAGGCCTTGTGCCAAGACACTAGTTTGTCTCATGAGACCTACCAATGCATCGAGGAGCTATAGCAGGCTCCACCCGTCACTTACTAAGTTCAATGCATTCCCATATAAAAAGTTTTAAACATAACATAAACATTCATATTAAAACTAGCATACGAAATGTCAACACTTTCTGCATAAACCATGAATGGTATAAAAATAACACATCCACAGTAAAACATATCACAAAACCTTCAATACAATACAAAAGTATTGTATCATAATAAATCAACTTCAAATAAGCTTAAAATCCATCAAAGGATCTTAACATAGATGAAATCAAAACTATTTGAGAGAAATATATCTTTTCTCGAAATCAATGAAAAGTCACACATTTATAAAGGAAGTGATTGAAAAGATATTTTTGAATCAAAGTGTCCCATACCACTTTGAAACTTTTGAAAAGAGATATCATTACAAAATATTCATGTCCATGTAAATAAATCCTTAAAATCATTTTGAAAACATTGACATTAATTAAAAAGATTTATAAATATAAATCTTTAAAACATTTAAAATCATGATCTTGATAAAGAGTACCTTTCACAAATTCTTAAAATATTCATTTTGAAATCATTTAAAAGTAAAATAATTAAAAAATAAAACATTTACATTGAAAATATTCTTATAATATTGTAAGGGAAGCTTTGAAAATTTTATAACAGCGGTAAATAGCCGCACCCACCGTATAAGTTAAAAAACATTCTTACCTTAAATTTGTCGAAAGGTTAAAAGTGCCTTGTTTGGAAAATGACGGAAAGATTCTTTTAAAAAAAACATAAGGGTATAAATGACATTAACCCATATTCTTTGTAAATATTAAAATTGTTTTGAAATACATTTCTAAGAAACATGGATGTGGATGATAAAGAAATCCCAGTAGATTATTACGTATAAACAACCTCGGATAATGAAGAGATTGTGAAATAAACCCTTACCTTGTACTTTTCCTTGGTTAGGGGTAGGTTAACCTACTGTATAATGGTGAAATAATTGTTATTAAATTATTCAATAATCATATACATTAATATTATATCATATATGATCTTTTAACATTGCTTTGTTAATAATATCTTAGAATTATCATCGTTTCGGGTGTTAACTTACTCGTTTTCTTTTATATGTTTTGTTAGGTAATCCATGTTTTTCATGGATAGGTTGTATATTATTCATATCCAGAATGATATCAAGTCCTTAAACATTATTTTTAAATAATCAAATGATAATTATACTTGAATGGATACGATAGAGAATGAATCTCATCGCGTTCGTGGAGACGGTAGTCCGTACGTACGCACGAGCGACAATATCATTCTTTTGATATTAAAATAATATATAATTGGATGGTATATCATATATACAGAATAATTATCATTTTATATTTATTATTTACATGAATTACACATCATTATTATACCCATCCAAATAATAATTTATTGAATAACAATTACACCACGACGTGGAGACGGTAAGCCGTATGTGCGCACGTATGTGGACATGTTATTCAAAGGGTGGATAGAATACTGAATATGGTTGTACCATACTTATAATAATATTACAATATATAGGAGATACCGGATTCATTATTGTATAATGGGGAAAACAAAGATAGAAGAAGTTGAGAAGAAATGAATTTGAAAAAGGGTGGTGAAAACATTACCTCTTCTTCAGGTTCTTCCTTTTGATTTGATCAAAAGGGCTCCATAGGTTGGATTTCTGATCAAATTAAGGCCTCTAGGTTGTATTTAGGTAAGTTGAGAGATTATTTGGGCAGGGGTTAGCCTATCCAAAAGGCTATGAAGGTGTGATGTAATGAGAAGGGGGAGTTCCCTTTTATAAGAGAGGTGAGGGGAACCTTTGGAAAAGCTAGAAATATTAATTTATAATAAATTCATATTCGGTTTATAATGGCTCCAAAGTTGATTATTCAAAGGTAAAGGTGGGGATAGGTCGAAAACCATTCAACCAATAGAATTTATACTGGTTTGGGTTACTATATTAACCTTATCTTTTAGTTTTAACTCTTAGTTAATTAGTTTGACATTTACCATGTCACTTTATATTTTTATATTATATAGTTAATAAAATTACTATATACATACAAGCGACCACAAAGTGGTTCATTAATGATACACCTATCATGAAATAAGTCTCTTGGCCGAAACTTAGATTTTTATGAATTTAATATCAATTAATAATATAATATTTGTTTTAAAAACTCTTTTATGTCAATTTTGACACTATTCAATAGTTGATTTTTGTGAAACTCATAACTGAATGATTACTTCAAAAAAAGTCACTTAAATAAATCCTAATATGTCATATTAAACTAGAAAATTAGTTTAATTCAATAAAGGTCTCCAATTATATTTATTTGGGTATTTATAATATCAATTATTTTAATTTTTCTCTATTATGGTAATTACTGCATCATTAATGTGTCATTAATAAATTAAATGTTTTAATGTATAAAAATTATAAATAAAATATCATTATGTAGGAAATACTTTTATATTTCTAATGAATATTTAAAATCTAATTTATCTTATGTATAACCCTATATTAAAAATGTTTTATTAAATAAACTTTGATTTTAACTCTTTTAACTCTTCTTTGAATTAAATAATAATAAATGTCCTAATCTCATCCAAGTAGACCTAAATGATAATATTTTATTCCTAAGGTTTTTTTTGGTCGATATAAACTATTCCAATAGAATTAGGACATGTGTTAGGGTAATATTAATATCATTTTTACCCTTAATTACCCTATTTACTTTTAACCGTGGTAAATAAAAGTAAAAAGTTACTATTCACCAAAAATTATTTTCATCTCATTGAACAACATTTTACTTCTTGATATTAACCTTGTTTCTCGGAATTTCAAAATTCCATTCACAGAAGCAGTAAAATTATGTTTTATGAAAAATTCAGTTTTTTTAACTACCACTTAGTAGATTCACTATTCATCAAAAATTGATGTTTTTCAGAACAATTCAAAAATTTCACCCTAAGCTATAATTTATATTCCAAATTAAAAAATGTTATCTTTTTAAAAAAATTCCAAACATATAAGTTGCATTAATTAATTTTATAATTAATTCCCACTATCACAACAAATAGTGTGTTTTTAAAAAACAATATATATCAAAAGATTGTCAATTGTTTAGGTCCAATTTCGAAGTAAAATTAATTCTAATGAACTCCATTGGATAAAATGGTAAAAATATATTTTAATTATACTTTAAAACCACTAAAATTCATAATTTATCACCATTAATTATTTTGATTAAAAAAGTTGTTTTTAATTAAAATTTAGTAATTTTCACTATTCAACAAAATATTAAAGTTATCCGAAAAGTACCAAAATTTCACCCTAGGTTAATTTTGATATTCCGAATCCAATAATGAAGTCCATTTTGAGAGATAGAATTTATAAAATTTTAAAAAGTAGGTATTACTATTCATAACGGCTAGTTTGGTAAGTCATGGTGCGCTTTAACTCGGTGTTGCGTGTAGTGCAAGTTATTGAATTATTTTGAAGAAATAACACACTATGTAATCTTGGGGTGTTAAATTCTCCCCTCCTTCAATAAATTGCGCCCTCGCAATTTGAAATTGTTCTTCTAAAATAAAAGGTTGAAAAAAACATAAAAAATATCTTTGTGGGAAAACCCACATCAGAAATTGGGTTACTAAAATTTTGTCTTAATATGAGGAAAAGAGAAATGAAAGGGTTACCACCAAATTATGATCTTGATTAGGAGAATATTGGTGGAAATTAGATACATATAATTGGAGAAAAAATGTAAATATTTATAGGTAGTGATTGAGGTCATCAATCACAAACAAGTTTAAAATTGAGGTCCTTAAATTCATCAATCTATGATGATTTAAAATACCATCGATTCAACAAAACATAAGGTATTAGGATAACACATTTTTGACGTTTCAAAATATCTTAGTTGAAACCCCACATCGAAAAATGAATTAATGAGGCCTCTTTTTAAAATCAAGAGATGAAAGTATGAAGATTACCGAAAATAACACATACTAGGGTTTCATGTAGAAAAATATGGATATGGAAGAGAAATCTAACCATCAATTTTCTGATGGAGAGTGGTGGAGAACATGGCTCTGAAAAGGCCAACAATCCCAAAGCCCTAAATTAGTGATGATTTAAGGTACCATCTAGGACAACATTTTTGTTCTAAGTTCCTTTTCTTAATGCTGAGGAATTTATTTGTGGGATTGGATAAAATCATAAGGAGATATACTTACTTTATAATTAGAGTTTTATCCATTAATAAATTTCTACCACAAACTCATCTTTCACTCTATAAGATAATAGAACGTAAAAAAAACAAAAAAAATTCTTTTTTTACTATTCATACAGGGTTCCAATATAATCAAATTTATAATTCATATACCATATCATTTAAAAAAAACTACATTATATAATCTAGGACATCTCCTGGGCCAGTGGTAGGTGATACACCCTTGTCGCCATTCGGTTGCGGGTTCAAGTCTCGCGGCCTTGCCGGTCGCGACGGGTTGCTGCCCGAACTCCGGGTTGTCCTTTTATTGAAATCCAAAATTAATCTCAAACTAGAATTTATCCAAAATACATCTGTCCAAACTCACAGTCCAACATTTATAAGGAAGGTAAACATAATGTAGATCCTTTTTACCCCGTACTAGCATATGAATACCTTCATCACGTATTCTTTTAAAACACTGAAACATCCTGAATTACCATAATCCTTATTGATTACATTCATTCTCCCTTATTCCATAAAGAATGCTGGATATACTTCATCAATCCAAAAATGTTTTAAACCCCAACAATAATGGAATATACAAATCATTAATCATCTTCAAGGTAGTCAAGAATATCCAAAATAATTTTTCCAAATCAATCATGTATTATTCTAAAATAACTACCTCGGTATCAGAACCATATTATGGTTTATCTCTCTCTCAACCATAATTTTTCCAAGAATTTAACCTACTATTGAGTCACTTTTCTTTGTTCCACAAAATCTCAAGTCCTTAATAAAATAGTACTGCAGTACAATCCTTATATATTCCATAATTATTATAACATGTACATTGTTGATACAACACTCAAATGACAAAATAAACATAAGAACTCTAATCATTCCTATTCATCTGTGGTAGTATCACAACTTGATTATTATCCAATAGCATCATTTGCGGCATAGTCTGATGACTGGTACATAGGTTTGCGTAGTGTCCAAACTCCTTGCAAATGAAGCATTGTACATTTGAAACCATTTTCTTACCCTTGCAGTCATGCACTTTGTGCCCTTTTCCTCCACACTTATTACAAACTCCCATTCCTTTCAGGCAAGTTACAGGGTGTTTCTTCCCACAGTTGTCACATATGGGAAAATTCTTCTTTTCCCTCTTCCCTTTATCCATCTTTCTCTCTTCCATCCTTTTCTTCTCTTTCTTCCCTTCAAAGCCATACGACTCAGCAAACTCTATACTTATCTTATCAACACATGATATTATTTCTTCATATGATGATAATACATGGTAGACTATTTCCCTTCTAAATGATGTCTTACTTCCAATAATGATACGATCCTTCTTACTCTTTGGATCATACGTATTACTGGAGTTCACATTCCTTCTACTGGGCGCCATTTCTATACAATATCATAAACTAGGTCAGTTTATGAATTGCAATAAATGATTCTTAATGCAAGTTGAATAGTTTATGGATATAATCCATAATCATAAAAAATGTTTTCTTTGAGTAAATATATACTCATAAGCCCTTCATAATGGTTTGTAAATAAAATGGGAATTATCCTAAGCATATCCCTCGGGAGTGTTGTAACCAAGAGTGCAGCAAGGCCCGTTGTCGTGCACCAGTTCCCGTTCAAGTCTCGCTCAAAGCGGTGTTTTCGGGTTTTACCCTTCGTACATCTGTTCCAGAGCCGCCTCTACCTACTCGTATCCAGACAGGTATGTATTTCTCAGAAAACTCACAAAATCTCTACAATACAAAAATTCTAGGAAGTTCTTCTATACTAATCCTCAAAGTATATCTTATGGATATGTGCTCTAATCAGAGTTTATCTCAATCTAGTTTCCAAGGTTATTGCTAAAATTCCTCTGATACCAATTGTAACGCCCCGACCCCAGTTACCCAGAGACGGTTTATTATTTTAATACATTGGCATGACTACAAGGAATAAAGTCCCAAAGGACCGATTAGTTTAGCAGTCTAGGAAAATATATTACACACATGAATGTTACATTACACATCATAACATAAAAAACAACATAAATAATCCTTTATGAATGCCATTATTCCCTTGTCTGAACCCTTCTTATCAATGACAATATACTTCTTGGAATCCTGGGAAAAAATAAAACATAGAAAAGGGGTGAGCTCAAACGCTCCGTAAGGGTAAGCAATACAGTGGAAACTTAAAAATAAGCATAAACATTTATGGAAATGTATAACTAAACCAAAAGCTTTTTAAACTTGAACTTCAACATAGTATGAAAAAAATAAAATGAAATAATGACATTTACTTATTCACATTGATATTCTACTAATCGAATAATCACATGCAATATCAATAACCACTTTAATAATGATGGAATGCATAATTCCAGACTATCATAACCACATAGCCAAGGCCTCGTGCCAAGACTACAACACTAGTTTGTCTCATGAGACCTACCGATGCATCGAGGAGCTATAGCGGGCTCCACCCTTCACTTACTAAGTCCAATGAATTCCCATATAAAAAGTTTTAAACATAACATAAACATTCATATTAAAACTAGCATACGAAATGTCAACACTTTCTGCATAAACCATGAATGGTATAAAAATAACACATCCACAGTAAAACATATCACAAAACCTTCAATACAATACAAAAGTATTGTATCATAATAAATGAACTTCAAATAAGCATAAAATCCATCAAAGGATCTTGACATAGATGAAATCAAAACTATTTGAGAGAAATATATCTTTTCTCGAAATCAATGAAAAGTCACACATTTATAAAGGAAGTGATTGAAAAGATATTTTTGAATAAAGTGTCCCATACCACTTTGAAACTTTTGAAAAGAGATATCATTCCAAAATATTCATGTCCATGTAAATAAATCCTTAAAATCATTTTGAAAACATGGACATTAATTAAAAAGATTTATAAATACAAATCTTTAAAACATTTAAAATTATTATCTTGATAAAGAGTACCTTTCAAAAATTCTTAAAATATTCATTTTGAAATCAATTAAAAGTAAAATAATTAAAAAATAAAACATTTACATTGAAAATATTCTTATAATATTGTAAGGGAAGCTTTGAAAATTTTATAACAGCGGTAAATAGCTGCACCCACCGTATAAGTTAAAAAACATTCTTACCTTAAATTTGTCCAAAGGTTAAAAGTGCCTTGTTTGGAAAACGACGGAAAGATTCCTTTAAAAACACATAAGGGTATAAATGACTTTAACCCATATTCTTTGTAAAAAGTAAAATTGTTTTGAAATACATTTCGAAGAAACATGGATGTGGATGATAAAGAAATCCCAGTAGATTATTACATATAAACAACCTCGTATAATGAAGATATTGCGAAATAAACCCATACCTTGTACTTTTCCTTGGTTGGGGTAGGTTAACCACCTGTATAATGGTGAAATAATTGTTATTAAATTATTCAATAATCATATACATTAATATTATATCATATATGATCTTTTGACATTGCTTTGTTAATAATATCTTAGAATTATCGTTGTTTCGGGTGTTAACTTACTCATTTTCTTTTATATGTTTTGTTACGTAAGACATGTTTGTCATGGATAGGTTGTATATTATTAATATCCAAAATGATATCAAGTCCTTAAACATTATTTTTAAATCATCAAATGATAATTATACTTGAATGGATACGATAGAGAATGAATCTCATCGCATTCGTGGAGACGGTAGTCCGTACGTACGCACGAGCGACAATATCATTCTTTTAATATTAAAATAATATATAATTGGATGGTATATCATATATACAAAATAATTATCATGTTATATTTATTATTTACATGAATTACACATCATTATTATACCCATCCAAATAATAATTTATTGAATAACAATTACACCACGACGTGGAGACGGTAAGATGTACGTACGCACGTATGGTGACATGTTATTCAAAGGGCGGATAGAATACTGAATATGGTTTACCATATTTATAATAATATTACAGTATATAGGATATACCAGATTAATTATTTTATAATGGGAAAAACAAAGAAAGAATAAGTTGAAGAAGAAATGAATTTGAAAAAGGGTGGTGAAAACATTACCTCTTCTTCGGGTTCTTCCTTTTGATTTGATCAAAAGGGATCCATAGGTTGGATTTATGATCAAACTAAGGACTCTAGGTTGTATTGATGGAAGTTGAGAGAGTATTAGGGTAGGGGTTAGCCGAACCAAATGTCTATGAATGTGTGAAGTAATAAGAAGGGGGAGTGCCCTTTTATAACACAGGCGAGGGGCACCTTTGGAAAAGTTAGAAATATTAATTTATAATAAATTCATATTCTGTTTATAATCACTCAAAAGTTTATTATTCAAATGTAAAGGTGGGGATAGGTAGAAAACCATTCAACAAATATAATTTAGATAGGTTTGGGTTACTATATTAACGTTATCTTTTAGTTTTATCACTTACTTAATTAGTTTGACATTTACCATGTCACTTTTTATTTTTATATTATATAGTTAATACACTTACTATATACATCCAAGATACCTCCAAGTGGTTAATTAATGATACACCTATCATGATATAAGTCTCTTGGCCGAACCTTAGATTTTTAGGAATTTAATATCAATTAATAATATAATATTTGGTTTAAAAAAACTTTTATGTCAATTTTGACACTATTCAATAGTTGATTTTTGTAAAAATAAAAACAGATTGATTACTTCAAACAAAGTCAATTAAATCAATCCTAATATGTAATATTAACCTATAAAATTAGTTCAATTCAATAAATTTCTCCAATTATATTTATTCGGGTATTTATAATATCAATTATTTTAATTTTTCTCTATTATGGTAATTACTACATCATCAATGTGTCATAAATAAATTTAATTTCTTAATGTCTAAAAATTATAAATAAAATATAATTATGTTGGAAATATTTTTATATTTCTAATTAATATTTACAATCGAATTTATTTTATTTATAACCCTATATTAAAAATGATTTAGTAAATAAACTTTGATTTTAACTCTTTTAACTCTTCTTTGAATTAAATAATAATAAATGTCCTAATCTCATCCAAGTGGACCTAAATGATAATATTTTATTCCTAAGGTTGTTTTTGGTCGAGATAAACTTGTCCAATAGAAATAGGATATGTGTTAGGGTAATATTAATATCATGTTTACCCTTAATTACCCTATTTACTTTTAACCGTGGTAAATAAAAGTAAAAAGTTACTATTTACCAAAAATTATTTTCATCTCATTGAACCACATTTTACTTCTTGATATTAACCGTGTCTCTCGGATTTTGGAAATCCCATTCACCTAATCCATAAAATTAAGTTTTATGAAAAATTCAGTTTTTTTTAACTACCACTTAGTAGTTTCACTATTCATCAAAAATTGAAGTTTTTCAGAACAATTCCAAAATTTCACCCTAAACTATAATTTATATTCCAAATTAAAAAATTATATCTATTTTACAAAATTCCAAACATATAAGATGTATTAATTAATTTTATAATTAATTCCCACTGTCATAACAAATAGCGTGTTTTTAAGAAACAATATATATCAAATGACTGACAATTGTTTAGGTCCAATTTCGAAGTGAAATTAATTCTAATGAACACCATTGGATAAAATGGTAAAAATATATTCTAATTATACTTTAAAACCACTCAAATTCATAATTTATCACCATTAATTATTTTTATTAAAAATTTTGTTTTTAATTAAAATTTAGTAATTTTCACTATTCATCAAAATATTAAAGTTATCCGAAAAGTACCAAAATTTTACCCTAGGCTAATTTTGATATTCTGAATCGAATAATGAAGTCCATTTTGAGAGATAAAATTTATAAAATTTTAAAAAGTAGGTATTACTATTCATAACGGCTAGTTTGGTAAGTCATGGTGCGCTTTAACTCGGTGTTGCGTGTAGTGCAAGTTATTGAATTATTTTGAAGAAATAACACACTATGTAAGCTTGGGGTGTTACAATCACCTTTCCAGATGGATTGCACAATAGTAGTGGCGTCGCTATCAATCCAGATATTTATTTCAAATGTTATATATATATATATATATTACATAATTTCTTAATCAAATATATTAACATAAAATTTATTATTATACACATGTGGATGAAAAAAATAACATAACAAATATTTAGTTATATTAATATTTAGACAAAAATAAATACATGTACCTGTACGAAAAAAATATTATTATAAAAAAATATTATTATAAAAAAATATTATTATAAAAAAATATTATTATAAAAAATATTATTATAAAAATATATTATTATAACCAAATATTATTACAAACAAATATTATTAGTACACACAAATAGTATTTTTATAAACAAATTTAAATAACAAATATTTTTGACATACATACATGTGCGCATAAGAAAATGGAACCAGAACACAAATGAAACAAATACCAAAACCAAAATAACACTAAGCATCAAATAACGGGTAAAATTATAATAAACTTTAAACAACCCTAAAAACAATAAGAAAATTAAAATAAATATATATATTGATGAAACCAACATATTTAAAAAAAATACTAACTTTCATCACATTTCAATCATAATAATATTTCAAATAATAATATGAAATAATAACATTTCAGCAACCCTAAACACACAAAAAAATCTATTAAGTTTAAAGATCATGTGAAAATTACCGTAAATCAAATTAAAAAAACTCATTAGTAATCGAGACACTCATATCGGAAATAATAAATTTAGTGTAACCATACATGTCAAAAAATCATCAAAATATGGTAAATTTCTAACGCTAGGCTTTTTCATACTAGTATTTATAACATCTAATAAAAATACACAAAAAAATAATGGATGATAGACGTAGAGTCAATACCTTGAAGCTCTAATCTGAAATCACCCAAAAAATTGAAGAAATGAATCTTTCTGGGGCTTCATGGACCGGGGCAGCTGGTTGGGTTTTGTCACACTTTGTGACAGGGAAGGAAAAAGAGAGGAGGAAGACGAAAGGAGGGGATTCATGCTGCTAAATATTGAAACTTTTTTGGAATGGAGTAATTACAATGAAATTAATTTCACCACAAAAAGTTTTTTGGTCAAAATTGTTTAGTATCAGCGTTGAATTCCATTTCAAATAATCTCAAATCACATGGAATTGTGATAGAATGCTTAATCTGTCGCAAATTCCTTTCTTGAATGATTTTCACACTGCATGGCTGGAAGCCCCACCAAAACTATTTGTGATGGATTTATAAATTTTTCATAAATTCTTACTATTATCAATGGAATTCTACATTAGTTGAAAATAGTCCACGAATGGTATTTATTTGCAATGGTAAATTGTTCCGTCACACATTCCCCATCGCAAATTCATGAAATTCTAGTAGTGGATGTTGAAAAATCTTTATAACCGATAGAATGGACACCACATTAATAAATGTGGAATAAATTGGGATAAAGTTATCCAATTGAGGATATTAAAAATGTATTTGACTGATAACATGATTTATCTTTTTGAGATTAAATTTAATGGAGACATTCACTAATTACTGTATCCATTGAATGCATGGAATTATCGGTAGATTTAGGGAATCTTTTCCATAAAAAGTGTTACTGGTTAATTTTTTCATAAATTCTTATATTTGTATCCAAAGACAATAAATTTTGATGGAAGATGTGAAACACAATTTTAAAAAACTTAAAGTAGGAACCTTAGTGAGTTTTTTCCATATTTTGTGAAGAATAAGAACTAATGTTTAGAGGATAGATTCAGAAGTAAAATATTCTGATTTTTTCCCTCTTTTATTCTTCTCAGTATTTTAGTTACTTCTTCATCCCCATTATTCTCAGTTACCCTTAACATTGAGGGGGTAAACTTATTAGTGATTTGGGAATGAGATAATTTATCTTTTGTAATTGTTGAGTTCTTATTCTCTATTGAATAATTTTTTTCTCTCTTATGTGATGTTTCATTTGATTTATAATATTTCATTTTATTATCATGTTTAACAAAATTTGGTTTCTTATTTTATTGTTTATTTTTATTTATTCAATGATAATTATACCTCTCCATTAGGTTCTAGTTTATATACAATAGAATAGACTATGAATTAGTGGTGAACTACTCGGTGATCATCAATACGTGTTGAAGGGGTAGTGGATGTTCTTGATGTTTGGGATATAGAAGAAATGATCGAGTATTTCCTATTTTAATCCAGGATATTCTCTAAAAAACTCTCTCACATAGAAATAGAGTAGAAAAAACTGATATCTTTTCAAGTTTCACTCTCACCATCACCAGTTGACCAGGGATATATTGGAATCCATCATGGAATTTCACTTTAAATGAATCAATATAAGATGATTAGACAAATTGGAACTAGGATAGAATTAAAATTGGAAAATAAACCCTGTCATAATGACCCTTCTCATATAAATGTTTTCAATCACTTTTGTTGCAATGTTATTCAATTTTTTCCATAATTTCTTTGTTTTGTTTCATTAATTTTTTTATGTTTTAAAAGCCAAAATATTCCAATGAAACACAATTTTTTTCCTCAAATTAAATGTGAAAAACTTGATTATTGTGCACTCATATCTAGAAAAAAGCTAGTCTAACCACTAAAAACATTTTAACTAAGTAAATAACTATTTTTATCCGTCCTGTGGTAGGAAAATTTCAATAACATCGGGAAATGAAACATAAGAAAGAGTGAGATAAAATTCTCAGTAAGGGTAAACATATGATATATCATTTAATGATTATAAGTGAGTATAAGATAAGAATAATGGTATAAGAACATGATATAAACAATATTAAATCATACCCATTAATTCATATATCATAATCATGAAGCATGGAATAAAGTACTATCAACAATAAGGAATAACACAAATGACTGTGGAATCATCAATAATATATATTGATCCATGAAAAAATATCATAATAATGATACATAATATTTCTTTCATTCACATAATTATAAAAAATAATTTCCTTTGTCAAAGATTACTACTAAGATAATCATAGTGTATTGGTTTCAAATCCTATTCTATCATTTCCAAAGTCAAAGTTCAATCCCAATACTAGATTATTGGACAAAGTACCATACTAAACTAGGTTAACTCCCCATTACACTTCATATTATATTATGAGATATCCTTTATTTCCCAATACATTTGAGTTCTATATAAATTTTTTCCCAGCCATCACATAATGAAGACCATAGATTCTTGTACTACAAAATTATAAAACAATCATCATATTATCTAATCTTAACTCATGAAAAGGATATAATTTTCATAAAAATTTCATCATCATAATCATACACCATCCAAAGAATGAATAAAGATGTTAAAATTGGATTATAATCCTAGAATATCATAAGGAAATTCAAAGGATTTTATTGTAGATAAAAATAACTTTAGAATATCACTAGAACATTTCTTAAGGAAAATTCCATTTTTATTTAAAATCACTTATTTAGAATCAAAAAAATTACAAAATATTACGGAGAAAAATTTCTTTCAAAAAAAATATAAACTTTAATGGAATATTTAAATAAAATATTATTTATTATGGAAGGGGATGTTTTTTGTGTGGTGTATGTTAAAAATGAAAATCATTTTACATTTTTTGAAAACTGTAAATATAGACAAATTTATAAAATTAAATGAAAATTAATTTTATAATATGTTATATAAAGTAAAATATAATAAAATAAATTTAAATAACTTATTTATAATATATTAAGCATTATAGAACACATTTTGATTAATAAAATGGATGTGGAAGAAAATATTCCCAGCAGAAGAGAAAAACAAGGACAATATTCTTTAAAAAAATCATTCAATATATTTAGTACATAAAGAGAGAAAATTGAAAGGAATACTTTAAATATAAAAAAAATATCTATAGGAGAATCAAATACATATTATTTGTGTACTATTTCATTATTTTAAAATTTATGCATAAACAATCCTTAAAAATTGAGATTATAACATAATACCCTTACCTCAAGTCTATCTTACATTGTAAGTACTCTCACATCCTATATAATAAATTCAAGTTTTATTATAATTATTTACAAGAAACCTAATCATACTTATAATTACATAAATGGTTTATTTATAACATCCTATCACCCTTTAATTAACAATCATTCATTATCATCATTATTTTAGGAGCCAACTCCTTCATTTTTCATATATGTTTATGTTAGGTAGTTATAATCTATGAACATAGTTCAAGGTTACTAAATATTAATAAATTTAATATTTATATAATTATCATATATATTAAATACATACATAATTATAAACATTCATATAAATTTGTGATGAAAAATGAATTACATCACTACGTGGAGGTGGTTGTCTATACGTACACATGAGTGATGTTTATATTTTTTAATTGATGGAATAAAATAAAGATAAATATTAATTAAAAGTAATATAATCATTATTATAGCATAAATATTTTTTATATTAATTAAATTTGTCATAACAACCAAACATTAATGAATGTGGTGTTAAATTAATCGCATCGCTACATGTAGGTGGTAGTCCACATGTATGCATGAGAAATAGTTTCATCTCCCATTTGACTGAAAAGTGGTGGTAAATGGTTGTTCCTACTAAATATAATCATATAAGCATATTTATGACAATTTATTAATCATATATATATATATAACAATATTATAGGAAGTTTAAGAAGAAATAAAATCAAAGGAGCCTTGTTAAGAGTTATACCTCTTCTTTGAGGGGTTTCCTTTAGCTTAGATGTTATGCTTTGATGGATTAGTCTAGGGAGAAGACCAAAAGCTATTCGATGAAGGGAAGGATTATAATAATTCTTGGATATGGTATGTTTCTAATATTTAAGGATGATTTTTTATGAATAATATTGGATAAGAGGTTCCCTATTATAAGTGTGGGGAGGGACACACATGAGATTTATTAAATGATTTCAATGATATAAGGTCACATTCATGGGAAGGTGGAAACAAATGGAAAATGATTAAAATTCAGGAAAATATAATGTTTAATTATATTTATCCAATAATAATTTGACTGTGATGGGTGGAAATACTACCCTTATCACATTATTTAACCCCCATGGGAAACCCATTTTAACCTTAACTGTGGTACCCAAATGGTACTTTTTTTACTATTCACTATGACAAAAAATTAAAATATCCCAATTATATTATATTTATTAAAATGATTAAAAATATAGAATATATTTTAACAAATTCAATTCCTATAAGTGAATGATTTATTTACATAATTGTGCAACCCATAATGGAAACTCGGTTTAGAACAATGAATCTTTACGAATAAAAATTTAGTTACATTAATTTCCTTTTAAAAACCATAAAATTAATTTTAAAATATATTATTGAATATATAAACTATAAATATCATGAATAACCTTAATTAATAGACATAAATTTAAAATTCTAAGATAAAATACATTACATGCATAAAAACAGATTTTACAAAAATGTGTTTTTAGGCCCAAAAATGAACTTATATAAAAAATTATAATGATAATTTTTATGTAATTAATTATATTATTTATAAATAAATTAAACATATTTTTCTTTTAAATCACGTTAAAAATAGTACTTTTAAAAAAAATTACAAATTTTTTTAAAAAAATTTGTATTTTCAACTCTTCAGTGAAAAATAAATTTTTTAGAAAAATCTGAAAACATTTCCATAATATAATATTGAAATGTGGATTTAAAAAAGAATATTAATTCTAAAAAAAATTCTATAAAAGTCATAAATATATTATAATGTTGAAATTAAATGTCATAATAAGAACCATTTTTTAGGAAAACATATTTTTGAAGCATAACGTGACTTTACTAAAAATTGAGTTATTATTTATTATTTATTAATAAATACATATTAATTATTAAAACTTTTATGAATATTTTCATAAATGTTTTATTACTATTCATTTATGCTTATTTGATGAATATTTTATATCAATTTACTGTCTTACAGTTCATATAAACTCAGGTTTGTGTGTAAGGAAATTTGTCGAATACTTCAAATTTGAAATAGATAAAATCATAGGGTCTTACAATATTTTTATGAAATAAATTTTTTTTTATAAATGTACAATTATTTATACATATATTTGGAGGTTAAAAAGAGGGTATGAGATAGCCAGGGATATCTTAAAAGACCATTTTCATCCCACTCTCCCATGAAAAACTACTAACTAATTGATTCATTTATAAGACATTCCATTTCATGTCACCCCACCAAATTTAAAATTTAAAAACATACTATATAGTCTATGTCACAAAACCACCATGTTATAATGCAATAAAACTTGAAAAAAGGTCAATAAAATAAATATTAATAGATTATAAATATACAATAACTAGAAAAAATTGAAATTAATGGAATAAAACTTCTTGAAATCACTAAATAAGAATATTATTCTGTTTAATATTAGATAAATAGGGATCAATATGACCTTGGACCAATATGGGAGAAGTAAATATATAACCTTCATCCCTATTTAGTATCATTATGTGCAACATATCATCCTATCCAATGATTAAATATTGATCTATCCATGTGTGATGAAAAAAATGGATTCCAAATTAAATTGTCAAAAGGTCCCGAGAAATAGGGTAAATTAATATTTTAGCTCTATTTATTGATATAAAATGGAATATAAATCGTGCCTATAGTCTATAAGAATGATTCAATATTCACTGGGAATAAAATATCTTGTTGTGAATCAAGGAATATCGATCAATGAATCCAAGGAATCTGATTATATATATCATGAAGATATTCCTAAGATAAATGTGTACTCTAGAATGACTTACAAAACTAACATTAAGATATTGAGGGTTTCCCTTTATTCAAAATTTAATATGATTAATTTGAATCTTGTAACAAAATATTTTTCGTATGTACATTTAGAAAAAGATTAATGTAAATTTTAAACTATATAATGGTTTGATCACATTCATATAATTTTTGTGATGAATAAAATATAAATTTTATTATAGTTTTTCTTGATCAGGGAAATCCAGGATCTTTTAACACTATTGAGATCAGAAAACCTAAAAAACAATTAGATAATATCATATTATAAATACTTTTGATAAAATAATTTGGTGTATCTAGATAAAATATCGCATAAAGTGTATATTTATAATATTATTAAAAAACCAAGTGAAAATGTAACACCAATAGATTTTGTAAGAAAATTTGAATTAATTTAATCTCATTGATTTATTTTTAATTTCACATAACATTGAATATATATTTTGTTATATTAAAGAAAGAATCTTGGATTGATCAATAACAATTTAATTTTGAACAATAAACAATATAAAGGTTAGATTTATTTACACATAATACTGATGTTTGAATGCTTTATACACAAGACTGACATTCTACAATGGCTTGCGTAGCATGCAAGACCGAGTTTTACCAAACAACAATATATTATTAAAATATTATTATTAAATAAATTAAATCATAACCTCTCCCTTAATTTAGAAGTTATGAATATTATTAAATAACTCATCAAAACCTATGGATTACATGAAGAAAAAATTAATTCATCAATCACTACAAGAAAACCGCCGCTAAACGGCAAAAAAAATTATTATTTTTATTTATTTTATTTTTTTTAAATTTTATTCGAGGATTAGCGGTGGTTTTTTAAAAAACCGCCTCGAAATGAAATGAAAAAATAAAAAAAACACGAGAAACCCCGAAATCACTAAAACGACCATAACTTTTGATCCGGGCGTCCGTTTAAGCGCCACGACCCGTCAAATCGAAGCTCATGAAGAGATCTAGAGGCACATATAATCATAACCGTGAGAAGGTCTATGGTGCGGAAGATATTAGAGTTATAATAAAGTTGAAAAAAGTTTTCCAACTTCAAACGTCCATGACTTTCGCTTCGGGTGTCCGTTTGGGCTCTACCACATATCAAATCGAAGTCAGTGAAGAGAGCTACGCATCAATTCGACAAAAGAAAGCTTATATCATGCTTTTCGACCCCAAAAACCCCTTTGATGGCCTTCAAACCCCTGTTTCTGTCACCGGTGTCCCGTCGAACTTGTCTTCAAACAGACCTAACTTTCGATCCGCATGTCAGTTCAGCCTCCTCCACCTCCCAGATCATAGCTCGTTCCATGAGCTTCAGTTTGACTGGTCGCGACGCCCACATGCACTCCTAGATAATATGTTATGGCCTTTTATTGGGTATCAGGTTTGTTATGTTTTTCAATGCCTCGTTTCTAGCACCCGTTCCCCATCAGCTATTTTTTAAATGGTCATAACTTCTGATCCGCCTATCCATTCGGAATCTTTCACCTTTCAGGTCGAAGATTGTTTAAGGATCTTTGATTTGAGAGGTCGCGGATCTTAAATGGACTCTCGGATCATATGTTATCTCCGTTAATGAGAGTCCAATGTTTTTGTCTCTTTATGACCGTTTTGACAGGTTTTAACAGTAGCTCCATTTATTTCTGTTTATTTGGGTTTCCATGACCTATTATCTTTATCAATAGTTTTTTATGGGTTATTATGATGATTATGTTGAATTATTAAGGAGTTTTCCAGAGTTGTCACGAGTTTTCATGCGTTCTCATTCTTTCTAATGCCTCATTCTTCATATGCTTCTCCATCCCTTTTCATGCGTTTTCATAATTTTTCATCCCTTATCACGTCTTTTCATACTTTTTCATGTGTTTCCATTATTATTTATTATTTATTATTTATAATATACTTTAATTTATTTATTATCTATTATTTGTAACTGGTTATTTATTATTTATTATTTATTATTTATTATTTATTATTTATTATTTATATTTATTTATTAGTTATATTTATTTATTAGTTATTATTTATATTTATATTTATTTATTATTTATTATTTATATTTATATTTATTTTATTATTTATATTTATTTATTATTTATTATTTATATTTATTTATTATTTATTATTTATATTTATTTATTATTTATTATTTATTATTTATTATTTATTATTTATTATTTATTATTTATTATATATATTTATTTATTATTTATTATTTATATTTATTTATTATTTATTATTTATATTTATTTATTATTTATATTTATTTATTATTTATTATTTATATTTATTTATTATATTTATTTATTTTAATTATTATTTATAATTTATATTTATTTATTATTTATTATTTTTTATTTATTATTTATTATTTTTTATTTATTATTTATTATTTATATTCATTTATTAGTTATTTTATTTTATTTATTATTTATTATTTAATATTTATTATTTATTATTTATATTTATTTATATATTATTATTTATTATTTTTTATTTATATTTATTTATTATTTTTTATTTTTTATTTTTTATTTATTATTTTTTATTTATATTTAATTTTTTATTATTTAATATTTACTATTTATTATTTATTATTTAATATTTATTATTAATTATTTATTATTTATTATTTATTATTTATTATTTATATCTATTATTTATTATTTATTATTTATTATTTATATCTATTATGTATTTTGTATTTATTATTTATTATTTTTTATTTTTTATTTATTATTTATTAGTTATTATTTATTAAATATTATTTATTATTTATTATTTATTTATTATGTATTATTTATTGTTTATATCTATTTTGTATTTATTATTTATTATTTATTATTTATCTTTATTTATTATTTATTATTTATTATTTATTATTTATCTTTATTTATTATTTATTATTTATATTTATTATTTATTTATTATTTATATCTATGATTTATTATTTATTATTTATTATTTATATCTATTGTGTATTTATTATTTATTATTTATTATTTATTATTTATTATTTATTATTTATCTTTATTTATTATTTATTATTTTTTATTTTTTATTTTTTATTTTTTATTTATTATTTATATTTATTTATTATTTATATTTATTTATTATTTATTATTTATTTATTATTTATTATTTATATTTATTTATTATTTATAATTAGTTATTAGTTATTATTTATATTTATTTATTATTTGTTATTTATTATTTATTATTTATTATTTATTATGTATTATTTATATTTATTTATTTGTTATTATTTATTAGTTATTATTTATTATTTATTAATTATATTTATTATTTATATTTATTTATTATTTATATTTATTTATTATATTTATTTATTATTTATTATTTATATTTATTTATTATTTATTATTTATATTTATTTATTATTTATTATTTATATTTATTTATTATTTATTATTTATTATTTATTATTTATATGTATTTATTATTTATATTTATTTATTTCTTATTTATTATTTATTATTTATTATTTATTATTTATTATTTATTATTCATTATTTATTATTTATTATTTATTATTTATTATTTATTATTTATTATTTATTATTTATTATTTATTATTTATTATTTATTATTTATTATTTATTATTTATTATTTATTATTTATATTTATTATTTATATCTATTATTTATTATTTATTATTTATTATTTATATCTATTATGTATTTATTATTTATTATTTATTTTTTATTATTTATTATTTATTATTTATTATTTATTTATGTTTATTTATTATTTATTATTTATTATTTATCTTTGTTTATTATTTATTATTTATTATTTACTATTTATTATTTAATATTTATTATTTATTATTTATATTTACATTTATTTATTATTTATTATTTGTTATTTATTATTTATTTATTATTTACATTTAATTATTATTTTTTATTTATATTTATTTATTATTTATCTTTTATTATTTATTATTTATTATTCTTTATTCCTTATTTATTATTTATTATTTATTATTATTGAGTTTATATCTATTATTTATGTATTATTTTTTTTTCAATTAATATATATAACTATATTAAATTCTGTTTATTAACCACATGGTGAACTTGCTGGAGTGGTAAAGTCTTTGGAAAATATGCAAGAGGTTAGGGGTTCAAAATTCACCAAACGCAAAATTTCTTTATATTGCATGGGCATGCATATGCATGTGCATGTGCATGGGATGTGCATGCATGGATAAATAAAGTAAATAAAATAATACGAAAAAAATAAATTAATAAATAAAATATATACGAAATAAAATAAATAAAATAAATAAATATGAAATTAAATAAATAAATAAAATAAATACGAAATAAAATAAATAAAAAATAAATACGAAATAAAATAAATAAATAAAATAAATTCAAATTAAAATAAATAAATAAAATAAATACGAAATAAATAAAATAATTAAATAAACAAATAAATAAATAATCAAATAAATACGAAAAGTAAATAAATAAAATAAATAAAATAATTAAATTAAATTAAATAATAAAATAAATAAATAAAATAGATAAAATAAATAGATAAAATAAATACATAAAATAAACACATAAAATAAATACATAAAATAAATAGATAAAATAAATAGATAAAATAAATAAATAAGTAAATAAATAATTAAATACGATAAATAAATAAATATATATATATATATATATATATATATAAATACGAAAAATAAATAAATATATAAATAAAGATATAAATAAATATATAAACAAATATATAAATAAATATATATATATATATATATATATTATTATTACAAAAAAATAAAAAAAAATAAACAAAAAACACTACAGCTA
This sequence comes from Viscum album, assembly GCA_963277665.1. NCBI lineage: Eukaryota > Viridiplantae > Streptophyta > Magnoliopsida > Santalales > Viscaceae > Viscum > Viscum album. The sequence continues at coordinate 2,019,252,797 of OY728156.1, forward strand.
AATCATTTAGCGGCGGTTTAAACCGCTGCGAATAGTTTCCCGACGCACGATTTCGTGGCGGTTTTTCAAAACCGCCGTGAAACGAAAAAACCCACCGCTAAATGCCTTTTTTACCGTAGTGAATGATAATTAATATAAGAATGAATTGAATATAAATGGGAATATTTTTATAGAAAACTATTTTATTGCTCGCTAAACTATTCTATACTAATAAATTAAATTAGATAAAACTAAGTTAGTGATATTAATATAATATATATTATTCAATTAATAAAATAATTTTTATATTCATTCAATAGATTTGATAGTCATAAGATAAGAACAAACTCAATATTACACATAAAAACCAATATTTTAATTAAGACACTTTTACAAACTTTTCATTGGGAACCTATTTTAAATATAAAATTTCAAACATTAATAGATTCTATTATTCAAAATAAACGTAATTTTTGAAATAAAAACATAAAAATTAGGCTAGGGTGATTTTTTATTTCTTTGTTAGGATTCATTTTTTAATGAATAGTGAAAAATACTAACATTTAACTCAAAATTTCTTTTTCATCTAATTTATTTGTAATGATAAATTATATTTTAAATTTATTTTAATTTGTAATTAGATATTAATTTTCTTATTTATCCAATTTAGGTAATTGTAATAAATTTTACATTGAAATTGGTTATAAAAATCAAGCAAACCTTTGAACATTTAAACTTTAAAAACCCACTTTGTTGTCCTGTTTGTGGGATTAAATTCAAATTAATTTCAACTAATTATATGATTTGAATTTGAAAAAATGTTATCCAAGTTTTTAATAAGAATAATTTATAATATATAATAATATCAACTATTTCTTTGACCAATAATATTAGTGAAACTAATTAAAATTAATTACAATGATTAAGAATAAATTAAGATTAATAAGGGACTTAACCCTAAACATAAGGCCTAATATGACATAAAAACTTGTCCAATATCCATTGGTTTTCAATATTTATACCCTATTATATATTTTCTCTACTTTTAACCATTATTGGATCCAATATTAATAAAAAAAACATTGGTGGGGTTTCCCATTTCCAAAATATTACAAGAGTGTCACTCCTCCTCCACAATAAAAGGCATCCTCTCCTCCCACTTCCACACACCTCTCAATACACTTATTTTCGAAAATTATCTACCCAAATATCTCCCCACAATCCCTCCCTTACTCCTTGAATAATCTTTTTGGGAATAAATCCGTCCAAGGAAATCCATTCGTGAAAACCAAAAGGAGTTACCCAAATAAGAGGTAACATCCTCCCTCAAACTCCATTATCTTATTTTCATTATCTATTCCGTTAAATATCCTTATTTAATTATTATAAGAAAAAACAGTATCATAAATATAATGTTATTTTTTATGCTATGGTTTCTACCTGCACATACATAGACTTCCATCTAATGGGTAACGAATATACTGATCTTGCCTATGGTGAACTATTGCCTCACAAAAATATGATTCTTCATTCTTCCTTTACCGCCTTTAATGGTGAAAATAAGGATATACACTCTATTTTTATACAACATTTATGATATTTATAATGTATTTAATATTATTTAAATATTTTTCAACACATTTCTTTATACTTTCCATCTTGTGTAAATATGATAATTTCGTTTGAGGAAGTGTGGACTATCGACCCCTCAAAGCGCTGTGATTTGTTCACACTCTACATATAATGTATTAAAGATGTTTTTAGTGAACTTATATGATAAATATGATATAATAATTATACTGTAATAAATATATATATATATACATATATTTAATTTACCATATTTCTTCAAATATGATAATCAAATGGAAACAACGTTCATGCGTACATACGACCTACCGTCTCCATGAATAGTGTATTCCAATTTTTAATTCTACATCCTATATATTACTATAATACACATATAATTAATATAAATTATATTTCTATCCTTTTTTACAGTATTTAAATCATTATTTAAGTATAAGGACCATGGATATAACAAATTAAGACACATGTGAAGAATATAGAGGATACTACCTGAAGTGAAACCTTAACATAGAATTGTCAACAAGCAGATAATATATAGTCATAATAAAACCATATATGGTATTAAAAGTATTAATATCATTCTCTTAAAAATTTATAATACACTTAAATTTATAATACATGAATCTTTTATGTGTATGATGAGAGTCAATACACAAGGTAAGAAAATTTCATCTCACTCTTTATTTATGTGAGATACATGCCTTATTCATCTCACACTTTTTCCACAGGTTATGATATAATTACAAGTTTATGATACCCATTTCAAATTCTAGGTTATGTTATGATCTTTTATGATTTTGTGGAACATTTTTGTATTATTTAATTATGAGAAGGTTTAGACCTATATCTTCCTCCAATGTATTGGGTAAAGATTTATAACTCATGAGATAGACTAAGACATTATCGAAAGTGAATCATTACTACTAAGATGACCATGGGAGTGAACCATGAATACCAAGATTGTATGAGGAGTGAACTCATGCTACTAATATGGTCATGGGAGTGAACCATAACTACCAAGATCATATTGGGAGTAAACCTATACTACTAAGATGGTCTGGGAAGTGATGTGTTGGATATTATAGAAATCATATTATAAGATAACGTGTTTTATAAAATTATATGATTTATTCCTATGTCAGACTTTCATGACTTATGTTCTTTATTTCCTTATGATTAATTTATTATTGACTATAAATCTTTATTCCACTATTAATTTTTATGAACTTTGATTTGAAGGGTATCATATTCAAAAATATTGATAACATTATCATACTTGTATTCTCATGTTTATGCATATGTGTCTCCCTTTTTTAGCCTTACGGAGCATCTGATATCACCCCTTTTCCTTCCCTAAGATATGATTATATGAATTATTCATGATGTGTATAATAATGGTTCTATTCATTAAGAACCTAGTGGGAGATAATATAGCTCACTTATGTACCAGTGTTAATGTTTCCATGTTCCTAAAGTCACTACACTAATACGGACTTTGGTCATTTTTTTGTAAATTTTTAAGTATTCAAAAAACGTGATTTGTTGTATATATACATTATGTTTGGGTCTTTATAGAAATCACATGTGTTGCTACAGAAAAACTATAGGTATAGTATGATGGGGAGATACCACCATGTATGAATACATGATGCTTCATAGGATCTAATTTACAAATCATTTCTAAGTTTTACTTATCATATTACCCATTGAAGATATTGTTTTCACCATCATTTTAGGCTTCTTATGGATTCAAGAATCTTAATAAAAAATGGAAAATATTTTTTTTGTGCTGGTTTAGGCCATATAAATAGTGGGATGAACCACCCTATTAGTTTCCTTAATGAAACGATTATTTTTCCCATGCATTTTCAAAAATACTATAAACAAAAAACTAATTAAGTTAAGATTAAAAAATATATAAAATTTTTTAAATTCAATTGTATAACCCATTTATAAGATTCTATATAATGAGTTAATTTACACAATTGCATACATATCTATAATTATAATAAATAATACAAATGATAGAATTTTATTAAATGAATGCATCTTGTCATTTTTATAAATAAAAATATAAATTTTAATAATAGAAATAAAAACTAATACATACATACATATATATATATATATTAAAAACTTATACAATAATTATAAAATACTAACTATAAAATGAAAAAATTTGAAAAAATATATACAAACTTTAGGGAATGTATATAGTGAATATAAAATCATAACTATATTCATTTGTAGAATTTATATTGGTTAAAATGTACTATAAAATATCTAAAAATCGTGTATTAATAAATAATTCTATATAATAATAATAATAAATTAGTAATAAATTAAAATTTTATAGTGTATAATAGAGAATTTAATGAATTAAAAAAATACATTTTCAAATGAAAAAATAAAATATTATTATATTAATTATCCTTCAAATTATTTTGATACTCAACTTATACATATTTTGATATAATCATAAAAACCCATTTTACTAATACCAAGTTTAAATTTTAGAGGGAACATATATTTTAATATTAATATTATAATAATAATTTAAATGGTTGAAAACCACCTCAAAAACTCGATTGATAATGAAATAAATTCTTTTGATTCGGGCTCTTACATGCATGAACATGATAAAATTATTGGTGGGTCAATCTTTGTGAATATAATTCATTCAATCCCCAAAATTATTATTCTTCATTGTTACAATAAAATATCACAAATGGATATCATGTCATTACTATATATTCCCAGAATCATTTACTTGTTAATGTCTCAAACTTCACAATTTCACATTATTTCAATTCAAAACTAAAATTAAGCATTATTTGATCTACCAAATACATATTTTTTTAATGTGATCTTGGTAACTCCAATTCCATATAAGACATAAATTTCTAACCATGCTAGGATTTAATTTTTTCCATTCAAAAAATGTTATAAATGGTGGAATACTATTAAATTTTGATGATAATTAACTAAAATCACAATACCAAATACTTCATTATTGCAACTAAATAAATTAATTAGTAAAATTACAATTATCACTAATAAAACTCTCTTATGAATGAAATTTGAGGTCGATATATGGATAGAGGACCATGTATGTAATAAAAGAGGTTTTCATTAATAAATTTTCGGTGTAAGAAATTGAGTTGATCAATTGGACTAATTATTAATATCTATAAACCCATTAAGATAAAAAAAATAAAAAAAATCCTATAATTGATTTTAGAATAAAATTAATTACACCTATGATTATATGAAGGTTATAACTTTAGTCCCCTCTAGGTCGGATGCAGGAGATAACTTCCAACAACTGTTTTATCTATTCTTCCCCCTTCATGAAGCAAAATGAAATAAAAATGGACATTGAATGAGATTAAAAAAAATTCACTAGTTATTTAATTTTTGAAACCATTTTTATAATAAATTAATAAATATATAAATATTTATAAAATCTAATTAATGCCTTATTTTCATCATGTTAAAAGGATTTATTATTATGTTATACTTTTTATGGAAACACAATGTACATAACACATCCAACGGATAAAAAATGGAAATTATTATTTATATTTCATAAAATATAGTTAGGTTATTATAAAATATATGGTTTGTGATATTTTATGTTTTATTTTTTATTATTTAGTTTTGGAATGTTTGGGATTGGTTTCGATATGTTTCAAGGCTGTTTTGGGAGGTTTAAGAAGTGTTTTGTAGGGTAAAAGATTATGGGAAACTATTCATATTCCCTAGAAAATCATGCAATCTTTGAATGGGGTCCCTGGATAGGAATAAGGTTACTTCATAGTTTGGGTAAAACATTTGAAAATCATGAAACATTAAAAAAAAATTGTGTTATTTCAATTATCATGGTAGGGGCATGGTTTTCCAAATAATGCATGCCGTTAAAGTTCTATGAAAATTAGATTTTTAACGTATATTTACCCCAAAATTCCCATTATTACACTTATGGGTATTTATCCTGAACCAGAGGATACTATAGAAAAATTTTGGTGATTATATTCACTCTAGAACATTATCACTATGAATCTTAGAGTGTTGGACCTATGAAAATAAGATAAGGTCACAACATCTTATTATTATCATTTCTCATCTTATTTTCTCTTATAGAAAACACTAGTCTAGAGAAATAATTTTTTAATATAGTGGATAGAGATTTATTTGATGGATATTTTTTATAGATTGTTATTGAAGGGTTTTTAAAGCCTGAATCTATGAGGTCATGATGTGGTTACATCTTTATGACTTAGTTTGACGTAGGTGTATTTTCATCTACTCTAATTCAATTAAGAACATAACGTCTTTTGGTTTCATTAAACCTAAAATTATTTCATTGATCTAGAATTTTTTTGAATAGTCAATTTAGAATCTCTATTTAACAAAAAATGAACTTAATAAATTTTATGGGAAACACCCATAAATTTTTTTTTTAAAATTTTGGTCGGATGATTAGATTTTAAAATGGTGAAATTTTAATATCATAAAATTGTATTTTTTTTTTCATTGGTGTGGGTTGTTTTTAGGTCATAAAAACAAATACATGTTCCCACATTGATACGGACATGGATTACATGCTAAATTTGGGTCACATTAGACAACATGTGTTTGGGTTATATTCCTGACTAGAATATACAAGGCCTAGTTGGTTTGGACATCACCATTGGTGATAGATTAGGGAAACACTAAACTATAATTCCATGTGATGACTCTGTTCTAATGGGATTGGTTTATGTTCATGACTTATACTATTCATAAGGCATGTTATGACGAGAAATTCATTGGGTAGGGGATTTGTATGTATCAGTTTTTACATTTCATGGGTGTTTGTGTTCATGGAATTTTTGTGTGTTTTGTGGAGTGATCTATTTTATAGAAAATTATTTTCAAGGAAAATGGTTTTTTATTTTTCTTTACTTATATGTTTTTTGGATTATTTTTTTTATTTATCCTTTTTTACATAAAATGTGAGATAACTTTTTAATGTTTAACTAACTCCTATGAGAAGTCTTTGGGATTGACTACTTAGTCTATATACCAACTCACTATATATGTAGTCATCATTCTTCATGATACAGGTTATAGAAGGACAACGTAAATGCTAGAAGGACTATAGTGATGTTTTGGACTATGATGGATTAAGGATATTGGTGGTAATTATCCTGTTGGGCTTAGAGGTATTCCATGTGGTTACATTGTCTTTATTTTTTAGGTTTAGTATTTATATAGTCTTATTTTTTATTACCTTCTATAATTTGATAATTATTTATGGATATATTATGTATTTGAGTTTCGTATTATGTATATTCTTTCATATTATTTTTTTCCTTGGAGATGTCTCTTAAAGGTTATTGTTTATATATTAAGTTAAATCATTACCCAAGATATTAATAAACCTAATGAACTTATTTCTAAAATTTAGTGTCCAGGTAATTTCACTTATTGTTAGTGGCACTATAACCCATCCCAATCCAATGAGCCAGGTTAGTGTGTTAGAGTCATGAGTAAGAAATAATTAGGTATGGTAGTTTATATAAAAAATTTTAGTTAGTGCCCAAAAATTTAATTATGAATTAGCTTAAAATGATAAGAAACAATTAATGTTAATCATGATAGACAATAAAAAACCATATAGATAATGGTTATCCATGACTTCCTAGAAAATAAACATATTAAAATTCAATACTAAAAAAAGTAAAAAGATGTAAGAAGAGACAAAAATACTTAATATCTATATTATTAAATTTTTAACCCATTCCCATTAATCAAGAATGAAAATAATCAACAATTATCGTTGTAAATATCACTTTAAAAATCATGAATGAGAAGAATGAAAAAGGATTCTAGTGTTACATATCCGGATAATTAAATGATCTTTGGACCCCATCAGGTAGAATAAATATTCTAATCTGATTCCTAAGGAGTAGGGATGGCGTTTGATGAAATTAGGGATCGTAAATCATTACAATAATTTAGGGATATAAAATCAAAGACACCTTAGTTTATGTGAGAAATCATAGGTTTATATAAGAATATAATATAATCATGGTATTAAATGACATAGCGATCTATAAAGAGTAACTTCAAATTCATATGAATAATTAATGGTTCTACAAAAGATATTAGTTTATGTTAAATTCTGAAAATTAAATGATAAAATTTCATCTTCACTCAAATATATATATGTATATATATATTAAAAATTTTATCAAAAAAGTGATAATTTGTTTAATTAATTGATTTCACCATTTGAAATTAATTTTTACACCACTAAGAATTAGTAATTTTAAACAATCATCCGTAAGTGAGAGGATAAAATTCCATACCATGTTCAGTACCCAAAAAATATCCACTAAATGTACAAAATACTGATTTTTGAAGAATTCATGAGATACCACATGTGAAAATTTTACCCATTCAATTAATATATTTTCAAAATATGAAAAGAAAAAATGCCTAAAATTGAATAAAATATAGGCCTAAAGAATTAATTTAGTCATAGATATATAGATCAATAGGATTTCACGTGCTTTGTGGTGTTATTCCAACTCTAGAATTAGTAAAAATAGACTCTAATATATATCAATAATTCAGTAAATTTCCCATAATATCAACAATAGAACCCAAAGGAAATTCAATAGAGTAACTCATCCCATAGTTTTTTATCAAATTAATAGAGATATATATCATTATAATTTTTTTAAACACTCCTAAATGGTGGAATATTTTTATAGGGTCAATATTCTAGTAAGATATTATTATATTAAAAGTTACATTAAGAAAGGTAAATACAGTATCAACTATTATATGGTACTCAAATTCCTGATAATTCCAGAACTAGGGTGTTCTTTAAAAAGATTACACTATAAATATCTAATAGAGATTTCTTGGAAAATTACTCTCATTTTGTGACAATCAAAAGGTAAAAACATAATATTTAGAAAATGATTCAATATAACTAATAAGACTTCCATAGTTAACCTAATAAAAACCTCATTGTTGGAATCATGGGGGTAATTTCGGATTATAAATAAATGTACAAGTGATAAAACACGGTTAAATAAAGACATTTCTTTATAATATAGGTTGAATGCTATCAAGTATGATTCTAGAAAAATATACAGTACTCAAATTATGATCAATGATATATATCAACTATTTCTCTATAAAATGAATTAAATTCTAGTCTCCAATATATTTTTTGAAAAAATATTCTTATTTTTCAATATTAAAAATTTAAAATTTTATAGAAAAAACAAATCATCTAAATGAACTGATAATCATTGTATGGTTTACCTATTTAGAAAACAATTTTTTTAAATATAAGGGAGTTAATATGGAACATAAATTAATTTAAAAAAATGGTGCATATACTTGTACATCATTTCAACATTTAATGAGGATAAAGAATTGAAATTATTAAAAATAGGTGACATGTGTTTATTGAAAAATCTAATGTAAAGACAATATATTAACATCTATATTTTCATATATGGAAATGAATAAGTATATACATCACAATAAAATACATTCATTAAAGGATGTTTTTATTTTTTTACTTATTACATATATAATAATCTAATTTTTTTAAATATAATATCATATAAACTAGATTTCATTCAATTAAGAAATAAAATATCCAATATTAAAATTTTTATTAAAATTAACCAATGATATGAAGATAAAAAAATAAAAAAATGAAAATAAAAATGTTGAAGTCATAAGTTTGAAGTAAGTTTATGCATGAACCAGTTTCAAATTAACATTGGTAAAAAATCATAAACAATGTTAATTTTAATATGTTTTTTTTCATTATATTCATATCGAAATCATATCGTAATTGATTTAAAATTTCAATGTGTGTTAATGTTTCATTAAAAAAGTCAACATCACTCTTTTCGAGTTTAATATAGTGTAATTCATCAAATTTATGTGATAAATTATTATAAAATAGATAAATTATTAAATAGTTTAATGTGATCAATCAAGAAAATATCATGGATATTCACTTTAGTAATTATTATTAAAAAATCACTAGTTTATAAAGAATTAGAATTTCTAATTAGATTTTTGTTACAAATTCAACATGTTTGATATTAATTGAAAAAATATTGGGACTAAAATAAATTCATAGTTTAATTGGAAAAAAATTGCAATATCCTATTAAACCTAAAAATATTTATTGTAAACATGTGTAAAAATTAGATACATGATTTTAAATATAACAACTTATTTCAAAAAAATATTTATTGAAAATTCTTGGAAAAAAGGAAGTATTGTTAGAGATACCAAATATAACTATATTAAAATTAGTAGTATTAAACTTATCATTGTTAAACATAAAAATATATAACATTATATATAAGAATATTTAATATTAAATATAATAGTATTTGATATGAAACATAACAATAGTTAATGTGAACAATTTGAATCATTCCTAAATAATCATAATCCTAATAACTGATCTAATGAAAAAATAAAAAAAAATCAAAAATATCCCAATATATACATTATTAAGTAAGAATGTGGATTAAATTAAAATCCATAAGAAATTTTCTTTGCTGTCCAATTTTCTCATTTTTTTAATCCCAAATAAAGGGGTCTCTTCACATGTAGTTAAAAATATATATAATATTATGTAAAATTAAGATAATGAATAATAATTTATTAGAATATTATAAAATTAAACACCATACAAATTTATAATAACATACCATTTAATCGTCAGAATTGAGGAAAGAGTTAAAATATTGGAATTATTCCACGGAATTTGAATTATAATTCAAATTGTTTATAAATATTTTATTAATAAATAATTATATGATTAATAAATTTAACAGTAGTTTAAAAGTAAAAACTAGATGTAAGAACATAATAATGTTCCATTGGACTTACAGATAAATAATATGTATTACCCAGGTCATCTGTATGAATTTTGAACGTTTAACAAAACCAATATCCTATAAAATAAATAAATATAAAATTTTGATTAAAAGATTAGATTAAAAAAATAGAATCTAAATTAGTTAATTAAAATTGATCTATTGATGTTATGATATTGAAAATAGGAATCTTAAAAATACATCCAATAAAAATATGGTAAAAAATGTAAAAAAATATAAATAGGGAATAATTTAGGGATTCAATATTGTAACAACCTATAATGAACATATATAAAGGATACATTTTATGCAATGAATAGTTAAAGAGATAAAAAATAAATAAAAAATAGAAACTGTAGTTTAATAAAATAAATATAGTAAACATTTACGTTAAAAAATAAAATTTATTATTTTTAAATAAGATATTAATTTAATTGTTATATAAATAATTTTATCCATAATTCATATGAGATATGGTCGCAAATAAGTTAAAAATTCTATGATATATAAATCTAGGACCATTAGTTAGGGTTCAAAATATAATATATTCTCATTATTCATATTTATGTGAGAAATGATAATTGTATAAGGTTGATGTGGCTAAATTGGACACTAAAGGAAATGTAATAATATGATGTTGAGAAATTGAGGAAGGAGGAAGAAATATACTATTAGTGTAACCTAACTACTAGTTTCCTTATGTTTTTACTAGAAAATAGATTATTCCCATCACACCAAATCATATTCATTAATTAGAGTTGACAAACAAATACAATAGAATAGTGAATGGATGGAATCATAGATTAAAAAAACTGATTGATGTGTAGATCTGATGAAGATATGAAAATAGGAAGAGGAATCAGTGATATCTAGAAGAGTATATGAATTTTTTCAATGTAATGTTTGGAACATAAAAATTTTATTTAATTAATCCATAAACCAATACGACAAAGTTTTAAAATATGAAGGTGATTTGATAAATATAAAACTTGATTAGAAGATTAAAAAGGTGGAAGAGGTGGAGAATACCATGTAAGAAGTGAGATGAGTTAAGGGGATGTGGGAGATAGAGAGATGGTATATGGGTATATGGTAGAGAGGAAAATTAGGGTTTCATAAGAAGTGAATGTAGGATTCATAAATGATTATAGGTCTAGGTGGAGGTGCATGGGAGATTTTCTAATGTAAAATGGTTAGAAAATACTAGAGAAGGTAAAAAGTGTACAAATATAATACATTTATAAACACATATATAAAAATAAACACATCTATAAACACATTAATAAACACAATTTTATGAATATTTTTTTGGATGTCTATGAAGATACACTAATTAAATAATTTATTAAAATAAACACACACTTTTGATTATCTTTCATCATTTTTCTTTCTAAATTTATGATACTTCCACTAAAAATTATATTTTTAATACATATTTTATATAAAAATTTGACTTTTATAAATAATATACTAATTTCCATATGAAGATCCAAAAATAATATATAAAATGATAACTCTACTAAAAAATAATCTAATTATAACAAGATATTTTTCATTGAAATACTAAATAATTGGACTTGATTGGGCCTAATAATGAATATAAAATTTATATTTGGTCTCTTTAATATTAAAATTTTCTAGATGTATGATATTTTATTATTTCAATAATTTATAATTAGAAATAATGGGTCCTAACAATGATGAAAATTAAAAAATTATTCTTTTTCAATATTAATCATTTAAGACAATTAAATTTGTTTTTTTATATTACTTTCTACATTGTATTATTATCCTTATAACGTTGAAAAACATTATTTATACTGTAAAAATTATTAAACCAAATTACAATTTAATAATAACTTTAGTAATTGAAAGATGAAAATAAAACATGACGATTCCTACATCATATAGAGAGGGTGGTATTTGGTGTAACATGAATGGGATTATAGTCCCCCCCCCACAACATTGTATTTGAGGTGGAGATGTTAGGTCATTATCAAAACATTCTTTATGACTCGTTTGTTTTTATTTTGATAATATAAACACCAAATTATTTGCTCCATAATTGAGGTTTCTTGATAATCATCCTTTATAACAGAAAATAATGTTTCACCAATATCATTAATTATATCATTTTTATTATAAAAATTTGTTAATAGAATAATATTTTTTTTATATTTTGAAGAAATATAATATTAAATTCTAGTATCATTCTTCAAAAATCCAATAATAATTTTATTTTGATTGATAAGAAAATTGTGTTACATAAGAAGTTAAATTAATTATAAGAAAAAATCGATTCAATATTATCAAAACAAGTAAGTAACTGATAATATAAAAATTGAATGTAGTCAACTATTTTGGTGAATTGACTTCAATAATAATTTTGAAATTTATTATATTTTCTCTCTATAATAACTTCAATATAATTATAAAGATCTATTTGAGGTATTGAATATTGAGGAAACCTCATTTTTTGATTTGAAAAAAATAGAAGAGTTTCTCTCAATTGAGACACATTCATTATGATATTAATCTTACACTAAGGGATTAATTTCTTTCACAATCACTATTATATCTAATTATGAGGTGTTTAGATGAGATTTTCATTGAATCAATGCTATGACTTTTTTCATAAGGTAATTTATTCCTGGATTTGAGAATTTTCCATGATGTATTCATTGTAACCTTGTTTGTATATGATTTGTGTTCTCTTTTGGGTTTATTGGACGTGTAAATTAATTTTAGGAATGATGTTTTGTTATAGATAACAAAAACATGTGTCAATGGTGATGGTCACACATCAAAAATATAGAATTTATCTTTTATATGAATGTTTTTTAGGTGATGTGAGAAAGTTCACAACATGTTTTCTTAGTCACACAATGATGATGAGGGTAAATACAGATTTAATCATATATAGGTTGATTACACTACTTACTAAATATTACATAAAAACGAGTTAATATAATTTGAGGTGAATCATGATGAAACTGTATTGATTGAACCATGACTAGTGATCTAAGGAACTAAATTTATTTCAATTATACCATGAATACTACCCTCAAGATAATTTAGTGTAGGAAATTATTGAGAAGCTAAGTGATCTCACACCATGATATAATATATATGTCATAATTCAATGTATCCTACCATAGTGTCTATGTTGTGAATATTTCATATCTCTCAGGAAATATTTTTTGAAGAGATAACAGCATGAAGATCTGTGGATATTCATTATGAAATGAATAATTAAGTGGATAATTACATAATGGCGATATTAAATCATTGCACATTGTGCGGGAGAGTTTTGAGGATTTTTTTGTTCTTGATATTTGATGTATTCTATGTCATTATACATGTTCCACGCCATAGTGATTCTAACTATAAATTACTAGTGGATTGTTGTTTCTTGAATATATAATATATCACACTATAATATACTTATCACGTCATAAATTTATTTATAGATATTACTAGATACCATCAGATAATATTTATTTAGTATTCAATATCTTTTCAATCTAAGGAACACACCATGGTAGGAGTGATTACACTATAAAATGAATTAAGTTTATAAATATGTGGTCAGCCCAAAAGATAAGAATGTGTGATAAAAATAAGAGACTTTGTCGATACACCTAATATTAAAAGTCATATTTATTATCTTTTTGTGGAAAAGGACAAGGGTGCACACTAATCCCAAATTTCAAAGGAACTTTTGGTATGAAATACGAAGATCGTTTGATTTATGTTGATAATTCTTTATTTGGTAATCAAAGTTCAAGAAAATCTACTTTCTCCATTCACTGTTCCTTTTATAATAAATTAGAACTTGTGTAGTGAGATAATAATCATTGTCCACTGAGGATCATTCACCCAATAAAAAGGTTGAGTAAACATTGTAAAACCCCTTATGTCCATGTGTGTTACTTCTCTCTCTCTATCTCTCATCATCACACCATCACTATCGAGATCTATTCACACTAATTGTTGAAGAGTATTAGAGAATTTTTTATTTTTTATTTTTATAAACCATTATTCCCCCCCATTCCCACTGGTGCTGGTGTAATCTCTCTTTCATCTACCAATTTATTTTGTTCCATTGGTGTTTCAAAAATTTTATACATGATTGTGATAAATATTTGAACACATTAATTAGGAAAATGAAACCTAGTGTGTTTTTTAAATTTATAAAACCTTTTATTATAAAAAAATCAATGTTAATTCATGTTCTTTAACACCGAGTTTCATCATGCTATAATATAAGTAAAATTATATATCTTTAACTATATATTATCATTGATAATTGTAATATTTCAAAAAGTACTCTAAATTTTAATAAATTATAAATATTCGCAAATTAACTTTGTGAAAAATTAACCCATCATTATTTATAAATATGTTTTCTATATTATAGCATTCATTTTCATCTCTATCATTAATCTAGTTGGTATAATATTATAGAATCAACCTAATATAAACTTGTGTATTCCAAATCATGATGCATATAACCAACAATTCTTGAGTTCGATTCTTCTATGACATTATATTCTATGACTGGTTGTAAATAAGAGAAATGATAGGAAAATGATATGATGAATAAATGATCTAGGAACAGTAAAAGAAATGGGGTGTTGTTCCTATTTTAAATAGTTCTATATAAACATGATAGAACTATCATAAATCTGTTAATATAATCATCCCAAAATATTTATAATTAAAAAAATTAAATACAAAAATACATTGAGTAGTTTTTTTATAATATGATTTTAGCTAATTATTGACACTACTAATCTGATCCCTAATAATCTTAAATTTTTCATTACATCAAGAATAAAAAAATTATTCGTCTACAGATTTCCACACTTGTTCGATAGATATCCAATACATTTTCTATATCCTCGATGTTAGCATGAGGGAGTCAAGTGCATTAAATAATTCATTCCTCATCCTATGTGTATATATTTTGTTTTAAATATATAGAAAATGAAAAAATATTAGGGAAATTATATTTAATTCTCTCTTTAAGGATTGATAGGAATATTATAAAAAATTAATTTAAGCACAACAAAATGAACTTATTCTTTAATTTATTTTTAAATTAAAACTCATAATAATATCATAGTAGTTTCATTCTTTTATTTTAATCTAAATAAGAACCTCGCATCACCTCACCAAATAATAAATATTTATTCATATTTTTTAAAGTTTAATATTTGTCTAATATAATTTCTTAAAATAAATAAATTATTTCTTTATTTTAAATGATATAAAATTTGTCACTCAGACCATTAACTAGGTTCAAATTCTCCAATAAAATTTTCTTGATGTTGAACACCAAAATAATTTTGTATGTTCAATAAAATAAATATATTCACTTATATTATGTATAAATAAATATTATATTAATTCATTTTGTTAATAAATAAATATTATATTCACTTTTCATTATCAACATTAATTATTATTCAAGGAAAAGTACACGGCCTCATGAGGAAAGCAAGGGAAAGAAAAGAACCAAAGCAAGCCAAGCCCTAGGGGGCCTAGAGTAGTGGAGACCAAGGGAATCCCATCATATCAAATATACCACTTCTGGTTTAAGGATAGTAATTTTAGGGAGACATGTGACACTGGACCCATGATCTTCCAGAGAATCCAGATGATCAGCTACTGTATTTCCCTCACGCCAGGTGTGGGTGACATATATTCTCTTTTTGAGAAGGGTATTAAATTTCCTAATGATATGTTAAACTGGCCATGGGATGGATCATCTTCCATGATGAGATTCATGAATAATAATAGAGTTATTTTCCACTTGTGTAAGTACCATGTTCTTCGGGTTTTAATGATTGAGGCCGGTAAGAACTGCATTCATCTCCACCTAAAGTGAGGTTCCACTACCATAATGATCTATGAAATACAAGTGGACACTTCTCCCAGTATCGTGTACCACCCCTCCTCCACACATTTCACACAAAAAATAGGATCCATTTGTATTAAACTTGAGGAAATTTGATGTGGGAGCCATTGAATCCAATGTCCATGCTTCTAGGGAGTAGAAGGCAGGTCCAGGCACGAGCTGGATTGAAAAGGATGCAGAGAAGGGGCCTCCCACCAGTTCAAAATATGTGTGACACTGTCTACTATAAGAACATTAATTATCATTATAATAGACCTACCTATGGAGAGGGACCCCTCATTTATATTCTTTTTTCTCTCTTTCCATATACACCAATAGCCTATACTCTGAATAACATATTGTGTTAATTATTCCAAGCCTAAATCAGTCACCCCCTGAAACCATTAATCCAAGAATGAATCATCAAGAAGTGAAGTGGATGAGAGTGGTATGAAGGTACCAAATAATATCCAAAAATCTTGGGCCCATTCTCATTAAAATAATATGTTGTCTGTTCTTTCTTCCCACTTGTCTTTACAGTAGTAGAAACTTGATGCGAGACTAATACCAACTTTTTTTAATGTTTTCATCATTTGGTACTACATGGTGTCATATACTACATAAAATAAAATCATATTTTTCTAGAATCCTATTTCACCACATAATCTTGTTCCATCTATCATGAGGATCCTGTTGTGAAGATAGTCTTGGAATGTCCTCAAGATAAAAGTTCCCTGAGTTAGACGGGGTGAACACACATCTATCCAGATCTACATTAATGGTTATCAAGTCAAATATTTCTTATTAGATCTTTTAAAATACTTCCCTGATGAAGTTCTGGTACAGGATTTCCTCCTTGAAAGAGATTGATGGGGGAAGGACACCCCAGATACCCAATCATAGATCATGACCAGTTCTAAAACCTGAAGATAATTTTACCTTCTCCCATAATCCAATGAGCATGATTTTGAAGAGTCGGAATGGGGTGGGGATCCTGGACCAAATGGGTCCTCGTATGCTAACATCATCAATATCTCTGTCATAGTTATGAGACATAGACTCCCCCCCTAGAGTGTTTATCCCTCAGTCACTTCCCATGCTAGTTTCGAGTGAATACATTTAATAGTGTTCCCCAAGATTCTCTTGTTAATACCACCATCATGAATGGGGAATGAAAAACTCTCCCACAATATCCAATGCCTCTTGACTTCGGGAAGTGCATCCCAAATAAAACCATATAATACCTTTTCAATAGCATTGAAAACACCTTTTGGTACTTAGGTAATAGCCAATTCATGCACCAGAATTGCAGACAGTACAATGTTCACTAGAGAAATACGTCCCCCAATTTATAGGAGATGATATTTGTAGTTAAGAACGCACCCCATGATTGTACTCAACACATAGTCAAAATCTCTAATGCACATTCGACCTGAAGATATGGGACTGATAAGGTACTCTATTGGGAAAGTACATCACTGCATGTCCAATATGATGCACTGGTGTGTGGCCTAGTTTGGAGAACACTTATTTGATATATATAAGTTTCTCTTGGAGTTTTGATCTACTACCGACTCTTAAAGTAGTACTCCTCCAGAATCCTATTGATTTCATGTGCAGACCTCTTTCAAGCATTTTAGAAGATATGTGTGTCATCTATGAACATCAAGTGAGGGATGGATGAAATTCTATATTTTTTTCTGCAAGGCATAATTATACCACCCAAGATCCCTTTGTTAATAAGGTGGTTGAGTGCATCTTGAATTAGGATGAAAATACTTGGGTAGATAGGGTCTCGTTGTCGTAGTCTGTATACTGATTTGATGAAGTCGTGAGTTCTAACCATGAAGGTAAAATCCATCTACAAAGAGAGAAAACATTTTAAGATGATATCCAATGCCTTGGGAGACATGCCCATACTGGTCTAGACCCTGTTAATGAACCCATATTCAATCAAATTATATGCCTTATTCATGCCCAATTTCATTTCTGGAATAGTGTTGTGGGTCTTACTGTTGATATATCTTAGTGGTTCTTGCGCTGGTGTAATAGATCCATGTATGGATCGACCCCCCAAAAATATGTTTTTCACAATAGATATCCATTGGGGAAGGAGCATCGACATCATCATATTGATTTTTCTTGAAATTATATTATAGGGGATATTTCACATACTAACAGGCCTATAATGAGAGAGACGAGGAGTCCTTAACCTTTGTAATGAGCACAAGGGTCGTAGAACTTGCATCCCATGGTATGTATCCACCACAAAAGTAGTCATGTATAGCTGAAACGATGTCACCCTTAACCACCTCCCACGAACCTCTATAGAACAAACCAGGGGAGCATTCAGGCCCTGGCTCACTCTTTGAATTAAGGATAAGCACGACCGCATGAATATCATCTTCTCTAAGGATCGTCTATAGAATATTGTTGTACTGTGAGATACACCATTGGAGATTACTTACCAAAACTCTCCACTCTCCATTGGGTACCCATTGTACATCCTCACATTCGGGCCTTCAAGAAGATATTTAAATAAAGAAAGTAAATTTCCACCATCTTCATCTCTATCATCCATGTAGGTTCCATCCTTACAGATGATATTGGGTTTTATAGGATGTATTTTATCCTTAATACTTGTGTGGAAGTAAGTTGTGTTCTTGTCTCCCTCATGCAGCCATTTGATCCTTGAGCTTTCCCAGACCTTATGTTACTATCTGAGGATAATTTTTGACAACCTTTTTTTATTTTCCACAAGGTTGTTGAACATTGTTTCATTCTAAAGTTCCTCAACGATGCCTTCTATACACTCAATATCCTTTTTAGGGTGTCTATATGGTCGACATGAGTGAGATATCTAGCCCATGTCTAGATCCCCTACTTCAGTCTCCTAATATTTTTATAGATATCCACCCATGTGTTCCCCCATATTATTCCCCCCTATGATGATCAAACCTGCTATATATAGTCCATGTTATGAGTCCAATGGGTGTGGAACATGAATCTTTCATGAGGCTCCTACTTGGGAGAGAGATAGACCAACAACAGAGAGTGGTCATAAATAACACAATCCAGATGATTTATCTTTGCATTTGGAAACATAGTGATGGAGTGCATGTTATATAGTCATCGATCTAGATATATCCAATAGTGTATGTCCCCCTTTTTATTATTAAATCTTTTGTAGAGGTCCCCAGTGTACCCTAAATCCAACTGGGCCTCACATTCCATGTGCTGGATGGAATCCATTTTATCCCATTGAGGGAATGTGACTTTTCCATTATTCTCCTCTAATTCAGCCATGATGTTGAAGTACTGACCTATTATCCATGGAACCACTATTGGGTGGGACATAATAAGCTCCTGCCACAATTATTCCCTCATTTGGTTATCGTGGGTGCCATAAACAAAGGACACATAAAGGTTACTCGTACCCATCTTTAGCCTCATAAAGATGAATTGGTCACCCACTTAGATAAACTCTTTTGATATGTCCCTTATCTAGATGATCTAGATATGACGTTTTGTAGGGTTAGCATGAATGGATGCATGCATACCTATTTTATGAGTGAACTGGTTTAATTTGGGAGGGGCCTTCTTATGTTCTAGGACAGTAGTAATATAAGACTTATTCTTCTTGATTTCTAATACTAGGAAGTATATTTTAACTCAAGCAATGAGGCCATGGGAATTCCATATGATGATATTTCACATAATTTAGGGTAAAAACTGGCTTTGGACCTTGTCACCTTGGCCCCCTTTTAGAGGGAGGAAGAGAACTCCCGATTCCAATGTAGCTTGCGCTTTGATTTCAATCATGTGTAAATGTATGAGCTCAAGTCTAAGGGATTTGAAGATGGATAAGGCATGCAAGAATGAACTTTGAGGGGTTTTACATGCTATCCACTTGAAGAAGACATTAACTTAGAAGATAATCCATACACCAAGGCTGAGGAAGGACCAGGATCACCACTTTGGATAGCATCCCCCAAAGCCTTGACAGACGCTCCTTCTTAATGGGGGAATGTTGATCCCCTTGTGCACCACTCATGGGAATATTAGAATCACTAGGAATTGTCTCTACACTGGGGATGTGTAGAAGAGAGTAATCATTACATGGGATCCTTAGTAAGAGTTCCAACATGACTCCTTTGAACAAGAACTGTTGGGGGATAAGGGCTCGTGCGAAGACAAATGACATCCACAAGGAGAGACCCGTTGGACACTTGGAACCACCCCCAATGCTAGGTTAGAATATGAAACACCAGAATTATGGTGGTCCAGGTTGGGAACACATGTAGGTGAAGGCAGACCTGGAAGGATGGGCATGCTCGGGGACCCATAAACTCCAACATTTATGTTTTACCTCCACCCATGAGGGGGGAAACAACACTTCCCGGAGCACCTATGGAAGCTTGTTGATGGAATCCAGGGGTATGTTCTCTACACACCTACAAGGAGGGAACCTAGAAAATTCAAGAGGGTAAAAAACTAGGTAACATGGGATATACAATATATTGGGACCATTCGACTGATCCCTACACCTTCAGGAAAATCCTATCCAGGGGAGGAGAGGATAGGTCGAGCTCAAGATATATTTGTGCCAAAGACATATCCTTGTCGCTTCGAGTGAGATCATCTGCACAGAGAAATCATTATAAAGAGTCCCCAATAGCCATTAGGAAGGAAACATTATAGAAGGGGTGACAGATACCTTGGATATTGATCCACATCGCTACCTTATTTTTTTTATTCCCCTTCTTTATGTCTATCGACCACCTCGTCAAGTTGAAATGACATCAACCTAAAAACTAAGGAGATCTACACAAAGCATGGATGAAGTCCAATCCTAATAGAAAGACCATGCAGTAGGAGAGGCGTTGAACAACAGAGATATGAGAAGCTTCCTACAGTCCCTAGGACTCCACATACCTCTTTATGGTCTAGAGAGAAGGTTTCTCATATCCAAAGCAGGCCATGAGGGTCTATTTTTTTCCAAAAAAAACCTCATCAAAGGCCCCCACCCTTACCAATAAGGATAGGCTGGAACCTTCCCTCGACACTCAGGAAGCCACTAAATAATCTGCTGGGAAATAGGGTTGCCGAGGTACTCACAATGGGAATACCGGTCACCATCATAGATAAAATTATATTTCAGATAAATGATAATGTTAACATTTATATAAACACAACTATGTAATATAATCTATTGGTTAATTTACATATGATTAAGTAGGATTCATACATTCATTATCTTCCTTTTTACATGATTTAACATTCATTGAATTACTGTGATAAACATGTTTATAAACTACCATGCCCATATTTTATTGATAATACACATCCATAATAATCAATTAGTTGAAGATATCTTCTTCCATAACCTTAAAGAGACAAATTATATCTTGTGAATTCAATAAATTTTATGTTAGTTAGGAAACACCTGATGTAAGATATTTTTAACAAGTAAATAGACCATTATTTTTTTCATGCATCTAAATATGAATATAATGAAACAAATTAATAATTATATCAGATTTATGGTCTAATTGACATCATTTTAAATATGAGAATGTAATGATACATTAGTTATGTGGTTCTCCTATTGTTTGTTTTTTCCTCATGAATTCCCTTATTATAGTTCATAAAGTGTTTACATCATGAGAAGAAGTCTCAATGATTATGAGCTTTTAGCACCTAATTGTAAAACATTCCTTTTTCATATTGGACTATTGTATCTATACAATAGGACATAGTTTTAACAAGAATATAATTTTATCTCAAGGTTCATATTATGTCAAGGACTTTTTTTGATTTTTCAATAAAATAAATTTTTAAAGGAAATTAATAGATAAATAATTCATAATTAAATTCAATGTGTGATAATAATATAACATGAATAACACAATACATGCATTGATAATCTCAAATGAAAGAAAATGTTGATTTTTATGGAAATAACTACAATAATATCTCACATTCACTAGATAAAATTAAAAATATTACGCAATTTTTTAACTCTCTCATGATAATAAATATTTTATTGAGGTGTAGATTTATTTACTAGAAATCCCAAATTTTACCCTATAGTTATACTGTTTACTAAAAAATTAGCTCTTTCAGCATAAAAACCCTCTGGAGAGATGATATTTCAAAAATATGTGCATATTTCTTCATTAGCTTTATTAGAATCTATGATACACTGATATTTTTTAGATTCCACAACCATATAATTGCACTATCATCATACTAATGGTGATATCAAATCAAACTAATCAAATTAAAAACACACATCTATGTATCCTATCAGAACTAGTTCCTTATTTTATCTATATACCAATAACATATACTCTATAAAAATATAGTACCTTAGGATTGTTTTAATTACTATATGATATATGTCTGCTATATTTACTAGTACATATCATGATATAAATGATCAATCCAATATTAAAGAGAAAAGGAATCTACTCATGTTATATGCCAGGTGACGTGGGCCATAAATAACTATTGGTTTCTATATATGGTGTATTTCAATACTTCAGAAATTTATATTATTTTACATAATATAAAAACCTTCTAAGATCATATATTTCGATCATGGTCCATAAAATATATGTTTTCTCAATATTTTTATATGAAAGAATATTTTTTTATCCGATTTTAACTAAATATAAGATCGGCATCTCATTTTCATTATATTTCATATATATATATCACTAGGAAAACTATAGAGATCCCACAAAACATTATAGACACTATGCTCACATTAAATTTTAATATAATCAAATTCTTATATATAATTTTTAACTGTAATATTCCATCATTTTAATTATTTCTTGAATCCATAAATTAATTTATTTTTGGAAAATCATAATCATTTTAAGATTCCAATACATGTAAATTTATAATGGATTTTATCATAGTTACTGTGGAATAACTTTATTCATAGTCAATTCCATGAAATTTATAGAAATAATTAACAACTAATAATGCCATATAGGTACAAAATTTACCATATATGTTCATTTTATTTTTAATACCCATTTTCTCAAAATGGTATTAACTTAGAGGAATGTATTAACAAGATACAAACATTGTTTACATGGAATATATTAATGAAAAAATGGGACCTCATATCTTAGAAATCATTGAATTATTTATTTAATCCTTTTATTATAAGGATTATTTACCCTTCATATTCAATGTTTCAACTTTCTCTCTAATAACAAAATAATATATGTGCTTTCATAACTTTCATAGTCAACTTATACAATACTTGTTTCAATAGAACAACTTCTTCCTCTAGGTCTTTTGAAATTTTTTCCATGAAATACCATGTACTTATTGATCCTTTTTTATTATTATACCTTTATTTTATTTATATATATATACCCTATTTCTACAAATATATTCTATCAATTGATTATAACCATTATCTCAATGGGGTATGTTTTGTTATTTATTAATATGTGTGGGTATTAACAACACTCTTAAAAGCATGGAGAGACTATTATATAACATTAAACTACTGAAATAAAAGTCATCTACTCAGGGATAGGATTTTTTTAATTCACCAATTCATCTATACAAAATAGCTTGCAAACAAAAATTAAAATTCTTGTTATATAAAATATGGTTCATCAATAAAAGAAAAAATGTTTTTGGTATTTTTTTAAGAAACTATGTGCTATTGTAGATTAAAAATAATAATTATAGTAAACAAAAAAACTATTTAGAATGTGTAGAGAAATTTAGGTAGTAGATTATTTTAAATAAAATGAAATAGTGATATTTTATTGTATGATATCCCTCAAGTCATAACATGTGATATACATGTGATAAAAATCATATACTATGATATTTCTATATCAAAAAATGAATCGATATTCCACTATCATCCTCTATCGTAGTGTATGATGGGATTAGAATATTGGATGTTAGTAAATGGACACTCTCATATCTTCCACAAGGTTTATATTTGATTATGAATTAATGGGTTGATTTATTTATGTAATTAAAATTTATTTAAAACATTAAAACAATTAAACTCTAACGAGAATATGATATTGTAACACATTTTGGCTATAATGAAGTGACAACTAGAACTATACTCCCTTCATTGAATAGAGGGAGTATATATAAAGGAATGTGATCCCCATGTTGGTGTGATAAAACATTTTATAACAAAATATAAATATATCTTCTTCCTTGTTCTCCTTTTATCCACACATAGATTGTGTTAGTACACCGTTGGAGATCATGGAGTCAAAATATCATGAATGGGGGTTATGATTGGTAGTTCCATCCCATTATAGATGAGATTGGATTGATTATTCTAGGTTATTATGATCAAGTAAACATTTTTTAGACTAATAGATAGGAAAAATTATAAATTTAAGTTACACCTATAGTTTATATTATTCATTTTATAAGTGGGTTATATTAATGATAGATTAGGAATTATAATGGATTATATTCCATTTATTTCATCATATAATGATAATCAAAAACCCATAAGTGGTATCAGAGAAAAATTCATCAACAAATAAATATATTCTATCACTAATTTCATAAAGAACGTGTATATCATAATCTACCAGAGGTCATATCATAGAATATGATATGTCCTCGGTAAATTGCAGCCATTATATCCTACAGATTATGGTATAAGATATCATAATTATATTTTTCTACGTATTAGTGTGTGGCCAATTTATATCTTAAGGTATGATATATAGTAGTTGTTTTTTGTTTCATAAACTACGATATAGGCGATATTATAGGATATGACTAAATCAAAGGTTACATTAAAATAGATCAACGAGTCAAACATATGATAGAACATATGTTATAGACTATAAATACTGTAAATGTAAAAGGAATTTTTTTTTCTTTGTGTGACATTTAATTTTATGTATTTATTAACCAACAAATTAAGTTATTAAATTTTCTGTATTTTTACTCCTATATATGTGAAACCTCATATATTAGAGTCTTCCCTTTGATAAAAAAACAAAAAATGGTAATAAAGGGATAATATCAGTCTCTATCACCAATTTTAAGGGTAAATACCCTTTTATCTATCTTAAAATATGATATATTTAAAATTTTACTATTTGTATATAATTTCTTAAAGGTTATAATTTATTTATGAATAAAATCTATTAGTTATTATAAATAGAATATTTTCATTCCTAATAATAATATGTTATGTTTATATTTATATCTAATTCTTAAAAAATATATAAAATCTCAATTTATTTGTTTATTATTTTTTAATATTTATGTTTATCAAATGTTTATAAAAAATAAATATTTCATATTCTTTAATTTAACTATGTAATTAATTATTATAAATTTTTAACCCATGAATTTCATGCTAGGTATTACAATATATGATTTAGTTTTGGTATAACTTGACCACTCTTTATAATTAATCTTATTAGATAGAATTTATTTGTTGAATATAGTTTTAAACATTTTGTGTGAAAGTGGTGAATTGGATTATATCTTAATTAAAGAATCCCTATGTAGAGGGACTTTATGTTGGAATTCCCACTAGCCTAAATAATTATGCATTGTTTTAAAATGGATGGGATTGGCTATATTTGAATATTAACATAATCATGTAGAGATTACCAATACCGTATAATTATAAACACTTAAAACAAAAATATATATATCTTCTACACTTGATACATTCATTTATGTTTGAATATATTTTCCTTATGATTATTGGATAAGTAACATAAATTGTGGGTAGTTTAAATAGTTACAAATCAATACGATTTTAAAATATTAATTTAGTGGTTGGAATAGGGATTTAAATTATAAATTGTTTGAACCATGAATAAATAACGGAAAAAAAGATGTGATAATATAAATTTCATTTGATATAATAGTTATAAATTTAATATTCATGTGTTTTATATTTAATTTTGGATACTTTGAAAAAAAACCACAAATAGAGGGTGTGCGATTCCTTCCAAAGAATACACATATTGAGACCATGATCATCCAACAAGGTAGGTTCTTACAAAGAAGAGTGTCCATTTATTATCTTATATAAATCGTGTTATACCTGACAGTTAGGTAACTAAATCCCACTATGATCTTTGGGTGACACTTGGATAGGAAATACTATGAGTAATGATACTATAGGAAATAAGTTGATATTATATCCATATGATGGATTAGGTAAAAAAATTTTCTGTTCAACTACCCAAGATTCATATATGATATGATTAGGATGATTCCCTACTTAGATAACAAAATAGTGATAGGAATTATAAATTACACTCATTTCTTAGTGAAATGTGGTACTTTTATCACTAAATGTATATGATATATGTGGTCATCATTTATGGTTATAGTACATTCATTGATAGTATTTAATGAAAAGATAATAAACATTATTCCTACCTATAGATATGTATTTGTTGTAGATTATGGCTTGAATCATGTTAATAATTTTGAGATATCTTTTATGGATGACCTATAAAAATATTCTAGATTGGTATTTGAGTTTGAAAATTCTTCTCAAAGTGAATAATTTTGAGCATATAAATGTGAATGTTGTAGAGATAAATTTATCATTCTCTAAATCATTATTATTAGATACCTAGTAAGAATCACACATTTTTTATAATAAGAATATAATTTGATATAAAAGATAATTAAAAATGGTAAATTAGAACTATGTGTTGGAAATGGAAGAAAATTTTCTAAATTAAAAGTTAGCAGTTATGATATATGTATACCCAATGGGATAGATTAGAAATTAGAGAAATGTTATTTTTTCCATCATAAATAGAAGTTTTATTTTTATATATTGTTTAGAGAAGAAGATATTTTTAATAATTATTAAGAATAGTATATATATATATATATAATTTTTTATATCATAACGAATATAGTTAATGGTTTAAATATTTTGGATTTGAATAATCCTATCTATAACATTTTAAATAAGGTCAAGGATAATAATATCCACATCTACCATTGGCATTATTACCTTGCACATATAAATGAGAAATAAATACATAGACTTTATTGGTATGGATTTTTTGAACCATTTGATAATGAATGAATTTAAAATAATGAATCTTTTTTTATTTAGAAAAATGAATAAATAATGTTTTACTGGAAAGGTTAAAATGGATAATTGATTATTTGATATCATAGGTAGTGATGTAAGTTAAATAATGAATATGAAATTATGTGGTAAAATTTGGTACTTCATAAACCTTACCAGCGACTTTCGTCAACATGGTTATATGTTTTTGATGAGACACAAGCATACAAATTTTGAAAAGTTAAAATATATAAAAAATTATTGAGAGTATATGATCAAATATTGATGGTAAATACTTGAACATGGAATTACATGATCATATTTTTTTAACCACTTCATGATATTTTCAATGTTGAGAGGTGGTGAATCCATATTGGGGAATTTTTATACGTATTGATACTTTTGATCCCTTTTCCTCTTAGACTAGTTTGGATATTGATTTTTTCTCTTATGTTTTCATTTTTTTTTAAAAAATTAGATGATAGAGAGTACAATATAACACATAATGTTTTTTCCAAGGTCCTCTACCCAATATGGGTTTCTAGTACATGATATATATAGTGATGACCAATTCACATTTTCTTCAATATAATGAGGTATCAATTATATTGGGTTGGATTGAAAATAAAATTGAACCTAAGTGTGGTTCCCTATAAATTATGAGGGCATAGAAAAAAATCCTTACTCCCTAGAATGGTGAATCCCTAGTCAAACTGAAACTCCTTAATGAATCTTTATACTACCTGAATAGATGATATTCAACTTATTCAATTGAATTGAACACCAATTAAGTATTCCTATAGATTTGAATTTTTTTGAATGTCATAGAAGAGTCTTTAATTCTTCCCCTTCTCTTACATACAAGAACCTGGTAATGAACTCTTCTTCTTCTTCTCTTGTATGAACATTGGTGCACACAACCTTCTTCCTATTCTCATTAGTAAAATCGAATAATTTTTTTCTTATGAAGGTGAAAGTCATATTCTTCTCCTATTCTACTTTTACGACATTAGATGTAGGATCAATTTATAATGTATGACACCTAGAACACATATAAACTTATATATTCTTCTTCTTATTGTGCATCAGAACTCCATAGCAGTCTTATATTTTCTTATTTTTTATCTTCACCTTCTTCTATTATTCATATTAAATGCATATGGTATACAATTTTTATCTTACTTTTGGATTCAACACACTATAGTTGTATATTAATTATAAACATTGAGATATTTCTCCTTCATCTTAAAATAAAAATATTCTATTTTTAATAATAGTGTTGAATCACTCTTATATCTTATTCTTCAATATTGTTTGTTCAATTATACTTTATCGATTACCATGTGTCTAGTACCTATATTTCTGATACATGTTCATATGAAAAATTTCTTTCAAGTATATGTTTATCTAATATATTCAACATTTGATACTTGTTCATTTATTACATGTAAATCATTTGATAGTTATGCTTATTATTTTTTATCATTTGATATATATTTTTATAAAATTCATTGATCATATAATACATGTTTGTATAATATTTTTTCATTTGATACATATTTGTAAAAAATCATATTCCACATCTAATAAATATTAACTTTATCCCTCATGTCTAGTACTAATCTATTTGAAACTCTCTCTTAGGATCTCCTATATTAAGAACCATGTGTCTAATACTTCCACTAAAATTAAATTTTATAATGCTTCCAAGTAAACAACTTAAAATTTTCAATAATAATCTATTATACACAATGCACTTAATCCCAATTATATATCCAAAGGATATAATTTCACTAAAAAAAGTTGCCATGACCTGTCCTCGGGGCCCGTGCCATGACTACCCCAAGCCCACCTTCCATAGGCCAGGGGATGGCGACTAGCACCAAAGGCATAAATCCTGATAAAAGGGAAGGAATTTATTTTATATATGTAAAGAAACACAACAAAGTACACAAGATGAAGTAAACACTAAGTAAACTGAGTAAAAAAGTAATTGCTGGAAAGTAAATGGGCTAGAATAAAAACCCAACTAAAAGTACTGTACAACAGAAGACAAAGTGCGGCAGCAGTAAAGTAAATCAGCAACCACCGTGTCGTCCTCCGGCTATCTCACCTAAAGGGTGGGTACAGATGGTCACCTCAGCTCCTCGGGTTTTTCCTTTTGTTATGTGTATGTCCCGCCTGATATTCCACTTCTGGATACCGTCCCACTCCACAAGACTCAACCACGATCAGCGTTGTCTATCGTCTGCAACCAACACAATGTAGTGTGGGCATAGCCCGTGTAGGGGTTAGAATACGATACTCAGTAGGGACCCTGAGACCCCAGAAGGTCTCCCAGAATCCACAAAGGATAAACCACAAAGGAAAGATAGAAACACGAAGTATCAACGAACTCTACTTAGGTATATGCCCATACATATACCTAAGTCATCAATTCCAGTTCGGCTCTAACTCACGAGCCCAAACACAACACAATCCACATAGGAAAGCACAACCTAGTCCACATATGAAAGAAGTCAATCAAATTAATGATATTTACTGAAGATCAAGACTTATCTCACACATGTATACTACTCATGAAGAGGGGTCGAGATGATAGATATAGCCTCTAAATCATCTCCCCTACCGAACCCACGTAGGATCCAAGTACAGAAGTTGTTGCTTCAGAACCCACATAGGATCCTAGTTCAGTATCCATCGCTGCCAAACCCACGTAGGATCCAAGTACAGTAGCCATCACTACCGAACCCACGGAGGATCCAAGTACAGTCTTCCTCACTGTCGAACCCACGTAGGATCCAAGTACTGTTGTCATCGTCGTCGCGGTCGCAGCCAGCTCTAGGGTTCTCGCACACAGCTCGCTCGATTCTAGGAGGGTCCACTCCATGAGCCAAGAGGGGTGATACATCAACCGTCATGAAGTCCAAATTTGATGTATCACAAAGTTCCATCTCGTCATTAGGATTTCAATGTGACAGACAGCGCGTCCATCGGACGCCCGGTCTGAGAGATATTGGATTTTCCGTCCGAGGGGCCCTGTTGGTTTTTAAGATAAAACCAAACTGAACATACTCCAACTGCATCCAAACCCCAAGTGGAGTAATCAAAAATAATCATCTCACTAAGAGTAATTCAATATATTTGATGGCATGTCAATCGGACGTCCAATCCTTAAGTTATAAGCGTTTCTGCTCCAAGGGCCCAGTTGGTTTCGGGTTCGAACCAAGACGTCCATACCCAAACATTAACAAAATCTCGATTTTAATATACTGAAATGGCCGTCCCGATCCAAGGATCCCCACGCAACTGACGGTGGGTCAATTGGAGGTCTGTAGCCCAAGATATGGGCATTTGAACGAACCTGGTCCGAAAATATGGGGTCTGGGCCCGGTCTGACCCGGCCCAAAACCCCCTGGGTTGGCCCGAGCCGGGTCGACCCAACCTTGGTCCAGGTCCAACCCAAATGGGTGTGGCCCGGCCCAGCCGGTGTGGCCCGGCTCAAAAGCCAGCCGCGGCTCGGCGCTGGCCGAGCAGGGCGCGAGGGGCGCGCCCCTCGTTTCTGGAAACAGCGGACCCTGTGGGGTCCGCCCTAGATACTGGTTGGGGGGGTTAAACCCCCCAGTTCCTTGGTAACGGCTGGCCTTTTTGGCCGGCCGGTTGATCCACCACAGGACCCTTCAGGGTCCCGCCTCTTGGAGATGTCGGCGATCGGTTGTCTGGCCACCCCTGCCTGGTCTATCGCGGCCTAAGGCCGCGACTAGTCTCACTGGCGCGGCGCGACGGTGCCGTGCCCCACCACCACGGCTCGCTCCTGGCCTCATCCTCCATTGGCCTCACCGGCGCGGCGTGATAGCGCTGCTCACCACCACTGCGGCCCGCTCCGGCCACAGACCTCTTCGTCCCCGCATGGTGCAACGACACCGCGCCGCCCTTGCCACAACAATCAATGAAGAACAACAAGAAGAAAGGGGAGGAGAATCAGCCGTGTTTTTGCGGTCCGATCTCCTCCTATTACGACAATAAAGTTCATCCAATTCTTTAACAATGAATGATGATGATTAAACTTGAACAAAAGAATTAACCCCTACCTCTACAATCGATGTCGTTTGCCAGGCGTCGCGGAAGACGGCGTCGCGGGGTGAGGTTTTGAAGATGGCGTTGACGTGCGTCCAAGGAGGAAACAGAGTCTCCACACTAGTTGCAGAGTGAAGAAGGAAAGGTACGTTGTCTCTCTTTGTGGTGATGTAATTCTTCATTGGAGAGGAGACGTTCTTCGCGGGAGGATGAAGTTCTTCAAATAAAAACTAGAGTTTTCCCCAAATCCTCCTCAAACAACAATTCTAACCAAAAATAAAATATGCCTCTCCTTATTTTATTTTACTTTACCATGCATTTCAAAAAATTTATATTCGAACACTTAGTTAAATTAATTGAAGAGGATTAATCAATTAATTTAGCATGTGTTGGCATGAATTAAAGTGGGAGAGGAGGAGTTACTTAATTAAGTTCAAGGGTTTGCCAACATTAAACACAAGGAGTTAAATGGGGGGGTTTAGGGGGTTTTAGGGAATGTGAAGGGCGGGGGCTCATGTGGGCCCCACCTCACATTTATCCTCACAAGGGTAGTTAGGATGATAGTGGGTCCCACCCAAACTCCCCCATGTAGGATAAAACCACCTTAGTTGGAAATAAAACTGTACCACAATTTTATTCACTATTAGTTTAAACCACTTTTTTTAACAACTCCTCCCAAGCAAACGCATGTTCGGTAAAGGTCCTCCACAGAAATTACCGGCGTTGTGGTTTCATCGGTTCCCTTAGATTTTATTTCTGAGTACCGGTTCAGAAGATATAAAAACCTGCTCGTTCGCTCACTGAACATACCCGAGCTAAACATCGGGAATTGCTTCTGGGAACACCTGGCCTCAGAATCATGTTCCATCAGAAACTGCATAGTCGTAAAATCCCAAAGAATTTAAGAAAAAAAATTCCTTGAAATTTAAGAGTCTTTACATTACTTTCAACATAGGGATTTATGTCCTCGTAAAGCTATATCACAAACTAGGGAAACAAATGAGGATATTGTGCATGAATCTGAGCCTCCCACTCTCATGTGCTCTCCTGGAGGATCCCGTTCTGCCACCTGATGTGCACTAGAGGAATCGACCGTCCATGTAGGACCCGATCCTGTTGATCCTCGATCTCCACTGGGACCTCTATAAATGTCGCCTCGTCATCGATGTCCAGCTCTCTGTGATTGATGATATGTGTCGGGTCGTGCACATATCTCCTTAGATGAGGTATGTGGAAGACGTCATGCACCCGGTGCAACTGAGGTGGAAGAGCCAGGTGGTAATCCACCTCACCTATCCTGTTGAGAACCTAGAATGGTCCGATGAAGAGTGGACATAAATTGACGTCCCATCCAAATCTCTGTAATCCACGTTGAGATGAGACCCGTAAGAAAATGTGGTCACCATCCTCGAACTCTAGTGGTCTCCGCCTCCTATCAGCATAAGACTTCTGTCAGCAATGTGCAGTCCTCATCCGCTCCTGGATGATCTGTACTTTCTCCGTCGTCGCCTGGACCATCTCTATTCCTACAAGTTTTAACTCCCCAAGGTCATTCCAGCATAGAGGTGATTTGTAATTTTGGCCATACAATGCCTCGTATGGTGCCATCTCGATGGTCGAGTAGTATCTGTGGTTGTACGAAAACTCCACCAAAGGTAAGTGATCCTCCCAACTACGACCAAAGTCAAGGAAACATGCACGGAGCATGTCCTCGAGAGTCTGAATGGTCCTCCCTATATGGCCATCCATCTGAGGATGAAAGGCAGTGCTCAGGCGTAGCTACGTCCCAAATTCCTCCTGCAACCACTTCCAAAGCCGGGAAGTAAAGTAAGTGTCTCAATCGGATATGATAGACGATGTCACACCATGAAGCCGTACGATCTCTTGAAAGTAGAGGCATCCCAAGCTCTCCACTGAGACATGCTCTCTGATAGGTAGAAAGTGGGCCAACATGGTGAGTTGGTTGACGATCATACAGATGGATTCATGTCCTCTAGAAGTACATGGAAGTCCTGTCATGAAATCCATGGATATCCCGTCCCAATTCCACTCCGGGACCTCTAAGGGCTTCACTAAGCCTGCTAGTACCTGGTGCTCTGCCTTTACCTGATGGCAGGTGAGGCATTGTGAAATGAATTCTGCCACAACCTTCTTCATACCCGGCCACCAGTGTTGTCATCTAAGATCATGGTACATCTTCGCCACTCCTGGATATACCGTAAAAGGGGAAGTGTGAAACTTCCTCAGCACCTACTCCTGTAATATATCTAGTACCATGGTACATCCCCTGAAAAGGATGACATGATCTCCTCCATTAGAAAATCCATCAGGTGCATGTCCTATGGATATCTATGCACGTCGCATCTCACAGCCAACGTCCCCACACTATACCTCTTTGACCCACTAAAGTAGTGGAGGAGTGACTGTGAGTGACTATAGAAAGTCTGCTCCATCTCTATCCATGAAGGATAACTGCAACGTGGCTAGCTGCTCTGTCGCCTCTCCAAGTAGCTGAATGCCCACTCTCCTGCTGAGAGCATCAGCTACTACATTCCCATTCCCAGGAGTATAGACTATCTCAAAGTCATAGTCCTGGAGGAACTTGAGCCATCGCCGCTGTCTCAGGTTCAGGTCCTTCTGTGAAAAGATATACCTGAGACTCTGGTGGTCAGAGTAGACTGTAAAGCGCTCACCCATCAGATAGTGATGACACATCTTCAAGGCTAAGACCACTGATGCTAACTCCAGGTCATGGGTAGAGTAGTTCCGCTCGTGCTGCTTCAACTGTCGTGAACCATAAGCGGTCACTACCTGCTCCTGCATCCGGAAACACCCGAGTCTGGTCCCTGATTCATCGCAGTAAACTACGTACCATACACCCTCCTCTGGTAGCCTCAAGATGGGTGCACTGGTCAATATCTGTCTTAGCTCCTGGAAGATATGTTGACATCTATCTGACCACAAGAAGGGTTTCCCCTTAATCATCAAAGATTAAAGTGGTGCTAAAACTCTGGAGATGTCTGGTACAAATCTCCGATAGTACCCAGCCAGAACTATGAAACTTTGCACCTCTGTCACGCTCCTGGGTGGCTCCCAAGATAGTACTTCCTCGATCTTCACAGGATCCACCACAACTCCCGCCTCATAGATGACGTGCCCCAATAATTGGACCTCTCAAATCTAGAACTGACACTTCGAGAGCTTACCATAAATCTGGTGCTCTCGGAGTGTGTCCAGTACAACCTGTAAGTGGTAGGAGTGCTCCTCCTCAGTGGTCGAGTAAATCAATATGTCGTCGATGAAGACTACGACAAAACGATCGAGGTAAGGCTGGAAGATCCTATTCATGAGACCCATGAACACTGCTGGAGCATTGGTTATGCCAAAAGTCATAACCAAGAACTCATAGTGGCCATACCGACACCTGAAGGCCATCTTCTGCACATCCTGATCTTGAACTCTAAGCTGATGATAGCTTGACCTAAGGTCTAACGTCGAGAACCATCGAGCTCCCTTGAGCTGATAAAAGAGGTCATCAATCCTCGAAAGTGGATACTTTTTCTTCACGGTCACATGGTTCAGGAGATGGTAGTCAACACATAGTTGTAAGCCCCTATCCGCCTTCTTGGCGAACAAAATCGGAGAAGCCTAGTGTAAAACACTAGGTCAGATGAATCCCTTTCCCTGCAAGTCCTCCAGTTGTACCCGTAGCTCACGAAGCTCAGCGAGAGCCATCCGATATTCTGGAGTAGATATCAGGGATGTCATGGGGTAAATTTCAATATATAAGTCTACCTCTCTGCGAGGAGGTAGTCCCGGAACATCGTCAAGAAAAACGTCCACATACTGATCCACCACAACAGTAAAACTCGGACTCTGCACATCAACTGCTCCTAGGATGAGACTAGCCAACTAATGGGTAATCGGATTTCCTCTCCTCTGTGTGAGTCCATCCTGCACTGTAGAGGCTCCCTTCTTGCCGGTGAAGGTGAACCTTCTCCCATCTGTGCGGATACACTGCACCTTGCACCTAATAGAGTCGATCTGAGCATGGATTGTAGACAACCAATCCATGCCCTAGATGATATCGTAAGGCCTTGGCACCACTACAAGAAGATCTCAACCGAAGTTATTGACTCCTAGAGTAAGCTCACACTATCGGCACCCATGCGTAATCATCGAATCTGCTCCTGTAGGAGTCTCTAGCTGTAAGGATCGAGACAACGACTCTGTCGGAATCTCCGAGCTCCGAACAAGGGTAGCGGAAATGAAAGAATGACTCACTCTTGTGTCTATAAGAACTGTAGCAAGGGTGGAGTAGACACAGATAGTACCTCGAATCATCTCAGGTGCACCGTGGTCGTAAACCTCCACTGCCTGAAGTTGGGCCTACCTCTGTCCGCCAGCTCCCTGTGGTCAGGGTGGACCTCCTGGTGGTGGTGGTGGTGGTGGTAGAGCCTCAAAGCATCGCCCACCACCCACTGCTCAGCTAGATTCTCTACCTCGTCTTCCTGATCCCTACGGACCGCCACGGTCAAACCACTGCCTCTGCCTGGGTGGTCCCTCAACTGACTACTGCTCCTTTTCATGGAAAGTTGGGCAGTCACCAGCCATGTGGCCCTGCCCGCCGCATGCATAACACTGCCTACCTCTCGTATGACTGGCTCTACTGCGTGTTCCCCGCACCTCCAAACTAATATCCTTAGGTCTCCCACCTGATGGTCTAGTCTTCTTGGACCTCTGCGACATCTGTATACTACCAGCAGCAGAAGACTCCGCTACGTGTCGCCCTGCGGTAGGCCTCACTGCTAGTGTGGGCTCTGTAGGAAAGCCCTCTACAAGAAGGGCTCGCTCTAGTACTCTTGCCTAAGTCGGAATGATGAGGGAGATCATCGATGCCCTGATCTCATGCCTCAGTCCCTGCTCGAAGGTCCGGGCCAGGAAGAATGGGTCATGTACCATGTCCGTGGAGTAATGTAAGAGATTATTAAATCTCACCGATTATTGGGCTACTGACATGCTGCCCTGCCGCAGCTGTAGTAACTCCTGGATGCACACCGCACGGAGAGTGGCTGGAACGAACTCCGAGCAGAAGAGGCTCTCAATGTCTGTTCAAATTAATGATGCCTCGACGTGCACCTAGAGCATCAGGCTCCACCATCTAGCTGCTGCTGCATGAAGGAGACTCGCCTCAAGGATCACCATGAGGTTAGCTGGCATCCTTACTAATCTAAAAACTCGGATGATAGCTTCCATCCAATCCTCGGTTGCCTGAGGATCCGTCTCTCTGTGGAACCAGGGAGACCTCTAATGCTGAAACTCATGTATCGCACTCAGGTGACGTGCACTCTCATCTGCTAGGGATGGTGGCATCGGTGGCACGGTGGGTAGAGGTACCGCCAGTTCCTCCGATGTAATGGGGCCCTGCACTGGGGCCTCATCGCTTGGTGGGCTGCCATCTCGCACAAAGCTCGGAACCCTAGTTGGCTGCCATCGGGGGGCCATCCTGAAAAGAAACAAGTGTGCCATTGTTAATACAATATACCTGGTGAGCTGACACAAAGTAATCACAAAGAAACTTTTAAAACACACATGTAATCAATGTTTTCGTGCACTAAGTCAGAAATCAGTAGTCAGGGTCCTGGTGTATGGATACGTCGGCTGCCACACCAACACTGGACTCCCTGGACAAATAAACACACTCAATACCATTAACTCTATTGCTTCACAGAGATGAAATTATCAGAGTCCTAAGTTCTAAAGTAGAACCGACTCCTCTGATACCAATTTTTCATGACCCGTCCTCGGGGCCCA
Source organism: Viscum album (assembly GCA_963277665.1). Classification (NCBI taxonomy): domain Eukaryota; kingdom Viridiplantae; phylum Streptophyta; class Magnoliopsida; order Santalales; family Viscaceae; genus Viscum; species Viscum album. Next base: position 2,019,290,154 of record OY728156.1, read on the forward strand.
TTCCATGACTACCCCATGGCCGCCTTCCATAGGCCATGGGCTGGCGACTGGCACCAAAGGCGTAAATCCCGATAAAAGGGAAGGTATTTCTATTATATAAGTAAAGAAACACAATAGAGTACGCAAGATGAAGTAAACACTAAGTAAACTGAGTACAAAAGTAAGTGCTGGAAAGTAAATTTGATAGAATACAAACACAACTGAAAGTACAGTACAACAGAAAAGAAAGTGCGGTAGTAGTAAAGTAAATCAGCAAACACCGAGTCGTCCTCCGGCTATCTCACCTGAAGGGTGGGTACATATGGTCACCTCAGCTCCTCGGGTCCGTCCGTCCGCTCCATGTACATCTTGCCTGATAGTGCACTTCCGGATACCATCCCGCTCCACAAGCCTCAACCACGATCAGTGTTGTCCGTCGTCTGCAACCAACACAACGTAGTGCGGGCATAACCCATTCAGGGGTGATTATACGATACTCAGTAGGGACCCCATGACCCCCGAAGGTCTCCCAGAATCCACAAAGTATAAACCACAAAAGAAAGATAGAAACACAAAGTATCAACAAACTCTACTTATGTATATGTCCATACATATACCTAAGTCATCAATTCCAGTTCGGCTCCAACTCACGAGCCCAAGCACAACACAGTCCACACATGAAAGACGAAACTAGTCCACATAGGAAAGAAGTCAATCACATCGATGATATTGATTGAAGAGCAAGACTCATCTCACACAGGTATACTACTCACGAAGAGGGGTGTAGATGATAGATGTAGCCTCTGAATCATCTCCCCGGCCACACCCACGTAGGATCCAAGTACAGAAGTTGTCGCTGCCGAACCCATGTAGGATCCTAGTACAGTAACCATCGCTGCTGAACCCACATAAGATCCAAGTACAGTCGTCATTGCTACCGAACCCACAGAGGATCCAAGTACAGTCGTCCTCATTGTCGAACCCACGTAGGATCCAAGTATAGTCGTCATCGTCGTCGCGGTCGCAGCCAGCTCTAGGGTTCCCGCACATAGCTCGCTCGATTCCAGGAGGGTCTACTCCATGACCCACGAGGGGTGATACATCAACTGTCACGAATTCTAGAGTTGATGTATCACAATGTTCCATCTCGTCAATAGGAATTCAATGCGACAGACGGCGCGTCAATTGGACGCCCGGTCTGAGAGATATTGGATTTTCTGTCCCAGGGGCCCGGTTGGTTTTTAAGCTAAAATCAACCCGACTGTACTCCAGCTGCGTCCAAACCCTAAGTGGAGTAAGCCAAATGAATTTTCTCACTATGTGGAATTTAATATATTTTATGGCACGTCAATCAGACGTGAGGCCCTTAAGTTATAAGTGTTTCCACTCCGAGGGCCCGGTTGGTTTCAGGTTCAAACCAACCCGGCCATACCCAAACTTCGTCGAAACATTGAGTGTAATATACCAAAACGACAGTCTCGATACAAGGATCCCTATACAACTGATGCTATGTTGATCGGAGGTCCACATCCTATGATATGGGCGTTTGAAAGAACCTAGTCCGAAAAGAGGGGGTTTGGGCCCGGTCAGACCCGGCCCAAAACCCCCTGGGTCGGCCCGATTGGGCACGGCCCGGCCCGCAGAGGGGCACAGCCCGGCCCACTGAAATGCGTGGCCCAGCTCGGCCAGCACGGCCGGCCCAGCCCGTGCAACCTACGGCCGGGCTTGAAAGCCGGCCGCGGCTCAGCGCTGGCCGAGCGGGGCGCGAGCGGCGCACCCCTCGTTTCTGGAAACGGCGGACCCTGTGGGGTCCCCCCTAGATGCTGGTCAGGGGGGTTACACCCCCTGGTTTCCTGGTAACAATCGTCCTTTAAGGCTGGTCAGTTAAGCCACCATGGGACCCTTCAGGTTCCCGCCTCCTAGAGAAGCCGGCGGCAGGTTGTCCGGCCGCCCCTGCCAGGTCTACCGCGCCCTAAGGCCGCAAATTGTCTCACCGACGCGGTGTGACAGTGTCGCACCCCAACGTTGTGGCCCTCTCCTGGCCGCAGCCTCCTTCGGCATCACTGGCACGGCGCGACGACACCGCACACCACCATCGCGGCCCACTCTGGCCGCAGTCTTCTTCATCCCCGCATGGTGCACCAACTTTGTGCCGCCTTCGCCTCAACCATCAACGAAGGACAAGAAGAAAAGGGGCGAAGAGAATTGGTTGTGTTTGTGTGGTCCAATCGCCTCCTGTTATGATGTTAACATTTGGCCAATTCTTCAATAACAAAGGATGATGATTAAAATTGAACAAAATAATTAACCCCTACCTCAACAATCGATGTCGTTCACCGGGCGTCGCAGAAGACGGCGTTGCGGGGTGAGGTTTTAAAGATGTCGTTGAAGTGCGTCCAAGGAGGAAACGAAGTCTCCACACTAGTTGCGGAGAGAAGAAGGAAAGGCACGTAGTCTCTCTTTGTGGTGATGGAATTCTTCGTCGAAGAAGAGACGTTCTTTGTGGGAGGATGATGTTCTTCAAAGAGAAACTAGAGTTCTCCCCAAATCCTCCTCACACAACAATTCTAACAAAAAATAAAATAAGACACACCTTATTTTATTTTACTTTGCCATGCATTTCAAAAACATAAAATTCAAACACTTGGTTAAATTAATTAAAGAGGTTTAATCAATTAATTTAGCATGTGTTGGCATGAATTAAAGTGGGAGAGGAGGAGTTACTTAATTAAGTTCAAGGGGTTCCCAACATTAAACGCAAGGAGTTTAATATGGGGGGTTTAGGGGGTTTTAGGGAATGTGAAGGGTTGGGGCTCGTGCGGGCCCCACCTCACATTTATCCTCACATGGGTAGTTAGGATGCTAGTGGGTCCCGCCCTAACACCCCCATGTAGGATAAAACCACCTTAGTTATAAATAAAATTGTACCACAATTTTATTCACTTTTTATTTAAACCACTTTTTTTAACAACTCCTCCCAAGAAAATACATCTTTGGTAAAGGTCCTCCTAAGCAATTACCGGCGCTGCGATTTTATCAGTTCCCTTAGATTTCATTTCTTAGTACCGGTTCAAAAGATAGAAAAACCCGCTCGTTCGTTCATTGAACGTACCCGAGCTAAACATCGGAAATTGATTCTGGGCACATCGGGCCTCGGAATCATGTGCTGTTAGAAACCGCGTACTCGTAAAATCCCAAAGAATTTAAGAAAAAAATTCCCTTGAAATTTACGGGTCTTTACAAAAGTAATGGGAGGAGTTCTAACAGTAAATTTAGATTTTATAGTCAAACTATTATTTAAACATTAAATTCTCTCTCAAATCATTATTCAAATTTTAACTTCCCACTCAAATATTTCATTAGTTCACTACTAAAAAATATCTACAAAAATTTAGTTAGAAATATTCCAAGTAACTCTCCACCAATATTAGCATTGATGATCATCAAAGATTCTTAAAATCATTGTTAGAATCATTATATTTCCCCTTCCATTTTTTGGGAGTTCAATTTCCATCTCAGCATCATCAAAATGTATTAGTTTGTAAAAATATTTGTAAATAAACTCAACTATTCATCTCAAAAGTATTTATAGGAACTCCTATATCTGATTATTCTTCATCTGCTGATATTTTTATTTTTCCATCTTATAGGTATTACATGTTTCATATATCTGGAGCTCTTCAATTTACTTTGTCTAATGGATCTATCTGATGATTTATTTTGGAAAACTATGTTCGATGATTATTCTCAGAAATCATTTTCCAATTATTATGTTTGGAAACCTTTATCTCATTACATTTCTCATAAACCACTATATTTTATTTTTTTCTTGGAAACCTATAAATAATGATTATAATTATAATGTTTTATATGTATTACTTTCTTATAATACCTTTTCTATTGACTTAACATTGGAACTTCTATTTTAGCCCCTTTTCTAGATAAATCTATCTAATGAAATTCTTTATTAGAATTTATTTTTATGATGAACCCATAATTGTTCTTTGTCTAACATACTTTGCATGAATGACACATATTCCTTTAAATTCATTAAATTGAAAAATATTATAATCAATCAAAAATACCTTTAATTAATCATGATGTTTAGTAAATTGAATAATATAATATAATCAATTTTTTTTTTTCAGAAAACATAGTTGGATTTCCATGTGATTATTTTCTGAAAAACACTTCTTAATTTCTTCAATCCATTCACCTCAATCTGTTGGACGCATAATACTTTGTTCAAGATTCTCTATCTAGAAAATTCATATGTGCATTAAAATCATTATATTATTATAAAAATTCTTCTCCATACATCAAAAAACATGTTTGAGACATTAAGAAAATCTCAAAAATCATCCTATGAAATTAAAAATCTTCAAATAATAGCTTTCATTATGTAATAAATATATTCTGAATCATCCAAAGGCAAGAATAACATTTATATTCTTCTAAGGTAATAATTTGTTATAAATTTTTCTCCAATTCAACATAAAATAGATTATTTATCTTTTATTATAATTAATTTATCATCCCCTTATCATCACCATTTTTATTTAACTTCCAAGCTACATCTTATTCGATAACATTATTGTATCCTTCAACCAAAATTCCAATAAGAGTCTTCTTTACAAACTCTTAAATATATTAACATCAATGAAATATCTCTAATTAATTGAAAACATATATAAAACATACTAATTGGCCTTAATAAATTTGATATATTGTGGAATTATATTATAAATCACACCTTGTGGAACACCATAGTGGAATGGTGTGTCTAAGAAGAGTAATTGTACATTGTGGGACAAGATTCGATTGGTGATGAACCATTGTGGCCTTCCAATATCATTCAGGGGATAAGAACTAAAAACCTATCAGGTTCCATATAAATATTTTATAAAAACCATATGATATATGGATTTATAAATATCCTAATTCGTATTTTATATTTATTTTGTGATGTGAATAAATCATATGATGATTATCATATGATAATCATATCTATAAGTATAAAAATTTATTATTTGTTTGTTTTCCCATGGAATTTAGTTGATATTATTTCTAAAATCCTACATAAAAAAAACTTCTTATACCCCAATTTTCTACATTCCTTATGAAGTAATATACTGATAAATGTGTTAGTTGGAGTAAGTACAGACCTAGAGAGGTTCAAGACCAACAAACCAGAAGTGTTACTAAGATGAAAGTTGAGATAGTTTTCCAAATTTTTATAGAATAACTTAATTAGGATACATAATAACCTTTAAGTTATTGTAGGATTTATCAGTATCCCTAGATATATTAAATTATAATGGAAAATTATGATTATTTTATATGCATAGGTGATTAATAGAATACATACTGAGAGGCCATTGATATTTCTAATTATAAGAAGTAGAAAAATATATACCATTTGAAATAGATACTATGTACACTAACCATGTTTATAATTTTCTAAATTCACCTAAATTGGAAACACCCATTGGGTTAATGTATTTTTTCATAAGGAAACTGTTATAGATGATAGAGTGACTATCTACAAAGCATTCTTGGAAGAAAAGGGTTATAAAAAATCCACAGTATTGACTGTAAATTAACCTTTTCATTTGTTATGATGATAAAGTACATTTCAATATTTCTTTCTGTATCAACTCATTTTAATTATGAGATATATAAAATTGACATAATAACTAATTTCCTTAATGAAAATTTATTCTTAAGATTTTTTTATCATACTACCTGATGTTTTTGAAGTTCCAAATGAGTCTGTTATGGTTTGTAGGTTGAAAACATACATATATAGATTTAAGGAACCTTCTCATAATTTGAATATATAATTTTATAGCTCAATCAAATATTTTTTTTTCATCATGAAAAAAATTGATTTTTAGGTATATAGACATATTGATGAGATTTCGCTGGTATTTTTGATATCGTATTTAGATAAAAAAACTTATTATATAAAATGATATCCTAATGTAACATTATATAAATATATGGTTAGTAAAATTATTCTCGATGAAAGGAATGGTTTAATCCACAAAAATACTTGGTATTAATATATATAGAGATATATTTGAGAGGTTGGTTGGAATGAGTTAGAACAAATATATAGGTTATGTGATAAAGTGGTTTAGCTTAGAGAACTCTAAAAATTGGGTTTTACCAGTTCTACATTGGATAAATATTAGAAAGAATCATGACCCTTTTAAAGAGATTTAATGAATTTAAAAGATTATTTATGCATATGTTATAGTATTTATCGCATGTGTTATATTTTTTAATATACCTAATGTCTCTTATGCTTTGAGAAAAATGAGAAGATACCTATCTAATCCTAGTAAGAGTCACTATATTTATATAAATAATTTTTTATTATGTGAGGAGAATTAATGATATGTTCTTGGTCTTTATAATGAGAGGATGAGATATTTGTAAGGGGTTACACTGATGTAATTTTCCAATTTAAAAACTGACATGATTTCTTAATCTTGTATTTTGTTTTTTTAAATAATAGAGCTATCAATTATAAGAGTTTCAAAAAACCCAATCTATCACACTTGATAAAAGAGGAAAGTTACGTCACTAAATAAGATGTTCTAAAGTAATATATTTTGATTAATAAGTTCATCATAGAAATTGGGGAGGTTCTAATATCAAGGGAGAAATAAATATTTAAAATGAAAATAATGGAACTATTACCCATTCTATGGAACCATAGTCTCACAAAAGTATTAAACGCTTCCTTTTCAAGTTCTATCTCTTTTGAGAGATGACTAAGAGGGGTGATGTAATGATATGTGGGGAGGATAAAGAGGGTAATGTAGTGGATATTTTAATGAAACCATTCCCCTAAAAAATCATGTGATTTATGTTGGATCTCGTTATATTTTATACATTAGAGACTAGATGTAATAGTGGAAAAATTAATCATGGTTTTATAATATAGTCTTTTTTCACATAGGATTTGTTTATGTGTGATGAAATTTATATTACAGGAATATTGTAATGATAGTATCCTCTCATAGAAGGACATTGAGTTATCCTTAATTAATGATCATCTGAGATTTTTTTGGGTTGTGTTGATATTTTAAGATAAGCACGGGTATAAGAGTCATGAGGTAACAAGTGGAGATATATTTTTTTTATAGCCTAGGAAATTATATCACATTGAAATTTATATAGTCACCAATATAATTATGAGTGTATTCTTATTATGAATCCCTTTTACCTAGAGTTGGTGAGATAACTAGAATGCGAGCTTTTATACTTTGATACATTTATTATGTAATCATTAAGGAATAACAAATCATGGTTGGTTGGGTATGTTATAGACAATGTTATTATTTGGATCTCAAACAAGATGGGATTTTCCCACTCATATAATAGGAAAAGTCATTTAAACATTGATGGAATTTTACTGAATAAATGCATGGTCATACATATTTGAGTGACATGTGATATTCTTAGTTACTAGGATTAGTCACATGTGATTTGATCATCTACTGGATGAATGAAATGTGATGTATTCATGAACATGGGAAATATTTTTTGTATAATCATAAATGTATTACATGGCCTATACTGGATTGACATGTTTCATGTCTAGTGGTAACTTGGTGTCATGAGAATAGGGATTATATATGTATACTTATAATGTATATGATACATATTATGGTGGACATGTTCTTATAAATATATGAGTATGTTTGATCAGGGTTTCACCAGACCCCTTTGTAGCTTGAGCATCACTAACATTTTTATATAGGCCTCTCTCTTCTTACATCTATGAAATTAGAATATAATATTTGTTTTTAAATTATATAATGGATCATAGGGTCACAAAATTAAGACTTGGAGTGTGGAATATTTTTTATCAAAGTTTTTATTTAAAAAAATAGTTTGACAAACTATATCATTAATAGTTTATATGGATACATAAATATTAGTAATGTTTTTAGAAAATTCATTATTTTATTTTTCATAAAAGTGGTATATTTTTTGAAATAAACTGATATGTAGATATTATATTATATGATATATACCTTGAGGTGTATCTTATGACATGCATGAGATGAATATTGCAGATTTTGATAAGGCCGTATCATAAAAGGCATCAATATTTCACTATCACCTCTATTATATTGTATGATTGGATTATCATATAGGATGCGAGTTCACAAAAACTACCATGTCTTGAACATGTATTATCTTTGGTTATGAATTAATGGTTTGATTCATTTATGGCATGAAAAATAATTTCAAATGATCAAACAATCTAAACTCTACTAAGAATTCATTATCATAATTCATGTTGGACACTATTTTATGGAATCCAAAACTCTAATCTCTTAATTATTTAAATAGATGCTATATAAATGGTTGTGATCCCCTTGTTTGAATGACATGACACTATCAATCATAATACAATGATTTATTCTTTTTTATTCTCCTCCAATCCCCACAAAGAAGGTGTTTGCACACTATAGGATATTATAGGGTAACCTTATTAGGAACAACGATTCTAATAGATGGTGGAATCCCTATAGATGAAATAATCAATTGGCTATTTTATAGTGCTAATTATTATCCTAATTCTTTATGAACAATGATCCCACTATATTTCATGTATAACTATAATTTATCTTATTCATTTTACATGTTCGTTCTATTGAAGATAGATTGGGCATTATAAAGGGTTCTTTTCACTCCATTGATCAAATTTTTACCTTTCAAAACCCATCATAGAATAGATTTACTTAAATATGATAATAAATTTTTTATTCATTTAATGTTAGATACATCACTTTATGCTCCAAATCCTTCGTCGTGCTATCTGAGTACTTACTCATGAATCCATGAGTCGTTATGTTGTTGTAGGTAAATCTGAATAAAAATGATTAATTTTATTAATCAATATATTTATATTTTCACTAAAATATTCAGAAACTTTTATCCCATATATTTTATTGGTCATCTCTCTTGTGAAAGAAATTACTCCACTCATCGGTATTAGTTATCCCCTATTATCAATTAACTAGGGATAAAACAATAAAAAAATTAAGAAATTGAGAGTGAATAACATAAAAATAGTCACCTATTATCTATGAAAATAAATATAGCTACATCCAATTTATCCCTATTATAGGATTTAACCATTCATAGTAATATGGAAAAAAATAATTCCTCTCTCGTCTATTACTACAACTCTATGCTCTATTTTATATTATCTGGATAAGTGTCTATCCTAGATCTTAATCAAAACAACCTAAAAGTACTACACCCTTTATTATATAGTCATTCCCATAACATTTGACTTATGTTACCTTCTATGATGTATCCATGTATATAGAATGTTACCCAATACTTACACTTGTCAATTTATAGTTTTCTAATTTTATATTCATTGTCTTATTTTACTATGATACTATAATTACCAAGATATCCTTGCATATTTCTATCACTTTTGGATAAAATTATATATCTATATTGTTGTAAGACTACAAGATTTGGTCAGAAATAGATCATATGAGTATTATTCAATATGTATATCTACCACATGTCCCTCTTGATTTATCCAAGGATTGGAATGACTTTCATTTTTTTACTATTTCCATAAGTTTTATAGCTATAAAATTTCCTCACTCTCACTAATGTGAGTAGTTAATTACCCATTACATAACTATGTGATAATTAATCATTCTTATATAGACTATGATATTATCTGTTTAATCTTTTGTGATCCCCTTTTATCCTTATACATGTAGTTTATTTCTATTGTTTAACATACATAACCAGTTTTTCTCTTCATTTAATCTTATGTAATTAGTGAAACTCTTGATTTTTTATGAGCCAATTGTAATCTTAAAAACCGATCGATTCAAATAGATAAATTCTCTATTCAGACTTATGAAGTCTTAAGATTTTTCACTCACAATTATGTAATAAGTGGTCTCACCTATACAAGAGAAATTCATTAATTTATGGGTTATTTATTTTTCTAATCACACATATGTAGTCATATTTAATTTTTATGTGACAATTGAAACTCCAATCCCCATTTATTATAATGTTAGACTTTATGGTTCAATATTACAAGGTTATTGAATAATTCAAGGTCACTTAAATAGATTTTTGGAATTTAAATTATTACCATAAATTAGTTTATAAATATAATAAAATATCATATATTCATTTACTCGATATTAAAAATAAATTCTATTTTATGATAAAATTAAAAAAATAATTATAATATACCAATATTTTCTAAAAATCAAAAAAATCTATAAAATTATGAGAAATTATTTATCATAGGGGAATAAATAAATAAAAATATATTCCATAAATTGCACTAATGACTTAACTAAAAAATAAATCCTTACATTTTTTGGTGGAATTAAACAATGAATCACAAATTTCATGCATTTCAAGATCAAAAAAACAATTTAATTGTCAATAACCTTTTTTAATATGAATTTTATAATAGTTATCATGACACATATATGAACTCATTTCCATAATAGTTGATGTTTTTATCCATTTTTTTCCAACCCCTTATTTTCACCCATTAATACTTATACCAACCTTCTAGTAATTATTTATATCTTTAGTCAAAGTTTTTTAATATAAGTTTCTCCCGTTATAATTTCTTATAAAATTTACCTCTGTTGTGTTGTACCTATAAAATATCTACCCAAAAACATTTATTTTCTATGAATTTTATGAACATTTTGGGTTGTAATTAGGTTTAATTTAGGGGTTTAATTATTTTAATAATAAAGTTTGAAAAGTGGATGTTTGTATATTTAATGTAATATTAATAATTTTTAGTTAAAAATTCAATTAAAATTACATTTATATTCTTATTATCGATGATTTTCAAAGCATTTACCCCTTTAGTATTTGGAGGTTCAAATATCAATTAATTATATAAAAATGTAATATTCCATCTTTTATACATTATTGATTATTTCTATCTATATCTATCTCTAAGAAGGTATAGAATTCTTATACTTCCCGAAAACAATGATAGTACTATCAACACCCAAAAATGTGACACACACTTTTTTGTGAATACCATGATATGACCAACATTTGGATGACATGATTCTAAATAAGTATCACACTCCATGAATAAAACAAAAACTCTATATATATGTTCTTTATTATTTATCACTCATTTAAGTATGAATATAATTAAAAATCCTTTTCTAATTAAGTGATGTAGTTGTTAAAACCACTTACTTGAAGAAGGGCATGGATTTCATCAATTATTGAATGAAAAGTTACTCAAATATTTTGATGTAATGTTTAAGGATATTAAGGACATATTTTTTCCTAGAAAATATGGATGTTAGGTATACTAAATATTTAGGCATAAATACTTTCATCAGCCTCAATTTGATATATTATAGATCTAAAACATACACCCAGATCAAAAGTTATGGATTTTGGAAGATAAAAAAATTATTTTAAATAATGTTAGAGGAAGAGGTTTCTATTTACATAACTTATCACTTCCTCATGTGATGAATCACACTTATAGACATGTGTGAATATATTTATAGTAATTATGTAAGTTTTTCACCACAAAACCACTTTCATACGTAAATCATGAAGCATTTTGAATGTTCCCTAGATTGAAAGTGTATAAAAACATATCTTGAGGTGAAAAATAATTGAATCAACACAAAACAACTTGTGTGTACCCAATACTTATGTTTATGTACTTTTCACTACAATGGGTTCCCAATACTTACACTATTATGACATGGTAGTTCATAGAAATTTGTAAAATTCTTATAAATAATATAGAAGCACCTCATATAGTGGTGGAGATTTTTAGGAACTTGGTAAAAGAGGGAAATTTTATGAGTGAGAAAAACCAACCACTTTTATATTTTCACTTCTCTAATTGAACGTCTTTCCAAGGAAATTTTATGGACCCATGGTGAAAAACTAAATAAAATAAAACATTTCTCACAGTTTTATAACTCATCAAAATAAAATAATATTTTACATGATTTCCTTGCATTGGTTCTTAATGTGGGTGTTAATATAAAGGGTCACTAAGCATAAGTTGAAATTTCATACTCATACATGGGGTGCCTAATGTTATTTGGATCAAGGGACATACTTTCCACATAAACTCTCAAAACACTCAAAACATAGGAACACCATAGAATAATTTCTACACCCTATATGAAAGTTACAAATCATGAAGAAAGCCATAACTTATACAAAAAATTTATATAACCCCCACTCTATTAAAAAACTGTGGTTTCTTTCACAAGAACATGTTTCTAAAAAAAATTAAGGTTAACTACACGTATGATAAGAAAATATTAACACTTTGTCTTAAGATCTATAATTCTAAGAAATATACATTAATCTATTTTTTACATCCTCAAACTCTAAGAATATTTTTCATGTATATAACTGTAAACTAAGACATGTAAAATGATCACAATCTGGTGACCATAAATTTTTTTTACCACTTGGTCTAAATTTTAAGAACACAAACTATAAAAAAACAAGAAAAATATTTCTATCCAAAAACCTGAAAGGGTGTCCTAAAAAAAATTTTACCCATTGATTACTAATCCAAAATCATTACATATATTGGTAAAAAAATTAATACATTTAAAGAAAGAGGAAATTTTTTTACGAAAATTATTATGGCCAAATAAAAAATTAGATATATTCTTTTTATACTTAATAGTTAAAAATATTTTGGACCAATTTCCTATAAATACATACACATGAGAATAAAATATTCTAAATGACATCATGAAATATCTATTAGAATTCTTAAAAATATTCATGGTGTGTTCACTCCATCAAAAGGAGTCAACCTCCCATTTAGGTTGAGATTAATTGTACTCTAATGTCAACTATATCTTATCATTTCACTTCAATGATGAGTTCAATTCATGGTGATATATCCTTCATAGTTCTTAAACCCATCTTAATAAATCCCTTTTCCCAAAAATCCACTTCATATATTTGACACTTAATTCTTCTATAACTAACCCTTTGATGATAATCAATGAAGGATTCATTGATATTTCATATTGAAACCCTTTGTTATAGTTAATATCATAATTACCAATGAGCCTCCAAGTATCAGACAAAAAAATTATATGGTATTGAAATAAATCCCATTAATTCTAATCACCACATTTATATAGTGTGGTGGTGTTTATGCAATCACCAAAGGTCATCCTTTTCCACTTGTCTTCACCCACTATTTGGAATCATACATTATTAAATAATAGTTTATGATTTTCATATTTCCCAATGTTCAATTGGAATAAAAATATATATTTTACACATCAGTGCATCATTCTTTCACCAGAAAAAAATTATGACACCTTGATTTATCACCAACTCATATAAGGATAATCATCATTAGGATAACAAATACCAATGTTTAGATCCACCTATTAGTAATAAAAAACATTCAGTCATGATCCTACTCTTTATATATAAAATACATGAATAAATATCTTCCTTTTAATTAAACTAAGACCCTCCTTTTTGTATCAAAATTTTATGTATTGAGATCCTTCTCTTAGTAATTACTATTCTTGAGTCAAGACCATCCTTTAGAAATGAAATTACTTAAGTTTAGATCAATTTATTGGTAAATTAAATACTTACGTTGATATTATTCTCTTGATAACCAAATTCCTTAAGTTGATATCCTTCTCATAGTAATTCAAATCCTTAATATGAAATACCCTTTTTATTAATCTATTTCTATTAGATGAGATCATCAACATTGTAATAAAAAAATTTGAGTCATGATCCTCTTATTGGAAAATAGATTACTTGAGTCAAGATCCTTTATTTGGTAAAAAAATACTCGTATTTAGATCCTAATCTTGGTGAACCTCCTCCAACAGGTTAAACTCTAGGAACCAACATGATAAATAGTGATTGAAAAATGATCTATTTTACCTTATAATAAGATTCTATTCATTAAACAATACATTTCTTATGGGATTCCATTATGATTAACCTAAACAAGAGGTGAATATTTTGTTCTTATGACCATGATATTACCTATGCATTAATGATGTGATGATAAAGGATTACCTCACTACATTAAATAAAAAAATGGGTCTCCTGGGAAACATGATTTCACACTCATATAAAGATAAAAATACTTTAAAAATGTTTCTTAATATAGTTATGTGATGGTGAGAACCTCCTATATAGAGTTGGACATGAATTCCAAAAATTGTTAAAGGAAAATTTTATTGGATATTTGGAAGCATTTATTATAGTTTTCGTGAAATGTTTTTTCCATAAAAAACTTATGGTATGAGTATACCCAATCAATCATGGGGTAAATAATTTTGTAAAATTCACTTTAATAGATTATAGATCTAAAACAGATACATGGATTCAATTTTATTATTATTTAATGTTTTAAACATATTCTAAAAAAATAATGTTAATGGAAGGTGTTCATGTAACTTACCACTTTTGTGCATTCAGAAAAACACTTATGCTCTTAAATGAATGTATCTAAAGGCACTGTGTTATTTACAATGAAATCAATTATGTTCCTAGATCTTGAGGAACCATGAAAGACACTTTAATTTATTTTACTCTTGAGAAAATATCTCTAGGAACCATAGAATTATACCAATAAAAACAACATTAAAAAACTCATCAAATTTTCACCCTTTCTCATCACTTATGTTCACACGTAATACTTATTATTCTATTTTATAATGACTTATGAACATGGTAAAAATGCTTATAAATACCCCCCAAAAACAAATAGTATATATGGGGGTTATTTTTATCTTATTAGATATGGGATAAAATATATGAATGTGTTAAACCATAAAGTTTTTGTAAGTTCTTTTATGAAAATAATTATGTATAAATTCATAGAGTGAAACTAAAACAATTATCTACCTCTTATAAGTTCAACACTTATCTATAAATAAGGGAATCATTCATACTAATTCCTTCTATTGGTTTCTAAAAAGTCACATATCTTCAAGGCCCCCAAAATGTAATTCCAAATTTTACATATACACCTAGGGTACCGAAATCACTATAGATTAAGGAACTTATTCTCTACATACGCTCACAAAAGTCTCATAACCAGGAAATAAATGGAAATAATTTTTTTACATTTTTATCAAGTTATAATGATTTAAGAAAACCTTAAATTATGAAAAAATTTTATATAAAACCAACTCTATATCAATGAAAATATTTAATTTACCAAATATTGGTTCTTCATTCACAATAGGTCATATATTCATATTTCTATGAAATAGCCTAATTGTCAGAGTTAATAGACTCAAAGACAATCCTTGTTATAATTTGTTGGAACATAATCCCCAAACATATTTTGGATTAAAAATTCATGTTATATTTAATATATGTCAAATAGTTATAGTAATGTGGTCATAAAAATTATTCACTAATTATTCCTAATAGAAATACCATAAATAAGAAAACAAATATATAAAACATGTCGAGATAAAAACCCACAAAGGGTGGCCTAAGAAAAGGTGGAATGTTTACCTATTGAACTAGAATAATTTAATAAATATTAAAATGTTAATGAATATAAATAAAATAATAATAAATATTTTAGATACCATTATAAATACCTAGGAATATTTTTGGTATGTTTTGTGGACCCACTAGTCTAGGTAAAAGTTATATAAATTCCTCAATACTCCATGCTCATGAGAATGAAATATTGAAAAATTAACCTATGAAATATCAATAATTGTTTTTGAAAACATTCATGGTGTGTACACTTTTTTAAATTTAGTATACCTTAAATTAATTTTTTATTTCCATTTAACTAAAACTTCTTCATTCCCCTACTATTGTTTTACAACAATGAGTTCAATACATGGTGGTTTAACCTTAATTGTGCACTTCTCAATCAATCACTTTTCTTAAAAATCAAATTTATGTATTTAATAACTAAACCATATTTATAAAAAAAATTCATGGAAATTGGTAATTGTTTCATAGATACTTCTAAATAGATTACACCTTAATATGGTTAATGGTATAATTATCTATGAGCCATAAAATAATCACCAAGGTAGTTTCTATATCCCTGAAGTAATGTCCACATAATTCTATATGACACATTATAAAAATGATGTGGGGGTATCACCATTACCAATGGTCATACTTTTCCACCTCTTATCATTCATCTCATTTTGACTAAATAATTACAAAGTTTTGATTTACCCTTTTTATATTCCCAAATGTTTTGGTGGATTCAAACACACTATATGTAACACATTCTTTAATTATTCCCGTAATCAAAGAAAACTTATGATATGTTTATATTTCACCATCTTATATAAGGTTATACATAAAAGTGATGAAAAATCCTTGACTCAATGTCCTCATCTTAATAATAATTATTATTATTTAAGATCCTCTTCTAATTACAAAAATCCTGGAATTGAGATCCTCATTTTGAAACTAAATTCCTTGGGTTCATATACCACTTTTTATATGAAAGACTATAATTAATTATCATCTTATTGATAACAAATGTATTGAGTTGATATCCTAATCTTTGTAAATTAATTTCTTTAATTCAGATCCCCCTCTTGGTAACTAAAATTCATAATTCAATATTGTCCACATGGTAAACAAAATCCATTAGTTTACATCCTCATCCAAGTATCTAAAAGACCTGATTCAAGATACACCTCTTGGTAAAAAATTACATGGGTTCATATCCTTATCCTATAAAATTAAAACCATGATATAATATCCCCCTTTGGTAAAAAATACCTTAATTTTATATCCTTCTCTTGCTAATTTAAATCCCTGAGTCAAGATCCTCATTTCAAAACAAAATTATTTGAGTTTAAATCCTCTTCATAGAAGTTAAAATCCATTTATTTAGATCTTACTCACAGTATCTAAAGTACTTGAGTTGAGATCTTACCATTAATAATTCAAATCCTTGAGTTGAAATCCACCAGTTTATAACAAAATTCCATGAGTCTAGATACTCTAATTAGTAATTAAAATACTTATATAAATATTATTCTCTTAGTAACCAAATTATATGCGTCAATATCCTCCTCCTACTAAAAAAATTCTTCTGTTATGATCCTCCTTTATGTAAAATATCCCTTCATCCATGATCCACCTCTTAGAAAACCACCTCTTCATGTTCATGTCTATTACCTCACCTAATATATATGGAATGAAAATAATTTCTCTATATAACCTCATAATTAGGTTCTTTTAATTTCTATTAAATCTTGTTATAATTGGTTTCATTTACAGGTTCCAAAAAATATTGTGTTAACTTTTTTGGGAATACCGTGATATGAATAATACTTAGATGTAATGAAGATAAAGGAGTACCTGACTCCATGAAGAATAATAGAATTGGGTCTCCATGTGTCTCAATATTTCCCACCTGAAAAATAATTAAGATCCTTTAAAAACATTACTCCATATAGTGACATGGTATAGAGAACCTCATATCTAGAGTATTCCATGAAATCCATCATTCTCTGAACAAAAAGTAACTTGAATATTAATATGAAAATTTTAGGGTATTATAGACATTTTTAATCATAAAAACATATTATATAGGTGTAGTATCAAGTAAAAAATTATCTCATTTGATTCACTTTGATAGATTATGGAGATAAAATAGACCACCAGATCAAATGTTATACAAATTATAAGTGGGAAATTTGGTTTAAAAATATCTAGGAAAACGAAGGACTTCATATAAATTAACAATTCTGTGTAGGGGAAATAAACATAAGAAAATTGATGAATATATCAATAGATGAAACTTAAATTAATCATCATGAAACCACTTTCATCTCTATATCCTGAGGCATCACTAAAGTTGCATGTAGTTAAAGTACATGTATCAACATGTCATAGGGAACTATATCATTCAAGAAGTGTTAAAAAACTTGTGAACTTCTATTAATTTTGAGTTTTATCCCATAAAATCAATTCATGTAGAATACCTCTTAACCCATGACATATACTTTCACACACATGTGGAAAATGTATAAAACTTTCCTAGAAACACCTCATTTAAAAGGGTAGATAATGTTACATCCAGTCATTAACGATAGAAATACTTTTTACAAGTGAACCCACCACTTTTATTCAAGAAAATATATTTAATAACTTATATGTAATAACTTTTTGTCCCATTAGAGTGATAAAAATTAAACAAATAACCTACAACATGTTCATAACTTATCAAAAAAAGTAAACTTTTATAATAGTTCTTATAATAGGTTACTAACATAGAACACACACTCAGGGTCCCCTAATCATAAGATGAAACTTCATAAATGCACACAGGGAACCCAATGATATTTATATCAAGGAATTTAATTTATCTATAACCTAAAACAATGTTTCTTACATGGTAACACATTATTATAATATTTTTAAACAATTTCCAAGTTATAATACTTTAATAAAGCCTTAAATTATGTATAAAATATCTATAACTCATAATCTATATTAAATACAGTGTTCCTTACACAAACTCTTGGATATCAAATAATGTTCTGTCACTTTTTATTATTCCATGAAAGTATCCTTATTTGGGTTTAATATTCCAGAACTTAAACTATGTGAAAAATTGATCTATGTTTTCTGTCCTTAATCTCTATCCATATTGTAGTTCAAACTCTAAGGATTTAAACTAAGAGATAAAAACATTCTCACAATTGTTTGACCATAAAATTTATACACCCATTATTCCAAATTAGAAGACCTTAAACTACAAAATAAATTGATATAGAACATTTCATGAAAAAAACCCATAAAGGGTAGCCTATAAAAAATTAAACTCTTTACATGTAGATCCATAATAATTACAAGGCTTAGGTAAAATATATGAAACATTAAATAAAGATGCACAATATTTTAAGGAATCTATTTTGACTCTATAAAATGTCAATATATAATCATTGGACGCATTGGTCTAAGAAAAGATATGGAAAGCTTTCACATCTCTGTACAGATGAGGATAAAAGATTCCAAGGGATCCAATTAAACATCCATCATCATATATATAAATTATTATTATGTTGTCATTTACAAAAATTAAGTGAAACAATAATTCATGTTGAGAATATATGAACTCTAATTTATCCCTTATATAAAAATTTAACTATGACAGCGAGTTCAATGCATGGTGTCATAAATATCAGGGTTCTTAAACTCATATTGATCTATCAATTTTACCAAAAATCCACATAAATTATTTTATATCAGTGTGATCCTAAACTAAACCATCCATGATAATGGGTATTGTGGTTATTTATTTTTATTAATAGACCTCCATCAGTATGGTGAAAGGAATAATTTTCTATGAGATTCCAAGTGGATATCAAGGGACTTTATATAGTACTTAATAAAATCCTCCCTAATTATATGGCCACTGTTAGAGAGTGTGGTAGTGTTCACACAATTACCAATGAGAAATAATTGTCAACTAATCATCACCCCTTATATTTTAAATTAAGAATTGTTGAATTATGATTTACCAATTTCATCTTCCACATTATTTAGGTAAATTCAAATTACCCAGATGATACCAATTCATACAACATTAAGACATCTAAATGAAACCTATGAAACCTCGCTTTTTAACCCTCTCAAAAAAATTTATATATAATTATGAAGACAAATACTTTAGTAAATATACTCCTCTTGGTAAAAAACCTTGATTCAAGTCATTAATATTGGTAAAAATCCTTGATTAAAGACCCTCCTCTTAGAAACAAATACCTTGATTATATTTTCTATTTATATTAAGAAAATAACCTAGAGTCAAGATGCTTCTATTGGGGATAAATTTATCTATTTGATATCATCCTTTTGATAAAAAATGCATTAAGTTTAGATCACCAACTTGGTAACTTAAATCCTTATGCTGAGATCCTCCACTTAGTAACCTAAATCCTTCAGTTAATATCATTATCTTGATTAATAAAATATTTGATTCAATATACCCCTATTGGTAATAAAATTTCTTTAGTTTTGATCATCCACTAAGCAATTTAAATCTATCAGTTGGGATACATCTCATGGTAAAAAACATCTTGAGTAGAGATCCTCCACTTGGTGATTAAAATCCATGAGTTTAGGTCAATCTATTGGTAATAAAATTCTGTGAGTTAAGACTTACATCTTGGTGATTCAAATCCTTGATATGATTTCATATTCTTGGTATCAAAAATTCCTTGTATTAAGATCATCCTATTTTTAATTAAAAACCCTTAGTTAAGATCCATTTATATTTAAATATAATAATTCAGTCAATATCATCCTCTTGGTAATTTCATAGTTTAACAATATATTTTGGAAGTATTATAATCTGGACTATGACTAGTATACTTTGAAAATTTTAGTTTCTTCCTCAGTGATTTATACATAAAATAAGTAATATATTTTAAAATATCATGAAAATTCAAGCTAAAACATGGTACTCATAGGGAAAATCATATTAACCTGGCTTGATTATCTCATGTAGTAATAATTATCCACCCTGTATCTTCTATGAACATCTTAATAAGACATTATTACTTAAAAATTAATTAAATAATATAAATATTTATATATCTTTAAAATAATAAAATAAATAAAAAATAAAATACAACATAAAATATAAGTAAAGACATGACCTGAAAAGGGTTAAATATTTTAACTTGTTGAGATTTGGTATTTAAATATTCACTTGAAATATAATCTCAATTCTATTTTAGAAAATTTGTAATTAATTTAGTTACATCCTAATAGACTCATATCTAGAAAAAAAAAGATACATACCTTATTCACATGCTATGAATTTTCTAATATAATTTCACACGAATAAAGTGTTCTTATAATTGGTCCTTCTGTATCATCATATGAAAAGGATGAGTGAAAACCAATTGGTTCATCCAAAATTTAGATTTACCTCATGCATTAATTGTTAATATTTCTTTGTATAACATCAAAAATAACACCAGATTATGGTTTTAAATAATCAATGTTATATCCTTTCTGTACAGACAGGTTATAATTTTAAGGTAAATTTGAATGTCATTATGTAGATGGGTAGTTTTAAGAACTATGGTTTGAAAGAGTATTATAATGACTGGGATACCTCAAAAGTGTATTTTGTGGATGAGTAATCAGTGTAGGAAGGTGGATGATAGGATTGGGATGTATCTAGGGCCATAACCTGCATCCACCAGACAACTAGTGGCATTGCTAGCCTCTAAGGATCCACTGACTAGCTAGTGGAACCATTCTATCTATCATTTTTAGTGTCTAAGTGGAATGATACACAAACTATATCCAATAGCTATCGGGTGTCCTCAATTTTATTTCTAGTGGTATTTTAAGGGGAATAATTACTATTATACCCCTTTATATTTTTAGATGGTTTGGTTAATGTCCTTAGTTTTAAATGTCTTAAAACACCATTTTGTTTAAATTTATATGTTTTTTTGGTGAAAATTTAATTTTTCCAAAACTATTTACCTTACACATCATTTTTTAAGTTTCATAAAGGTTACACTTGATTTATAACAGTTTTATAAGGGTAATGAAGGTTTCAAAGACCCTATGTAGGGGTAAAAAAGTTGTTCTATGCATTACATAAGGGTAATGAATGACCTGTTTAAGGATTACTACATTTTACATGTACTTTATAAGTTTAAATGATGACCTATATAAATGTAACTACATGGTAATATTCATTATGTAAGGGAAAACATGGGGTTCATTTAAGGCTAACCAGGTGCTATGTAAGGGTAACCTGGCCTATGCAAAAGGGTGTGCTAGAGGTTTTAAAGGGTTTGTAAGGGTAATGGATGAGTTGTGTATGGGTAGATTATTTTTTCTAAAATCCATATAAGGGTAGGGTTCAGTTTCCTAAGGGTAAATCCTTCTTTTAGAGGTTTATGTATGGGTAACCTAGTAACCTCATAGAATACTTAAGAGCTTCATAAGGCTAAACCCATGTTCCCCTTACACAATTCCCTGTTTTGGGAAAAATGTTTCAAAAAAATGTTTTCCACTTTCTTCCTCCCATCTCAATCATGTAAAATGTTTTATGGTTTTAAAAGACTAAAAAATATGGGAATTGATTATGTTGACCCATTGAAGTTTAAAACACCTTTTATATATAAAATTATAACCATCACATTCCAGAATATTTTTAAAGAACAAATTAAATGATGGATTTATTTAAAAATATCAATATTATGAATAAACCTTATTTTGATTTTTAAAAAATCCTAGAAAATTCAACTACCTTTTATTGATATTACTTTATTCTCATGAAGTCCAAAAATTCATTTATAAGAGTTATGTAAAGGTTTCATTGATCAAACTGTGTTTTTTTATTTTATAGGAGTGGCTAAACTTCCACCATTTCTCTCTCCTCTATTTTTAATAGAATATTTTCTCTGGGGGATATTTTCTCAAGTAACCTTTTTTTAGAATTGTAAACCTATTTCTTCCTAATCATTAGTAAATTATGGGAAAAATCATAAATGATAATAAATTTGGTATTATCAAATAATCATAATGAATTATTATCTCTTGTTTGTCCATGATTAATTTAGATTGATAAAATTATTATCATATGTGAAATTATTATTTTCTATAAAGATGAAAGGTTAGCTCATTCTAAGTCAAATAAAAACATAGAATTATCCCGGAGATAGAATGTCTTATATCGTATGGTGTTTTATTTATTTTTTGAAATAAAATAATATAATCATTTCTAGGAATCCATGGTGGGTGGTTTGATTCAAGAAACACATGTATGTGGTTCAACTAATGATTCATTTTCAAACCTTGGATTTAACATTGAAAATATTTATTTAGGAAGTTCCTCGCCTTTTAGGGTTCTCATTTACACATTTTCAATTGGTTTAATTCTTTCATTTCTATACATTTTTACCATGATTGATTATGATCACAGTTTTCATGTGTTTTTTTATATATTCCCTTGATGATATGATATGTTTTCAATGTATATGGTACCAAGTTATGTGTGTTACTATGCCTTGGAGGTTTTTACTAGTACCAGACATATGTAGACCATCATGTGATTCTTATCTGTTGGAGGGGGGATGATTATTTCTTGAGAAAATAATGAATATAGAGACCCAAGAATTATATGCATATTATTTCATAATTTTTAACGTAAATGTCCATTAAATAAAAAAAGTATCAAAATATATATTTCATTAAGAAGACTAGGTGTATAAAATATCATCATAAATACAAAACGTATTCATTCTATTCTCCATAATTATCTCTTAAATCACATTTATCTTTTAAATCTACTTGGGATAAATTGGGGAATACATAGAAAAAATGGATAACAAAGAATTTAATGTGATTTAAAAGGGAAAAATTATATCATAATAGATAAGGATCAAGAATAAACTAATGGGAGAATAACATAAATAAAATTGAATTATATGATCCTGGAAACATAATAAACTTATAATAAACTCAAAACATGACATAAGAATAAGTCAAGACTAATATCCAAGATAATATCACATGGTGGATAAATTCATATCATTGATTAATCTTACTCTCTAATCATATACGTAACAAATAATTATAAAATTTTGTTACCAATATATTGGAGTTCTCAATGGGTGAATCCAACATAACATGTTTATGTGTTCCAAAAACTTAAAATTATTAATAATCTATAAAAATAATAATTACCCATGTAAATAAAATGGTTTCCATAATATTTCCTCATATTAAAATTAAAAGAGATTTTTAATGTACGAATTTAAGAAAGGATCATAAGGTATGTATTACCATATCAACGGAATGAAGAATAAGATATGAATATATGAGAGTGAAAAATATACATATTTTTATAATAATTCCATAATAATAAAGATATAGAGTGAGTGAGTTAGATATAGAATGTTCATAACCAAAAGAAAAGGTTGTTTTATAGATATCCCTTAAACCCAAAACAAAATCATTTATATACATCAAAATATATATTAAATATTATAAACTTTTAAAAATACCTATATCCTAGGAAATGGATTTTTATTATTTGAAGAAAAAAAGTAATATTATAAAGTAATACAAATTTATACAAATTTATCAAGTGGAGGTAAAGTCCATTGATTTCATATATGTTGTAATAAACTATTAATTTATTTATTCTATAAATAACGTAAAAAATTTCCATATAAAATACAAAAAAAGATTCCTTTTTAATTTTGTTAAATGAAAGTAAATTGTGTTATAAAACATTAATTATATTTTATTTATCACCAAATACATACATAAAAAAATAATTATAAGAATATGGTTCTGGAATAGAATGATTTAGAAAATAAATCTCTCAAACATTTAAAATAATGTTTTTAATGTAAAGTGTTCCTTATATAAAATCTTAAAAATATTCCTTTTAAAAACATTTTAATGAAAGATAAATATGTTCAAAAATGAGATTCCACATCCATTGATTCATAATTAATAATTTTGTAAGAACTCGGTTCTTATTTCTTAGGTACAGGTTTCTTCTTTTCTCTTTTCCTTAAGTGTTTTTGAGATAATATGGAAAATGGGGGAAAATCCCAAATTTTGGAAGTACACGCCGTGTACTTTTGCACATGTCGTGTACTTTTGGCAGTGTGGGATGAGTACACTAGGTGTGTGACCAGGTCAGCGACGAAGGGTGTAAGAACTGACTACATGCCGTGTAGTGGTCCCTTAAACACCATGTAGTCAGTCGGTAGGTGAATAGTAAGGCGTTGGCTAGCTGTATGAAAGAGCACGTCGTGTACTCAATGATACATGCCGTGTAGTCATGTCAGTAGATGAATAGTGCCATGCTGGCAGGAAACCGCTAGAGGAACAATTTTAAAATGGGAAGTACACGCCATTTACTTGGAAATACACATTTTGCACTTTGTTTATTTTACCTAAAATGGGATGTAGCCTCCACTATTCATAGGGAAGGCTTAGAATGAGAAGAGAGCACATGAGAGGAAGGCCGGAGCTTCGAGGATCTGTTGAGTGCACGTCGGGAATCCGATTCTGCCTCCGTCAATCTTGTTGGAACCGCACGGGTAAGAGCTTCCTCCTCCTGGTGTGCCTCATACCAATTCTTCCTCTAATGGAAGTTATTTTCATTTAAATGGTGTTTCTTCTATGTCAAATCTACATTGTTCTTGGGCGTTTCTGGAATCGATGTTCACGTATATCGTTTGTTGGCATTTAAGGTAGGTGGCTTGGTGTTTATTTTCCAACTATTGTGCGTTTTGTGTGTTTTTTTTTTCATGAACCCATGTTGGGGTGTCGTGTGGATGAGGCCATAGATATTTCAAATACCTATAATTGAATAGGTAATTAATTGTGATAATAAAATGTTGTTTGGGATCGTGCTTGGATCCAGGACCATCCCAGGGCTGCATTCCTCTGTTTATCCATTTGGCCAGGATACCCGAGGGTATGCCTTAAAAGTAATGATTGTAGAATTTCCTTGAGAGGAATTTCTTGTGAATGTTTATTTACATGTTGGGCATAGCCCGGTTACTTGCACCTAAGGGAAGTGTTTTACTTAGCCCGTGGGAATTATTTTGCTTAGCCCGAGGGCAGTTATTATCCTAGGCTATTGGAAACTTCTTCCATGCCTGTGGGCAGTTGATTCTATTCATGTGGGCAACACTTCTTACGCCTATGAGAAATATCCATATTCCTGTGGGCAGATTCTTATGTTGGTTTCTCTTTACCCAAGGGTAGGAGTTTACGTGTCTGTGGACATTGGCTGTTACTTAGAATATTCACTGTGGTGATATTTTAATTTAAATGATTGAATGGATATTAAAATGGAAAGATAACTAGTTAAGTTAGTTACTTTTGGTACTGCTTACTTTATTGCATTTTACTTTTGCACGTTGTTGTAGCATGTTTTCACGCAGTTGGGCACGGGCCTTTGGTGGGTGCCTACTGGAATTTATTTATCACACCCTGTTTGGGTCATTCCTTTCAGCCCAAACAGATTATGTTTCTACAGGTGTAGATAAGGAAAAGAGTCATTATAAAGGTACTTGATTGTTATTGAGGAGTAGGAGAGCATGGGGCCGAGCATTGGCTCACGATGCCGTGAGCTGTTCTATTTTGATTTTCTGTACTTATACTTCATTTGTATTGTATTGTTTGGGTAACATGTTCTGGCTATTTTCATAGAATAGTGACATGCTACATCTTCATATATATATATATATGACTACCAGTTTCCCTTTTTGTTATCGGTTATCCATTTCAGTTATATACACTATTGCTGCTTCCGTTGTTATTGTCTGTTTATTTATATTACGCTGCGCTACAATTTGACAAGTGATGTCATAGTTTCCCCACTATCAGACCTGGGCCCTCACTGCTAGTCGGCAGCCTCTGGTGTTTGGGAAAATTCACTTGAGGTCATGTGGAGAACCGGGTTAGGGGCACCCGTTGAGTGGCACCCGGAACCGGGACGTTAAAAAGTAGTATCATAGGCAGGTTCTTTTCTTTCAATTACTATTTAGAGCCGTATTCAGGGATAGGAAGAGAATGGTAGTTGGTAATAAGTTGTTCTCGGGCATAGCTAACCCGTGTCTGGGGAAAATCCAATTTAACTTGTATTGCAATTTTACTGATTTTGCAATTTTATAGTTGATTTTTTTTCACCTAATGGTGACGCACTTGTATTATGCTGTTTATATTTCACTCATGGGTTCTATTTAGTTGCAACCTGATGAGATGAGGGTATGCCGCCTCATGCATCATTTAGGCAGATGCTAGAATCACATTCCATGCATAGTTTCTGTGCCATGTAGGTGCATTAGAAAGTTCATGTTGTTGTGATAGTTGTTGTTCTAGAAAAGTATGTTGTTGTGATAGATTCTTGATAAATACCTGCTATGTGATCGGGTATTTCATATGAGCCTATTTATAGAATGGACGCCAAACTATGGACTTTGGGGAGTATGGACCCCCATTTACCGAAATTTGGTGGAGCATTGACTGTTTATTTTGTTATAACACAGATAAGATGTTAAACTTTGATTCGTGGGGAGTATGGGCCCTCACAGATCGGAATTTGGCACTTAGGTGCTGTTTTTCAGTTTTTTCTGGGTTCCAAGGAAGTTTATGAGGCATACTGTCCGGAATTTCCAGTATACACGTCGTGTAGTACCTTCAACACGCCGTGTATAGTATTCTATTTGGGAAGAAAAATAAACTTTTTAAGTACACGTTGTGTACCCAGAGTACACGCCGTGTAGTCTCTTCTCATGTCACAAAACATGTGGGCAACAACACGGGAAAGGGAAGAGCTTGGGGCGAACACACTGTGTACCGAATGTACACGCCGTGTAGTGTTGACCTAGTGTCCATCGTGCAACTACAACACGGGCGGAGGAAACCATAAGACATACATGTCGTGTCCACTGTAGAACACGCCTTGTAGAGTGAGCTGAAAACCCGGCCATGTAACTAACAACACAGTTTGGGGTAATCCTTTAGAGTACACGCCGTGTTTATGTTGAACATTCTGTGAAGGTTGAGATGTGTAAACCGGCCGTGTAACTAACAACACAGGTCGGTGGAGCTCATCTAGTACACGTTGTGTAGTCTTGTCCGACGACAGACCGTGTGGAGTAAGCTATGTGGAAGGAAAACGAGGTGGTGTACATGCCATGTGTGGGTGTAACATGTTGTGTAGTGTTAGGCCGAGTAGTCGGTCATGTCACAAATGACACGGGCATTTGGAAAATTTCACCATACATGTCTTGTATATTTTATACACGCCGTGTAGTTTTGTACCACGGGAGACGTGTTGCTTAGCCATGTAGAAGGACCTGGGCGGGGGAAGAGAAGTCAAGTACATTCTGTGTAGTCAGTATACACACTGCGTAGTCTTGTTTTGAAAATTTTGAATGCCTTCTTCCTCCTTTTTCCTTTTGGGTTTCTTCATTTTCGGTCATTGTTAACCTTTTTTTAAAGGTGTGTATTTGACCTTGTAGTGTCATGCCACCAAGACAACCACACATTGTTTTCTAGGAGATAGGTGATGACTATACTCTAGAGATGGTGGGCCATGGGCTACTAGTGGATCCTCCAGCAGAGCCAGATGCAGTGCGAGCCGTTATACCAGACACAGGCATGGAGGCATAGTTCTTTGAAGGCTTTATGCGGTTCATGTAGACATTTTAGGGAGCATCGCCAGCTACCACATCTATGGCTGAGTGGACTCATATCTTTCAGCAGCATCATCCGCCTACATTTTCAGGGGAAGGCGGACCATAGGTTGCAGAGTCTTGGCTTTTATCGATGCATACTATTTTTGAGCATCTTGAGATGCCTCCAGTGCGGAGGGTCAAGCTCATGATATACATGCTGCATGATTCTGTCAAGAGGTGGTGGGATGTTACCACCCAGTCAGAGCATCACAGAGACATGGAGTGGGAAGATTTTCAGGTAGTCTTCTATGACTTCTTCTTTCCATAGACGCTGAGGGCAGATAGATCTCGAGAGTTCATGAATCTGCAGTAGGGTTCTATGTCAGTGATGGATTATTCTGCACGTTTCACTAAGCTTTAGCATTTTGCACCCATTCTGGTGGGTGATGAGGCATTGAGAGCCATACGTTTTGAGGATGGTCTTCGTTATGACATCCGGGCACTGGTGAATGTTTTCATTTTGTCTTCAGTACATGCTATTGTAAACCAGGAATTGATTACAGAGAGGAATCTGTGGGAATCTAGTTGTGTGGGCTCAGGCGGTCCACCACCTGTTACTGGTACTATTTATATTGGCAAGAGGAAGAGACAGATGTACTTCTCTCAGGGTGGAAGTACCAGTCATAGGACTGTTTCAGGTGGCCAGGTCATGTGTTACCAGTGTGGTAAGGAGGGGCACAAGAGACCTCAGTGTCCATGATACCCAGTGGAGTTCCGAGCTTGCGGCACGATGGGTCATCTACATCACTTTTTCAGGGCGCTTTCACTAGTTTCTAGTGAGAGGGGTTCTGTACAGACTCTGCATGCAGGAGCATGACCAGTGGCTTTTTACCAGTCAGGGAACTGGAATACGTCAGGGCGTGCAGGCAGAGATGGTGGTCATGGTCATGGTAGCCAGACAACAGGATCTTAGAGGCAGCATGGTATGACAGCTCAGGGTAGTCAGGCTGTGTCGCAGGGCCGCGACACTGTGCAGGCATATACAGAGCAACAGACCCAGCAGGAGCAGGATCCCGGACCTTCTACAGTCAGAGGTACTATTTTAGTAGCTTCTATTTTATCTTCAGTTCTTTTTGATACCGGTGCTACACATAGTTTCATATCTAGACCCATAGTGGAGAGACTTGGGCACTATGTTTCTTCTTCTTCTTCTGATATCATGACGCTAGACACTCCATTGGGGACTAGAGTGGCTGGTGTGCGTCAGTGCAAGGAGTTCCCCCATGAGGTTGGTGGGTGTCACTT
Organism: Viscum album; assembly: GCA_963277665.1. Classification (NCBI taxonomy): domain Eukaryota; kingdom Viridiplantae; phylum Streptophyta; class Magnoliopsida; order Santalales; family Viscaceae; genus Viscum; species Viscum album. Next base: position 2,019,319,664 of record OY728156.1, read on the forward strand.
CCTTTGGGACCTCTATGTCTTAGAGATGACGAGCTATGATGTCATTCTTGGGATGGACTGGTTGGTTCCCTTTCGAACCACTGTGGACTTTTATTGTCGCAGGGTGATTTTCACATCACTAGAGGGTGGAGTGTTTCTATACAAGGGTGATTGGGATGTTCAGGAGAGTCAAGCTGGACCAGAACATCATGGGCGAGGTGGAGTCACAACCCAGATTTTGAGCTTATATCTGGACGACCAGGGGACATATCAGATGGATTTCCCTCTAGTAGTTGATCGTTTTAGGGATGTCTTCCTGGATAACTTTTCAGGTCTACCTCTGGAGCGTGAGGTGGATTTCTCTATTGATCTTGTGCCAGAAGCAACACCAGTGTCCATTCCTCCTTATAGGATGGCTACACCAGAGTTGCAGGAGATCAAAAGGTAGTTAGAGGGGTTACAATCAAAGGGTTTCATTAGACCCAGTACTTTTCCGTGGGGTTCTCCGGTCCTTTTTGTGAAGAAGACGGATGGTACCCTCAGACTCTGTGTGGATTATCGGAAGCTAAACTAGTTAACGGTTAAGAACCGATATCCCTTGCCGAGGATTGATGATCTTTTTGATCAAATTCGTGGATAAAGAGTGTACTCTAAGATTTAATTGAGGTCAAAATATCATCATCTACGCTTTAGACTATCTAATATACCTCTCACAGCTTTCAGGAGCAGGTATGGTCTATAAGAGTATACGGTTATGTTGTTTGGACTCATGAACGCACCGGCAGTTTCCATGGATTTGATGAATCATTTATTCTATCCTTATCTGGATTCTTTTGTGGTATTATTCTTGGACTACATCTTAGTGTAATATCACACTCGACATGACCATGCCACCCATCTTGAGATCTTATTGAGTAGACTGAGAGAGCATCAGTTATATGCTAAGCTCTCAAAGTGCCACTTTTGGATGGACCAAATTCACATCCTAGGTCATATCATCTCGTAGGCAGGAGTTTCAGTAGACCTAGAGAATGTGAGAGCAGTAGTTTCCTGGGAGTAGCCTAAGAGTGTGTTTGAGATATGGAGTTTCTTAGGGATGGTTGGTTACTACAGATGCTTCATCCAGGACTTCTCCCGCTTAGCAGTGCTGTTGACGGTCTTAACTAAGAAGGGTGTGAAGTTCGTTTGGTTAGAAGCTTGTGAGACAGCCTTTCAGGACCTGAAAGGGAAGGTTGACATCACCACCGATCCTGATACTCCTAGAGAATGGGAAAATATATACATTTTACTATGATGAATCAGGTATTGGGCTGATAGCAGTGTTGATGCAGGGCGATCGAGTAGTTGCATGCGGGTCTCGGCAGTTGATGCCACATGGGAGGAATTACCCAACACATGATCTCGAGTTGGTTGTAGTTTTGCATGACTTGAACTGTTGGGGACATTACCTAATGGGAGAAAGTTTTGTGGTCTTCACTGATCACAAAAGTCTCCATTATATTTTTAGTTAGCGTGACTTTAATTTGAGGTAGCAAAGGTTGGTCGAATACCTTCAGTCCTTTGAATTTGAGCTTGCCTATACACCTGGTAAAGGTAATGCAGTAGCTGATGCACTAAGTAGGAAGACTGAGATACAGGTAGTGTAAGAGTCCAGTGGTGAGTGGAAGCTTATGGCTTTGTTATCTGAGATGCATTTGGAGGTGCATGATAGTTAGGGGAAGACTTATCTGTCCTCTATAGCTGTGACTTCTACCCTCCTAGATAGAGTGAGGATGAGACATCTATCTGATTCATAAGGCCTAGTTCTATGGGAGTCGGTGGCAAGTGAGGACCCTTCTCCAAGGTGGACGATAGGTGATGATAAGGTATTGTGTTTCCATTGATGAGTGTGGGTTCCAGGGGATATACGCGAGGAGCTGATGCGGGAGTTTCATGCTTCAGCTTGGGCAGTTCATCCTGGAGTTACCAAGATGTACCGTGACATAAGACGTCAGTACTAGTGGTCGGGTATGAAGAGAGAAGTAGCTGGTTTTGTTATGAGGTGTTCCACCTATCAGTAGGTGATGGCGGAACATCAGAGACCAACTGGGTTGTTATAGCAGTTACCTATCCCGGAATGGAAATGGGATGATGTCACGGTAGATTTCGTGACTGGTTTGCTGAGGTCACCTAGAGGAAATGATGTCGTGTGGGTTTTTGTGGACAGACTCACGAAGGTAGCTCACTTATTGCTGATCACGAAGGCCTTTGGAGTTTACGAGCTCAGGACGTTGTATATCCGAGTGATCGTACGTCTTCATGGGGTCCCTCATTCTATCATTTCAGATAGGGATGCCTGTTTTACGTCTTTTTTCTGGTAGAGTTTTCAGAGCGAACTGGGTACACAGGTGCTTTTGAGCACAGATTACCACCCTAAGACCGATGTCCAGTCAGATTGTATGATACAGGTGCTGGAGGACATGTTGCAAGCATTCATCTTAGACTTTGGGGGCTCTTGGGAGAAGCATATACCCCTAGTCGAGTTTTCCTACAATAATAGTTTTCAGGAAACTCTTGATATGGCACCTTACAAGGATTTATATGGTAGGCAATGCCTATCACCCTTGTGCTGGTTAGAGGCAGGTGAGGCAGATTTACTGGGACCACGTCTCGTGTAGGAGACTTCTGAGTAGGTCCAGTTGATTCAGAAGCGGATGGCTACCACACAGTCTCATCAGAAGTCTTATGTTGATCGTCGCAGATGACCTTTTGAGTTCGTGGTCAGGGATCTGGCTTTATTACGTGTTTTTCCGAGGCTGGGACACAGGCGGATCAGGAGACAGGGTAAACTTTCACCGAGGTATGTGGGGCCATTTGTGATTCTGGAGAGAGTTGGGCTGGTTGTCTATCGGTTGCAGTTACCGTAGAGGTACCGGGCCATCCACGACGTCTTCCATGTATCTCAGTTGCGCCGTTATCATTCAGACTCATCTTACGTCTTTCATCCCGAGGAGGTTGAGCTGGAGGTAGATGTGTCCTTTGAGGAGCATCCGATTCGTATCGTTGATAGGAGCACGAAGGTTCTCCGAGGCTGGTCGGTTCCTCTCGTATGGGAGCTATGGCAGAATGGGTGAGTGTAGGACAATACCTGGGAGCGGGAGACCGATTTACGTGCTCAGTGGCCGGAGTTATTCACGACTATGTCTTCGCCACCCTTGGAAGGGAAATTCGGGGACAAATTTCTTTAAGGGGGAAGTTTGTAAGAACCCGGTTCTTATTTGTGAGGTACGGGTTTCTTCTTTTCCCTTTTCCTTGAGTGTTTTTGAGAAAATATGGAAAATGGGGAAAAATCTCAAATTTTTGAAGTACACGTCATATACTTTTCCACACGCTGTGTACTTTTTCACACATCGTGTACTTTTGGCCATGTGGGATGAGTACACGAGGCATGTGACCAGGTCGGCGACGAAGGGTATAGGAACCGACTACATGCCATGTAGTGGTCCCTTACACGCCATATAGTCAGTCAGTAGGCAAATAGTAAGGTGGTGGCTAGCTGTGCGACAGAACATGCCGTGTACTCAAGGAGACACTCCGTGTAGTCATGTCGATAGATGAATAGTTCCACACAGGCAGGAAACTGCCAGAGGAATAGTTTAAAAATTGTAAGTACACGCCGTGTACTTGGAAATACACACTGTGTACATTGTTTTTTTCACATAAAACGGGCAGTAGCCTCCCATGTTCACAAGGAAGGCTTAGGAAGGGAAGAGAGAACAGGAGAGGAAGGCCAGAGCTTTGAGGATCTGTTGAGTGCACGTCGGGAATCTGATTCTGCCTCCGTCAATCTCGTTGGAACCGCACGGGTAAGAGCTTCCTATTCCTGGTGTGTCTCTTACCTACCATTCCTCTAATTTATGTTATTTTCATTTAAATGGAGTTTATTATATGTCATATTTACTTCATTCTTGGGAGTTTCTGGAATCAACGTTCACGTATATCATTCATTGGCGTTTAAGGTAGGTGGATTGGTGTTTATTTTCCAACCGTTGTGCATTTTGTGTGTTTTTGTGCCATGAACCCATGTTGGGGTGTCGTGTGGCTGATTCCATAGATATTTCAAATACCTATAATTGAATAGGTAATTAATTTTGATAACAAAATGTTGTTTGGGATCGTTCTTGGATCCAAGACCACCCCAGGGGTGCGTTCCTCTGTTTATCCATTTGGCCAGGATACCCGAGGGTATGCCTTAAAAGTAATGATTGTAGAATTTCCTTGAGAGGAAATTCTTGTCAATGTTTATTTACTTGTTGGGCATGGCCCTATTACTTGCGCCTGAGGGTCATTTTTTACTTAGCCCGTGGGCGTAGTTTTTCTTAGCTCGAGGGCAGTTGTTATCCTTGCCTGTGGGCAACTTCTTTCGTGCCTATGGGCAGTTGATTCTGTGCCTGTGGACGACACTTCTTATGCCTATGGACAATATCCATATTCCTATGGGAAGATTGTTGTGTTGGTTTCTCTTTACCCACGGTTAGAAGTTTAGGTGTCTGTGGACACTGGCTGTTACTTAGAATATTCACTATGGTGATATTTTCAATTAAATGATTGAATGGATATTAAAATGGCAATATAACTGGTTAAGTTAGTTACATTCTGTACAACTTACTTTATTACATTTTACGTTTTCAGGCTGTTGTAGCATATTTTCACGCAGTTGGGCATGGGCCTTTGGTGGGTGCCTACTGGGATTTATTTCTCACACCCTGTTTGGGTCATGCCTTTCAGCCCAAATAGATTACATTTCTACAAGTGTAGATAAGGGAAAGGGTACTTATATAGGTACTTGATTGCTGAAAAGGAGTAGGAGAGCATGGGACCGAGCATTGGATCGTTATGCCATGGCCTGTTCTATTTTGCTTTTCTGTACTTGTACTTCAGTTGTATTGTATTGTTTGTGCAACATGTTCTCGCTGTTTTCGTAGAATAGTGACATGCTATATCTTCATATATATATATATATATGACTGCTGGTTTCCATTTTTGTTATTAGTTATCCATTTCAGTTATATATATTGTTTCTTCTTCCGATGTTATTGTATGTTTATTTATATTTTGTTGTGCTACACTTTGAAAAATGAGGGCATAGTTTCCCCAATATCAGACCTGGGCCCACACTGCTAGTCGATAGGCTTTGGCGTTTGGGGAAATGCGCTTGAGGTCACGTGGAGAACCAGGTTTGGGGCACCCATTGAGTGGCACCCGGAACCGTGACGTTACAAATTTTCTTCAATCATTTATATGAACGTGAACCTTGAACTAAATGAGTTGTAAGGACAAAAATCCAAAAGCTCTGGAAGGGAAACATTAAAAGATGTTTTTTTTAAAAGTCTCTAACCTTGAGTCTGGATCATCACATATGTTCTTTTTCTTCATGAATGATACATTTAATTTAATTATTTAATTTCATAATAACATTTTATATTTTACTATTCCTTTAATTTTATTTATTATCATGTTATATATAATTACTAAAGTTCTCATTAGATGTTTGGACGATATTCGACTTGGATGTCTAAAATGACATTGGTATGATGAATGTAGTTAAAAATATCATTAATAAATCACAACTAGAATAATAATATTTAAATAATTATTATTTTTATATCTATATTATATTTATAAAACAAAAACAAAGAAATATGTTTATCGAAAATTAACTACATTACAATCATGGATACAGTAGGTCGTACGTAAACATGAGTTACATTTTCATTTATCAACTATTATTCTAGAAAATAAATTACATATTATTTTATCTTTAAAATGGTTAATTATATCATTATTATCATATTATTTCTTTGAATAATCTTATATATAAATTTCGTGTGATGTGTTATGAAAAACTATTCATATTGCTTTATAGAGATGATAATTCACATGTACTCAAGGAAAAAGTTATCATTTTAAATGAATGAAAAGGTAAGAAATTAGATGATATATTACATTTAAATAATGGTAAATATGTCATAAATATAATATATACATATATAATCTATCATTACAACTAGATGTGGGTGTTGTTAATTTAAAACAAATTACATTGGTTCGCGAGGCGGTAGTCCACTATACACACGAACGACCATTTCATATCCCATTTGATGGAAGAAGAGTTGGATATAGGTTATGAAATTAACATAATAAAATATAATTATATATTATATATTTTATTTCATTATATCATCATGGTTGAATAATATTTTATTGAGGATGAATAAAAAACACTAAAATATTCTGTTAAAATCTATACATCTTTTTTGAATAGCCTACTTTTCTTTACAACTTAAGCACTATATGGATGGAATTATAACCAAAAAAATAACTATATAATGTGAATATGGATGTTGGTAAATAATTTTGGTTGGTATGGGTTGAAATAATACTATTTTTATGTGTGATGAAATGGTGATAGGAGGTGCCATTTATAAGTGAGGGGATGGAAACTCTTATAATTTCATAAAAGACTAAAATATAAAAATTTCATTATCTATCAAAATGCTTCATATTTCCTAGATATTCAAATATATGTTATGATTTTGTTGAAATCTCATCAAAAAATAAATTTTTGATAGGTTTGAGTGGATTTTCAAACCATGACTCTTTGTGTTAACCTTTTTTTGATGATTACTGTGAAAATTATGTTTTTACTATTTAGGGATCAGTATAGCTACTGTGAAGAGGCAATTTTCCCATAAATATACCATAGATTATTAAAAAAATATCTAACTCCCTGGGACAAATAATCTAGTTTTAGTAATTTTAAATCATTTAATAAAATATTATTTAATATCAAATAACAATAATATCATTTTTGGGAAGTATTTATTTAATTTGACTTTGAAAACAATCTGAAAATAATTAAATTAAAATATAATCATTTAAAACTTCTATTATATGTCATAGTTTTCTACAAAACCCATGGAACTCAATAATTTAGTCATATTATATTACATTTAATATTTTTAAAATCATTTATTTTATTTTTATATTAATTGAATAAATTTTGTATTAGCGCTGCCTAAGAATTTATTGTAATTATTAAACAAATAAAAATTATAAATAAAATACCATCATGAAAATATTTTTGTTATTCTCAAAATAAAAAATTATATTCACTCACAAATTTATTTTCCTCTATTTAAATACATAAGATATATTTAAAAGTGGTAGAGTGACATTTTTCATTATTCATTACAAAAATATTATATAGATCATTCTCATAGAAAGGTGTATCATAAAAAAATAAGGAGCCACATATTATATGAGTATAAATAAATTCATCAAAAAATAATTATAATGAAAACTGGAGGCCTTATCACTTACTTTTAACCTAGGTTAACCCGATTTAACCTTTTACCACGGTGAAATGTTTTTATTGTTTTAACCATTAATTATAACAAAAAATTATGTTAAACTTATTAAAAAATATAAATTATTCTAATTAAAATTTTGAAATACATTTTAACAATTTTTATCTCTATAATTGGTAGAAATTCATTTTATATTTTTTTCACAAAAACGTGATAAAGGTGGGTTTTCAGGAAAAAATTCATTTTTCAAAAAATATGTGATATTATATAAAATCTATGAAATGTAATAATGATTATTTTAAATTAAATTAATATAAATAGAAATATATTCAATGAATTTCATTTAAATAATTCATCATTAGGGGTTATTTTCATTTATTAAAATTGAAAAACATTATGCACAAAAAATTAGTTTTTAGAAAACTGTGTTTTTGAGAAGAAAAATAAACTTCTACTAAAGTCATGAAAATTGCGGATTAAAATAAAATTAATTGGATTATTATAAGTAAAATGTTTATTATATCACATTAATATTAAATAAAAAAGATAATTTGAAATTTAAATTACATTATTTATTTAAAATATGTAATTATATTTGGAAAATCAGTATTTTTCACTCTTTGTTAAAAAAGAAATCATTTCCAAAAAATAAAAAAAAATCACCTTACATTGTTCATAATATTTTTATTTTAAAAATTATAATCATTTTATAAAATAATATTTCTAAAATTGGTTGTAATTAATATTTGTTTCCACACAATAAATAAAATAAGAAACATTTTTATAAAAATGCATTTTTTGAAGCATAAAACAACTCACAGTTGGGAAGGTACCTTAGTGGTTAAAATACCCAATAATACTATATGAATTCTTGGATAATATACTAGTGGCAGATTATTTTTTTGGTACTGTAGAAATACTATTATAGGTATTGTAGTGGTATTGTAGTAATGGAACTATTTATCAAATTTGGGACTATGGGCCACAGAGCCTTTAGGACACCCTAATATTTTGTACCATAGTTCCTGAGAGATACCCTCGGCCTCTAGAAGATTATATTTTGGGCCATAGATACATAGGGGAAATAAATAGTTCGGTTAGATCACCCAAGAGTAGTCACCAAAATAGAAATTAGAACAAGTTGTTACCACCAACATAGATCTCACCAAGATGGGAATAAAGAGAGGGTATGGAATGGGCCATTGGTACCAAGAACCTTGAATCCCTGCATAGGTAAATTCTATCCAATAATCCATGTGAGGTAGAGATCTAGGACCAATAAATGAAGAAGATGTTGGGGAGGGGTTGTTCTTGAGTAGTCAAGTCTTTGGGCCTTCAGGTTATGTATTGGGACTTATACCTCTAGGTCTATGGGTTATTCAATGGTTCCATATCAACCATACTAAAAAGGGAATTATCCAAAAATAAATATTAAATGAAGGTCTTCAGTCCATTTAGACTAGAATCATAAAATCAATTGACAAAAAATAGTATTTATATATTTTGAATTAACTAATATAATTAAATTAATTAAAACGTATATATATAGAAGAATTAAGTTAATTCTATTCATACACATCAATTTATAAACTATATTATAATATATCATTGTTCATTTAAACTTTGCATTTTGTATTACACAATCTATCTATCACAACCCGTCCCCCGAGGCCCGTATCGTGACTACCCCAAGCTCACCTTCCATAGGCCAGGGGCTGGCGACTAGCACCAAAGGCATAAATCCCTAGACTGGGAAGACATTGCCTTTATAACAGTAAACAAAAAAACAATAGAGTATGAAACAAGAAGTAAAACACTAAGTGAAACTGTATAAAAAAGTGGGAATTGAAAGTAAAGGGGCTTGAAATACAAGCCCAACAGTAAATTACAATACAACTAAAAAGATAGTACAACTGCAGAAGTAAAAAAACAACCACCGAGTCGTCCTTCAGGATTCCCACCGGAAGGGTGGGTACAGATGGCCTCCTCAGCACCCCAAGTCTGTCCTTCCGCTCCATGTACATCTCATCAAGTGGTCCACCTCCGGGTACCGTCCAGCTCTACAACTCTCTACCTCAATCAGCATTGTCCGTCGTCTTCAACCAACACAATGAGGTGCATGCATAGCCTGTGCAGGGGTGAGTATAACGATACTTAGTATGGACCCTGAGACCCTCAAGGTCTTACAATATCCAACCGGGACAAACCACAAAGAAATATATAATCACAAAGAATTAACCAATCATACTTAGGTATCTCCCCATACATATACCTAAGTTATCAGTCACAGTCAGGCTCCAACTCTCGATCCCAAGTGCAAACCATTCACAAAGGATAAACCACAAAGAAAGATAAAATCATGAAGTATCAACCAACCCTACTTATGTATATGCCCATACATATACCTAAGTTATCAATAACAGTCCGCCTACAACTCTCGATCCCAAGCACAACCTATTCCACAAGGAAGAAAAGACAATCATCATGATAATATCAACTGAAACTAAAGACTCAGCTCACATAGGTATACATTTTTTCTAGAGTGATAGAGACGATCAGATGTAGTCACTGATTCATCTAAGCTATCGGACCCACACAAGATACAGGAGCAGCTAAGCTGTCAGACCCATACAGGATACAGGACCAGCTATTCTAGAGTGATATAGATGATCAGATGTAGTAACAGATTCATCTAAGATGTCGAACCCACACATGATACAGGACCAGCTAAGCTGTCAGACCCACATAGGATACAGGACCAACTATTCTGTCAGACCCACACATGATACAGGAACAGAAGCCAGAACTGTCAGACCCACAAAGGATCCCGGTACAGTAGTCATCGCTATCGAACGCACGGAGGATTCTAGAAAAGTAGTTGTCACTGTCGAACCCACGGAGGATTTCGGTATAGTAGTCGTCGCTATCGAACCCATGGAGGATTCCGGTACAGTAGTCGTTGCAGTCACAGCCAGCCCTAGGGTTCCCGCACACATCACGCTCGATTCTAGGATGGTCTACTCCTCGAGCCAAGTGTCGACACATCAACTATCACTAAGTCTTGAGTTTATGTATCCCGTAGTTCTGTATCGTTAAAAGGAACTCAATTTGACAGATGGCACATCAATCAGCTACCTGGTCTGAGAGTTATTGGTATTTCCATTCCTGGGGCCCGGTTGGATTTTACGCTTGATCCAACCCAGTATTTTTTCAAATTTTTCCAAAACAAAATTAGAGAATTCTAAATGGACTGCCTCATCACGATGGTCCCAGTGTCACAGACAGCGTGCCGATCGGACGTGCGGTCTTGAAGATATTCGTATTTAAACGAAGTCGGCCCCGACCCGTCAAGCCCAGTGGGCTCGTGGGTCGGTCCGTCCTGGCTCGGTGGGTCCGACCTGGCTGCGGGTTGGCCCGGACCGGCTCAGCGGGTCCATCCCGACTAGGGGTCATATCGGCCTAGTGGGGCGTGGCCCACCTATGCACCCAAACCACGCTACGGAACAGTCCAGTTCGCCCGGCGGCGCCGCCCCTCCTCTGCCTAGCCGACAGATTTGTTCTGGAGCATGTGGCCCATGCTGTGGGCTGCGGTTCTTCTCACGTGGCACTTACGGGCGCTGCGGTTCTCCAGCCCAGTCGGTAGGTTCACCCAGCCGAGCAGCCCGCGGACGAGGGCCTCGTCCTCTTCCACGCGACACCTGCGGGCATCACAGTCCTCCAGCGGGCCGGTCGGTCAACCGGCCAGTCATCCCACTGTCTGGCTCCATGATGGCCAGTTCAGCCGGCCGCCTTCGCACCTCCACCGAGGTGCGATAACCCCACGATCCTTTTACCCTCCACGCAGTGTGATGGAATTACGCCACCACTGCCGTGGCCTGACCTAGCTGTGGCCTTCGTCTCCACCGCGCGGCATGATGGCACCACGCTTCTTCATTTGCCACAGCCCTCCCGGTCGTGGTTCCTCTTTCATCCGCCGCGGTTCTTCCCAGCATAGTGTGATAGCACAACACCCTTTCTGCTCTGACTCCGTCATCATCAAACAAGAACCAATGGAGGGGTGTCGGGCCGTGACTGTTCGGCTCGGACCCTCCGCATTAAATTATAACATTTGGCTACCATCGAACCAAATTAAACGTCGAAGAATGAGGGTAAAAATTCATTCATTTAAAATAATCACATCCCCCTACCTCAATTTCGGTGATCAACGACGGAGTCATGGAAGGCAGACGTTGTAGGAGATGGTCGTCGTTCCCTCAATATCGGAGGAGGAAGAGCTCATTGAAGACGAGTCGAGTCGACACTGTCGGTGTACTTCGAAGACGGTGATGCTTCCCTATCTTGCACCAGTTGTAGGAGGAAGAGAGGTCCGTTGTTTTTCATTGGATAGAAATGGTGTTCTTCGTGTTCTTGATGTTCCTCATCTGATGAATGATTCTCCATCGAGAGCTTTCTCCAAGGGTTTTCCAAGCTCTACCATGAATTTCCTCCTCTCATTAGTTCTCCCCACAATGCTTATGCCAACCCAAAAGAAAATAATCATATCCCTTATTTTAATGGTTGGAATGAGTTCAAAATAATTCAAACTAATTATGTTGGTTCACTTAATTAAATGAATGGTGTTGGAAAGAATTTCAAAGGATTCAATTAATTAATTGTTAGGGAGAGTTGGCACATTAAAGGGGTAGTTCAAGAGTTTCCCCCATTAATTGGAAACTCAAGGGGTTAAAGGGGGTTTGATGCTTGTGTGGGACCCACCATAAAAAATATCCTCCCAAGGGAGGTTAGGGTGCTGTTGGTCCCACCTCTAACCTCCTCTTGAAGGTTTTAACCACCAAATCAATTAAAATTATGTTGCACATATTTTTATTTAATTTAATTAGAAATCCCCAAAATTAGCTTCTGCTCTCAATAAAACGCAACTACGGTAAAGGTCTCCTTAAGAGAATATCGGCAATGTGAGTTTATCAGAGTCCTCAGATTTCAATTCTGAGCACCGGTTCAAAAGATATAAAATCCCACTCATAGGTTTGCTAAACGTACCCAAATTAAACTTCCAAAAATTATTATCAGTCAACCTCAACCCACACTGGTTGAGGTTAGGCTCCGCCTAAGTGAAACACTTCTCAACGAACCCAACGGTACTCTCGGATTTTCAATCCAAGTTACCATTTAGAAGTTATAAATTTTACAATAAAATATTTTTCACTTAATTATTTTATTTGCAAGCAAAAACTAACTTTTTCTGGTGGCATGCGCCAGAAAAAGTTAGTATCTTCTTAAATAATGAATTTCCTCATGTGTTCAGTGGTGGTATCATATTTTTAATCCAAGTTACCATTTTTGAATTATAAGCTTTTGAAAAATAAAATAATTTATTTAATTATTTTATTTATTGTTATGCCATTTTTAGGATTTCTCATAGGAGGCTCGTGCCGACTAAAAATAATTCATGCCTTGGGTAAACCTGCCAACCTAAGCATAACGGTTTCCTCATATTTCTGATCTGAGTAACCATTTAAGATTTATTCCACTTTTTCTGGAAAAATGCATAAGCGTGCTAATTTAAGCTTAACAAAACATTGATGGATCATTTTGGGCACTCTGGATCTCGGAATAACACACCGTCAGAAACTAGTGACTTATAAAATTCCCAAGTATTTAATAAAAATAAATTTCCACAGAATTTATGGGTCTTTTGATTCTCCCCACCTCAGGGATTTACGTACCAATAAGCTACAACTCGAACTAAGGGAACAAATGGGGTTACTGAGCAAAAATCTGAGGCTCTCGCTCCCATGTTCTCTCCTGGAGGTTACCATGCTTCCAACGAACACATACCAGAGGTATCGACCATCCATGTAGGACCCACAGATATCAATCATCAATCTCTATTGTAACCTTCGTGATAGTTTCCCCGTTGTCAACGTCCAACTCGCCATGGCTGATGATGTGGGAAGGTTCGTTCACATTTCTCCTCAGCTGGGATATGTGGAAGACATCGTGCACCTGGTGCAACTGTGGTGGAAGAGATAAGTGGTAAGCCACCTCCCCTACTCTGCTGGGGACCTGGAAAAGGTCCAATGAATCGCAGAGATAACTTTCCACATCTACCAAAACTCTGTAGACCTCGTCGAGGTGAGACCTATAGAAAGGCGTGGTCGCCATTCTCAAACTCCAGATGTCTCTGTCTCCCGGATATATATGGATGACCCCTCACGATGTCCATGGATATCACATCCCTCTTCCACTTTGGGACCTCTAAAGGCTGAAACAATCCTACTGGTACCTATTTCTCCGCCTTCACTTGCTAACAAGTGAGGCATCAAGAGGAAAATTCCACCACTACCTTCTTCATACCTAGCCATCAGTGCTATTGTCGAAGGTCCTGGTACATCTTCGACACTCATGAATGTACCACTAATGGGGATGTTTGAAAATCCCTCAACACTTCCTCTTGAAGTGACACTGACACCTTAGTACGTCTTCTGAAAAGGTTTACGTGCTCCCCACCATTCAGAAAATCCATCAGGTGTCTGTCATGTGGATATCTGAGCACATTGTGTCTTGTAGTCAGTATCCCTACGCTGCGCCTCCCGGACTCGCTGAGGAAGCGGTAGAGTGACTATAACAGAATGAAGGAAGGCCTCTCTATCTCTATCCACAAAAAATCTCTACAATGCGGCCAACTGCTCAGTCACCTCTCCTAGAAGCTGAATTCCTGATCTTCTGCTGAGAGCATCTGCTACAACGTTCCCCATCCTAGAAGTATAGACTATCTCGAAGTCATAGTCTTAGAGGAACTCAAGCCATCTTCATTGTCTTAGGTTTAGGTACTTCTTACGATAAGACGCACCTGAGACTATTGAGATTAGAGTAATCCATAAGCCGTTCAATCAACAAACTATGAGCGAGACTAGACAAAAGTAAAGAACTTGAGTACACCCTTCTTTATCTACGTCCTACAAGATCTGCCAAGATTTCTCCCTTGCTGAGAAGAGAAATCAGGTCTCATCCCCTAGATGAACCACATCCTTTTCCTTATACAGTAAATCCTGACATGAAAGGTACTATTTCATGCCATGTATGATGTCGTAAGGCCTCGACCCTACTACCAAGAGATCCAATAGTCACTCTCACCTCCAAGGGTTGAGTGACACTATTGGAATTAGTGTGTGGTCACTGGGTCTTCTCCAGTAGGAATCTAGGATGTGAGGTTCAAGTAAATGTTTTTTAACTAGAACCTCTCAGAATCAAACACACAAAAAGGCAAGAAAACAAACGTCACAAGGACAAGTGTCTTTTATTACTGCAGCTCAAAGTACAGAGACACAATGCAACCACAAACAATGAAATCAACGAAGCTAGAAAAACCAAGAATAAAGGCCTCTATGTCTGGAGCTAGTCTCGCTTCTATGCACCTGCTCCCAGAGCTCGAGGTGAACCATCTAGGGGTGGTGGTAGTAGTGCTCGATGACCCTGACCACCATTCGCTGAAGGACCTGCTCCACCACCTCATCCACCGCTCAGCTGATGGTCAAGATCCTATCGCTGCCTCTGTATCGGTGGCTCCTCTAATGCCTACTGATCAGCTATGTGGAGAGTCAGACAGTCACGCACTCTGTGACCCTGTTCCCTATAGGAATACTAGACCATTCTCCGTTAAAAGTTCCCTCGGCCTCGGGTGCCCCGCACCCCCATTTCCACATCTTGGAGTCATCTAACAGCATATCTAACCCGATTTTTCTCTCGTGTCATCTTCCTAATACCTGCCACAGATGACTCGGCTATTTTTAGAAAGCCCTGCAGCAAGAGTAACAACTCTAAATCATTCACATAGTGTAGATTCGTTGCTACAAAATCCGCCATGAAGAGACCCAAGAAGATTCCCCAGGTGAGGGTCACCTCATCGTAAAACAGGAGCATCAGGCTCCACCACCTCTTAGCTGCTCCCTGAAAGAGAATAACAACTAGGTACACCATTAAGTCACCGGGTGTACCAACTGTGTGGAAAACTCATGCTACAAACTCCAGCCAGCACCCAGACGTCAAAAAATCTATCTCTCCTTGAAACCATGGTGGCCTCTATCGCAGGAACCTGTGAAACATGCTCAAGCGGCGCGCACCCTCTACTGTTGGGGCTGGTGGCAACTGTAGCCCTGCGGATAGTGGTACCGCTGGTGCCTCCACTATGATGGGCCTTGCACCATGGCTTCATTGCTTGGTGGGATACCATCATGCTCTCAACTTGGAACCCACGCTGACTGACTGGATGAAGACATCCTGAATATAAACAGGTGTTCCATGATCAAAAAGTATACATGGTGAGCTGACTCAAAGTAATCACAAAGAAAAATTTTCAAAATAAACACACATGCAATTAGTGTTTTTTGTGCATTGAGTTAGAAATCAGTAGTCAGGGTCCTGGTGTATGGATACGTCGGTCGCCACACCAACACTAGATTCCCTGAAATGAAGACCACACTTAGTACCCTTAACACTATTGATGAGTTCTACGGTAGAACCGACTCATCCGATACCAATTGTGACAACTAGGTCCCGGTGATAGCACAAACACCCCACCTTAACATGGTCATTGGCTCCCGGCCCACCAGGTACCCCAGTTGCCCCGCTAACACTTGGTCTCTCCCCTAGGGTCCACCAACCTTCCTGAACAAGTAATCTGACTAATGACATTCTCCATAGGCCAACACATGTCCTTTCCAGTGTGCTTTGTCCTCAATCACACACACCCTGGGAGACTTCCCAGAAGGTCACCCATCCTGATCACAACTCTAGGCTAAGAACACTTCACTATGGAATTCTAATCAGGTAGGCTCCCGAAAAGGAAGGTGCACCTTATTGACCTGAGTCAATCCATTTAGTCATTTAACCTATTATCATTTGGGGGTCTTACAATCACCCCCCTTTAGAGCACAACGTCCTCGTTGTAAACCCTACATCTCTATAATATCGAGTGAAATTCAAGACTCAATTCACACAGGTATACATCTTTGTAGAATGATAGAGACGATCATATGTAGTCATTGATTCATCTAAGTTGTCGGACCCACACATGATAAAGTACCAGCTAAGCTGTCGGACCCACACAGGATACATGACCAACTATTCTAGAGTGATATAGATGATCATACGTAGTCACTGATTCATTTAAGTTGTCGGGCCCACATAGGATACAAGACCAGCTAATCTATCGGACCCACCCAGGATACAAGACCAGGTATTTTGTCGGACCCACACAGGATACAGGAATAGAAGTAATAATTCTCGGACCCACGGAGGATCCCAGAATAGTAGTCATTGCTGTCAAACCCACCAAGGATTCTTGTATAGTAGGCATTTCTGTGGAGCCCACATAGGATTCCGGTACAGTAGTCTTCACTGTCAAACCCATAGAGGATTCCGGTACAGTAGTCGTCGCAGTCGCAACCAGCCCTAGGGTTCCCGCACACAGCACGCTCGATTCCGGGAGGGACCTCTCCTAGATCCAAGTGTCGATATATCAACTATCACGATGTCCGGAGATGATGTATCTCATAGTTATGTATCATCAAAAGGAACTCAACGCGACATACGACACGTCAATCAAATTCCCAGTTTGAGAGTAATTGGTGTTTCCTTTCAAAGGGCCCGGTTGGATTTTATGCTCGATCCAACCTGGACATCTTCCAAATTTGTCCAAAACTCACTTAGATTATTCCAAAATGTATGCCTCATCACGAGGGTCACAGTACAGTGGACAACACGTCAATCGGATGCATGTTCTTAGAGAAATTCATATTTAAACGAAGTCGGGCCCGGCCCGTCAAGCCATGTGGGCTGGCGGGTCGGATCGACCTGGCTCGGTGGGTCCGACCCAGCTCGGTGGGTTCGACTAGGCTATGGGCCGGTCCGGCCTGGTGGGGCGCGGCCCACCTGTAGACCCGACCTGCGCTAAGGGTTGGTACGGTTCGCCCGATGGTGCCAAGCGGCGCCGCCCCTCCTCTGCCCGGCCGGTTCGTCCTGGCGCACGCGGCCCGCGCTGCGGACCGTGGTTCTTCCCACGCGGCCCCTGCAGGCACCACAGTTCTGTAGCCCAGCCAGCAGGAGGCCGGCCTATTTTCCGAGCCGAGCGGCCGGCCGGTTCACCCAGCCAAGCGGCCCGCAGATGCGGGCTGCGTCCTCCTTCACGCGGTGCTTGCGGGCGCCGCGGTCCTCCAATGGGCCGGCTAGTCGGCCGGCCAATCGTCCAGCAGTTCGGCTCCACAGTGGCCGGTTCAGCTGGCCGCCTCCACACCTCCACTGTGGCACGATGGCGCCGCAGTCCTGCTGCCCTCTGCGCAGCACGACGGAGCCACGCCACCACTAAAGCGGCCCGACCTGGCCACATCCTTCGACTCCACCGCGTTGCGCGACGATGTCGTGCTTCTTCATCTGTCGCGACCCTCCTGATCGTGGTTCCTCTTTCGTCCACTGCGGTTCTTCTCCGGTGCGGTGTGACGGCACTGCGCCCTTTCGGATCCGACTCCTTCATCATCAAACAAGAACCAATAGAGGGGCTTCGGGCCGTGTTTTCTCAGCCCGCGCCCTCCGCATTAGATGATAACATTTGTCCACTGTCAAACCAAATTAAACGTCGAAGAACGAGGGTATAAACTCATCATTTAAAATAATCAAATCCCCTTAGCTCAATTTCAGTGATCAACGACGGAGTTCCGGGAGGCGGACGTCGTGGGAGATGGTCGTCGTTCCCTCAATATCAGAGGAGAAAGAGCTCAGTGAAGATGAGTCTAGTCGACACCGTCGGTGTACTTCGAAGACATCAATGCTTCTCTATCTTTCCTCGATTGAAGAAGGAGGAATAGAGGTCTTTCGTTTAGCGTTAGAGAGAAAAGGAATTCTTCATGTTCTTAATTTTCCTTTTTGGAAGAATGATTCTCCATTGAGAGCTTTCTCCATGGGTTCTCCGAGCTCTACCAAGAATTTCAACCAGTGGGAAAGCGGCACGGGGTACCCAAATATCGATGTTCTATTATTATACATTAATTGACATACGTTATTTGGGGAGTGTTCCTTGGTGAGGCTTGGTTGGATATTTTTCCTTTCAATGTGCTTTCGTTATCTCTTTTCTCACAGGGAATTAGAATACCTCCCTACTTGTGCGCGAGAGTCTTTGGTTTTCCCTACTGAGTATACTTGTATGCTCACTCTATGTATATAAATCATCTTTATGGTTTCTAGGAGGACTTCAGGGATCGTGTAGCGTCGTACTAGCTTGGACATTGGGACGGTTGCAGTTCCTGTTTTTTTCTCATTCTTGGTAATTTAACTTTGTAGTCTCCTTGTACTTTGTAGAATTTACTTATGTAACATGCATATGGGAATGGTTTTCTTTGGCTTACTTTTTACACACCAGTTTTTCTGTTGTTGGGATTTACTATCTTATCTCCCAATCCTATTAAAGAAAAAGGGTAATTCCATCCATCTTGTGTGTGATTCTATACCCTTGGTGCTAGTATCCACTCCGAGACCTATTGAAGGTGGGTCTCGGGGGTCATTATATCTCCTTCAACATGAATAAGGAAGAGTCTGGCAATCTGTTGTCCCATCTCTCATCTTGGTGAAGGCAGGTCATGAAAGAATAGAACTCATAACTCTGATACAAATTATGACAACTGTGTCCTAATGACAGCACAAACACCCCACCTTAACATGGTCATTGGGTTCTGGCCCACTAGGTATCCCAGTTGCCCCGCAGATACGTGGTCCCCACCCTGGGGTCCACCCACGTACCTGGACAGGTCATTTGACTAATGACATTCCCCATAGGCCAACACATGTCCTTTCCAGTGTGCTTTGTCCTCACTCACACACACCCTGGGAGACTTCTCAGAAGGTCACCCATCCCGATCACTACTTCAGGCCAAGCACACTTAAATGTGGAGTTCTAATCAGGTAGGCTCCCGAAAAGGAAGGTGCACCTTGTTGACATGAGTCCTACAATTCATTCATTTAAAAAAATCAAATCCCCCCAACTCAATTTCAGTGATCAATGATAGAGTCTTGTAAGGTGGACGTTGCAGGAGACGGTCGTCGTTCTCTCAATATCGGAGGCGGAAGATCCCGGTGAAGATGAGTCGTGTTGACACCGTCGGTGTACTTTGAAGACAACGATGCTTCCCTATCTTTCCCCGATTGAAGAAGGTGGAAGAGATGCCCATCATTTTTCATTGGAGAGAAAGGGCGTTCTTCGTGTTCTTGACGTTCCTCATTGGAAGAATGATTCTCTATCGAGATCTTTCTCCAAGGGTTCCCCAATCTCTACCAATAATTTCCTCCTCTCCTTAGTTCTCCCCACAAAGCTTATGCCAACCCAAAAGAAAATAACCTTATCACTTATTTTAATGGTTCAAATGAGTTCAAAATAATTCAAATTAATTAAGTTGGTTCACTTAATTAAATGAATGGTGTTGGAAAGAGTTTCAAAGGATTAAATTAATTAATTATGAGGGAGAGTTGGCACATTAAAGGGGTAGTTCAAGAGTTTCCCCCATTAATGGGAAACTCAAGCGGTTAAAGGGGGTTTGATGGTCGTGTGGGCCCCACCTTATAAAATATACTCCCAAGGGAGGTTAGGGTTTGGTGGGTCCCACCTCTAACCTCCTCTTTGAGGTTTTAAACACCAAATCAAATAAAAATATGTTGCACATATTTTTATTTCATTTAATTAAAAATCCCCAAAATTATCTTCTGCTCTCGATAAAACGCAACTACGGTAAAGTCTCCTTAAGCGAATATCGGCGCAGCGAGTTCATCGTTGTCCTCAGATTTCAATTCTGAGCACCGGTTCAAAAGATATAAAATCCCGCTCATACGTTTACTGAACATACCTGAACTAAAATTCCGAAAATTATTATCAGTCACCCTCAACCCGCGCCGGTCGAGGTTAGGCTCTACCAAAGTGAAACATGTCTCCATGAACCCAACGATATTCTCATATTTTCAATCTGAGTTACCATTTAGAAATTATGAATTTTACAAAAACATAATTGTCACTTAATTATTTTATTTTCTTGCAAAAACTAACTTTTTCAAGTGGCCCATGCCACCCAAAGTTAGTATCTTCTTAAATAAAGAATTCCCTCACGAGTTCTGCGGTGGTCTCAAATTTTTAATCTGAGTTATCGTTTGTGAGTTATAAGAATTTAAAAAATTAAATAATTTATATAATTAATTTATTTACAGTTATGCCATTTTCTGGTTTTCTCACAGGAGGCTCATGTCGACTAAACTTAAGTCATGCCTAGGGTAAACCATCCATCCTAAGAGAAACATATTCCATGAATTTCTGATCCAAGTAACCATTTAAGAGTTATTCCACTTTTTTGTGAAAACTGCATACACGCACTAGTTTAAGCTTAACAAAACTTCGACGGATCATTCTGGGCACTCCTGGCCTCGAAATCACACTCCTTCAGAAACTACGGGCTCGTAAAATTCCAAAGTATTTATGAAAAAAATTCAATGTAATTTCTGGGTCATTACACTATCAATGAAATGAATATTATTTCTGAATTTATATATTCTAAAATATCAGGGTTTTAAAATTAATATGGTCCAAAGAACAGGGTAGGGGAATTGAAATATTGAGGCCAGACCCAAGGCAACATGTTATGGGTATGATGGCCAGAGGGCCTAACCCATGTAATAGACATGGTATGATATTCTAGATGTCGGAATTAGGATGGATCCGAGATATGAAAATCTGAGGGCCTGATCAAACTCGGTTCCTTAAGACCATTGGGAGATATGTTATTATCTTAGTTGATTTTTCTTACTCACTTTTGACATTCAATTTTTATCCTATTGTCCTGGATACTAAGTAGGTATAAAAAAGGGATTTTAGTGTCTTGGTTGGCACATGACCACTCGGTATGTGTTTCATGATTGATATCCTAGCTATGCATATTTTTTTTCTCATGAAATTAACTTGTTATACTTAATAATACTTGTAAAGGATGCATTTGTGGTGTCCTATTAGGTTCATTACTTACACCCTATATAGGGATTTTGATTCTATTATAGACTTCATGTCTATGGATCTGATTAAGGGTACGTGGCTTATGAATGATTGCTGAGAAAAGGATCATGAAACTAATGGTGGATCATTACAGACTCTAGAAGAATCTACATATTTTATTTATTTATTTTCATGTATATATTATACTATGTTTTGGATTCCCCATTGAGAGATTTTTTATTACCTATATTTCATCTAATTCATCATTTAGTTTCAGCATGTTACTCAAATGATAATAATATTTATTATATTTCTTATTTACATTTGTGTTTTGACATGATACTGAGGGTATAGTCTCCCCATTGATAGACATAGGCCATCACTGCAAGTGAGAAAATTCATGTGTATGGAGATGTTCACATGAGTTCATGTGAACCTCCATCTCAAACTCGGTGGTTCGAGTCAAGATGTTTATTATTGGAATATATTCTATTTCTATTTTTTCACTAACTTATGACATCGTAAAAGAGAGATAACTATATAGAACTCTTCTTGGGTAATTGCCACATTCTTGTCCAGCTCATCTGTAACAGACCTCCAAGTTACTATTGATGGGGTTTCTATTATAGATTTATGAGATTTTGTGTGAGTTCATATATCATTAATAAGAATGTTTGATCACATTACATATACATACTTATTTATTATTTCATATTAGTTCTTTAATTAAATTACTTGAATCGAGTTATTTTTTCTAGATCGATTCTTAGTTCTGTGATATACATTTCTTCCTTACTAATGTGATACATCAATATTGGAATTAGTTAGTTGATCTAATAACACTGATACATTATATATATATATATATAACTTTGTGTGTGTGTGTGTGTGACTAATATGTTGGGATGGATAACTGTTTCTAGTGCTAGGAGGGTTATTCCATGGGATAAGGGTAGAATCCTAGGAAATCCATTTTTTAATACCATAGACTGATTTGGATCTATCCTAATGAATTTATTTTTCATAGTGTTTTTAAATATTTCACCATGTAGGAAACCAGTGGGACCTCATACTATTTATGAGGGTGTTGTAGAGTATACTTTCAAAACAGATTTATTAGTTTAGGATAAATGATACCATCATCCAGGAGTATTCTTCCTCGTTTTTATCAATGGAGTGGCAGTTAATGGAACTATGGTAAACTATTATTGAGAAATTAAAATATTATATTCTCTATTTCTTTTGGTAACTGGAGTCCCTCATGATACTAAGCACTATATTTATAATTTCAAGGGGACTTTCACCTTGGTAGAGACTCCAGAGAATTATAAAGTGAATCATGTAGTATTCATGCTACAGGGACCCACCAACTGGTTGTGGGGTATAGTGAACCTTGATTGATGTTGTGAAGGTTCAACTTAGAAAACCATTATTGAAATATTCTTTAAATAATTACATATAGGTATAATGGAACCAAACAGTTCTCAAGAACTCATGGAGATTTGGTTACATGACATGACTCAAAGATGTTCTTTAGAAGGCCTTGATAAACAAGAAGGGTCTAGATGAGGATATATTTGTGGTTCTTCTTATATATACCTGTGGAAATTCAAATTATAATTTTGGAAGAATGATGGGGAAGGATTAGATTTTTCACTAGAGCAATGGTAAAGATCTAGGGTGGAGAAAAGACCCATTAGACCCTTTTTCGAATGAAGGGGGTCTGTAGTGCTTTAACTATGATGAGTTCAATCATTATTGAATTCTCGACCTTGTACCTCAAAGAACGTGTCTGTTGTGGGGAATATAGGGTATATCTATACTTTATACTTGAATTCATTGACATTATGAATGGTTGATGGATGGAGATAATCTATGAATTGAGAATCTTATTAGGGTCCTCAGCAACAGACTCAAACGACATCAAATACTGATCATGCATCTCAGGGATAGGGTTTCAGAGCTAAGGAAGGTCATGGTAATGAGAAACCATCTATTATTTGAAGTGTCAATTTGATCACTTTTACTTAATATACTATATTTTTTTATATCATTGTTTCATATTCTTTCAAATCTACACAAGTAGTAATTGGACCGGACATATCAATAAAGTTATCCTATGATAAAATTTACCCTGATATATTGTTGGTAATTAAAGTGTATTTTCTTAAAAAATTCAGATATATTCCTATACTCATATGTGATTATGGAAATATAGGGGTGTTCATGATTATACAAATGGAATGTTTTTATGTAAATCTCATTATTGACTCATTCACCATCTTTAGAACTTATATTGATTATTATTGAATACATGTGTTGATAAATTCACTAAAGGGAGAGAGGCTCTTGATGACTGGATAAAGAGAACATAAAATAGGTAGAGTTTTCCTAGCCTTAAGTTTTCTCGGGATGATCATGAAACATATGGCAGCCTTTGATATTTTAGTAGGATAAGTGAAAACCACCTAAACTTTTCCTACAGTCATAGATCTCTTTCATAATGTCTTTCGTGATGACTTCACAATAATTCCACCTGATAAAGGAGTTGAATTTGAGATATATCTTATACCAGGTGTATAACTCATTTTGATACCCCATTTATTGTATGGTGTCAACCTAGAAAAAGAAGATCAAGTTGTAGCTGGAAAACATGGAGAGGGACGTATTTATTAGGTTTAGTACTTCACCTTAGGGTGCACTTGTCTTGTTTTCAAAGAATGAGGATAATAGTTTTCAAACTTGTGTCAATTATCATAAGCTGAACCAGGTGATGTAGAATAATAAATATCATTTCCTAAAGAACAATTATATTTTTGATCCGTTATGGGGAGCCATGTGATTCTCCAATATTGATCCTTGATTTGGTTGTTACCAGTTGTGATTTAAAGAGTAGGAGAACCCAAATATGTTTTTTAGAGATGGTATCAATTTTATGAGTATCTGGTGATGTCATTTTCTTTTACCAATGATTTTTAGTGTCCATTAACAAATTAACAATATCTTCCATTAGTACCTAAAATCATTCTTCATGGTGTTTTTTGATGACATCCTCATGTACTCACCGACACTGAAGTATCATGCTATACTTCTTGAGATTGTCATGAGTACACTTCAAATAATCAAAATTTTTCCAAGATATCAATGTGTGACTTCTAGATTCTAGATGTGATGTTTTTGGGGATTCTATTTTCTAATATAAGTATATCCATGCACCTAAAGAGTGTGGAGAATGTTATGGTTTATACACATCCATATAATATGTTTGATATTAAGAGAATTCTAGGATTTGCAGGATATTACTTATATTTTTTCGAGAAAATTTTATATCGTGCATCACCTATTACTATTCAAATAAGGAAGGGAGTAATGATCCATTGGTAAAAACAATGTGAAGAGGCATTTCTTAAGCTAAAGAGGAGATTAACTATATCTCTAGTGTTGATACTATCTGATATAGGGATCAGATACGTCATATTATGAATGAATCAAACATTGGTTTGGGAGTAGGATTTTGTGGATATAGTAGGTAGTGGTTAGTGAGTCATGTCATATATGACTCCATAAGTATTACTATCACACTCATGATTTGGATATTTCTTGTATGTTTCATGTACTGAAGGTTGGGTGACACAATCTCTTCGATGAGTGTTTTTTGTCTAAAGTGACCGAAAGATCCAATGTTACATCTTCACATAGTGGGACCTGAACATGATATAGAGGTGTCGGGTGGATTATCTATAGATTTTTTACATTGAGATGGAATATAAACCTAGTAAATGTAACTTAATAGTATATTATCATTTCCATAAAACAAAGGTGGATCAGGATCTTGCTTAGTGGCCTTCAAAGGAGTGGCGGTGCTTGAGGAGATTATTGGATTACTAGAGGAATGATTCCTTGAGGTTTAGGGATAGATCATTTTTACTACCATGCTAGACACATCCTCTCTTATAGAATATCTAAATAATAGATATATGACAAACCCAAAGTGTGTTATCATTTGGGAACAACTATCTATAGGTGACATAATACCTAGGTTGTCATTGGGAAATGATGATATGATCTTTGTGCATGGGAGAGTAGTAGTCCATAATTCCATCAAAGATGTGCTAGTGAGGGACTTCCATACGTCAATATGGGCGTTATATCTTAGTGTGAAAAATATTTACCATAATTAAGATGATAATTTTGTTGTCCTGGTATGAGGATGGATATCACTAGTTTTGTTTACTAATTCCTTACCATACCTAGGGTAAAGGTAGAAGATCAGCATCCTAGTGTTTTTTTGTATCCACTTTAGTTTCCATGGGAAGTGGGAGGATATCTTTATGGATGTTTTGATAGGTTTATACAGGTCCCTAAGGAGTTTTGACATTGTATGGGTGATTATCTATTTATTTCTGAAGGTTTATTACTTTTTACCAATATGAGAGACTTACTCAATAAGGGATCTAGTAAAGATTTATATCTATGTGATCATACAATTATCCAGAGTTCCCCTGATTATTATATCAAAAAATATGTATGTTTAATGTCATGGTTTTGGAAGGTCTTTCAAAAGTCCCTAGGGACTCAGTTGAGATGGAGCATATCATAACATCCTCAGACAGATAGAAAACCATAGAAAATGATTCACATACAAGAGGATATCTTCTGAGCTTGTGTTTTAGACTTAACTGGAGCTCTGAATGAGAACCTATCCTTGGTGGAGTAATATTATAAAAATATTTTTTAGGATTATTTTCTTATAGAAACCTTTTAGGATCTCAATGTATGGTTATTATACTCACCGCAATGTTGGAAGGAGGTGGGGGAGACTATATGTATTGGTCCTAGTATGATTTATGTGACCTCATAGAGGGTGCAGTTGACCAGGAAGTGGTTGGTGACTACTTAGAGTAGGCAATGATCATATGACGATGGGAGGAGATGAAATTGGGAGTTCATTGTTGGAAACTAGGTTTTATTTTGATTTTATCCTCGATTGGAGTATCATCATTTTTGGAAGTAGGGGAAGCTAGTAACATGGTTTTTCAGACCCTTTGAGGTCCTCAAATGAGTTGGTTAGTGGTGTACCATATAGAAATTCCACCCAATTAACAAGGAATGCAAGATTTGTTCCATATTTATCATATTCGAAGGAACATACCGAATCATGTTCATGTCATAGGTAATGATGACATTGATTTCGATCCATATTCATCTTATGGGGAGGATTAGGCGTAAATTATATACCTGATCATGAATGAAATTTGAGGAAAGAAAGTATCACTTATCTGGATCCTATAGAAACATCGATGGATCTAGGAGGGTACATGGTAGAGGGAGTTAGATGTATGAGTTTATTGGTGTGGGTAATTTGAGAAATAACATGAGTGTCACTCTAAAAAATGATAAGTTTTTATAGGGGGTAGTTGTAATCTCCTTTATTTTTAAATTTCCTAAAACCACCCTTTAATTTTAATTCATAATTTTTTTATACGAAAATATAATTTTTCAAAAAACATTATAGTGAAATAGGTTTTTTGTAGTTTCATAAAGGTTACCTTGTATTTAAAAGGTTTCTATAAGTTTTAGTAGTTGAAATACACTAAAATGGTGATCTAGTCCATGTTTTTCATAAGCGTAACGCTTGACATGCATAAAGGTAACTCTATGGTCCACGCGCTCTTAAAGGGTAAATAATAACATTCATAAAGGTAACTACCTAATTCTATACACTTCATAATGGTGACTATTGAGTTTCATAAGGGTACCTAGGTGTTGTGTAATGGAAACTTACAACATGCGTAAGGATAATGAATAGTTTTTGAAGGCTTCATAAGTGTAAAGGAAGAGCTATGTAAGGGTACCTTGTGGTTTTTAAAGGCCACCTAATTGTATGGTTTAGTTTTTAAGGGTAATTAATTCTTTTAATGTTTTATATAATGTTAACCTAGTACCCTCACATGATTCTTATGAGCTATGTTAGTTTAAAACCATATTACCCTTATAAAGTTACTTTTTCAGTGGAAATGTTTTTAAACCCCACATTTACATTTTCTACTTCCCATGTCGATTATGTGAGGAGTTTTATGGTTTTAAAAACATAAAATTTAGGGAATTTTTTTTTGACCTCTTTAGGATTAATTTTTTTAAGTATGAAACTTTAAATTTCCATTTCAATAATCATTTATATGTAAAAATTAAAATTTTAATTTCTTTTAGGAATATTAATATAGAGAGCCTCTCTTGGTTTTTTATAAAAAAGTAACTAACCCCTTTTCTTCCTTTCTTATTGAAATTCGTTCAATCTTGGATAGTCAAAAAAAATCCTTTACGAGAAGTCTTTGATGTCTTCTTTTATTAAAACCATTTTTTTGTGACTGTTCAAGCTTGTGTAAGAATTCCCTCTTCTATATTATTGAGAGAAGGTTTTTTCAAGGTGATATTTTTTTAGGTAACCTTTTTGTGAAAATTGTAAATCTAACTCATCCTAAGAATCATTAAATTATGGATAAAGAAATTATTAAATTATAATATTATGTAAATTATATAATAATGATAAATAATTATTATCCCAAGTTAAATAGGATTATTCTACAGAGAGTAAATTATTATCAACTATTTTTTTATTTTCTCTAAGTATGAAGGGTTAGTTTGTGACATAACTTAAATACTAATTTTGAATTATCTAGGATAGATATAGTGGTATCAAATATGGGGTTTTATTTATTTTTGAAAATAAAATAATAGAATCAGTACTAGGAATCCTTATAGAGTGTTTTTATCTAACTAATAGGTGGATGTGGTTTGAGTGATGGTTCCTTGGTAAACCATGGTGATAACATCAAAAATATTTATGTGGGAAGTTCCTTGAATTTTTGGACCCTCATTAAAACATGTTTAAATGGTTTAATTATTCATTATCATACCTTTTTCCCCATGTTTGATTATGATCATATGTTGTTATGTGTTTCTACCATATTCACATAATGATATGATATGCTTACATCGTATGCTCTTCCATGTTATGCATGTTTCCATGACTTCGAGTTTGTTATTGTTAGTTAAGACATGTGGACTATAATGCAGTATTTATCCCTTATATTGGGAGGCTACATGGATTTTGATGATGAAAAAAACTAGTCCTGTGGATAAGGTTGGGGAATGACAGTCTAGAGGGTTGACTCAATACCATGTGTTTTCAGTATGAAGGCCTAGGGGCCTAACCCAAGTCATGGATAGGGTACAATGGTTTAGATACCTAACCTAGGATGGAGCTGTGAGATATTGGTCTAGGCGTCTGATCTAACTTGATTCCTTAAGACTACTGAGATACATGTTATAATCCTATTGCCTTGTTCTTTCTCACTTTTCACGTCCAATTATTATCCTTCATGCAAGGATCTGAAGCTAGTATGAATGGGGTTTTTTGAAATCATGGTTAGAAAACTACCATTTGGTACATGTGGTGTGATTGATATTCTTTTAGGCATTTATTATTTTCATGAAATACAAGTTTTATACTTGATAACACTTTTGTAGATTAATTAGTGGTGTTAAACTATGTGTATTACTCACACCCTATTTTTTAATTTTAATGTGCATGTATACTTAATGTTTAGGGATCTGAGTAAGGGTAAGGAACCCATAGATGATGGCTTAGCAAATCTGTATAGAGATCTCGGTGGACTGGGATATAATCTAGGGGAATCCAAAACTTTTATTTATTTATTTACATGCTTGAATTATAATCTAGTTTGTCTTTCCACTTTGGGATAATTTTTATTACCTTTATGTTGTGTAATCTATTTCATAGTTTTCAGAAGTTACATTAATCATAATAATTTTTATTATATTACTTTATTTGTGTTTGTTTTATGTCATGATATTGAGGTTATATTCTCTATATTAATGTTCATAGAACCTCATTTCTAGTTGTAATCCATTTTCATATGGGGAGGCATGCATGATGTCTTGTGACCCTCTATCTTTGACACGGTGGCTTGGGTTGGGGTGTTAAGGAAGCCCCTCCATTCCCTGTGTCTTTAGATTGTGCATACAAGATGTACTCCCCCCATTTCTTGTATAAGTTCTTACTTCCCCTTGGGTGGTTTGGGTTTCATTTCTTGTAATTTTCTCTGACTGATGACCTTCATCCCTATTCTCCTCAAGTCTCTCTAATTTTTAGTTCTCTCAACTAGGTATTTGAGTGAATATTTCATGGGAGGATAGTTGAATCATCCTAATATGATGAGGATTCCAAGAATACTAGATATAGAACATCCCAAGACAATAAATCTACATTATATCCCATAGTTTTGGTGGAGGTATGTCATAATATATTTTCTTCATGGGGTTTGAGATAAATTAAATGTCATTGCTTATGGTATTGGATTCTTCTATGTGGAATTTGACTTTGGATAGTGTTAGGATCATGGAACAAACCTCTTTATGATGGATAATATTGGTTTAGGTGTGGTGAAAGAACTCTATTAGTAATTATCAATTTATACCAAAGTAAACTAAGTTTATTATTTATTTGTAAGGTTAAAATTAATTTTAATTTTATAATAATTAATTATGTTGTTATTTTGGATGTGAGATAAGACTATGTGTGGTTTGAACATTGGTTGTTGGCCTTAGTAAAGCTTGAGATACGACTTACCAAGTTAAGAATTAAAATGGAAATTACTTCAAATAAATTATTTAGTTCCTCTAATTAATTAATTAACTTGTTTAATTTTAAAGTGAAAGTATCATTCAGTTTCACTGGATTTACAGGTGATTAAATCTGAATTTACTTTAAATATTTTGTTATATTTTTTCTTTTATTAAATACTTATTTTTATGTGTTATAGTACTATAGAATTTGGTGGTTCTAATGGGATACTATAATTGGAATTTGACCTAAATTTAGCCTATTTAACTACTATATCTCTATGAATTGAAATGTGAGAATATATAATTTCTTGGCTTGTTATTGAAAAATAGGAAAACCTTGTTTATATGGTTAAATATGGAAACATGTTTTTGGCAGATGGTTGTGAAATAGAATTTCAAAATCATCAATACCCTTGTATTGGAATTTAAGATTTACTTGGCGTCTTAAAATGAATGAATAAATTATAATTTTTTGTTAGCCTAATATTGATATTTGGAAGAATGGTAAATGAAATGCATCATTAATGTTGTGAATAAAAATTATGATTCACTAATTATTAAATGGTGATGATAGGACTTGGTTTCCTAATGAATGAAATATGGTAAATAGAAATGTTTTGAGTAAAATATGTTATTACATGAAAACTAAATCATGAAATGAATGATTTAGTATAATTAGTTTCATTTTTAATTTATTATTTTATAGTAATTACTTGGATGAATTCCATGGATTCTATATAGACCCGATTGGCGTGTAATGTCAGGAGCGAGCCATGCAGTCTTGTAAAGGTATCAGATGAAGGCTGAAGTGTAATGAAACATTTTTATTCACTGGGGGATGATGTTATAGAATTCATCGATCATCCATTGGATTCTAAATATATTTTTTACTTCGAATTCCTTTTGGTGGATCCCCCTTAGATTAGAGTAATTTATTTGATATTTAATTCCATGGATGAATTTCATGGATTCTTGGAGTGTACCCTTGTTTAATTCCACTAGATGAGCTCCACAAATTTAGTTATATCTACTTGGTTGGAATTCCCCTAGAATGATCCATGGATTCCCATTTAATCATAATTTTGAATTTCAAGGATGGATCCTTCAATTCAAACTAGTAGATTGAATTAGAAAAATCTCAAGGGTATCCCCCTTGGATTATCTATTTGATTTTTAGAGAGGGAATTCATGATTGAGCCACATGGATTCTCTTGGATTACTAAAAATATATTTTCCTTACAAGTGTACCTTATAAATAGTTTACCCCTGATGTATACAATGATCAGAGACTCATTGTCTTAGGCTAGAGTAGGTATAGATCAATTTAGGTTCACTATAGAACCAGAGAATTGGTGGTTGTCTTACAAACTTTTAATATAAATTGTTAAATATTAATATTCAAACTGTTAAATTGGTGAAATGTATAAATGTTTATTTATATAAATTTTTCATTCAAATCAATAGTGACTGGTTATTTTATGGATTTAGTTGGTATTGGAATGTTGATATGTACTCACACTATGCTTAGGCCACTATGGAAAAAGGGAACCTAAGAATATGTTACTTGATTGAAGATATATACGAGGGAAGAGGCCTAATGCTTAGTGATTTTGGAACTTCTAAGATGGAGAAAGGGAGTTGAAAACTAGGATTAGAATCAGTGAATTTTATGATTTTTTCCTTTTGTATTTTTTTCTAATATGGTATAATCTATGGTCTATTATAGTATTCATTCATAAAATTGTTCAAGGTTCATTTTATATAGCATGAGTTATTTATTTTGATTGTCATTGGTACTTTTATATTTGTATTCTCTTTATTATTTATGTGGATAGTGTATGTGATTACATTTATTTACACTATATTCCCAATATGGAATGTGGTTATATTCTTCCAACCATATAACATTATACACATACTTCTAGACGGTAACATTATACGTATGGGGAGGTACTCATGTGGTGCAATAAAAACCACTAGTTCGAGCATTGATTAGTTTCCCAAGGTGGAAGGGTGTTATAATCATTAACATAGAATACTTTATTTCTTATGATGCAGTAATATATGGATCATCAGTATAAAGCTCACACTTTATACCAATAATTTTAATTCTATAATTACCTATATTCATGCATTATCATGTCATTGATTCAATCCACTTCCATTTAATCATTGAAACTTGATAGTGTGCTTAGTAGTTCTATAAGATTATTTTCTCAAAAACAACATAATAAGATATATTTTATGATCCTGATCTCATGTCTGATGTATTAGCATAAAAGAATTTAATTGAAATTAACATTACCCAATCATTCAAGGTTTCTATTTTTGTATATAGTTATTTATGATGAATTTATAACCATTGATGGCTGATGTTGTACACTCACATTCCATATTAAGTAAAACAAAATACATATTGAGAATTTAAGGGATACATCATTTATTGGAATAATATTAGCCTAAAATATATCAATATCATATAAAAATAAATAACTTATAATTAAGTAATCTAAAAAGGTAATTATCAAAAATTATATTTTTACCAAAAATGAAACTCTTTGTTTTATAAATACTCTCACCTCTTAATAAGAAAATAACAGGGATTTGATTTTATAATATCCTTATTTTCCATATGAATTTTCATATATTAAGCTATGATAAGTTAATTTTTGTGATTTTATAAGAAATAAAAAACATATTATTAGATTTTGTTACATGATATAATAATCAAACACACTATTGTGGAACAATATTATGTGATGATCCATCTCCTGCTCTTTAGTGCTCAAATCATGCAACGAATATGATCCAGATCTCCCCACAATGGTGTAATGATGGAAATGTATTTCCAACGGGATAATATTAGTAATCTAAAATTCTCACTGGTTCATGACACCTTATTGTTACATTCCCATATGAAATGAGTAGAAATCCATGAATTCCTATTCCAAATAACATTTCATAATGGATCATTTAAGTTTATTCTTATTTATAACATAATATTTAATAATAGAAATTAATATTATAGTAGTATACATCCACCAACAATAAAATAGACCACTAAATAAATTCTTTACGAGAATATTCACTATTATATATATAATATACATCTAAAGAATAAAGGTTGATTTTTTTTTCAAATTACTGATAATGACTGGTATATATTTCTTCAACTTCTTAACAATGTTAATACTCATATTTTTTATAAAAATATTACTGATGGAAGTTACTTATAAAATACTAGTTAACCTTATGTTATTTTAGAATAAATAATGAATATTTATTGGAATCAACTCATAAAACAAGATATAATAACCATATATTTTCAAAGACATCAATTTGACATCCGTTCTATTTAACCATTTTAAAATGTTACTCAAATAATTATCTAGAATCATGGTATCTCTAAAACATGAATAAATTATTTTTTATTCATTTTCATTAAAAAACAATCACAAGGAAATTTTCATGGATTATGATAAAATAAACGAGGCTGATTTCTTTTCATGACACCCCAATCCAATAGTCACAGATATATCATATGTTATATTTTTTCCCATAACATTTAAAAGAGTTACAATAAAAATTTCACACATTTCATTTAAAAAATATATTAAATCTACGAAATTGAAAAAAATAGATGACTAATAATGAAGTAAAATATTATTATATTAATTATTTATTTATAGTTGAAATTTTAGGGAACATTCTTACTATTTTAATAAATATTTTTACTAATTCAAAAACATTTTAAACAATATTTTTATTTTATTATATAATATACCAATATATGTTCCAATGGTTCTTCATTCTCTATATCATGATCAAATTATTGATTATTTTTTCAATATATATGATCTATAGGCAAAAATAATCAATGTATTATGAAGTTTAAAGATAATAAAATTTTAATCTCCTAGAATATGTGTTTTAATATAAATATGATAAGAAAATTTATATTTTTTATACCAACCAAACATCATTCCCTATGAATTAAAATCACTAGTCATCTAAAAAATTGTTATATGCAACACAAAACAATTTTTTTAGATGTATCATATGTTTTTATACTAATAGATCATGGATATTTTAGCTCATTGATTAATAGTTCAAATTAGATGTTAATATAATTTTCAAGATAACTAGGTCTAGGAAATTTACTTTTTATACACATCCCTGTTATGATTTTTTAAACATATATGAAAGTAGGCCATGTGTTATGTGAAGTATGATTCTATAAAAAAATTGAATCCATAACATGATAATATCCATCAAAAATCACTTGATTCTATGGCAAAAATAGGTTCTTTCATATTTAAAAAATTCATGCTAATATATCTATAATTTTCATGAATTTTTAATTATCCATATTTCATTTACATTTATGCCACCATATTTATTTCTTTTTTTTTTAAAAAAAAATTGAATTTTATGTTTTTAAAATAATGTAAAGTGTCACATAACAATTTTTAGTATATAAGAGTGGGTTATATATTAATTATAAATCCATCCTGATACACCACAATATTTTCATTCATTTAAGCCTTCACTACCCTTTTAAAACAGACTATAGGCATCAATTCATGAAAGGTTTTTATCACATTATAATATATGTTTTTAATTTACTTTTATACCTTGTAATCATTATCATAATTACATTTATAATTAGTTATTAAACCCTTAAAAATATAATGATATAATTAATTTTTCTATTAGTAAATCCACCAATGATTTTCCTTTCATAATGATTCATTAAAAATTCTATTATGGTCATATTTCAACATTTTATATATACTGGGGTGTGTATATATTGTTGTACCCCCCTCTCTTGGATTTTAATGATCACAATCACTCTTATTTTGTTCTAACTTGTTTTCAATTGTTTTTGTTGATAGGCAAAAGGTTGCCAAGGAGTTGGGCCAAGAAGGACTGAAAGTAGACTCTCTAAGTCTACCAGCCAACCGGTGGATTCCCACCGGCCAGCCGGTGGTCTTTGGCAGTTGTAATGGTTTCTGTCCAGAGCCACCGGTCAGCCGGTGTGATCTCCCCGACCAGCCGGTATTATCACCAGCCAGCCGGTGGCTGACCACCGGCCAGCCGGTAGAACCTGGGCAGAGAGCTTGCTCTCTGTCTGGAGCACCGGCCAGCCGGTGGCTCAGGACCGGCCAGCCGGTGGACCACCGGCCAGCTGGTGAGACACCACTGGCCAGCCAGTGTGCCCAGTCAAACTAGCCGTTGGGCTTTGACCAGACTTGTACTTTTGACTCCCAACGCCTCCGAAGGCCTCTCCAACGGCTCCGAAGACCCCCAACGGCCATTTGGGTGTTCCTCTCCTATAAATAGAGGACTAGGAAGCCCCGAAAATGTAATGTATCCCACGAGAACATTTGTCGATCATTTGGCGAACCTCCGGTGCATTCCTTCAAGGATTCCCACCTGCTCCAACTGACTTCCACAACCAAGGAGCACCACCATAGAAGCTTCGGAGTGCTCTTAATCATCACCAATCAATCCATTGGCGCCCAAGACTTCTCCTCTTTACGGTTTTTATTGTTTTATCATTTTGAGCATTATTTTGAGTTTGTGCATACAAACCCTTCTTTCTCTCATCCTCCCTTTGTTTGGGTTTTCACACCACCTTCATGGTGTGAAGAGGTTAGTCAAGCCTTCCCTGTAAAAGACTTGAGTCATAGGTGAGCTAGCCTTCACCTGTAAGAAGGCTAGTGGGTTTCTTGCTACAACCAATAAAAATCAATCTCTAATAGGTTTCTAGGCTTCCTTAAAGTCTAGTGGGTTTCTTGCTACAACCATTAAAAATCATGCTGTCGTATAAATATCTCAACGGTTAAGTTGGGAGCAGAGACGTAGGCTTGGGATTTAGGCCGAACTCCGTTATCAATTTTGTGTCTTTCCTCTTTTATTTCCGATGCGCTTTTACTTTTTCTTAAATTATTAAACTTTTTTAAAAAGGCAATTCACCCCCCCCCCTCTTTCCATCACTCTCCGACCCAACATTTGGTATCAGAGGAGGAGTTTGTGTAATACCTTAACCGGTTACAAACTTAAGATCCTTAGTGATGGCTAATTCCTTGCATGCTCCCGAAGGGTATTCTATGACTTGGGCTCCATTCTTTGATGGAACCGATTACACTTATTGGAAAACTCGCATGATTACTTTTCTTAGAAGCATTGGCTATCCTATCTATAGGATTTTAATGCAAGGCTATACTTTATCTAACAAGGATGAGTCCAAATGGACCCCTGAAGACATTTCCAACTTTGAGCTTGATGGCAAAGCCATGAATGCTCTTCATTGTGGGCTAGACCGTAATGAATTCAACCGTGTTTCTACTTGCTCCTCTTCTTATGAAATTTGGAAACTTTTAGAAGTAACCCATGAGGGCACTAACAAAGTCAAAGACACTAGATTAGACATGTTTCGCCAAGATTTTGAAAGTTTCACCATTCACCCACACAAATCAATTACTGAAATGTTTACTCGTTTTACTGATGTTTGCAATGGAAGAAAATCTCTTGGTGAGGATGTTTCTGCAGAAATGATAGTCAAGAAGATTCTTTGGGTCCTACCAAGCTCATGGGCACCAAAGTTGACCGCAATTCAAGAAGCAAAAATGTCAAGAAAATGCCGGTTGAAGAGCCCATTGGATCACTCATGACCTACGAGATCACCATGAGAAGGCAAGCTGAAAAGGAAGGAGAACTCATCAAAACTCCAAAGAACATATCCTTTAAAGTTCAAAAAGAAGAAAGATCCTCCTCCTCATCTTCTTCCTCTTCAAGCGGCGATTCATATATCGAGAACCTTGCCCGCAAGATGCACAAATTCATGAAGAAGAAAAAAAAAGAAGAAATCTCGCAAGGCTCGAAAGGAAGAACTCGACGAAAAATCCGATCCCGAGGTAATATGCTATGGGTGCGGCAAGAAAGGCCATTATAAGCCTGATTGCCCACTCCACAAGACAAGGGCCAAGAAAAAGGAAAAGAAAAAGGCATTCAAGGCCACTTGGAGTGATAGCTCCTCATCCTCCTCCTCCTCAAAAGACAACGGTAAAAAATGTCTAATGGCATTTCATGAGGTAACCTCTTCCGACTCCTCTTCCTCTTGTTCTTCCAATTCATTCAATCATTTATCTTACGAGGATCTCCAACATGCGAGAGATCAATTGGAGGAAGGTTTTCACAAACTTTCTTCCATATTTATTGCATTAAAAAAGAAATTCAAAATTCTTTCTTCCGAAAAGGATCAACTTCTCAAAGAGAAGGAAGACTTGTCCCTCAAGATCCAAAACCTTCCTGATGTAGATTCTATGGAATCAACAATCAAGGATTTAAGGAAATCCCTAGCTAAGTTCACCGAAGGTGAACATAACCTTTCAAAGCTCCTTGGTTCCCAATGCATATCTAGAACCACCCAAGGGCTTGGCTATTCCAAGAAAGCTTCCTCTTCCCATGCTCCTACTATTTTTGTATGGGGGAGCTCCCAATATAAATTTTGCAACTATTGCAAAAAGATCGTGCACTTAATTTACGAGTGCGACTGCAAAATTGCACGGAATGGAAGGCCAAAAACCATTTCCTTTAACGATGAATTTCATAGGAGAAGACCCGCCACAAGACAAGTTTGGATTGAAAAATCTCTTTTAGCGAGTCTCTCCGGACCAAAATTTGTCTCGGTTCTAAAATCCTCTCACCGGTGATTTGTTGTTTTTATTTAGGGGGAGTTAGGATCGTTTAAGCCTTTTTGCGTTTTTCTTTCAAAACATTCAATTCAAAACATTCAATTCAAAATTTTCAATTTAAAACATTCAATTCAAATTTCAAAAATTTCAATTGGTTTAAAATCTCTATCTTGTTTTTCAATCCTTTCCTTCAATCAAATTTTATGCCCCGTGCTATTTTGACAATCACAAAGGGGGAGATTTCTTTGGTTGATTGGGGGAGAAATTTTTCTCTCATGCTTTGCTTTACTTTTCAATTTATCCTTTAAATCATGCCTTTCATTTCAGTCTTTTACATTGCTTGTTTTGGTGATTGTGATCATCAAAATAGGGGGAGATTGTTGTACCCCTCTCTCTTGGATTTTAATGATCAAAATAAATCTTATTTTGTTCTAACTTGTTTTCAAGTGTTTTTTTCGATAGGCAAAAGGTTGCAAAGGAGTTGGGCCAAGAAGGACTGAAAGTAGACTCTCTGAGTCTACCGGCCAACCGGTGGATTCCCACCGGCCAGCCGGTGGTCTCTGGCAGTTGCAATGGTTTCTGTCCTGAGCCACCGGTCAGCCGGTGTGAGCTCCCTGGCCAGCCAGTATTGTCACCTGCCAGCCGCTGGATGACCACCGGCCAGCCGGTAGAACCTGGGCAGAGAGCTTGCTCTCTGTCTGGAGCACCGGCTAGCCGGTTGCTCAGGACAGGCCAGCCGGTGGACCACCGGCCAGCTGGTGAGACACCACCGGCCAGCCGGTGTGCCCAGTCAAACTAGCCGTTGGGCTTTGACCAGACTTGTACTTTTGACTCCCAACGGCTCCAAAGGCCTCTACAACGGCTCCGATGACCCCCAACGGCCATTTGGGTGTTCCTCTCCTATAAATAGAGGACTAGGAAGCCCCTGAAATGTAATGTTGCCCACGGGAACATTTTTCGATCATTTGGCGAACCACCGGCGCATTCCTTCAAGGATGGCCACCTGCTCCAACTCACTTCCACAACCAAGGAGCACCACCATAGAAGCTTGGGAGCTCTCTTAATCATCACCAATCAATCCATTGGCGCCCAAGACTTCTCCTCTTTACGGTTTTTATTATTTTATCATTTTGAGCATTATTTTGAGTTTGTGCATACAAACCCTTATTTCTCTCATCCTCCCTTTGTTTGGGTTTTCACACCACCTTCAAGGTGTGAAGAGGTTAGTCAAGCCTTCCCTGTAAAAGACTTGAGTCATAGATGAGCTAGCCTTCACCTGTAAGAAGGCTAGTGGGTTTCTTGCTACAACCAATAAAAAGCAAGCTGTAATAGGTTTCTAGGCTGCCTTAAAGTCTTGTGGGTTTTTTGATACAGCCATTAAAAATAAAGGTGTCGTATAAATATCTCAACGGTTGAGTTGGGAGCAGAGACGTAGGCTTGGGATTTAGGCCGAACTCCGTTATCAATTTTGTGTCTTGCCTCTTTTATTTCCGCTGCGCTTTTACTTTTTCTTAAATTTTTAAACTTTTTTAAAAAGGCAATTCACCCCCCCCCCTCTTGCCATCACTCTCCGACCCAACATTTGGTATCAGAGGAGGAGTTTGTGTAATACCTTAACCGGTTACAAACTTAAGATCCTTAGTGATGGCTAATTCCTCCCATGCTCCCGAAGGGTATTCTATGACTCGGGCTCCATTCTTTGATTGAACCGATTACACTTATTGGAAAACTCGCATCATTACTTTTCTTAGAAGCATTGGTTATCCTATCTATAGGATTTTAATGCAAGGATATGCTTTATCTAACAAGGATGAGTCCAAATGGACCCCCGAAGACATTTCCAACTTTGAGCTTGATGGAAAAGCCTTGAATGCTCTTCATTGTGGGCTAGACCGTAATAAATTCAACCGTGTTTCTACTTGCTCCTCTTCTTATGAAATTTGGAAACTTTTAGAAGTAACCCATGAG
Source organism: Viscum album (assembly GCA_963277665.1). NCBI lineage: Eukaryota > Viridiplantae > Streptophyta > Magnoliopsida > Santalales > Viscaceae > Viscum > Viscum album. The sequence goes on from OY728156.1 coordinate 2,019,359,326, forward strand.
GGAACTAACAAAGTCAAAGACACAAGATTAGACATGTATTGCCAAGATTTTGAAAGTTTCACCATGCACCCACACGAATCAATTACTGAAATGTTTACTCGTTTTACTGACGTTTGCAATGGAAGAAAATCTCTTGGTGAGGATGTTTCTGTAGAAATGATGGTCAAGAAGATTCTTTGGGTCCTACCAAGCTCATGGGCACCAAAGGTGACCGTAATTCAAGAAGCAAAAGATGTCAAGAAAATTCCGGTTGAAGAGCTCATTGGATCACTCATAACCTACGAGATCACGATGAGGAGGCAAGTTGAAAAGGAAGGTCAACTCATCAAAACTCCAAAGAACATCTCCTTCAAAGTTCAAAAAGAAGAAATCTCCTCCTCCTTATCTTTTTCCTCTTCAAGCGGCGATTCAGAAATCGAGAACCTTGCATGCAAGATGCACAAATTCATGAAGAAGAACAAAAAGAAGAAAACTCACAAGGCTCGAAAGGAAGAACTCGACGAAAAATCTGAGCCCGAGGTAATATGCTATGGGTGCAGCAAGAAAGGCCATTATAAGCCTGATTGCCCACTCCACAATACAAGGGCCAAGCAAAAGGAAAAGAAAAAGGCATTCAAGCCTACTTGGAGTGATAGCTCCTCATCCTCCTCCTCCTCAAAAGACAACAGTAAAAAATGTCTAATGGAATTTCATGAGGTAACCTCTTCCGACTCCTCTTCCTCTTGTTCTTCCAATTCATTCAATCATTTATCTTACGAGGATCTCCAACATGCGAGAGATCAATTGGAGGAAGGTTTTCACAAGCTTTCTTCCAAATTTACTGCTTTAAAAAAGAAATTCAAAATTCTTTCTTCCGAAAAGGATCAGCTTCTCAAAGAGAAGGAAGACTTGTCCCTCAAGATCCAAAACCTTCCTGATGTTGATTCTATGGAATCAACAATCAAGGATTTAAGGAAATACCTATCTAATTTCACCGAAGGTGAACATAACCTTTCGAAGCTCCTTGGTTCCCAATGAATATCTAGAACCACCCAAGGGATTGGTTATTCCAAGCAAGCTTCCTCTTCCCATGCTCCTACTATTTTAGTAAGGGGGAGCTCCCAATATAAATTTTGCAACTATTGCAAAAAGATCGGGCACTTAATTTACGAGTGCGACTGCAAAAATGCCCGGTATGGAAGGCCCAAAACCATTTCCTTTAACGATGAATTTCATAGGATAAGACCCGCCACAAGACAAGTTTGGATTGAAAAATCCCTTTTAGCGAGTCTCTCCGGACCAAAATTTGTCTCGGTTCTAAAATCCTCTCCCCGGTGATTTGTTGTTTTTATTTAGGGGGAGTTAGGATCGTTTAAGCCTTTTTGCGTTTTTCTTTCAAAACTTTCAATTCAAAACATTCAATTCAAAAATTTCAATTTAAAACTTTCAATTCAAATTTCAAAAATTTCAATTGGTTTAAAATCTCTATCTTGTTTTTCAGTCCTTTCCTTCAATCAAATTTTATGCCCCGTGCTATTTTGATAATCACAAAGGGGGAGATTTCCTTGGTTGATTGGGGGAGAAATTTTTCTCTCATGCTTTGCTTTACTTTTCAATTTATCCATTAAAGCATGCCTTTCATTTCAGTCTTTTACATTGCTTGTTTTGGTGATTATGATCATCAAAATAGGGGGAGATTGTTGTACCCCTCTCTCTTGGATTTTAATGATCACAATCACTCTTATTTTGTTCTAACTTGTTTCAAGTGTTTTTGTTGATAGGCAAAAGGTTGCAAAGGAGTTGGGCCAAGAAGGACTGAAAGTAGACTCTCTGAGTCTACCGGCCAACCGGTGGATTCCCACCGGCCAGCCGGTGGTCTCTCACAGTTGCAATGGTTTCTGTCCAGAGCCACCGTTCAGCCGGTGTGAGCTCCCCGGCCAGCCGGTATTGTCACCAGCCGGCCGGTGGCTGACCACCAGCCCGCCGGAAGAACCTGGGCAGAGAGCTTGCTCTCTGTCTAGAGCACCGGCCAGCCGGTGGCTCAGGACCGGCCAGCCGGTGGACCACCGGCCAGCTAGTGAGACACCACCGGCCAGCCAGTGTGCCCAGTCAAACTAGCCATTGGGCTTTGACTAGACTTGTACTTTTGACTCCCAACAGCTCCGAAGGCCTCTCCAACGGCTTCGAAGACCCCCAACGGCAATTTGGGTGTTCCTCTCCTATAAATAGAGGACTAGGAAGCCCCAGAAATGTAATGTAGCCCACGGGAACATTTTTCGATCATTTGGCGAACCTCCGGCGCATTCCTTCAAGGATGCCCACCTGCTCCAACTCACTTGCACAACCAAGGAGCACCACCATAGAAGCTTTGGAGCTCTCTTAATCCTCACCAATCAATCCATTGGCGCCCAAGACTTCTCCTCTTTACTGTTTTTATTGTTTTATCATTTTGAGCATTATTTTGAGTTTGTGCATACAAACCCTTCTTTCTCTCATCCTCCCTTTGTTTGGGTTTTCACACCAACTTCAAGGTGTGAAGAGGTTAGTCAAGCCTCCCCTGTAAAAGACTTGAGTCCTAGGTGAGCTAGCCTTCACCTGTAAGAAGGCTAGTGGGTTTCTTGCTACAACTAATAAAAAGCAAGCTGTAAAAGGTTTCTAGGATGCCTTAAAGTCTAGTGGGTTTCTTGCTACAACCATTAAAAAGCAAGGTGTCATATAAATATCTCAAAGGTTGAGTTGGGAGTGGAGACGTAGGCTTGGGATTTAGGCCGAACTCTGTTATCAATTTTGTGTCTTTCCTCTTTTATTTCCGCTGCGCTTTTACTTTTTCTTAAATTGTTAAACTTTTTTAAAAAGGCAATTCACCCCCCCCCCCCCCTCTTTCCATCACTCTCCGACCCAACATTTGGTATCAGAGGAGGAGTTTGTGTAATACCTTAACCGGTTACAAACTTAAGATCCTTAGTGATGGCTAATTCCTCGCATGCTCCCGAAGGGTATTCTATGACTCGGGCTCCATTCTTTGATGGAACCGATTACACTTATTGGAAAACTCGCATGATTAATTTTCTTAGAAGCATTGGTTATCCTATCTATAGGATTGTAATGCAAGGATATACTTTATCTAACAAGGATGAGTCCAAATGGACCCCCGAAGACATTGCCAACTTTGAGCTTGATGGAAAAGCCATGAATGCTCTTCATTGTGGGCTAGACCGTAATGAATTCAACCGTGTTTCTACTTGCTCCCCTTATTATGAAATTTGGAATCTTTTAGAAGTAACCCATGAGGGTACTAACAAATTCAAATACACTAGATTAGACATGTATCGCCAAGATTTTTAAAGTTTCACCATGCACCCACACGAATCAATTACTGAAATGTTTACTCGTTTTACTGACGTTTGTAATGGAAGAAAATCTCTTGGTGAGGATGTTTCTGCAGAAATGATGGTCAAGAAGATTCTTTGGGTCCTACCAAGTTCATGGGCACCAAAGGTGACCGCAATTCAAGAAGCAAAAGATGTCAAGAAAATGCCGGTTGAAGAGCTCATTGGATCACTCATGACCTACGAGATCACCATGAGGAGGCAAGCTGAAAAGAAGGCGAACTCATCAAAACTCCAAAGAACATCTCCTTTAAAGTTCAAAAAGAAGAAAGCTCCTCCTCCTCATCTTTTTCCTCTTCAAGCGGCGATTCAGAAATCGAGAACCTTGCCCGCAAGATGCACAAATTCATGATGAAGAACAAAAAGAAGAAATCTCGCAAGGCTCGAAAGGAAGAACTCGAAGAAAAATCTGAGCCCGAGGTAATATGCTATGGGTGCGGCAAGAAAGGCCATTATAAGCTCGATTGCCCACTCCACAATACAATGGCCAAGCAAAAGGAAAAGAAAAAGGCATTCAAGGCCACTTGGAGTGATAGCTCCTCATCCTCCTCCTCCTCAAAAGACAACGGTAAAAAAATGTCTAATGGAATTTAATGAGGTAACCTCTTCCGACTCCTCTTCCTCTTGTTCTTCCAATTCATTCAATCATTTATCTTACGAGGATATCCAACATGCGAGAGATCAATTGGAGGAAGGTTTTCATGAACTTTATTCCAAATTTATTACTTTAAAAAAGAAATTCAAAATTCTTTCTTCCGAAAAGGATCAACTTCTCAAAGAGAAGGAAGACTTGTCTCTCAAGATCCAAAACCTTCCCGATGTTTATTCTATGGAATCAACAATCAAGGATTTATGGAAATCCCTAGCTAAGTTCACCGAAGGTGAACATAACCTTTCGAAGCTCCTTGGTTCCCAATGCATATCTAGAACCACCCAAGGGATTGGCTATTCCAAGCAAGCTTCCTCTTCCCATGCTCCTACTATTTTTGTAAGGGGGAGCTCCCAATATAAATTTTGCAACTATTGCAAAAAGATCGGGCACTTAATTTACGAGTGCGACTGCAAAAATGCCCGGTATGGAAGGCCCAAAACCATTTCCTTTAACGGTGAATTTCATAGGAGAAGACCCGCCACAAGACAAGTTTGGATTGAAAAATCCCTTTTAGCGAGTCTCTCCGGACCAAAATTTGTCTCGGTTCTAAAATCCTCTCCCCGGTGATTTGTTGTTTTTATTTAGGGGGAGTTAGGATCGTTTAAGCCTTTTTGTGTTTTTCTTTCAAAACATTCAATTCAAAACATTCAATTCAAAAATTTCAATTTAAAACATTCAATTCAAATTTCAAAAATTTCAATTTGTTTAAAATCTTTATCTTGTTTTTCAATCCTTTCCTTCAATCAAATTTTATGCCCCGTTCTATTTTGATAATCACAAAGGGGGAGATTTCCTTGGTTGATTGGGGGAGAAATTTTTCTCTCATGCTTTGCTTTACTTTTCAATTTATCCTTTAAAGCATGCCATTCATTTTAGTCTTTTACATTGCTAGTTTTGGTGATTGTGATCATCAAAATAGGGGGAGATTGTTGTACCCCTCTCTCTTGGATTTTAATGATCACAATCACTCTTATTTTATTCTAACTAGTTTTCAAGTGTTTTTGTTGATAGGAAAAAGGTTGCAAAGGAGTTGGGCCAAGAAGGACTGAAAGTAGATTCTCTGAGTCTACCGGCCAACCGGTGGTCTCTGGCAGTTGCAATGGTTTCTGTCCAGAGCCACCGGTCAGCCGGTGTGAGCTCCCCGGCCAGCCGGTATTGTCACCAGCCAGCCGGTGGCTAACCACCGGCCAGCCGGTAGAACCTGGGCAGTGAGCTTGCTCTCGGTCTGGAGCACCGGCCAGCCGGTGGCTCAGGACCGGCCAGCCGGTGGACCACCGGCCAGCTGGTGAGACACCACCGGCCAGCCGGTGTGCCCAGTCAAACTAGCCGTTGGTCTTTGACCAGACTTGTACTTTTGACTCCCAACGGCTCCAAAGTCCTCTCCAACGGCTCCGAAGACCCCCAACGGCCATTTGGGTGTTCCTCTCCTATAAATAGAGGACTAGGAAGCCCCGAAAATGTAATGTAGCCCACGGGAACATTTTTCGATCATTTGGAGAACCTCCGGCGCATTCCTTCAAGGATGCCCACCTGCTCCAACTAACTTCCACAACCAAAGAGCACCACCATAAAAGCTTGGGAGCTCTCTTAATCATCACCAATCAATCCATTGGCGCCCAAGAATTCTCCTCTTTACGGTTTTTGTTGTTTTATCATTTTGAGCATTATTTTGAGTTTGTGCATACAAACCCTTCTTTCTCTCATCCTCCCTTTGTTTGGGTTTTCACACCACCATCAAGGTGTGAAGAGGTTAGTCAAGCCTTCCCTGTAAAAGACTTGAGTCATAGGTGAGCTAGCCTTCACCTGTAAGAAGGCTAGTGGGTTTCTTGCTACAACAAATAAAAAGCAAGCTGTAATAGGTTTCTAGGCTGCCTTAAAGTCTAGTGGGTTTCTTGCTACAACCATTAAAAATAAAGGTGTCGTATAAATCTCTCAACGGTTGAGTTGGGAGCGGAGACGTAGGCTTGGGATTTAGGCCGAACTCCGTTATCAATTTTGTGTCTTGCCTCTTTTATTTCCGCTGTGCTTTTACTTTTTCTTAAATTGTTAAACTTTTTTAAAAAGGCAATTCACCCCCCCCCCTCTTTCCATCACTCTCCGACCCAACATTTGGTATCAGAGGAGGAGTTTATGTAATACCTTAACCGGTTACAAACTTAAGATCCTTAGTGATGGCTAATTCCTCGCATGCTCCCGAAGGGTATTCTATGACTCGGGCTCCATTCTTTGATGGAACCGATTACACTTATTGGAAAACTCGCATGATTACTTTTCTTAGAAGCATTGGTTATCCTATCTATAGGATTGTAATGCAAGGATATACTTTATCTAACAAGGATGAGTCCAAATGGACCCCCGAAGACATTTCCAACTTTGAACTTGATGGAAAACCCATGAATGCTCTTCATTGTGGGCTAGACCGTAATGAATTCAACCATGTTTCTACTTCCTCCTCTTCTTATGAAATTTGGAAACTTTTAGAAGAAACCCATGAGGGATCTAACAAAGTCAAAGACAGTAGATTAGACATGTATCGCCAAGATTTTGAAAGTTTCACCATGCACCCACACGAATCAATTACTGAAATGTTTACTCATTTTACTGACGTTTGCAATGGAAGAAAATCTCTTGGTGAGGATGTTTCTGCAGAAATGATGGTCAAGAAGATTCTTTGGGTCCTACCAATCTCATGGGCACCAAAGGTGACCGCAATTCAAGAAGCAAAAGATGTCAAGAAAATGCCAGTTGAAGAGCTCATTGGATCACTCCTGACCAACGAGATCACCATGAGGAGGCAAGCTGAAAAGGAAGGCGAACTCATCAAAACTCCAAAGAACATATCCTTCAAAGTTCAAAAAGAAGGAAGCTCCTCCTCCTCATATTTTTCCTCTTCAAGCGGCGATTCAGAAATTGAGAACCTTGCCCGCAAGATGCACAAATTCATGAAGATGAACAAAAAGAAGAAATCTCGCAAGGCTCGAAAGGAAGAACTCGACGAAAAATCCCAGCTCGAGGTAATATGCTATGGGTGCGGCAAGAAAGGCCATTATAAGCCCAATTGCCCACTCCACAATACAAGGGACAAGAAAAAGGAAAAGAAAAAGGCATTCAAGGCCACTTGAAGTGATAGCTCCTCATCCTCCTCCTCCTTAAAAGACAACGGTAAAAAATGTCTAATGGCATTTCATGAGGTAACCTCTTCCAACTCCACTCCCTCTTGTTCTTCCAATTCATTCAATCATTTATCTTACGAGGATCTCCAACATGCGAGAGATCAATTGGAGGAAGGTTTTCATGAACTTTCTTCCAAATTTATTTCTTTAAAAAAGAAATTCAAAATTCATTCTTCCGAAAAGGATCAACTTCTCAAAGAGAAGGAAGACTTGTCCCTCAAGATCCAAAACCTTCCCGATGTTGATTCTATAGAATCAACAATCAAGGATTTAAGGAAATCCCTAGCTAAGTTCACCGAAGGTGAACATAACCATTCGAAGCTCCTTGGTTCCCAATGCATATCTAGAACCACCCAAGGGCTTGGCTATTCCAAGAAAGCTTCCTATTCCCATGCTCCTACTATTTTTGTAAAGGGGAGCTCCCAATATAAATTTTGCAACTATTGCAAAAAGATCGGGCACTTAATTTACGAGTGCGACTACAAAAATGCCTGGTATGGAAGGCCCAAAACCATTTCTTTAATGATGTATTTCATAGGAGAAGACCCGCCACAAGACAAGTTTGGATTGAAAAATCCCTTTTAGCGAGTCTCTTCGGACCAAAATTTGTCTCGGTTCTAAAATCCTCTCCCCGGTGATTTGTTGTTTTTATTTAGGGGGAGTTAGGATCGTTTAAGCCTTTTTGCGTTTTTTCTTTCAAAACATTCAATTCAAAACATTCAATTCAAAAATTTCAATTTAAAACTTTCAATTCAAATTTCAAAAATTTCAATTGGTTTAAAATATCTATCTTGTTTTTCAATCCTCTCCTTCAATCAATTTTTATGCCCCGTGCTATTTTGATAATCACAAAGGGGGAGATTTCCTTGGTTGATTGGGGGAGAAATTTTTCTCTCATGCTTTGCTTTACTTTTCAATTTATCCTTTAAAGCATGCCTTTCATTTCAGTCTTTTACATTGCTTGTTTTGGTGATTGTGATCATCAAAATAGGGGGAGATTGTTGTACCCCTCTCTCTTGGATTTTAATTATCACAATCACTCTTATTTTGTTCTAACTTGTTTTCAAGTGTTTTTGTTGATAGGAAAAAGGTTGCCAAGGAGTTGGGCCAAGAAGGACTGTAAGTAGACTCTCTGAGTTACCGGCCAACCAGTGGATTCCCACCAGCCAGCCGGTGGTCTCTGGAAATTGCAATGGTTTCTGTCCAGAGCCACTGGTTAGCCGGTGTGAGCTCCCCGGCCAGCCGGTATTGTCACCAGCCAGCCGGTAGAACCTTGGCAGAGAGCTTGCTCTCTGTCTGGAGCACCGGCCAGCCGGTGGCTCAGGACCGGCCAGCCGGTGGACTACCGGCCAGCTGGTGAGACACCACCAGCCAGCCGGTGTGCCCAGTCAAACTAGTCGTTGGGCTTTGACCAGACTTGTACTTTTGACTCCCAACGGCTCCGAAGGCCTCTCCAACGGCTCCGAACACCCCCAACGGCCATTTGGGTGTTCCTCTCCTATAAATAGAGGACTGGGAAGCCCCGAAAATGTAATGTAGCCCACAGGAACATTTTTCGATCATTCGGCGAACCTCCGTCGCATTCCTTCAAGGATGCCCACCTGCTCCAACTCACTTCCACAACCAAGGAGCACCACCATAGAAGCTTGGGAGCGCTCTTAATCATCACCAATCAATCCATTGGCGCCCAATACTTCTCCTCTTTACTGTTTTTATTGTTTTATCATTTTGAGCATTATTTTGAGTTTGTGCATACAAACCCTTCTTTCTCTCATCCTCCCTTTGTTTGGGTTTTCACACCACCTTCAAGGTGTGAAGAGGTTAGTCAAGCCTTCCCTATAAAAGATATGAGTCACAGGTGAGCTAGCCTTCACCTGTAAGAAGGCTAGTGGGTTTTTGCTACAACCAATAAAAAGCAAGCTGTAATAGGTTTCTAGGCTGCCTTAAAGTCTAGTGGGTTTCTTTCTACAACCATTAAAAAGAAAGCTATCATATAAATCTCTCAACGGTTGAGTTGGGAGCGGAGACGTTGGCTTGTGAATTAGGCTGAACTCCGTTATCAATTTTGTGTCTTGCATCTTTTATTTTCGCTGCGCTTTTACTTTTTCTTAAATTGTTAAACTTTTTTAAAAAGGCAATTCACCCCCCCTCTTTCCATCACTCTCTGACCCAACATATATACCATCAACTATCTTATACAAATAATGTTATTACAATGAATAGAATATGTAAATTGTGTACCCATTTTATATTAATATTTTTTACAGTAATTTTCATCTTTATGAATGAATAAAAAACAATCATATATCAAATTATCCATACAAATCCATCAATTTACTTAATTTTAATCCTCAAAATGAGCATTTTCTCTATTATCATACTACACATTATATTTATTTTGGAAATAATTTTTTTTGATAAGGTAACTCATTTCGTCAGTTGTTAAACATAGTCTTCCAATATAGTAATAAAAATGGAATCAGATTATCCCCCAATCTGAATAATTTTTGAATGAAAAATACAAAAATAAATAAAACTCCTTTCAAAACCTGGTTTATATCTATTCAGTATTTTATTTAATGATTCTATTTGTTATAATATAAAAAATATAATTATATTAAATATAAGAACAATTTATATTTTAAAAAAAAATAAATATTTAAAATAATATATTAGATATTTAGAAAGATAGTAATTGTGGAATTTTATAACATAGAGACAAAAAAAATTTAATAATGAACCATTCCTTTTATTTTATCTTGAATTTTTATTATAAAATAAATATAAATAATTGTTATTTAAAATTATTTTAATATTTTTCACTTGAATCGTCAAATAATTTAATGAAGTATATCAAATTTTTTATTATAGATCTTTTTAGCTACTAAAAACCCCAATAAAATATAACATGTCAATTTATATATTATGAAAATTAAAACATAAAATTTATGTTTTTAATTCCCATTTTCTGAAAGGCCTCCCAAATTAATTTCAATATGTAGTCAATTAATAAAATTTATAATTCAAAATTTAATTTATGTATGTTTACTTGTTTTTTTGTTTTTTGATTTTTTTTGTTCAGTTTTTTTTGTTATAACACCCCGTCTTGTTCAGCCTAAAGTGACAAAACAAAAGTGCTTAGGGCCTCAAGAACACCTATCTATATTCAAAAATCTATGGACTAGTAGTAAGGATCTAGGCTATTACTATAGTAAGATTATTCCCTCATATTAGAGTGAATAATTAGTAAAAAAAATAACCAAATATCATCCACCATAGACAATAATAGTACATAGAATAGTAATACATATTGATGTTGTATCATAAGAAAATGAAGCATACATACATACATCATAGTTGGCCTCCCTTTGGGTTGGAAACATACACAAAATAAATAAACTAATAAACATTCAATGGAGGATGTGATACTATACTAAAAACCTCACCTCATCCAAATCTTCAGACTCTATCTAAGTTATCCCACTTGATCATGAAATATCGAGACTTTTCCATACTTAAACGTATGAACAATCCCAAGCAGGGTATGAGTACAATTCTATAGGACACCACCAATGGGGGTCCAAAAATTATTAGTAAATATAGTGCATGAATATATATTTGAAATGATAAAAATATAAATAAAAATGTTTAAATGAAATAAAATAAACCATTATCGATCTTTTGGTTTTAACATGACACCCATGATCATTCATATTAGCTTCATCATATGTTGGGGAGTATCTGAGCAAGTCATGCAGTCATTAAAAACTTTTGGGTGTAAATGTAACTTATCTGAAAACAATTAACTGATCATCTAGAACATAGGGGAAGACACTCCCTATCAGAAAACCTATATCATCAGAAAAATCAGTGGTAGAAACTCCTTTCTGAAGAAAGCATATCATCCTAAAACATAAGAGCATACATACACACTGCTGGGAAACCATGTATCATCATCTAGAAACATGGGGGAATCTCTTCACCCCCCCAAACCATGTATCATCATCTAGAAACTCAGGGGTATATCACATGATTGATATAAATATGAAATAATTACATTTAATTATAGATTATGTGGGTGAAACAGAAAATGATAAATTTTTATCATTTCTCTGTAATCGTATATTTCAAAAAATAATATAACCTTATGTGCCTAAAAACAGTAATTTTCATTAAATACACACACACACAGAAACAAATATATATATATATATATATATCTTTAGGTAATATCTCTATCAATATCCCCCTTTCACTAAATTGTAAAAGAATTTGTGTCATTTCACCTTTATATTGTGTCATATCACCTTTATATTGTATATGTGTGTAGAATGGTATAATAAATGAATACATTAATTGTAGTTGATCTTTATGTAAAATAAAATCACATGCCCTTTACTGAATAAATGTTTATAATATCTAGTTTTCTTGCACACTCCCATAGTTTATCACAATCAAGATCCCAAAAATCATTATCATATTATGAGAGGAAAAATACCATATTGGTTAATCTCCAAACTATAACATTATCACCAACATACCAATCCACAAATGTATTATCTACGTCAATATATAGACTTGTGTAAGTAGGGAATAAATTTTGGAAGGTTCTCATACCATGTTTCTCACAAAACGTTGGTAATGGGGAAGAAAAATGATTCATACACCCCTAGTGCACCAAATATATTTTTATAACACTCCATGTGGTATACCTAGTAGGTCTTATAGTGCACACTAAGAATAATATTATTTGTTTTTTCTTATGAGAATATAATTTATCTTTATACAATAATCTTATTCATGGTAACCTTAACATTTCATCGTATCCTATAACACTCCACGAAGAAGATCACTTATGGATAAACTCAAATTCATACATTTAGAGGTAAATTATTATTTTCATTTCAGAAAATGTTTATCTATATGTACATCTATGTTTATAATGAAAATGGATTATAATATGCTTGTTTACCTAAATATGATACATTTTAATATTCTTAAATCTATTAAAAATATTTATCATAACCAACATAAGAGCGAGTTTATCATATCATATATGATAAACTACCTAATCATCCATTTGTTTTCTATACTTTCTATGTTTTTTTTAACTAATTAGATAATATATAATTCATGTCTCCTCTCTATGTAAACATATGAAAAAAAATTCCCACTAAAATCTTCAATGAAAAACATCTATGAAGTAAGCCAGTTTGAATAATAGTGATACTTAGGAATAATATTCCTAAGTATTCACCTTCTTGAAGATATTAAAACATCTTAACTTCACAACATGAAATGTAACATTGTCAACTTCTATTACCTTATTTTAACAATTTATAATTTCATTATCATCAACCTCGTAATCTTATACACCAAAATTTTCCTTGAATTAATCTAACTATTTACATTATTATTTTCCAGTCCTCCAAAACTCTTTTAGGACCAAATGAAAATTAATTTCAAATTATATCAAAATGTAACTCTTAAATTTCCTTTAACCCCATTTCCTAAACCATTTTAGGATAAAATAATAACCACTTCATTATGGTAAATAAATTGACTCTTTACATTTTTATTTACCATTATTCCCTAAACACTTTTAGGATTTGAAGTAAAATTTACTTTTCATATTTACTGGTATTCTACTTCAAGAAATAATTCCCTTAATTTTTCGAGATAACTAAATGTAACATTAAATTTTTCTTTATCATTACATATCCTAATCTCATTTATAATATTGTGTGAAAAAAACTTTATCTTGAATTAGAATAATAGTGATATCCACTTTCTAAATGGTAACTAAATCTAACACTTTACATTTATCATTACCATCATATATCCCAAAAAAATTAGGTTAATAAGTGTAAAATAAATAAATTTTGGCATAATTAATTATTTTTTATCTTTGAAATTCTCTAATTCCAATATCTCTCACAAGTCTCTAAGACACTATATTCTTTTTTGAATATCTTGTTAAGATACCCAAACAATTGTTTTATGAAGTAAAATATATTTCTTTTTAATAATAATATTTTAAAAAAAAACTATATTTCTCATGTCATATATGATATTCTATGTGTTTGGAACATTTTTAATTTAAAATAATACTTTGTTAAATTATACCACATATGGGTGGTGGTACTCCTTCTCATATATTATAATAAATATTTAGATGAACATTTTTCCCTAAATAAAACAATTTTATCCATACATTATTCTCAAAACATGTAATGGAAATTGATAAATCAGAAATCATGTATATAAAATTAATTTTCTCATAATTGTTCTCAACAAATATTTATAATTGAAAAAAAACTCTCTTATCACATAAGGAAAATTAGATGAAGATACACATATTTTAATTAGATTAATTTTTCCTTAACAAAATCCATTACATTTAAATCCTTGATGTACTAACTATTTACATAATCTCATAAATATAAACTAAAATATCAATCAATTATTACCTAAATTTTTACCTCCAGTATATTTACAACACTTTTTTAAAATATACATTTCATATCACATAACCTTCAAAATCGAAGAATAAATTTATATGACATCCCTACTTAACATGAACATTCCATAGAGTTTTAAAAAATTATTTAAGTATATGTTGAGTAATCCAATAATACCAAATTGTTATTATTCATTTTTGATAACAGTAAGTTTTAATGACTTTAGTTATATTCTTGAAGAAACATTATCAAACATTTTAAATAATCCTTCTTCTGGTTTTAACTTTTACCCACGTTTATTTTCCATACAGTACTATAATCTAAAAATCTCATTCCTAGATCATCCATTATCAATACATTGAGAATATTAGGTTAATTTGTTCTTTAATTCACTCACCATATCAAAAATTTCAATAAATGACAATAGAATGAATTACGTATCTAGAGAAATAAATTTTACTATCCCCTTAATGTATTTTATAGAAATAAAAAAATCCTAAACCATATGTGAAAAAATATCCATCTCATTTTATTAATAAAAAATTGTTTTGATGCTCTTATAAATAGAAAAATGAAAGAATTAACATCTTATGAAAATTTCATCCAAGCTTTTTGTATCCAATTTATCAATGAAACAACTCATTTTCTCCATTACATGAAGGGAAAATCCAAGAATTAATTATTTTTATCATCAAAATTTAGGTATATTTACAACAAATAGTAACACATATAGTTGATATCGTATATTTTTTAGAATAATATATATGACTTTTATAGCTATGAAATCCTTAAGGAAATATTTTAGTCTAATCGATTAAATAATATATTTATTCATATTAAATATCACTGTACATAAAATTTATTTTAAACTTATAATGAATCACTTTATTCTTTCACAAGAATCTATATCCTGACACATAATTTTCCATAATATTTTTTATAAATCACCAGTCTTGGTTAATAAATTTTCTTATGTTACAAGTATTATGGGTAACTTACTTTAGGATTTTCCTTACAAGGATTAATCTCAATATTTATTTTTATGATTATTGTGTTATTAATCTATAGTATAGGTTTTTATTAAACCAGTATCATGTATTATTGACCATTTAGTAATTATTTTATTAAATTTGATCCCAGTAAAATGATAAACCCAATATGAAATTTATTACATCCATTATTCACAAAGGATCTATATTTCACTAATCTATGAGTCACTTTATAGTTTTTCCAATTTAACTTTTTAGGTAGGACATTATCCCCATTGAATCATTTATAAATTTTATATATTTGAGAGGAAAAATCTTTTTTTAATCCATAATATGAATATATTCAGCTATATTGCACTGGTATCCTAACAGTTAGGGTTTCGAAGATATGTGTAACCCAAAACAAGTTCCAAGAATAAGTTGAAATTAAATAATCAAGGGGTACTCAACTGATCTCAAAAATAATATCAAGATATTCCAAATTCAATTATAAAATGTTTTCCGTTCACAATATAATCTATGGTAACTCATAATGATCTCAATAATATTGGGTTGAATGATCAAGGAATTGATAAGAACGGATTTTGATGGAATCACACACATTATATTTGAATGGGATTTTAATCTCACTATCTTATCTAATGTCATTCCATTTATGAATTCATGCTTTTAGTAATTTTGTTTGAAATCTTATTCCATCCACCTAACCAATATATTCAAACTTTATTTATGTGTAACTCTTTACACACACCACATGTTTATGTTACTCACCCAAAATTAAAAGTCAAATATATTCATATATATCTGAATTCATCATATGCATAAGGAACATGAAAACTTCATACCAACGGATAGAGTATTCCACCTGAGTAAGCCAAAAGTGATATATAGACAACCCCATTCACTAGACTAGATAAGGAATAATCCTCCATGTATGTGGGTAGTCTATCCTTATGTCCTTATTCCCAATGATAATTTACCCATGGAAGAATAAAATTCATTATAACTATAAAATCAAATATGCATGAACTATATTCAAAAACTAAATTCATGTTTATAACTTTAGTTATAAACTGATGTGAGGGTAGAATAAAAATTAAATTCGTTATAGAGATATTAGTAGCATGTAATTCAATGATCTATCTAGAAAAATATTAATAATTTAACTAATGTAGGCACAATATTAAAATTTAAAAAAATTTGTCAACGTGAATATAGCAGAGAAAATCCTTTAAAATAAAAATAATAATTTGAAATTTGAAACATGAGATAACTATTCAGGAAGTATTAATAAATAAAAGATAATTATTAACCATTTATAATTTTAGCTTCTTATTATAGAAATTCTATAAACTTGAATATATAACAATTATATTCATTCCAATATAATCTCTTTCAAATTTACTTTAAAATTTTTAATATAAACCCTTTATATTCATGCTAATATTTTATCATTATTTTCTATTTAAATTTTAAATATATGATATATTATTAATTATAAAAAATTTATAATATAATTTCTATTATGATAACATTTTACATAATCTAAATATCATATATATATTTATTATGTGAATTGTGGTCATATAAATCATGAAAATTAATTTTATATAGATTAAATAATATCCAATTGATGACCCATTTTATTTTGAAAACATAAAAATTATTAATAATGAACAATTAATAATTAAATATAATCAATTTATATTTTGGCCTTATTTCACATTTTTAATTCCTTTGTAAATTACTTCTTATGATTTATAAATAAAATTTTTTATGAATATATCATAAGAATTTCCATATAATTTTTTAAGGGGTATCTCAAATAATTATGTTTATTCTCCATGAATAAAATGTTTCATAAACATTTAATTAATTATAAAATATTTATAAATAGATAATTATAAAAAATTTAAAAATTAAAATAACCCAAAATATATTTTATAATAATTTATAAACATTTTATAAACCATTATAATAATTTATCATTTTGAAAAAATAAAATAAAATCGTTTCTATTAACTCGTACGAAAAATCCATATTTTTCATAAGGGAATAATATGTCTCCCCTTATATTGAAAATATATAAAAGGGAAGGTACCCATGACCCTTGAACAGAACACATTTCATAATTATATAGAAGTTCTTACCATTACATAAACTCTTCACATATAGGTAAGTACTAATCTACCTTTATGTAGACCATTTTAAAATTAGATAACCATTATGTGTATTCTAAAGTACTGCATAACCTTTAGGAAGTAACCTAAATTATCTTTATATGAGCATTTAAAACTCTACACTAAAATTCCGTATAAGGGTAATAAAACTCATACCCTTATGTTACACCATTTCACAAACCATTTAAATAAGGGTTACGAAACAAAATATATTTACATAAACCCTTCACATAAAGGTATGCCTTAGGTTTCCAAAATTACATAAGAGTAAGTATAGGGGACCCTTATATAGACTAATATTTGTATGTATAAATAAATATGACCCATATGTAGACTACTCTAGATATAGGTAAATCATTGGTTACCTTTTCAAATCCCAATTACGTAAGGGTAAAGAATTTTTCTAAATTTTCATAAAACCTTACAAAAGATGCTATATTCCTAGTTTCTTCTTCATTTCAATACACAGTTTCATACATCTATATCATGGATTCCCTATAATACCATATTTATAGTTTAGGAATCTCCATTCTTCATATGAACATGTGAAACATGACTACTATATAAACCTATCAAAGGAATCCATTTCCCCAACTCTCAGGGTATAAAACTCTTTGCATCACAATAGAGATCCTAGGCCAATAGATACACTTCATCATTATTCATGTGTGATTTTTAGCAAGAATTTTTTAACTCTTTAACCTCACTCTAATACTATTATTAGGTTTCTTATGAATATATTAACACTTATTAGACACAATTTAAGTAATTATAAACCAAGTCTAATGATATCCCATGTAAGATAAATGAGAAGTGTGATAAAACTAAAATTAAGAACTATTGTAAATCTAGCATACCTTACACTGATGAACCACTAAATCACTATTGAACAACCTAAAATGATTTTGAGAGAGATAAAAATTTGGAAAAAAAATCATCCCACCTCTATAATGTATCCATGGGTTGTGAAAAATCATCTGAGATTCATATGGGTTCTATATTATCTCCATGGTGTTTTATTACCTCTATGTATAGAGGATGGTGATGAAAGAGAGAAATTTGATAGGTAGTGTCGTCCAAGAATGAAGATCTTAATCTTCACACACTATCATTGATGGTAGTATATTTTATAGGAAATAAAGGATTCTACTTGATTATTAACTCATTTATTAATACTTTGAAATAGATGAATAAAAATGATGGATGGTACAAGTATGAATTCAAGTAATTTACTCTATATACATTCTATATCAATATGAAATGATTTAATTTAATGAAAGCTTGCATGGGGGAGACACAAAATGATAATTGTTTATCGATTTTTTGTAATTATATATTTTATAAAATAATATATCATTATATGAATAAAAATTATAATTTCAGGAAATATATATATATATATATCATATATATATATATATATATTTAAGATATTAGGTCATATCTCTATCATTATCATCTGGAAAAAAAGTGGTGTGGATGCACCCTACTAGGGAACAGGACATATAGAACTCATAGGGAGACTCTCCCTATCATGGAACACATATAAATCATCTAAAACTTGAGGCATCCCACTACATTATAGGAAATACATAAAAATAACATATCTGGGGTGTCCTCAATCCTTAATACCATCACAAAACAAACGTACATCGATCCTCACTTCCCATATCTAATATCACCATCCCATTACTAGGGCACTAGCCACACAATCATAGCCTTATATCTCAAGGCACACCTATGCATCCTCCAAGCCTCTCACCATAACCCTCAAGAACATACGAATTGTATAGACACATCATGAAAAAAAATCATAATATGCCCTATATTACTGATAAAGACATATACAAGAGTCCTATTGACCCATCTAATCCCAAATCATTGGAAACATTCTATATCTAACACCCTTAGCTGTTCTCTTAGCCTATAGTCGCTATCAAAGTCAATCCACAAGTGTTCAGTCGAAATACTCATCAAAACTTTTTCCCACTCATTGGGAATCATTCAGATCCATCACACACTAATCCCATTATCATTCCCATTCATAGTCGTCCAGACAAGACTCATAACCCATACTCAACTCCCATCCCACATCTCTTATATCACAACTCTCAACCACAACTCTCTGAGGAAACCATCCTTATCATATCTCATTTAGTCTCGAAGGAATTATTCCACTCATTTAACTCAAAAATATTCTATACTTCCCTCATAATGGTGTTCCTATCACACAAGTCACATGCAGTCATCTTACTATCACCACTAAACCAAAGCCTCTTTCACTTTCATAACTCACCTTAAGGAAACAAAATAGGCCTTGTTAAACTCATATCAAACCCTCAAGGTCCTATATTGTTCCACTATGGTCATTTATTTCATTTATTATATACCACTATGGGTTCATGCATCACATAGCACTCAATTATAATCCTACCCATTTTCCATTGACAATCTAGGAATGAAGCTAATGGTTAAGGGTCCATCACAACACTTGAAAGATTAATTTTTACAGAGGTATTTTATCTTAAAAAATTATTTCAAAAAAAGGAAAATCACTTATAGTGGTTAGACAACACAATACATGAACATGATAGTTTTCATATACCATGGGGGAATTTTTAGGGACCACTAACCTCATATAGAGTGATTTAGTTTAAGAATAACTCGACGACTCTCGTTAAATTGTATTCAAATAATATCATTCATCTCTCATCTACCCGAGTCCATAACTCATGAAATTTTATTCAAATAAATTAATTTGAAAATTTTATGATTATTTTTTCTATTTCATTCAAATTGATATAAATTCCTAAAAATCTTATTGAACAATTTCACCAAAACAAAACCATAAACAACCGCACCTATATGGTTTGTGGTTTACTCACAAAAACATTCTACGAAAAATACATAACATGCTAAATTAATGAATCCATCAATTCCATCCAATTTCATCAATTAATATTGAAATTCTTGGAAAAGAATGATAGGGTAATGTACCTCTAATAAAACAACATGCATTATTGTATAGATATCATCCTAGCACGTTCTCTACCAATATTGATTAAAATATCCATAATAACTGGATTATTCAACTATTATTTAAGGGAATCATCCTAATAACCCTAACTAAATCCACACCAAGTTAGAAATATATGAAGGAAAATATTAAATTTGGAAGATGAGTGGAAGACTCGCCTTAAATCATTATGGAATCACAATAGAAACCCCCCATTCAAAGGCAGGTAGAACCAGAAGGATGGGGGAAGGAACTCTCTGGTCTATTTCACACAAGCTAAGTAAAATAGAGACGAAATTATTAATGTATAATGGGGGAAATTGAATTTTTTTTCATTTTCAAGAAAATATAGTTAGTCGTATAGTTACTATAGGGTTTTTTAAACAGTGCACTGACTAGCCCCCAGAACATCATTTATTTTACATTGGAATGGATCATTTTAGAATTTATATTGTTCCAAAATACACTAGATACAAAGGAATAACATAGTGGTCGTTTGAGGTAGAATACATAGGGGCCATCTAGAAAATAAGGTAACCTAGTGATTCAAACCCATAAGATGGATTCCTCAAATGACTCATGCATATTGGTATTCTAAGACTTATCTCATCTGGCTTTAACATAGAATAAAAAGAGGGATCATGTTCAATTCCAGGGCCTTTGGAAAAGGTAATACTAGATCTGTCTTGGGATAGTCTTTTGGGTTAGGTTGTAAAGTAGTATATAAGTCACCAATTGTTTTAGTTCAACTAATTGGATATATCCAAGCTAGAAACTAATCTTTGGTCTATAGGTAATCAATAACCCAGATTCATAAGGCATGGATTCAAGGAATACATCATCATATGATATTGTTCCTAGTGTGATCAACTCCAATAGTACGGGGTACTTCAATTGAAATTCATCATATCAGAGTTGTGCATCAGAAATTTTATTTCAATTTGTTATTAACCTAATTAATAACCAAAGGTTTACCCAAGTGCTGATTTAGATGTCCATTTTGTTTAAGACACCCATATCCTCAACCAATAACCCTGGAGTATTATCCGTACATGATAAAGATATTATTTAATAGGGAAGAATGTATAAACATTATTGAATTAATCTTTAAGCAATTCAGATTATGGAACTGTAAAACTAAAGAAATATAAAATCAATAAAATCATTATGTGACTGAAGGAACAAGAATGAATATATAAATTTTTGTTTTAAATGAAATTAAAATTGATCTTAGATAGTTGGAATAATATTTGGGATGAAAACAAGAAAACTATAGTCTCATAATAGTATGTTGTATAAAAGGATTCATAAAACAGGAAAGAAATGGAATAAAACTAGGTTTAGAAGGAAGAAGGAAATAAACATGAAATAAAAGGAAATATTCATCAATATTTCCCTATGTAAGTTTAGTGTTAGGGGTACTATGGTATTTATAAGCTCGAGTATCTCACGACGTGTAAATGTTTCATGTTATAAGAGAGATTTAAGTGACTACTATTTAATGATATTCATGAAATATAATATAATTCACATCATGAACTCAGATCCAGAAAATTCTATGAAGATATTTTATCTTTTCTATTTTTCCCATATTTCATGGCTTGAATCCTCATAGATTTAATCTTAAAATATTTCATGTTCTGTAAATAATTCATGTTTTGTATTTAATTGGTATAGGGATTTCAAAGAAATGTTTGGTTTCATGAGCTGTCCTTTGGATTTACAGGGTTGTGCTTGAAAAATTCATGTTGTGAACAGGGTTCACAACGTGTAATATCTAAATTTTCTGAATTTTTAGTAGTTTCTATTTTTTGAAATAAGATCTTATTTACTATAAAAATAAAAAACCAATATATTATATAATAAAACATGAATAGATTTAAAATAAATATATCTAACAAGTATATATTAATTTAGTTTATCAAATTCCCCCAAACATGAACACTTGAATTACAAAAGAAAAAAACACCTCAAGGATTTTAAGGGAAACAATTTTTAAACATGAATAGTGTATTGAAACCAATAAAATAAAACTAGGTGTAGGTGGAAATATAAATCCCTCTAGAATCACTCTTGAATATAAAACCAGTCATTCCTTATGGATAAGTTCTTTATTTAGATCGTTTCTTCCCTCAATTAATTTTTTTAACATTTCCATATAAGTAATAACCATATTGATATTTACCTCTCCAAGAATTTTAACTCATAAATAAAGATAAAATAAAATTGTATTTATGATATTAACATGAATACATGTCCCTACCAATGGTCTTAAATTGTTAATAAAATCCATTGTTTGTAAAGATAAAACCACAATTAATCCTGAGGTTTTCAATAAAAAGTTTTGAATGACTCTTTTACTAAGGGGATCTTGGTAGATAATAAAAATAAATCCTAAAAATGAGGGTAAACTCTCAAGTATAAGTCATGATCATTTGAAAAAATGTAATGAGAAATATCCTCTAAAAAGTGGCATTTCTGCACTCCCAGAGGCTCAGGGTTGGTACATGGATGTGTCATAAAAGTGTAATGAATGTATCATGTTACTTTTTTTTATATTTCAAAATTTGGGTCCAAGAGAGATCTCATATGCATCACTTAAAAACATAAGATCCATTATAAGATTCATTGATCTGTTCATGGTAATTTTCTACCTTCCTAATATGAAACCTATATTAAAATTCTTTTTTTTAAATAGGATAATCATGAATGGTACATTATAAGAACCATGGACCACTTCCCTTGGATGATGCGAAAAGTAATTGTATATCTCTTTATTAGTAAAAATATTGATTCCATAATTAATTACCATCTCCCCCACACTTATTCAACTAAAAACCATGAAATTATATCAAGATTATGGTGGGAGGGGACAAAATAGCCTTGTAACATGTCTCAATCCAAACAATATCACTCATAGATTCTATGAGCTTAATATAGAAAAATGTACATTTAAGTTTTAGGATAAATGTCTAAAAAAAGATTTCCTCAATCATTTTAATAGTATATTTATTAAGTCAAAACCTCAATAATATTCAAATTCATTTTTTGATAGGTATTTTAACACCCTAAGATTTAATAGTACGTTATCTCTTTAAAGTAATTTAATATCTTATATTTCATGCAACACCGACTTGGTTTGCATTATACACAATATTGAGTTTTTCTACGAAACAAAAAATTAGTATTATAATTATTTAAACAATATATTAATTTATAAATTAACTATTGTAATATTAATAGTAAAAAATAAAGTTTAACTATTATTTTTAATGTTTTCACATAAATAAAACATATTTATAATGAAATGTATAAGTTTTTTTAAAATATTTATATATTTTGAAAAAACTATTTTCTTAAAAGAACTAATTTTTACATCCTTTTATGAAAAAACAATAAAATTAATTTTTGAAACTCCTCAAAATTGAATTTGGTAAAATATATTTTTATTTGTTTTTTGAATATCAAAATGATATTAGGGTGAATTTTTGGTATTTTTCTAAAAACATTCAATTTTTGATGAATAGTGAAAAATACTGCATAGTATATGAAAACTGACTTAATCTTTTATATAATTATTTTTAATTAAAATTTATCTTAATGTAAAAATAGATAAATAATACATATATTAGTATAATTTAATTCATTTGAGTAATTTTATAATAGAATTCGATATAAAAATTCATTGAACTATTTTCTAACATCTTTTTACCCACCTTCTAGGCACATTTACCCACCTTGTAAGCACATTTGAAAAATTGAATAAAATGTAATTTTACCTCTTATGTGAATTTAATTTCAAAAATCCAATAGATACGATTTTCATTAGTAAGTATAATGTGGTTCAATAGGATTAAAATAATTTTTGGTGAATAGTAACTTTTGAATTTTATTTACCGCGATTGAAAGTAAATAGTGTAATTAAATGTAAATATAATATTATAATTACCCAAAAATTTGTCCTAATTCTATTGGATAAGTGAAGTTTGACCAAAATAAACCTTATTACAAAAATATGATTCTATTTGTGTAACACCCCAAGCTTCCATGATATGCTTCTCCTTCAATAATACAATAGCTTGCATTGTACGCAACTTCGAGTTCTAACACACCGCGACAAATCAAAGTAGCCGTTATGAATAGTAATACCCACTTTTTAAAATTATAGAAATTTTATATTTCAAAATGGACTTCATTTTTTTATTCGGAATATCGAAATTATCTTAAGTTGAATTTTTTGTAATATTCTGAGAACTTCCAATTTTTTATGAATAGTGAAAAATACATAAAAACAACTTTTTAAATCAAAATAAATTATAGTGATAAATTATAATACTGAGTGGTTTTAAAGTATAATTAGAATATATTTTTACCATTTTATCCAATGTTGGTCATTAGAATTAATTTCACTTTGAAATTGGACATAAACAATTGTCAATCTTTTGATATATATTGTTTCTTAAAAACACTCTATTTGTTGTGACAGCGGGAATTAGTTATAAAATTAATTAATGAAACTTATATGTTTGGAATTTTGTAAAATATACATAATTTTTTAATTTGGAATATCAATTATACCTTAGGGTGGAATTTTGGCATTGTTCTGAAAAACTTCAATTTTTGATGTATAGTGAAACCACTAAGTGGTAGTTAAAAAACTGATTTTTCATTTAAATGAAACATTACCACTTCTGTGATTTGATTTTCAAAAATCCTACATACATGGTTGTCATTAGGAATCAAAATTTGGTTCAATGGGATTAAAATAATTTTTGGTGAATAGTAACTTTTATGTTTAATTAATCGCGATTAAAGGTAATTAGTGAACTTTAAGGTAAAAATGATATTATAAAAATATGAAAATACCTTTTCACTTGTCCTACAATTATTGGATGAGTCATGGCCGACCAAGAAAATCCATGGGTCAACTTGGGGACCCCATGGAGCCACTTGGGTAAGAAAATGACAATAATAACTTTTTATTTAAAGTAAAAATTAAATTGTCACAACATGAGTTGTTTTTCTAAAACAATTATTACATGAGGTTATATAAGGTAAATTTTAGACTATAAATATTCATTAGAAACAAAAAAATATTTCCTACATCATGATATTTTTTTTATAATTTTTAGACATTAAATAAATTAAATATTTTATGACACCATGATGATGCAGCGATTACCTTATTAATTAATGATTTAAATAAAATGAAAATATAATGTAATATATAAGACATAAACTTGTCAAAAACATATTGGATGAGTATATTTCTAACCCTTATCACATTATCCTTGAAATATATAAGGGTGGGACCTTTAAAATCTGAAACTCATTATATAATAAAATAACATTTCATGACTTTCCAAGAGTGACCCTCCTCTCCTCTTAAAAGGCCCCCACCACTACCACCTTATTCACACCATAAAAGCCTTTTGGGTCGGCCAAACTCTGCCTAAAAACTCTCTCAACTACCCTCTATTACTCCTAGAAGCCACACTTTGGGCATAATTCTTCCCAAGGAAGCCTATGGCTCAAATTAAAAAAGAGTTACCCGATTTTAAGGTATGTCTTCTCTTATGTTATTTTGTTTTATTTTGCTTCTCAAACACCTTAAAATATTTTTATTTATTTATTTTGTAACAACACCATTATATTAAATATATTAGGATGTTTTTATGAGAAGGATTTGATTTAAAATTACACAAACCTTTGCTTAATGGTTAAAGAACATACTGTTTCTGTGGTTAGAGAATTTCTGCCTCACGAAATGATGATTGTTAAATCTTCTTTTAACACCTCTCATGGTGGCCATTATGATGAAACTATTTTTATATATTATATATATTATTTTTTTGTTTTCCTTATGATTCTGTATTTTTCATTTATGTCATACCTCTATGATTTTTCCATTATGGGTAAACGAGATAATTTCATTTGAGGAAGTGCGGACTACCACCCCCTCAAAGTGATTTTAATCGTTAATGCCATATGTGGGATGCATAAAGGATGTAGTATGTAGAGACCCAAAGCTTAACGTACATGGACATTACATTAATTTTGCAGAATACTTAGTACGTAACAAAAACACACACAAAGGGACAGTAATATTTTAGTGTCTTTGGAAACTCGGAATATAATCATCTAATCGTGGTGAAAGATCTTCAATATCTCCCATAAAGATCTTCCTTTTTTTACACCTAAAACCTTTCTTTATATCCTAGTGAAAAGAAAACATAAAAGGGTGAGCTCAAATGCTCAGTAAGGTTAAACAAAAGAAATATCAATCACATCATATTCATAAGAACATAACATTTTAGAAATCTTAACCTGTAAAAGAGATCATAATATCATAACATGGGATAAATCATATTAGTGAAATGTAATCCCAATAATCATAACATAAAACATGAAACATTGTGGCATACACACATAATCATAGAGAATCATTTCTTATTAGTCAAGACTCATTTCCAAGACTATCTTAGTAGACAAAGTCCATTTTTGAACCGAGTTCACTCCTCGTTTCAGTCCTGTTTCACTGAACCGGTTTAACCTTCCGTTCTAGCCATGTATATCTCATGAGATATAAAATCTTTACCCAATGAATTGGAGGGAGATATAGGTACCACCCATCTCATAATGATACCATTCTTATGTGTGCCACAAAATCATAAATCATACATCATTGCATAAACCATGTAATAAAAATGGGAATCTTAAACATCATGACATCATAAAACAATTCATATAAGATAAAGGAATTCATAAATATAATTCCATCACAACATAATCAAATCAATGTAATAATAGGGATAGAAATAGAACCATTTATTATCTTAGATGGAAAATAATTTTAATAAAACACTTGAACTCTATTCTTGAAGAAAATATCCTTTCTACTTCAAAAACACTTTTCTTTTCTTAACATGTCATACAATTCTAAACTAGAAGAAGTTGATTAAAAATAAACGTGGAAACTTTTAAATTAATCTTCTTGGAAATAATGTTTTAAAAATCCATTCATGCCGTATAAGTTAGAAAAACATTCTTCGTACTTTTGTCAGAAAAGTCAAAAAGTACCTCGTACGAAAAATGACAAAAGATTCCTTTCATATATTTTACTAAAAACTCACCGAAGGGTAAAATTGGATTTAAAAAATTTTATGTGGATGTAAATAACATTACATATTGAGGAAACATGGATGTGGATGATAAAATACATCCCAGTAAATTTCAAAGTATAAACAATCTCGGATAAAAATGAGATTGTGATATTTTCCCTTACCTTAGGTCTGATTTTCTTCATAAGTGTCTGAACCTCCTGTATAATGATTTAAATAATGTAATTGACTTATTCCAGAATCATAATCATTGTTATGATATCATATATGGTTCACTTATGACATTATATTACCTCTTCTTTTGTAAATTCCATGTTAAAGAGCGTTTTGGGTAAAATCGTTTCATTTGTCGTCCTTGTTTTGTCTTCTAATTATTCATTTGATTACATAGATCATGATTACGTAATTCCAGAATATAAAACATGATTTATATATAATATATATTCATAATATACATATATATAATAGATCAGTAAATGGAAAGAAATACATTGTTCATGGAGACGGTAGGTCGTACGTACGCATGAACGCTGTTTTCGTTTCCTTATTGAGTTGAATGGAATTAAGTAGATGACATACATGTATATAAACATAAATCCAGTATCATTATTATTTCATATATTTTATGATTACTTATTATATATACTTTATAATCATTCATGAATTGTTAACGTGGAGAATGAATCTCATCACGTCGTGGAGATGGTAGTCCGTACATACGCACGAGCGATGATATCGTTCTCATGATCGTGTAATTGTATTGGAGTGTATGAATACTATTTCATAATTAATACCAATTTAGAATAATAATATATAGTTGTTTATTTGGACCATTATACCCATCCATGTACGGTGGTGGTGGAAAATAGATTACACCACGGCGTGGAGATGGTATTCCGTACGTACGCACGCGTGCTGATTTCATTTTCCATAGGATGGATAGATGGTGAAATATGGTTGTTTCATACTTATAATAACATATCAGTATATTAGTTATACTGATTTTATTACTTCATAATGAAACAACCTAAGAAGAATAAGTGGAAGAAGAAACAAAGTTGAAAGAATCGGTAACGGACATTACCTCTTCTTTGAAGGGCCTCTTTGAGTCCTCCTCTTAGGTTACTAAAATTGTTCTTTGAAGAATACCAGGACCTCTAGGATGTTTTTAGGGAAGTGGGTAAGAGAATTTGGCAGGGATTGGCTGATCTTGAAGGCTCAATGTGGTGTGAGGAAGAGAGGGAGGAGGTGCCCTTTTATAAGGGAGGAGAGGGGCACCATTGGAATAACTAAAAATATTATTTTATTATAAAGTCATATTCAGTTTTAAATATCTAAAAATTGAGTTATTTAGATAATAAGGTGGGGATGGGTCGAAATCCTCTCATCCAATATAATTTGGACAAGTTTATTTTACTATTTTAACCTTATCATTTAGTTTTAACTTTAAGTTAGATAATTTTACTTTTACCGTGTCTTTTTGTGTTCTTACACTATAAGTTTAATAAACTTACTATAACAAGCCAAAAGAACCCCAAGTTTTTTATTATTAATATATATAACATTATATAAGTCATTTGGATGAACCATAGATTTTTAGGAATAAAATAAGAATTAATAATATAATATTTGTTTTAAAAACTATTTTTTGTCAATTTTGACACTATTTAGTAATTGATTTTTGTGAAAATCATAACAGAATGATTAGTTCTAAAAAAGTTACTAAAATCAATACTAACATGTCATATTAACCTAGAAAATTAGTGTAATTCATAAAAAGTCTCAAATTACATTTATTTGGGTATTTATAACATCAATTATGTCAATACTTCATTAATAAAATAATTACTGCATCATCTTTGTGTCATAAATAAATTTACTTATTGAAAGTCTAAAAATTACATATAAAATATCATTATTTAGGAAATATTTTTATATTTATAATGAATATTTATAGTCGAATTTATCTTATGTATAACCCTATATTAAAAATGATATACTTATTAAACTTTGATTTTAACTATTTTAACCCTTATTTAAATAAATTAATAATATATGTCCTAATCTAATCCAAGTGGGCCTAAATGGTTATATTTTATTCCAAAGGTTGTTTTTGGTCGAATTAAACTTATCCAATAGAATTAGGACATGTGTTAGGGTAATAATAATATCATTTTTACCCTTAATTACCCTATTTACTTTTAAATGTGGTAAAAAAAAGTAAAAAGTTACTATTCACCAAAAATTATTTTCATCTCATTGAACCACATTTTACTTACTGACATCAACCGTGTCTCTCAGATTTTTGAAATTCCATTTACAGAAGCGGTAAAATTCTATTTTATGAAAAATTCATTTTTTTAACTACTACATAGTGGTTTCACTATTCATCCAAAAATGAAAGTTTCCAGAAAAATACAAAAAATTAGGCCTAAGCTATATTTGATATTATGAACTCAAAAATGATGTCTATTTTACTTAATTAAAAAAATATCAGTTGCATTAATTAATTTAAAAATTAATTCCAGTCGTCAAAACAAATAGCGTGTTCTTAAGAGATAATAACTATCAAAAGATTGACACTTGTTTATGTCTTGTTTAAATGTGAAATTACATCCAATGACCAAAATTGTATTAAATTGTAATAATATATTCAAAATATATTTTAAAACCACTCAAATTAATAATTTATCACTATTAATTATTTCGATTAGAAAGGTTGTCTTTAATTAGAATTTAGTAATTTTCACTATTCATCAGAAAATGAAAGTTATCCGAAAAGTACCAAAATTTCACCCTAAGCTAATTTCGATATTCCAAATCCAAAAATGAAGTCCATTTTGAAAAATAAAATTTACAAAATTTCAAAAAGTGGTTATTACTATTCATAACGGCTAGTTTTAATAATATTTTAATAGCATACCGTTGTTTAGTGAAACTCGGTATTGCGTACTACACACGCTATCAAGGAAGGTCACATTTGCGTGTAATGCAAGGAAATTCAAGGATGTGTGTTGTGCAAGCTCCTTTTGGTGTAGCGTACAACACAAGACATTAATGAAATTAAAAATAATATTTTTCATAAAATCTCAGGGTGTTACAGAGTAAATGGTATTATACATTATATTATACTGGAATTTTAGTATACCTTTATATAATTATAACTTCATTCCATTAAAAACAAAATAGAAATGAAATTAGTGTTCATGCGTACGTACGGATTACCGTCTCCATGAACGGTGCATTTCATTTATTACCTCTAAATGTTATGTAATATTATAAATGCATGTATATACTGGATATATAGGATATATATGATATCTACATCATGAATATAATTATGGAGATAATGGATATTCTACCACATAATCAACTTGTAATTATAAGAAGTTTATTGTTGCCTCAAGTACCAAAGATCGACAAAACGACCGTTATTAACTTAAATGACTACATAATTTTCGTAACATTGTAATAAGTGATATAAAAGGTAAAATGAACTTGAAAAAGGTTCTTAAGATTGTATAGATTAACTCTAGTTTATTATTCAAGAGGTTAAAGAGTGGTTGATTCAAGTCGGACACGAGGTAATGGAACATTTTAACCCAATTTCCATTCTTTGGGTTAATCACATACTTTCAAATTATTTCATGATATTATTATGTCCTATCTTGTATTTGAACTTTCTTAATGTGTACATACAGTTAATACACATAATAGATCTATTTTATTTAAAAAATATATCTTTGTAAGGACTTTGTCTCAATCTCCTTTCATCGAGGCATATTTTGTTTTATACACAAATTTCATTTATATGGTGTATAAACCCCTTTGACTTTTACGTTTATTCAAAAATAATATTTTTATACAAAGTGTTTTACTAAACGACAAAAAGGAATGTTTTTTTGTCATACGTATGCGGCGACAACAACTTCTCTACTACCGTGACCATTATTTGAGTTTCAGCTTACTCTACAAGACATAACTTTTTTTAAATAAAAAATAAATAAATACAAAGTTTTTATTTTATTTTATTTTGGTATTTGAAATGGTTTTGAAAGTTTTTTTATTATATCAATGTGTTTTATTGATATCTTGTGATTGAAATGTGGAAATGTTATGTTTCCTTTATGCATGTTTTTTGTGATACGATTATGTTATGGTTTATGATATGTTTAAACCTGTTCATATGAGGAATGCATTGGACTTAATAAGTGACAGGTGGAGCCTGCTATAGCTCCTCGATGCATCGGCAGGTCTCATGAGACAAACTAGTGTCTTGGCACGTGGCCTTGACAAAATATTATTTGTGGTCTTGTCATGAGTCCTTGGCTACGTGGTTAGGATAGTTTGGCATTATGCATTCCATCATTATGAAAGTGGTTATTGATAGTTCATGTGATTATTCGACAAGTAGAATATCCATGTTAATAAGTAAATGGAATTATTTCATTTTATTTTTTCCATATTATGCTGAAGTTCATGTTTAAAAGGCTTTTTTTAGTTATAAATTGCCTTAAATGTTAATGTTTATTTATAAAAGCTTCTGCTATATTGTTATCCTTACTGAGCATTTGAGCTCACCCTTTTCAATGTTTTTATTAGTCTAGGATGTGAATAAGTATTTTAGGAATGACCTGTAGGGATATTCTGAAGGGGATATGAGTGTGGAAAATGGAGACTATGTTATTGTAGTTTTTCACTTTATGATGTAATGTGACATTTATGAATGTATCTAGTGTTTCCAAGGCTACTAAACTAATCGGTATTTCGAGACTTGATCTTTTGTTATCATTCCAATGTTACGCAATAACGCACCGACTCTGGGTAACTGGGGTCAGGGCGTTATAGTTGGTATCAGAGGAAGTTTAGTACTAAACTTGGAAGCTAGATTTAGATAAACTCTGATTAGAGTACATAGACCAAAGATAGACTTTAAGGGTTAATATAGAAGAACTTTCTAGAATTTTGGTATTATATAGATTTTGTGAGTTTTCCAAGAAATACATATCTGTCTGGATACGAGCAGGTAGAGGCAGCTCTGGCACAGATGTACCTAGGGGTAAACCCCGAAAACACCGCTTTGAGCTAGACTCGAATGGGAACTGGTGCACGACAATGGGCCTTGCTGCACTCTTGGTTACAAAACTCCCGGGGGATATGCTTAGGATAATTGTCATTTTCATTACAAACCATTAAGAAGGGTTTATGAGTATATACATCCTCAAAGAAAACATTTTTATGATTACGGATTACATCCATAAATAGTTCAATTTATGTTAAGTGTTTTACAAGTATGGAATTATGTATTTTGATTCATAAACCGATCTAGTTTATGCCATTGTTTAGAAATGACATCTATTGGGAGGAATGGAAACCATATCAATGCACACACTCCATGTAGGGATTTCCCTCCTACTCAAGATAATTATAATGGAGTTGGTGATACAACTCGTGCTGATCAGCTTATCACCATACTGGGATAACTCACTCAGGTTATTAATAATAACCTTACTCATATGGAGCACCCTGATCCGCAACTTTTAGGATCAATGTTAGACCGCTTCATGAGGTAACATCCACCAACATTTAATGGGGGTATAAATACATTAGTATCTGAGAAATGGATAAAATCCTTAGAGAAAATATTCCACGCCTTGGGGAGTAGCGAAATGGATAAGGTCATCAGGGCAGTTTACTGCCTCACTGGAGATGCTGATCAATGGTGGTCACTAATTCAAAACAGAAAGGAAGATGATGAAGTATCAAATATGGAATGGAGTGAGTTCAAAGTTATTTTCTTAGAAAAATACTTTCCTCGTGACCATCAAGCAGATATGGAAAGGAAATTTCTGAGTCTCAGACAAAAGAAGGATGGGAATGTCGCAAAGTATGAGGCCAACTTTACAAGGTTAGTGAGGTATGCTGCAGATTATATACGTAACCCAATAAGTAAGATCGATAGTTTCTTTGATGGGTTAAAACCGTTTCTCTGTCGATCATTAGTCTCACAAACCTTCTCATCGTACGAAGATATTGTCTCATGTGTTATCAAGACAGAAAAGTAATTCTCAAAATCTTATGACAATAAAGTAAAGCAAGAGAAGAACAGAATGGTGGAATTGGTGAGAAATAAAGGGAAAAAAGGAATGAAGGATTTTCCATTATGTGATAATTGTTGGAAGAATCACCCTGGTACTTGCCTAAAAGGAACGGGAGTTTGTTATAAATGTGGTGGAAAAGGTCACCAGACTTGTGATTGCAAGGGAAAGAAAGAGGCTATCAATGTTGAATGCTATAATTGTAGTGAAATGGGGGATTATTCAAATGAATTCCCTAAGCGCCAAGGAAACTTACCTCAGAAAAGGCCAAGGGATCAAGGACAATCTTATGCTGTTACTACAACTGATGTGGAATAATTAATGTAATAGTGCTTTTGGACTCAAGGATTATATTCTGGTTATACGAATAATGTGATATATATAAGGATTGTACTGCAGTAATTTTTGTTTTCATTAAGGTTTTAATATGATTATGGTAATCAAATTTTTGTATGTGATAATAAGAGAAACTTTACTTTGTTTGAGGAATCTGATGATACCGTTGATTTTGGAATTTAAATTCCTTTTAGAAAAAGTCTGGACAGAGGTATTTTGGATAACTATAAAGGTTGGAATATCTTATGTTGAACTTTGGATAGTATTTTTTAAGGTTAAAACATTTATGAAGAGTATTTTTGGAATATTATAATACTATAGTTTTAGGAAAAGGACAACCCGCAGGTTGGGGGATAACCCGTCGCGTCGGACAAAGCTGTAGGAATTGAACCCACAACCATAGTGTGACAGACCTTTATTACCTACCACTAGCCTACAGGAAGTCCCTGGTTATTACAAAATAGTTTTCCTAATCTAAATGGTATGTGTTAATATTTGGAACCTTATAAAATTAGGATAAATAGAATATTTTTGAGTTCTGTTACCATTTGGAGTGAAAGATGGGTTGTGGTAAAATTTATTAAAGAATGAAAGTCTACATAACAAGTAAGTATATTTCCTTATGTTCTTATAAAATCTATTAAAACAATTCCTCAACATTATGAAAGGTAACTTAAAACAAAAATGTTTTCGGTTAAATTTTCCAACTGGGGATTCAATGACCATTTAACCAATCACAAGTTTGTGATTTTCTTGTGGTTAACTTTCTCCTAACCCTGTTTTATACAACTCTCCATCAGACCTTGATGGTCTGTTCTTCTCCATATCCATATTTTCATAGAATCTTAGTATTGGCTATCTCGGGTGACCTTTGTACTTCTCTTTCTTTCTTTTAATGTTATATTTTTATTAATCCTTTTTTTTTTATGTGGGTTTTCCACAAAGGTATTTGCTACTTTTAACCTTTTATTTTCGAAGAACAATTTCAAATTGCGAGGACGCAATTTATTAAAGGAGGGGAGAATATAACACCCCAAGCTTCCATGATATGCTTCTCCTTCAATAATACAATAGCTTGCATTGTACGCAACTACGAGTTCTAACACACCGCGACTAATCAAAGTAGCTGTTATGAATAGAAATACCCACTTTTTAAAATTATAGAAATTTTATATTTCAAAATGGACTTCATTTTTGTATTCGGAATATCGAAATTATCCTATGTTGAATTTTTTGTAATTTTCTAAGAACTTCCAATTTTTGATGAATAGTGAGAAATACTTAAAAACAACTTTTTTAATAAAAATAAATTATAGTGATAAATTATTCTTTTTAGTGGTTTTAAAGTATAATTAGAATATATTTTTACCATTTTATCCAATGGTGGTCATTAGAATTAATTTCACTTTGAAATTGGATATAAACAATTGTCAATCTTTTGATATATATTGTTTCTTAAAAACATGTTATTTGTCGTGACAACGGGAATTAGTTATAAAATTAATTAATGCAACTTATATGTTTGGAATTTTTTAAAATAGACATCTTTTTTGAATTCGGAATAACAATTATATCTTGGGGTGAAAATTTGGCATTGTTCTGAAAAACTTCAATTTTTGATGAATAGTGAAACCACTAAGTGGTAGTTAAAAAACTGATTTTTTGTTTAAATGAAACATTACCACTTCTGTGGTTTGATTTTCAAAAATCCGACATACATGGTTGTCATTAAGAAGTAAAATTTGGTTCAATGGGATTAAAATAATTTTTGGTGAATAGTAACTTTTAAGTTTAATTAATCGCGATTAAAGGTAATTAGTGAAATTTAATGTAAAAATGATATTATAAAAATATGAAAATACCATTACACTTGTCTTGCCCTTATTTTATGAGTCATGTCCGACCAAGACAATCCATGGGTCAACTTGGAGACCCCATGTATCCACTTGGTTAAGAAAATGACAATAATAACTTTTTATTTAAAGTAAAAATAAAATTGTCACAAACATGAGTTGTTTTACTAAAACAATTATTACATGAGGTTATATAAGGTAACTTTTCAACTATAAATATTAATTAGAAATCCAAAAAGATTTCCTACATCATGATATTTTTTTTATAATTTTTATACATTATATAAATTAAATATTTTATGACACCATGATGATGCAGTGATTACCTCATTAATTAACGATTTAAATAAAATGAAAAGATAATGTAAAATCTAAAACATACACTTGTCAAAAACCTATTGGATGAGTATATTTAGAACCCTTATCACCTTATCCAAGAAATATATAAGTGTGGGTCCTTTAAAACCTGAAACTCATTATATAATAAAGTAACATTTCATGACTTTCCAAGAGTGCCCCTCCTCTCCTCTTAAAAGGCCCCCACCACTACCACCTTATTCACACATTCAAAGCCTTTTGGCTCAGCCAACCCCTGACCATATACTCTCTCAACTTTCCTATATTACTCCTAGAAGCCTCACATTGGGCATAATTCTTCCCAAGGAAGCCTTTGGCTCAAATCAAAAAAGAGTTACCCGATTTTAAGGTAATGTCTTCTCTTATGTTATTTTGTTTTATTTTGCTTCTCCAACCCCTTAAACTCTTTTTATTCCTTTATTTTGTAACAACACCAGTATATTCAATATATTTGGATGTTTTTATGAGATGGATTTTATTTACACTTACACACACCTTTGCCTAATGGTTAAAGTACATACTGTTTCTGTGGTTGGCGAATTTCTGCCTCACGAAACGATGATTGTTCAATCTTCTTTTAACACCTCTCATGGTGGACATTATGATGAAACTATTTTTATATATGATATATATTAAGTTTTTTATTTCCTTATGATTCTTTATTTTTCATTTATGGCATACCTTTATGATTTCCATTATGGGTAAACGTGATAATTTTATTTTAGGAAGTGCGGACTACTGCCCCCTCAAAGTGATTTGAATCGTTAATTCCATATGTGGGATGTATAAAGGATGGAGTAAATGGTATTATACATTATATTATACTGTAAATATATTATACCTTTATATAATTATAACTTCCTTCCATTAAATACTAAATAGAAATGAAAGTAGCGTTCATGCGTACGTACGGCTTACCGTCTCCATGAACGGTGCATTTCATTTCTTACCTCTAAATGTTATGTAATATTATTAATGCATGTATATACTGGATATATAGGATATATATGATATCTACATCATGAATATAATTCTGGAGACAATGTATATTCTACCACATAAACAACTTGTAATTATAAGAAGTTTATTGTTGACTAAAGTACCAAAGATCGACAAAACGACCGTTATTAACATAAATGACTACATAATTTTCATAACATTGTAATAAGTGATATAAAAGGGATAATGAACATAAAAAAGGTTCTTAAGAAATTATATATTAACTCTAGTTTATTATCCAGGAGGTTAAAGAGCGGTCGAGTCAAGTCGGACACGAGGTAAGGGAACTTCTTAACCCAAATTTCGTTCTTTGGGTTAATCTCCTACTTTCAAATTATGTCATGATATTATTATGTCCTATATTGTATTTGTACTTTCTTTATGAGTACTTATAGTGAATACACATAATAGATCTATTTTATTTAAAAAATTATCTTTTTATGGACTTTGTCTCAATCTCCTTTCATTGAGGCATATTTTGTTTTATACACAACTTTCTTTTATACGGTGTATAAACCCCTTTGACTTTTAAATTTTTTCAAAAGGAATCTTTTTATATGAAGATTTTTACTAAACGAAAAAAAGTAATGTTTTTTTTGTCGTACGTATACGGTGACAATGAATTCTCCGCTGCCGTGACCATTATTTGAGTTTCAGCTTCCTCTACAGGCCATAACTTTTTTTGAAATAAAAAATAAATAAATACAAATTTTTACTTTTTTTTATTATGGTATTGAAAATGGTTTTGAAAGTGTTTTTTATTATATCAATGTGTTGTATTGATATCTTGTGATTGAAATGTGGAAATGTTATGTTTCATTTATGCACGTTTTTTGTGATACAATTATGTTATGGTTTTTTATATGTTTAAACCTGTTCATATGAGGAATTCATTGGACTTAATAAGTGACGGGTGGAGCCCTATATAGCTCCTCGATACATCGGAAGGTCTCATGAGACAAACTAGTGTCTTGGAATGAGGCCTTGACAAAATCTTATTTGTGGTCTTGGCATGAGGCCTTGGCTATGTGGTTATGATAGTCTGGCATTATGCATTCCATCATTATGAAAGTGGTTATTGATAGTGCATGTGATTATTCGACTAGTAGAATATCCATGTGAATAAGTAAATGGTATTATTTCATTTTATTTTTTCCATATTATGCTGAAGTTCAAGTTTAAAAGGCTTTTGTTTTAGTTATACATTGCCTTAAATGTTAATGTTTATTTATGAGAGCTTCCACTATATTGTTATCCTTACTGAGAATCTTAGTTCACCCCTTTCAATGTTTTAATTTTTCCAGGATGTGAAGAAGTATTTTAGGAATGACCTACAGGGATAGTCTGAAGGGGATATGAGTGTGGAAAATGGAGACTATGTTTTGTTGTTTTTCACTTTATGATGTAATGTAACATTTATGAATGTATCTAGTGTTTCCAAGGCTACTAAACTAATCGGTATTTCGAGACTTTATCTTTTGTGATCATGCCAATGTTACGCAATAATGCACCGACTCTGGGTAACTGGGGTCGGGGCATTACAATTTGATCCACTTGGGCGAGATTATGACATTTATTATATTTTATTTAAAGAAGTGTTAAAAGTGTTAAATTCAAATTTTATTTAATAATCCATTTTAATATAAGATTTTACATAAAATATATTAGACTATAAATATTAATTATAAATATAAAATGATTTTATACATCATGGTATTTTATTTATAATATTAAGACAGTAAAAAATTATATTTATTTATGAAACAATAATGATGCAGTATTTTCCTTAATACCAGGAAAGTTCAGTCAGAGGAAAAACCTCTGACCATTTATTAAAAAGAAATAAATAGTGCAGTAAACAAAGAGATGGGTGAGGGCGAACAGTTTGACCACACCCAATCAAGAGTCCCCACCAAGCACAAGCACAATTACAAACCAAACCATTACACCCAGAATCAAAAACCATTTTTTTGTTTCAGCACATTCAACCAGAGTTCATCATCTTCATCAATTCCAGCTATTCAACAGCACATCACCACTGTAATTGCAGCAACCACGACTTCAAACCAATGTTCTTACCACAAAAAAATCTCGATGAGAACCAAATCCGAGAAACAGGGCAGACATCCAGCATGAAAATCAGCGGGATCATATCACCGGGGAGCAAATCCACCATCACAAAACACAAATCCAATAGAACCCGAAGCAGATTCATCCAAAATAGCAGCAACCAAAAACTAACCCGATGCAAGAACAACACCAAACCACTGGGGAGAAACAAGCAACAGCAAAAAAATCCAGACTCAAGAGTAAATGGAAAATTCAAAGAAGAAGCCATCACCATGCCGAAGACCACCCAGAGCTGAAGTCCTCTAAGAACACCGCAAATCACCCAGATCTCGTCGCCGCCAACCAATACGCACTCGCAAACCTCAATGAAACCCCAACCACACACAAAGAAGATAAGGAATATACCTCAGGCTGCTGGATCTAGAGGCTCGGACGCAGACTGACACTGCGCCGCCATGGGAGACCCTATCCGGAGACGGAGGAATCAGGCGAGGAGATGCCAGCAACAGAGCAAGGAAGACGACCCGAGTCCACAAAATCACCGCAGCCAAAGATTCACCTCCAGATCTTGCCGAGCACGAAATGTATCGCCACATCAACTAGAGTTGATGGAGGCGATGACGCGGAAGAAACCCTAGCGCTCCGAGCCCCTTACGGGCTCATCTCCTTCTCACATTATTTTCCTTAATAATGAATGAATCAAATACATGATATTATAAATATTAAAATAAAAAAAATTGTAAGTTTTAATGTTATACACAAATTCTAGGGATTAAATAGACATATTAGGTATGAGTTAATGCCTTTTTTGAAGGAATCAGGTTTTTATGACTTTAAAAAAATCTATTACAAAATAGTGTCAAAATTGACATAAATTGGTTTTTAATAAAACGCTATTTTATTAAGTAATATAAAAATCCAAAAAATATCTAACTCGGCCAAATGACGTAGATAAGGTTATATATTTTATTAATTAACCACTTTAGGTTATCTTGAAATTTTATAGTATGTTTATTAACCATGTAATTTAAAAATTCTAAAAGACATGGTAAATGTTAAAGAATTTAACTAAGAGTTAAATCTAAAAGATAAGATTAACATGGTGACCTAAACTTGTCTAAAACCTATTTTTAAGATTATTTATACTCACCACCACCTTAGCATAGGAAATTATCCATTTTGAGATTTTATAAACAGAAAATAATTTTATAATAAAATTATATTTCAAGGTTTTCCTAAAGTGCCCCTCACCTCTCATATAAAAGGGTACTTCCCCTAATCTTCAATTCACACCTATAAATCCATTTGTATCGTCAAAAACCTACTAAAATCTCATCCCAACTACCATAAATTCAACCTATAAGACGTATTTTGATCATAAAGCCAACATAAGAAGCCCTTTTGTTCAAATCAAAAGAAAGAACTCAAAGAAGATGTAATTATTTCATCACCTCTTTCAAAGTTATTCTCTTCTTCCACTAACTCTTTCATTGTTATTTCCATAATAAAATAATAAATCCAGTACCTTATACATAATTATATGTTATTATAAACATGGTACAACAATATTCATTATTATATCCATCCTATGGTTGAAAAATCCACAAAATGTGCGTACGTACGGCTTACCGTCTCCAGGTCGCAGTGTAGTTTGTTATTCAACACATCATTATTTGGATGGGTATGATAATGAGTATAATTTATTTAAATTATTAATATAACATGTTAATTTTTCTTTATAATTAATATACTATCCAATTCCACATATTTTAATCATTAAGGAAATGATATCGTTGCTCATGCGTAGGTACGAATTACCGTCACCATGACGCGATGAGATTCATTTCCACGTTCATCATTCAACAATGATTATAAAAATATGTATTATTAATAATTATGTAATATATGAAATAATAATGTTACTAGAAATATATATATATATGTATGTTTGTATTTAAATATATCTTATTCACTTACTTTCGTTCAATACAATATGAAAACAGAATCAACATTTATGCGTACGTACGACCTACCGTCTCCAAAAAATGGTTTATTACATTAGATATATATATCTATAAAAAATATCTATATTATGAATATATATGATGTATAAATCATGTTTTATATTCTGGAAGTATTTAAATCAAGATATAAGTGATATTATCATGACTAACAATTTAAAACACGTATGATAACAATGTTATTATTACCCAAAATGTACTTGAACATGGAAATTATTTTCAAATGGGTAGTACAGAGTCATGAATGAATCATATATGATATCATAAATATGAATATGGTTCTAGTATAATTTAATAACCTACTATGTTCATTATAATTGAGGTTAAACGTTACCTTGACTAAAGGAAAGTACAAGGTAAGGGTTAATTTCATAATCTCATTTTTATCTGAGATTGTTTATGTGTAAGTATTTACTGGGAAATATGTTTCATCCATTTCCATATTTCATATAAGTGTTTTAAAAATTATTATTTTTAGGGAATATTTAACAAAAATATCATTTTAAATGTTTTAATGATTTATTTTTGTAAATCTTTTTAATTAATGTACATTATGATAAAATGATTTTAAGGATTTATTTATATGGAAATGATTGTTTTAAAATTTTAATTCCTTTGAAATGTTTCAATGTGGAATGGAACACTTTTATTAAAAATATATTTCAAATTACATCCATTATAAACGTGTGACTTTTAAATGATTTCATAAAAAAGGATATTTCTCTCAAAAAAATATCTAATAGTTTTCAACTATGTCGACATCCGTTATTGAATATTATTATTGATTGAGATTGATTTATTATAATACAATATTCTATATTATATTAAATGAGCTATGATATATTTGACTGTGGATGTTCTATTTTTATAACATTCATGTTTTATGGTTAAAGTATTGACATTTCATATGCTAGTTTTAATACGAATCTTTATGTTATGTTTCAACATTTTCATATGAGTAATGAATTAGACTAAGTAAGGTATGGGAGGGGCCCTCTATATCCCCTCGATGCATCAGTAGGTCTCATGAGATAAACTACTGTCTTGGCATAAGGCCTTGACAAAATTTTTATTTAGAGTCCTGGCATGAGGCCTTTACATTTTGGTTAAGATGTTTGTCATTATGCATTCCATCATTATAAGATTAGTTATTAATGTTACTTGTGATTATTCAACTATTAGAATACCTATGTTGATAATTAAATGGTATTATTTATTTTTTTCCCATGTTATACTGAATTTCATGTTTAAAGGGATTGTGTTTCAATTTTATACCTTTCCATGAAAGTTTATAATTATTTATGATAGCTTCCTTTATATTTTTTTCTTTACTGAGCATCTGAGCTCACCATATTATTAGGTTTTATTTTCCCCGGATTCCAAAAATTTTATTATGAATTATACACATGTTTATGTTAGGATAATAATGGAATTATCAAAGGATTATCTATGTTGTAATTTATGTTTTAAATTGTAATGTGAAGTTCATTTATGTAATCTATTTTCCAAGACTGCTTAAATGGTTGGTCATCCGGGACTTGATTCCTTGTAATCATGGCAATGTATAAAAATAATGTATTGACTTTGGGTAACTAGGTTCGGGTCATTACAGTTGGTATTAGAGAAAGCTTCACAACAACCTTGGAAATATATTTATATAAACATTGATTAGGAAACATTACCCTAAGATAGATTTTGAGGATTATTATAGAAGAACATTAAAAAATTGGTAATATAGATATTATGTTGGTTTTCCAATCAATAAATCCATGTTTGGATACTACAAGTGGACGTGGTTCTGGAATAGATGTACATAGGAGTAAAAACTCAGACAAGATGTTTCAGGATTGACCCGGGGTATATTGGTACAAGACAACAGGCCTTATTCCACACCTGGTTTGACAATCCTTATGGATACGATTAGGATAATTCACATTTTCTTTATAAACTACTAGGAAGGATTTATGTGTAAATATGTCAGCAATGAAACCATTTGTATGATTATGATACTAGATGTGTGAAAATCATCAATTAATGTTGATAATTTTTCTATTTTTTGGATTATACATTATGATATGATCTTACCTAGTGTATGTCATCATTTATAAATGGTGTTCAGTAGAAGGAATGATAAATTTAGAAATATGCACGATCCAAAGAGTAATAAGGATCACATATTTCATGGTCTTAAACCAAATTTTCTAAGGGAAATAGCCACCCATGTATTCTCATCATTTGATGAAATAGTATCATGTGTTAGTAATATAAGTAAATAATTCTCTGAGAATTATGACTTTTAAGGTAAGAGAGATAAGAAGAGGATGGAAGAGAGAAATATGGATAAATGGAATAAGGGAAAGATGTGTATTCCCCATATGTGATAACTGTGGAATGAATCACCCTAGGAAGTCCTTGAATGGACTTGGTTTTTTTATAAGTGTGGAGAAAAGGGGAATCAAGAAAAATAATGCAAAGTGATCAAATAAAAGACAAATATTTAGTTTTTCAACGGTAGTGAAATGGGTAAATACACGAATAAATTTCCTAAGAGTCATGGAAATATAGCTCAAAAGAATCAAAGGGATAAAGGTCAAGAATAAGATGTTACTACTATCTATGTGGAATAATTAATGTATTTGTGTTTATGGATTGAAGAATTATCTCAATTGAGTGTTGTATCAATGATGTACTGTTTATATGAATTATGGAAATAAATAAGGATTGTACTACTGCACTATTTCATTGAGAATTTGAGATTGTACGGTACTAAAAAAAGTTACTCAATAACAAGTTAAAATTTTTGGAAAATAAATGGTTGAGGGAATACTTGGGAAGCTTATGATTTATGAAATTCACTTCTGGAGTAAAAAAATAATTTTTGGACAGTCATTTCCTTGTGTAAGGGATGAAGTGAAAATAGATTGAAGCACAACCAAATGATGAGAATATGATTATGAAAGGTAATAAAATCAAGTATGTTTTCTTGAGTTATTATCTTGATAATAAATTAATCCCTCTTCAAAAAAATAGATTATCTAAAAAAATACGTTATCCTAATACCATATGTTTTGTTGAACCGATGATATTTTAAATCATCATATATTTATGGATTTTAGGCCCTCTTTTTTCCATTTATTATTCACTTTTTTGTGATTGATAACCTCAATCACTCCCTATAAATATTTATGTTTTTCCACCAATTATGTGTCACTAATTTCCACCAATGTCATCTTATTTGAAAATCTAAATTGGTGGTGACTTTTTCATTTCTATTTCCCTCTTATTAAGAGTAAATTTTATTAACCCTATTTCTGATGTCGGTTTTCTATAAAGGTATTATCTATTTTAAAACTTTTATTTTCGATGAAAATTTTTAAATTGCGATGATTAAATATATTGAAGGAGGGGAGAATGTAACACCCCAATAGTTCATATTATGTTATCTCTTTAATGTAATTTAATAGCTTATATTTCACGCAACACCAACTTGGCTAGCGTTATACACAAGATTGAGTTTCTATGAAACAACATATTTGTATTATAATTATTTATACAATATATTTATTTATAAATTAAATATTGTAATTTTAATAGTAACAAATAAATTTTAAATGTTATTTTTAATGTTTTCACCTAAATAAAGCTTATTTGTAGTGAAATATATAAGTTTT
Organism: Viscum album; assembly: GCA_963277665.1. Lineage (NCBI taxonomy): Eukaryota > Viridiplantae > Streptophyta > Magnoliopsida > Santalales > Viscaceae > Viscum > Viscum album. The sequence goes on from OY728156.1 coordinate 2,019,403,691, forward strand.
TTTTAAAATATTTATTTATTTTGAAAAACTATTTTCTTAAAATAACTACTTTTTAGTCCCTCTTCTGAATAGTAATAAAATTAATTTTAGACACTAATCAAAATTTAATTTCGTAAAAGAGTCTTTATTTCTGAATTTTTAATATCAAAATTAGCTAAGGGTGAATTTTTTTTATTTTTCTGATAACTTTCAATTTTTGATGAATAATGAAAAATACTACATAGTACATGAAAATCAAATTTTTCAATCAAATAATTACTTTTAATTAAAATTTATATTAAAGTAAAAATAGATACATAATACATATATTTATCCAATTTAAGTAATTTGAGTAATTTTGTAATAGATTTAGATATAAAAATCCATTGAACTTTTTTTAACATCTTTTACCCACCTTCTAAGCACATTTACCCACCTTCTAAGCACATTTCAAAATTAGCATAAAATTTTATTTTACAACTTCTGTGATTTGAATTTCAAAAATCTGATAGACATGGTTTTTAATAGTAAGTAAAATATTGTTCAATAGGATTACAATAATTTTTGGTGAATTGTAACTTTTGAATTTTATTTACCATGGTTAAAAGTAAATAGGGTAATTAAAGGTAAAAATAATATTATAATTACACTAAAACATATAACAATTCTATTTTATAAGTTAATTTAGACCAAAATCAACCATATTAAAAAATATTATCATCTTTGATCCACTTGGGTTATATTAGGACATGTATTATATTTTATTTAAAGAATTGTTAAAAGTGTTAAATTAAAAATTTATTAACTAATCCTTTTTTAATATATGATCATACATAAGATAAATTTGACTATAAATATTAATTAGAAATCCAAAACCATTTTATACATCAACGTATTTTATTTTTAATTTTTAGATATTAAATAATTAAATTTATTTATGACACAATAATGATGCAGTATTTTCCTTAATAAAGAAGGAATCAAATAAATGATTTTATAAATATAAAGATAAATATAATTTTAAAGTTTATATGTCATCCAAAAATTTTATGGATGAAATTTAAATATGAGTTATGATTTAATGCCTTTGGTTCTAAGAAATAATGTTTTTATGACTTTAACAAAAATCAACTACAAAATATTGTCAAAATTGACATAAATGGGTTTTTAATACAAATACAATTTTATTAAATTATATAAAAATCCAAAAAATCTATAGTTTGGCCAAATGAATTATATAAGGTTATATATGTCATTAATTAACCACTATAGGTTCTCTTGGAATTTTATAGTAAGTTGATTAACATTGTAATATAAAAATACAAGAAGATGTTGTAAATGGTAAACTATTTAACTAAGAGTTAAATCTAGAAGATATGGATAATATTGTGACCTAAAATTGTCTAAAACCTATTTGTTGAGATTATAGAGACCCATTTCCTCCTTATCCTTGAAATAAATCCATTTTGAGCTACTATAAACCTATAATAATTTTATAATAATATAATATTTCAAGGTTTTTCTAAAGTTCACATCACCTCCCTTATAGTAGGGTACTTCCCCTTATCTTAAATTCACACCTCCAAAGTCATTTTACTCAGCAACCCACTGAACAAATATACTCCCAACTAACCTCACATAAATCTATAGGCCATAATTTGATCATAAATCTAACTTAATGAGCCCTTTTTTTCAAATTAAAAGGAAGAACCTGATGAAGAGGTAATTATTTCATCACCTCTTTCAAAGTTCTTTTCATCTTCCACTTGATATTTCATTGTTATTCCATACTAAAATAGTAAATCCAGTACCATATACATAATGAGATGTTATTTTAAATATGGTACAACCATATTCAATAATCTATTCATCCTATTATTGAAAAAGTCACCAAATGTGCATACGTACGACTTACCTTCTCCCCGTCGTGGTTTAGTTTGTTATTTAACAATTCATTTTTTTGATGGGTATAATAATGATTATAATTTATGTAAATAATAAATATAACCTTTTAATGTTTTTTTATAATTAATATACCATCCAATTCCGATCATTTTAATCATTAAGGAAATTATATCGTCGCTTGTGTGTACGTACGACTTACCTTCTCCACAATGAGATGTGATTTATTTCCACATTCACCATTCAACAATGATTATGAAAATATATATTAATAATACGTATTTAGTATATGAAATAATAATTATATTGTAAAAATATTGATATATATATATATATATGTATATGTATATGTATTTACATATATCTTTTTCACTTACTTGCATTCAGTACAACATGAAAACAGAAACAGTGTTTATGCATATATATAGCCTACCGTCTCCATAAATGGTGTATTACATTTAATATATCTATCTATAATAAATATATATATTGTGAATATATATGATATATAAATAATGTTTTATATTCTTGAAGTATTTGAATCATGATCTAATTAATACGATCACGAATAACCAGTTAAAACACGTATGATAAACAAAGTGATTATTACCTAAAATGTAACTTTAACATATAATTGTTTATTAAAAGTGTAGTATAAAGTCAAAAATGGATCTTATATGATATCATAAATATTAATATGGTTATGGTATAATTTAATAACATACTATGGTCATAATACAGAAGGTTAAACGTACCCTCAACTATAATAATGTACAAGGTAAGGGTTAATTCCCAAATCACATTATTATCTGTGATTGTTTATGTGTAAGTATTTACTGGGACCTATTTATCATCCATGTCCATGTTTCATAAAAAAAGTTTTCAAAGGGATTATTTTAATCTAATCTTAAACAAAAACATCATTTTAAATGTTTTAATGATTTATTTTTCAAAATCTTTTTAATTAATTTCCATGCATTCAAAATGATTTTAAGGGTTTATTTATATGGACATGATTGTTTTAAAATTTTAATTCCTTTAAAATGTTTCAAAAATCTATTTTAAATGACTTAATTTATAAATTTGTGACTTCTAAATGATTTCACAGAAAAACTATATCTCTCTTAACGTGTTTTACTGATCATTTTCAACTATGTCGACATTCATTACTAGATATTATTCTTGATTGAGGTTTATTTATTATAATAGAATCTTCCATATTATATTGAATGATCTATGATATTTTTTACTATAGTTGTGCTATTTTTTTCAATTCATGTTTTATGGTTAAAGTATTGACATTTCGTATGATAGTTTTAATATGAATTTTTATTTTGTGTTTCAACATTTTCATATGATGAATGAATTGGACTTAATATGTGACAATGAGGGATTCTATATCCCCTCGATGCATTGGTAGGTCTCATGAGACAAACTAGTGTCTTCGAACAAGGCCTTGAATGAATTTATATTTAGGGTCCTGGCACGAGGCCTTGAATTTATGGTTAAGATGTCAGGAATTATACATTCTGTCATTATGAGATTTGTTATTTATGTTACATGTGATTATTCTACTAGTATAATATCCATATGTATAAGTAAATGACATTATTTAATTTATCATTTTCATGTTATGTTGATGTCAATGTTTAAAGGGATTTTGTTTCAATTTTAAACCATTCAATAAAAGTTTATAAATTTTTATGATAGCTTATGCTTTATTATTTATCCTTACCGAGCGTCTGAGATCACACCTTTCTTATGTTATATTTTCCCAGGATGCCAAGATGTTTATTATGATTTATATGCAGGTTTATTCTTGGAGAATAATGGATTTCTCAATGGATTATCTATGTTTTAGTTTTTGTTTGAAATTGTAATTTTATGTTCTGGTATGTAATCTATTTTCCAATACTACTAAACCGGTCGGTCCTTTGGGACGTTATTCCTTGTAATAATGCCAATGTATTAAGATAATTCACCAGTTCTGGGTAACTGGGGTTGGGGAATTGATGTTTTACAAGTCCCAAATATATTTCCAGAGATATGATCCAAAATAATATAATAATGTAAGTAAAAAATCCAGTCAAGAATAGAAATGAAAAAATAGGAAAATTACTCAGGGTATAAAAACTATAAACAATTAAATAAAAAAAATTGAAATATTTTAGATTTAGAGGTAAATTACTCAACACAAAAATCATTCTAGAATTCTAAGAAAGAATAAAAATATATTTCAGCAGTTTATGAATAATCATTATCTTTTATTTAAGTGGTTGTATTGTTATTTCATGTTATAGAATGATTTAAATGAATCATTTATCCTAGAATAATGAAAAAAAGTAATAAATTATGATAGAGAAAATAAATCTCAATAATCAATCACCTCAATTAAAATGAAATATTGTAATTACTATTTTGGAAAGCGATGTGGGAGAGATAGCAATACAAATAGAGACAAAAGAAGGATTGAAATTATATATTAAAAGTATGGAATCAAGATATCCATAAAATGAATGTCATGCCATGGGAAAAAATGTTATATATGAAATTAATTCACAGTATCCTATAAACATTGTTAGAAATATACATACCTTCACTAGATAATCAATTAGCTCACAAGATATGACCCAAATAAAAGCAGTAAATAGTAGGTCCACATATTAGTCAGAGATGTAGAGCAGTGCGTATCACAATGAGAGGAAAATTGTATAGAGATTAAATAAAGATACTATGAATAAGAATATGTAAATAGAAATGAAAAATATTATTTATTTAGTAGAACAAAAATATGGGTTGCTTCTCATAAAGTGATAATAGGACATCCTCATCCATACGGATGGAAAATGATCAAATAGATGGGTCTAACCACTTAGTTTTTTATTCCACTTGTAGTAACTATTAAGAGTATCCTTTAGATCATGTTGGTGCATTTTGGGGTTTACTAACTTAGGAATAGGCTGAAAAAAATATCTCATGTAGTGTCTATAGCATCCGTGTAGGTCATGGAGGGGACTCTTGTAATGTCTGGAGATGAATCATCTACATTCATCCATGTATGTCAAACATGTAAGAGTAAATATGTAAGTATAATAGAACCATAAATAACCATGGATATGCAGTAGATCGATACATAGATAAAGGAATTCATAAGATGGAATGAGTAAATAAATTCATGTAATAAAAAATCATATCATGTCTATTACATAAAATAAATTACACAACCAGCAATAGGGAATAAAAAGAGTAAAAAAAATAAACCCATGATAGAGAATAATAAGGGAGGGGTATACCTAGACAAGACAAAATAGTGTGTGTTTAATAAACCATTTCATCATCAGATATCCCCCCCCCCCCTCGAACAGTGGGTGTCAGAATACGCCTTTCAATGTCTATGGAATCTATGGTGTCAGGGGTAGGTGGTAGACCACCATAGATGGTGAGGTTGTTATATTAGTTTCCTTGAACATGAGATATGTAAGGGAGGTGGTGATACATATTGGGGTTAAACGTCTGGCAGCTGGATCAATGAAGGGATCCTTGTATATTGATGTTGAGGTAGGGCCCTTTCCCCATCAAGCATGTTATACTATAAATTCCTACAGCGAAGTGGGGTCTATGATCTATTGGTAAAGTTACAATTGGGTGGGGAATGGGGTGGGAATGGTAGGATCTAGGTCTATGGTAGTATGTGGTGGGTGGGTATATCTAGTGGCGGGTGGTGGGGTGGTGGTGGTGGTAAATTGTGATGTCTCAGTGAAGGGAATAATAAAATTCATGGACATTAACCTATAGTTCTATAGAATACACTGAAGAGAAAATTATAGGTAGAAGGGTAATGGTGGGGAAGGTATAGTGGTGGGTTGTGAAGGAGATGATATAGAAGTGTTTGGGGAAGTGTCAGTAGAGTTCATGGTCTCATGTGCTAGAGATGGTGGGGATGAAGCATGATAAATCAAGGCCAGTTTAGCATCCTCAATTTACTCAAGGGACCACTGATATATTTTCTATGTCTTCCTCAAGAGACCCATCTTGTCAATCATGGGGAATTCAATCAAATATATCTTCCCAATATAGGAAAGAGTCTAAGAGTCATAAAAAATGTTGAGCTGATGGGAATATGGGTGATGATCTGCCTCTCATCAAGGTAACACAAGCCCTCTATTTCTATTCCTCATAGTATAGAATGCATTGGTGATCCATGTTGATGGAGGGACCACCCATGTCAAGGACTAAGAATATCCCCTTGATCTGACTAATTCTCCCATGATAATATACTTTTTATAACCTAGAATGGGTGAGATCTGAATGTAAAATCCATAGTGATGCCTTTTAGTTGGTTGTGCTTCTCTGTGTGCAGATCATGGATGCTTTTGGTCCTGGGTGATTAATTACAAACTATTTTCTACATCTTCGTTTCTTGTGTACAACTGCAATGTTGGAAATACTATATAAGTAACAAATTCCAGTGAATAGATACCTAGTCCAACCAAAAACTCAGCCACCATTAACTTTCATGGTAAGCCTTTTATTTGGAAGGAAACATTCAAGATTTATAGCTCAAATGTGAAAAAAAAACTCCAATAATATTTCTTAGTACAACTCCTCATGTACCTCTATGATGTTGTAGAAGTGAATCAATCCAATGAGCTCTATGACCTCATCCTACACCTTTATCTTCTTGTGAATTGAAAATTTTAGGGTGTTATTCGTCTTCAGGGGATTGTCTTAAAGATGGACCAAGTGAACCAATTATGTGGACTTAGAAAATTGAAGTCATGGGTGTAGGTGTGGGTTTTGGTATGTTCCCCAAAACTAGATGGTGGAATAATGTGACTCATTTAAGTATATGGGAGTGGTAGAAATGGTCACAGATGAAGATGTGCGGGGATTTATAGGTGGAGTTGAAGGATCCAATGTCAGGAATTTGGGTGGAGGAAAGCTTTAGGATGAGATGCATGCATTATGGTTTGGAAGTGAGAATTTTTAAATGGAAGAAATTATAATGTAAGGAGTGGGAAAGGGTTATTGGGTTCGATTGGTAGAGAGAGAAGGGGGTTGGATTGACAATAATGGTGGGTGATGGTGGAGGAGGTGGAGGAGTCTAATGGTTAGAGGAGGAGCGTGTGATGGAGGAGATGAAAGGGTGTAGCCCGTGAACCCTGGTTTCATATATCATAAATATGGAACACATGTTTCAAATTATTTATATCAATCATGATATTTGAAATGTGGAAATTAAATTTCTTAAGCCTTGAAATATTCATTTTTTGTAAAGTTTACACACCGTGAATGTTTCCATTTGGGAATAAATTTTTCCACAATCCTCTAACCCATCTCCAAGGTTAATAAACCTTCCTACTCTTTAGAATATATACTCTAAACTATTAAAAATATTCTTGGTTACCTATTATTCAGTTCTTCATTTAACATGAATAACTAGACAAGCTTCGAGTCAAGTTAATTTTAAATAAAGAACACACCATTCATGAAATGGTTCTTGATAAAATTAAAATAATTTATCATTGACCTCAAATATAGGTTCTTTCCCTTTTTGGAATTCAATCATCCCATAGAGGAAACTATTGACCACATAAAAGGTTCGGATTAGTGGGATTTCAATTTCCTAAGGAACACCTTCCGATTGGAATTAAAGAGTAAAACCTTGTCCCCTAGTGTAAAGGTTCGTCAGAAAATTGTTTGGCCATGCCATTTTTTTCATTATCATTATAAATTAAGGAATTTTCATAAGAATACCTTATAATTTATTCAAGATCATAAATTTATAGTAATCTTTGTTTCCTATCTTTTTTATTATCCAATTTTAATTTTTTATTTCCCAATAAGAGTGATGCTCAAATTCCACTAGTAGATGATAGGGCTTTACCAAAAAAAGGTTGAATGGAGTAGTTTTGATTGGTGATTCATATGTTGTGTGATATTTTAATATTGTGTCATCTAATTTAAACATCTAATCATTATTACTTTTAATTACTACCTTTTCCATAATTTTTTTGATCAACTGATTAGATAATTCAAATTTCCCTCTATTTTGTGGGTGTTATGGTGTTGCAGTGTTGTATTGAATTCCATATTTTTAAAGAAAGTATTTAATGGATGAATTTATAATGTTTTTTCCCTTATAAATAATGAAAAATTAGGGAAAAATGAATCTATAGAAGATATTTTTTTATATAAAATTCATGATCACTATGGATGTGTCATGGGTGGTGGCTTTGGCTTCTACCAACTTTAAGGAATAGTCTATTCTAAATAGAATTTAATGATTTACATAAGAATTATAGAATTTTCCCATGAAATAAATTCCCCATAAATATAATATTTCAACTTAAAAGATAGGGTTTGGTGGAATTTTTTTCTCTTTCTAATGGTTCTCATCTTCCAGAATCAATAACAACTCTCTACAGAGCTCCTCCCATCCGGATGGAGTATAGTCATGAGAATTCTCCTTTGTAAGATCTTACCCATGGTGAATTCATCCATATTATTCCCTCTGTCTTGGGAAATTTGAAACATTACAAGAATGTTTTGAAATTCAACCTCTATAATTCATCATTTCATCAAGTCTTTATCACAACACATAAATAAAAGCAGCACATCCCAGTAATAGCGTGAAGCATCCAACACAAACTTATTATTATGTTGATAGGAGAATATTCGTTATAGAGATCCTATGGAAAGATAATTTTCAATACCATAAAACCATATTCTTGATTTGGTATTTATGTTGAATAGTTTTTCATTAGAAAAATCTTCCTCAATACTCAATTTTTTTCATCCAAAAAAACTCAGTATTGGAAGTCTAGATTACTGTTCATTAGTGAAATTTTCATTTCCATTTATATCATCAATGACTATATTCAATTCATCAGGCCACAATTCGACCGTATTAAATGTAATTTGGCATCCTTTTTTCTCAATAGGTATTTTAGTGTTGGAAGATCTGTATACACCACCACAGTATAAATCAAGATGTTCAAGAGGAACATGTGAATGACAAAGGCCTATTCTAATAGAACCTTTTAGATGTTTGTATAATTTACATAAGATTCATTGAGGGTGTGACCAAAAAAATAGATTGGTATGGACATGATTCCAACCCACTATCCAAAAAAACAACCGATATAAAAATCATTGGCATCATACATAAATTCAAAATCCTTATCCTAGTTAGGTGAAACTATAATAGGATTATCTTCCATGCTATTTTTAGAGTTTTGTACGCCCACAAATAGTATTTGATGAAATTAAATGGTGTTTATTTCAATAATTGGTGTTTCATTGGGTGATATATTCCTAAAAAAGCTTGGATAAAGTGGAAATAAAATCCTATGGGTCCAAAAAACCTCCTTATACATTTCAATATTGTGGGTTATGATAAATATTTAATCACCTAGATCATTGTAAAATCGAATTCCATGCCATTATTTGATATTTTATGTCTAGGTAATATTCCTCATTGGATAATCAAATTTCATTTTTTTTTCATTTTAATATTCGAAATTTCTCTTCACCACACTATAAAACAAGGTCTAAATTACATAGGAAAACTTTTTAAGGGCATCCTTATACAGATAAATCATCTATAAAAATCTTTATAAACTCCTCTTCTATATCATGTAAAATGGTTTTCATGAACCGTTGAAATTTTAATGGAATTTTTCACATTCTAAATTACATCCGTCGATAGGATAATGTTATGAAAGGACATGTGAGTGTGGTATTTGAAAAATATATTGTGTCAAATTGAATTATATTATATCATGAATATCCATCAATAAAAAAATATAATTCAAGACCAGGTAGTCTCTAAAGAATCTGATCCGTGGATGGGAGTGGGAAATGATATTTTCAAGTTATCATGTTGATATTATATATTCCCCACATACTCTCCATCTAGAAATGTTTCAAGTTGAGATTAAACCGTTTTTATTATTTTTAACAATATTTAAGTCACATTTCTTCAGTTTGACTTGAAGAAGACTCATCCACTCACTATCATAGATGGAAGATATTTTACTAGTGTTGATAATCTTCATTACTTACTTCTTAGTGACCTCTTTATTGACTACTTTCTTCATGAGTATATTGAATCACCTCTAGGGTTGACATTTTTTTAGCACCGTCCTCTATCTGAATCATGAGGGTGGAGATGATAGAACCAGTCCCCATGTCATCATCCACACTCCAGTAAGTTTAGTTTTATGTATTTTTTTTTTGGAATTAATGAATTTTATTTCATGAATTATATTTATCTCTAAAATGATGATAACTAGAAGTTTTGTTGTAGTTTCTAGGAACATTTACTTTCATAATATTGGTAGAGGTTTCAACACTAATTTTAGTGGATTGATGAATGGGGATATGAACTATCCCTCATCAGAGGTTCAATGTAATCCAAATACTTTTAATCACTACACACATCTAAGTTAGGAGATATGGTCTCTCTATCATCCTTCATAGTTATGTAATCATCTTCCCTGTTGATATGAAATATGGCCTAACAATCAATGAATTTCCACCTTGTTCGGTGAATTTCACTATGTTAAATACTCTTTATTCTTCACCAAATCTAAAATAAGCTTTTGTTGGTTCACATAAATCAACAGCTTCCCAATTTTGAGAAATGGTCTCCCTAGAATTATTGGGAAATTTATTTCTTCCTCCATATCCCGGATAAGGAAATAAGTAGTAAAAATGAAATTACCAACCTTCACTAAAATGTCCTCAATGAATCATCAATGGTATTTGACTGAGTGGTCAACCATTTGAAGTATTAATCTTATTTTTTTTAATATTTAAGCCCTAACATTCAAAAAACACTCATAAGAATGAGATTGATAATTGAACAAATGTTGTATAAGCGTTTTTTGAATTCATGTGTTTTAATAGTGGAGGGAATCACAAATCTTTTTTGGTCTCCCGTATTTGGTTAGAAGTTCCAATGAATGACTATGGAACAATCTTCATTCAAGTAGATGAATCATAAGTCTTCCATTTTTCATTTATTGGATATAAAATCCTATACTAATGTTTCATAAATAGGCATCTAAGTGGTGACCTCCACAAAGGGGATATTTATATTTAAATTCTTATACATATTTAAAAAAAATTTGTAATAACCCTTTTATTTTTTCTATCCTTATTTTATCTAGAAATGGAATAGGGGTTTTATATGGTTTCTATTCCATATAAAAATATTTAATTTTATTAAACTCTTGTACATGATATTTTTCAACTGGTTCTAATTCCATATTTCATTATTGATCAACCTTTTGTGTGAGATCATCACTATATTTGATGATTATTTTGGAATGTATTTCATGTTATTGTAGATTATATTCCTCATCTAAGAATTTATGCTTAAAATTAGGCGTTTTTACAATCATAAGGACCACCACATTAGAATCCCTCTTCGATGTGTCTTGATATTACCGGGCAACGTACCAGTTAATCGGTATGATAGATCCTTCGAGATTTTTACCATGTGGTGCCTATGATTATGAAAGGAAATACTTTGATTATGAATCTAAATTTTTTGGGTATTAATCCTATGATATACTTTCATGAAAATAGTGGATCCTAGGTTCCCAAGATTTTATTGCTGAGGCAGATGTTATTGTGGCTTCTAAAGTGGGGCTTTCTAAAACTATTTTTGGGTTGGAAACTTCTAGACATTAGGGGGATAAGTTTATTGGGGTATTTTTATTGAGGAAGAGAATTGGAAGTTTTAGGTGGGTACCAAGGTGTTCCATGATTTTAGGGTGGATATTTACCACTTCTATATTTATAGTAAACTGGATTTCTTTTTTTCTGCTACTCAGTTAGTATATGTTGATAATAAGGATGCTAATACTGTTGGGGATGTTGAAATTTATTGTTTTTATAATTGTAATCAACTTAATAAAAATCCTTATTTTTAGGGTCTTTCATTTCTTCCCTTCAATTTTTATATGGTTATGGGCCTTCACAAATTTTAGAGGCCTTTATTTTTCTAATAGGGGTAGGTAGTGGTATTAGTGGGGAAGGTATCTGAATAGATTTTAGATTATTTATAAGCGATTCAACCCAAGACACAAGGAGAGTATTAACTTCAACCTGATGAATTCTTGTATTGATGTGTTCCTCGATGACTCTTCCACAAAATATAATTTTGGTAAATATCATACAAAATTTCTCTTCCCACTTTTGGAATCCTTAGCATGAGTCTTCCCTTAGAAATGGCATCCACTATAGTGCATGCAGCAGTTTGGATTCATTTGTAGAACATTTAAAATGGTAGCCACACATAATTTTTATGGTGTGGGAAGTTACGTGTGAGTTACTTAAATTGATACCATGCTTTCCATGTTGACTATTCAACTTGGTTTTACCCAAATTTAATCTACTAGTATAAGAAGTCGATGTAGTGCATGTAGGGATCAAATCCACAGGGACTGAAGAAGTATCCTTGAGACACTCATATTTTTTGATGGATTGTATATGAATTGGCCAACTATGTTTTTGATTGATTTAAATAAATTATTATTTAATTTAACAAACAAACCAAAAAAACATAATTATTGGAACGATAATAAATTATTAAGATGATTCAATCATAGGTATTTCTCTAGGGCTAGATTAGATGTATTTAATTCTTAGAAAATATCATATCACTAATTCATAATGTATCCAATCAATGATGTAATTACCCTACATAATTAAAAAATTAAATACTTACACAATTCAAATTATAATCACCAATGTACTTAGAGGATCAATTTCATGATCACTCTAAGGAATTGGATCTTACAAGTACTCAAAATATTTAGTTTTCAAAGTTAGCAAAGAGGGGAAATAAAATAACTCATTGAATGGAAATTATAAGATAATGAAATAATGAAATAATTTAATATTATAAATTAAATTTCAACTCACCCCATGAAACTCCTTAAGATAAATCACTAAAATTGTACCTCCCTGTTGATTTAATTCTATCAATGGAATCAAGAAGTAGACTTACGAGGGGGGGAATTTAAGAAGAACAACATTGAAAAAACGAGCACTCCACTGTTGTGTGATGATTTTCACAAAATATGATGTGAATATCTCTAATACCTTATAAAATATAATCAAACTTATATAAATAGTAATATAAAAATAGAATAATAAGAAATTTTATTAATAAATGAACATGAATGAAAAACTTACAAGAGAAAAATTAACAATGTGATTACAAAATGAATGTGTGAAATTAAAAATGAATGAATAAAACATGGATCCTCAATTAATTCTCCAATAGATACTTAAATAAGTATATTATGAGCCTCAGGGTCAATCCCCCAATATTCAATTGCCTCCCCGTAAATTATTAGAGTCAAAAGGAGGGTGGGGAAAAAAGGGAAATTGGAGTCTTTCAATGTAGACTAGGAAATTCTCCCAGATTCATCCGCATTTTTGTATTTAAACATTCACATTTAAAATGGAAAATAGTTGATGGTAATATAATATAAATATATTCTTAAATGTTTCATATAATATCATTAAAAATTTCTAGACCACTAGATCATCTATTCGGACTTTATGTTTGAAATGGTGGGATGATTTTATGGGCCTTCATATCTGAACCATAATTAAATGTCAACGTGGGATCACTGGATCTCTATGAAAACATCATAATTGTATCCTTACATAGTTTAATGAAATTATCCCCATAATTTTCTATTTATATAGTTAAAATTTTAACATCATTGGGATTTAATTTTTTTCCCCTATTTTTTTGGGCCTTCGTCCCATTATGATATGTCAATGGAATTTCTGTGTTCATTGAAAGAAAATACAATATTACCTTATGATTAATACATTGATCCAAAAATATAAAATCTTCCAAATAAGGTAAAAAATTGTATTCCAAAACATCAAATTCAAATAATTAATATAATATTTACCAGAAATAGATGATTGATTAAACCCAAATTTTGACATTAAACATGAATTGCAAGTGTGATGAGAAATGAAGTTAAATATATAAAATGAACTAAAATTGGTGTTTTTGGACTTTAAAAAACATCAATATTAAAATATAATGAATGAATATTATCCAATTTCAGTAGCTAATCACAACCCCAACTTGAGTTTTTCTATTCCATTACAAAAATTACCTCAAAAATATGAAATTAAATTCGTTTTTTTACAAAAATATTTTAACATACAATTCTCATAAAAAGAAATCATGCCAAACAATCACGAAACCCATAAAAATTCTTTCACAAAAGTTATGTTCACAAGAACATCCCAAGCCAAAGCCTATTTCTTTGTTAACATTTATGACCACATTTCATCCAATTTCAATTATTATTATGATGTGTTGTGTATCACAATTGACACGGGGACTGTTTTCTTATTCTAGGGGAAACAAATAGAAGCGCTATGTGGGAATCACATTAAACCTTAATATTAGTATCCATTTTTTTATTTTCACTTTTTTAATGTTTTTTTGAACCACAATATTGATGAAAAGACCAAATTTGGGTAAGATAAATATAGAGTCATGATCCCCAAGTGACCAATGATGCACATTTTTTAAATTAAATTTACTAAAATAGATTTTTAAATCATTAATATAAGAAAAAAAGGTATTCATGTTCCACAAGTGCCAGATGTTACACATTTGGACAAACCATTACTCTATGGAGTAATTATTTTCATTTTTTTATTGGATACTCATATTAAACTAAAAGTCACCCTAGAACCCATAATATAATGAAAGGGACCCAAGAACATAAATTTACCCCCATTATTTAATAAACATTCATTGTGGAATATTTATTAAGAGGTTGGAAATGTAAACTTTGAAAAATAACATTGAACAATCGCACTTTCCAAAAACTATTATCATGAAAAAAAATGTGCATTAAAATTTTAATCAAGGAATTAAAAATCATTTTACATTCATTTTTCATGATTCATAATGTAAATTAATTCATTCAAGTATTATAATTTAATGTTTTCATTTAATATAATTTTTATCATAAAATTCAATTTTTTTCAAAATCCCAAATTTGCAGTCCCCCTAATATAGAATGAATTTGCCCTCAATTTTGATGTAGAGGATTTGGATAGATTATAGTTGGGAAAAAATAAGGGTATATTTTATTTGAAATAAAATCATGCAACAAAACCACCAGGTTTCAAGTTGATGACCCATCAATATGAAATTAATCACTTTAGATTTAGATCAAAATTAGACTCCTTGGGGATGATTGAAGGTTAGGTTTGAACACTAGAAGGAATTTTTTTTATTCAAAAATATTAAACTAATTAAACTATTAGATCTCACACAAAAGAAAGACTATATCATATTGGAAAACCCCAAGGGGTTTCCTTAAAAAACAAAAACACCCAAAATAAAACAAATAAATGCAGAATTTGGGTTGCCTCTTGGAAAGAGCTTATTTTAAAGTCATTATCTCAAATTGTAACCCCCAAATTATCCAATAAAAACCTTCCAAATTTTATGGATTTAATTTTTCACTACTTATACAAGATCGAGATTCAGACTCTATTGGGTTTGGTGGGATGGTTTGGAAATTAATTCCTAAAAGTAGTATAGGTCTATGTGAATGGGATAATCCCATGAATATCAAAAATGTTCCACCAAATTTCATTCTTAATATTTCATAATACATCAAGGATAATGTTTCATTTATTATATTTAAGAGATGATGAAATTATTGTAAAATGTTTTTGGTTATCCCCTATTATAGAAGAATAGAAATATGATGTATGGACCTTGAATTTCGGATCAGGTTGGCTAACACTTTCTAACATAGGTTTGGACTTAAAATTGTACTTGGTTCCATTTTCAAAATTTATAAACATAACTGGTTCCTCTTGAATATATGTTTCAACCACAAAATTATCCTAATAATTTTCAGGAATGGGTATGGATTCAATGTTTGTGATTTCCCCTAAGGTTCCATTTAGTGGTGATCCTGGAAATTCACTATTGGGCTATCTAAAAGAGATTCATGAAATGGATATAATTTTCCCTCATATGAATTATGAAAATCAATTTCATCATTATTTACACACACTAAAATAATTACCTGCGGTTCCTTAGTTTTACTTTCAAAAATACCTAATTTCAGTTCATTTTCAATCTCTAATTTTGATAATTCTAATGTCGGTCCTTCCATATTTTCATATGATTTTGAATACTCTGGTGGTTTTAGAATCAATGGTAAATTTTTAATTAGATTTACCACTACTAAAAATTTTCATATCATAGAGTTTTTAATGTTATTTTATTTAAAATATTCTCAGATCAATTTTTTAGGAGGGGGAAACTAGAATGTAAATGGGTTCTAAAACTGTTTCAATGTTTTTTATTTTAAATCTCAATGATAAAACTTCTAAATTCATTTTCTTCATTTTTCACACAATGTTTCAAGTGATTGGTGGGTATTTTGTTGAATTTGAGTTTGGAAATAAATTAAATCCCTATGATTGATCTCTTAGACCATCCTTGAGAGGGTGGTAAATGAACATTTAAATAGTCATCATCCCATTGATTGTAAATCTCACCAGGTGAGGGGTTCTCATTCAAGGGTTGATCAAATAAATTCCCAAGGTTAAGGGTTTCCCCATATTTATTTCAAATTTTATTCATTCATGGCTTTAGGTTTGGTTAATATTGATGATACTCAATTGGAGTAGATAGAAATTTGGATTTGAGATTTTTAGGATACACATAAACAGAAAGGGTAAATGACAAGAGATATGGGGGTGATAATAGATCATTTTGGTTAAAAAGGATGTGGGTATCTAAGATAACATACATGGGTCCTCTAACATTGTTCCAACATTTTGTTTCTCCAAAATTCACCCTACAGGTATATATAATAGTTTTAGTATAAGTTAGGATTAAATCCATGGGACCTAAGAAAAAATCTACAGATAGATACATTCTATGGATGATTAGATATGAAGTGGAAAACTATGATGTTTATTGATTTGAATAACAAATTATTTAATTTTATGAGCAAAAAATATAACACCCAATTACTTGAACTAGAATAATTAATTTAGATGATTCAATCCTAGTTTGATGTTATGGCTATATTGGATATATTTTTTTTCTTAGAAAATCTCAAATCACTAATTAATGATATATCCAAAGAATGATGTAATTAACCAGCATCATTCCCCAATTTAATCCTTAAAAAATTCAAAATATAATCACCAATTCAATTATAGGATCACTTTAATGATCACTCCAAGTAATTATATCTTTATATAACTAAAAAAGTGTAGTTCTTAAAGTTTTAGAAGATGGAAAATAAAATAACTCATCAAATGAAGATATTAAAGTAATGGATTTATTAAGGAATTAAAGATAAATAAATAACATTAAATACACCCCATGATACTCCTTATGATCAGTTGATAAAATATTACCCCCCATTTATTACATTCTATCAATTGAAGCAGTAAGTAAACTTATGAGGGTGGAATTGAAGAAGACAAACATTGAAAAGACGATCACTCCACCATTGTGTAAAGAGTTTCAAAAAATATTATATTAATAGATCAAATCCATTAGGAAATTGTATTAACATGATATTAATAGGAATAAAAAAATATTATAAGAATAACTTTTTTTAATAAATTATCATGAACCAAAAACTTTCATGAGAAAAAAATGATGTTGTGATTGAAAAATTATAGCCTAAAATTACAAATGAAAGAATAAAACATGGATCCCTAATCTATTCCCCAACAGCTTCTTAAATAGGACTATTATGATTCTAGGTACAATCACACTATATTCAATTCCTTCACCATTAATTAGGGGAGTCAAAAAGAGGGTGATTAAAAAGTAAAATTAGAGTCTTTCAATGTTGACTGAGAAATTCTCCCTGATTCATCCCCCTTTTTGTAGTTCAAATTTCTCATTGAATATGCCTGAATATTTGATGGCAATATAAGGTAAATATTTTCTCCCATATTTCATCTATTATATTTCAAATTTTTATGAAAATTGGATCATCCATTCAAATGTTATGTTCAAAATAATGAGATGTTTTTATGGGCTTCCAAATCTAGCTCATAATTAAATCTCAAATTGGAAACCCTACATCTCCTTTAAAAATTTAAAATTATATCTTTACATAGAAAAATGAAATTATCCCAATAATTTTATTTATATTTAATATTTTAGCTTCATTGGGATTTAAATATGGGCCCCAATTATATTTTATGGGGCTAAGTCCCATTATGCTTTATCAAAGGAATTGCAGTGTTCATTGCAAAAAATATCCATATTCCCTTTTGATTAATCCATTTATACTAAAAGAAAAAATGCTACAAAGAAAGTGATCAATAATATACCAAAATATCAAATTAAAATAATTTTTTTATTTTTTTTCCACAAATAGATTATTGATTGGGCCAAAATATTCACTTTAAACATAAATTACACATTTGATGAGAAATAAAGTTCAATTTATAAAATGTACTAAAATTGGTTTGTATGGACTTTGAAACACATTAATAATAAATTATATTCAAGTAATATGATCCAATTACAGTTTATGATCACATACTCTAAGTAAATGTTTTTGATATCATTTTTGAGTTTCAATGTTTTTATTCGTGGAAAATATTTTCCCAAAAAAATATTTGCAAAATTTTCCCTAGTCATAATGGACTGAGGATCTTGGATTTTAAGAAAATCATTAACTTTATCACACAAGGGAAAATAGATCACTCTCAATTTAACTGTCTCTGAAGGTACAACTTAACTTCATAAGGTGTCATAGACGTCTAGGAAACATGAAATATGATCTTGTGGATATTCTCTAGGAAGTCCACTAGATTATCCTTAATTCAGGGCCATTTTAATGATTATAGGTTTTAGTTTTATGTTTTTTTCAAGGATTTGTGGATGGATGATGCCGAGAATATCACCACTAATTGATGGAAGGTCATAGTCTATTATGGTGTGCTCCTACAATAATGATCTCTCTCTTTATTGTTCATGTAGAACTTATTGAACATTTTTAGGATTTATTGGAGAAATATTTTTGTATTATTCCACATTATAATGATGGTTTATAGATAGATATCATTCAATATTGGGATAGAAAGTAAGTAATATTGAGAATCTAGGCTTTGTGTACAAGTCAAAGGACCTTGGAACTTGCACTAGAATAATGAGATAGATGTAGGTACTAGATCACATGTGAAAATTCTAAAAAGAAATGAAAAAGAGAAAAGTGGGTGTGAGGAAATTTTTGGTTCATACGTGAGGTCAATTTCCTAAGAAATATATTATCTTCGAAAAGGGTTCCAAAATATTACTAGCCTTTTTATCATCATTAATTCAACATAATATTTGATCATATTAGAATTTATATTTTCTTAGGCTACAATAGCTAGAAAGGTGTCGTATATTGGTAGTGTGGGGTTGAACCCGTATGTAATATCTAGAAAATATGGTAACCTAGTTATTAAAACCCATTATATAGATTAATCAAGTTAATATTATAGATTTATATTCTTATACATGTGTAATTTGGGTTTAACTTGAGAGAAAAAGAAGAATTTGGGTGAATTTTGGGTCTTTTACAAAAAATTAATCTTAGATCATGCTTGGGATTGTCTGATGGATTAATCTACAAAGAAATCAATAAGTGGCCAATTGGTTTTTTTCTAACCAATTAGATCTACCCAAGCTCAAAACAACTATTTGGTAGAGAGGTATTCAGAAACCTAGATTCATAATGATTAAATTTAACGAAGATATCATCCCAGCCTATTGGCTATAGCATTGTCAACTCTAACTTGGTTAGGGTCCTCTTATTACAATTCCCCATACTAGGTTTCTGAAATACAATTTGATTGGAAATGGTTATTTAACCTAATTACTAGCCAAAGGGTTACTTGAATATTGGTTTTTATATTCAATAGATTTAATACACCCCTACTCTTGACTGATAACCCTATAGGATTATCCGTGCATGATAACAATAGTATTAAACAAGGTAGAAAGTGAAAATATGCTTGAAATAATATTCAAACAATTTTGATTAATTTAATAAATAAAATAAAAATAAATAAATTTACCAAACACTTACTTTAATGAAGGAACAAGAATTAAAATTGTATTTGAGGTTTGAAATGAAATTGTAATTGGACATTGATCATGGGAATAGAGGTTGGAATGAAAAAGATAAATGCACAGCCTTGGACCAGTAATAAGAAGAAAAGTATTGATAAAGTAGGAATGAAATGGAATAAAACTATGTTTTGAAGGAAGTATGAAAGAAACATGAAGTAAAATAGATGGTTAGTCAATTTGTCTCCATGTATGTTTGGTGTTGGGGGTTCTTTGGTATTTATAATCCTAAGCAGCTCACAACATTTAAATTCTTCACATTGTGATAGTAAATTAAGTGAATTCCCCTTAAATATATTCATAATGTGTAAAATAATTTACATCATGAACTAAAATCTATAAACATCTCCGAAAAAAATGTATCTCCATGATTTCTTCTAGATTTCATGGATTGAATCTTGGGTGGGTTTTTGTTCCAAATTTTTCACATCAAATATTGAATTTTCCTAGGTGTTTCAAAGCCTATATCAATTTCATGTCTTTTCCTTTGACTTTTCGGGGTTTTGATCAAGCAATTCATGTTATGGATAGGGTTAATGATGTGTAATCTTTGAATTTTTCTAAATTCTCATTTTCTCTTCTTTTGAGAACTATGCTTCTATTTCCTATATAAATCAACAAAAATCTCATTCATTATCTAATAAAACATTAATATATATGAAATAAATTTATTTGTTGTATATATATATATATATTAATTTGGATTATCATTCACTAATTGTGCATCTTGCATTATCTCAATCAACACCCCCTTGCATATTATGGTCACATAGTTTTCCAAATGATGCACCAACTGTGAAAATACCTATAAAAATGAAATTTCATGTTTTTTGTGATTTTTTTGGCAATAAAGCACCAACACCCTATGAAAAATATAACCTACATAGTTTCCAAAAATGGTTTTCCCTAAGCATGTGGTAACCATGTTATAAGGTAAAACGCTTTCCAAAATTTCAAACATCAACCTAAAGGTCCAACGCTCACCCAATCACCAAAATAATTTCACGGGCCTCAATATACATCCAAATGAATCCCTTCAAGAATCTCAAACTCTCAGAATTATGATCTAAATCCCAATTCTAAAAAATATCCCTTCTGTAAATTAAAAATTATTAAAATTTACCCTAAAATTTGTAACCTGTAATGAAATGTCTATTTACAACCTCCCCCCCATAGCACTTATTATCCTCACAAAGACATAATGGAATCTCAACCATTAAATTTTTCTTTTCTAATTCATCAATTCACATTTAACTAATTGTTATTTATCCGAAAAATTTGAAGAAACCTCAACTACACAACTCAAAACATAAGGTTCACTATTTATCCAAAAAACCAAGACACTTTCTCATCATCATCACTAATAATGAGATGATTCTCAACATCCCTTTTTTATCATGAGATACTGAGTTTTTATCAATCAATTATTTACTTATCTCATGGTGCTTACCACCTTGTGGATTTGTTTATATAGGCTGATTCCAATCCATAGTTCTCCCCACTATTGTAATCACATAATGAAATACATCCTCAATGGTCCAATGAAATGATTGGTATGGTTTCCACTTCAACACACGTAATTTCATATAAAAATATCAATCATTCCTCCCCTAGTTTTCCTTTTCCTAAAACTCTTAGTCACAACTACCAAAACTCTATCATATCTCATGATCATGATGTCTAAATCATTGAAGCCACTATGTGATCATTTAAAAATTCACACTGAATTTTAAACCCTATATTCAATGTAATTCATAGATTGTTTCCTCGATCAACCAAATTCATCATTGTACTCCACCCTGATCACTCAAACTCCACCAATTTTACACACCCTCAATCACATCCAAACCCCATCCTGATCTCAATGCTAGTTCAAGGACTCTATATAATTCCACATCAAAGCCTTAAATTTTGTATTCATAAAAAACTAGATAAAATTTATTCCATTCTCTCACTAGCATCTTAGTTCCATATCGACCCTCCAATGATCAATCTAATCACTCCCACAACCCTAACATTATGAGATTCATACATCTATGATTAATAATATTCTTCCCACTATAAGTATATCCTTGTCATCTCTCTACTAAAACAAAACACCAATCTCCATAGTCCATACTCTATCTATTACCACACATAATGATAAGATGTGGACATCCCACTTATACCTGAACACAAATTTAAAACATCAATCATCAACAATTCGTTACTCACTAGGAATTAAATCCTCAATGTCCATTGAAATACATCCATAATGAGGGTAACACCCTTAATATCCAATGGTATACACCCCAATATAAGTCTTCCCTTACACCACTCCTTGAGTGAAACATAAATAGGTTCCAATATCACATGTGTTTCACTCATTCCAGGCTAGACTCACCAACCTATCCATCCTGGACACTATACATCCATAGTGGTGTCCTCATAATAGAGGAGACATCTTTCATCAACATCCTAGGAAACCATGATCACACTAATCCTCTTATATAAACCAGATCTATGATCTATTTCAAGTGAAACTGACTTATAAATATGTTCTTGTGCACATCATCCCACAACATGATTCATCCTTTATATTATTTATCAACATCCCTCATCACAAAAATAAATCATATAAAATCGGGTGTACTCCTTGGTGCTATCATGAAAGAATATCCAAATCATACCACTATGAAAACTATCTCATCAATATTTGGCTAAAAATACTAAATCTATAACCATTATCATTTCATGTTATTCCATTCAAGCTAGAATCACCCTCAATTACCCCACCCTCAAAATAAAGGTATTTATATTATACCAAGTTCTACCACATGATCACAAGCAACCTGGCATCCATTCCAAAATAATATGTGTCAACCCATGCTATATCCATCCATGGTCAAACCACCTATGATCTTGAGTTGTAACCTTATATATAATAACACTTTATGTTAGTTGGTTCAACCATATAACCCATCCTTCTCATAAAAACCAAATATTGATACCAAAATCACCCCAAGAACATTACATCACAAATCCCTAAAGAATCTATATACTTATACAGAATACTTGATACACCTACCATCCAACAATATCATAATATGATCCATCTACAATTTCTCTCATATCTAAGTCACTCACAATACAAAGATAACCCCTCTACCAAGTTACCCTTGTAAATCACATCTCATATCTACTATAGTAGAAATATTCGATCCAACTTAGCCATAACACCCAACACACTAATACCCCGAGTCATATCTTGTAGGAACTATGATCTCCCCCATAGACCATAAATCATGTATCTCATAGTTCACAACTCATGGGGAAACATCCCTACTCCCATCTCAAATATCACAGGGTGAATCATATGCTTAAACACCAAATCTAGTGTTATTATACAGATATAAATATATATATATATATATCAAGAATAATCTAACAATTCATCATCTAATCTAAGTCTATAGTAACCCTAGCCTTTCACATAAAACATTACAAGATTTTAAGAATAATTATATTTCATAGTACAAGCCAAGGATCGTAAAGTCTAATGTCTTGGAAGACTAGGTACATATTCAACCATTATAAAAACAACATTTTATATAAACTTCAAAATGAGATCCTATTACCCTTTGTGCTCATACATCTTCATAAGATACCCTAGGGAATACATAAACAAAGGGGATATCTAAAAATCCATTTAAGGGAGTATAGATAAGAATAAGGCTTTAGCACATCGGTTAGAAGGCCTGACATAATGATAAAAAAGGAATGGAACTTATGGAATAATAACATACAAAAATGTGATCATATAAACATGGAATCATAGTAATGTGGCAGAAACAAAAAAAATAACTTTATTACAAGTCAAGGCTAACCGCCAAGATCGTTTCACATAGTAGCACAAGCCAAGGCTAACTGCCAAGACCGTCACACATAACATCTCATGAGACTTAACTTTACCCAATGAATTGAACCAATATCTTAGAGAACATATCATAAAATGTTCATGAATATGATTTCTATATAAATAATCATACATAATCAGTCATACTTAAACATAAGGGAATCCATGGAGATAAATGGATATCACATTCATGTCATAAAGAAAAATAAATGGGTGTATAATAAAAGGGTTCATGGGAGAAAATAATTATAAAATACATGGAAATTAATAAGTTAAAATAGTAATATATCATGGTAGGTGATGTAAAATATAATTTACAACATTTAAGGATAGTATTTAGAAAATTATCGACATTAAAACATTTTAGAGCGGTTTTAAGGAAAATACTAAAGGGAATTTACAATCAAAAAGGGAAAAATCTTTTATGTAAAACCAGAAGTGAAACAATAATGATTTCATAATAAAAATACTGATTTTATAATGGAAATTTTGTCTTAAAATAGTGTATAGAGTGCACTTGAAATTGGGTAATAATTTGGGATGTTCCCTCAAAATAGGTTTGGTTATCAGGAATAATTAAGGAGGGAATCACATAAAAAACATGTATATCCCAAAAATAGAATGAGGTATGTATCCTAAAACATGATTTTGGAGCATATTAATGGTATGTAGAAGTTTTACATAAAATTAAAGGACAACTTCATTTGGGTAAAAATAATGATAGAGCAACCCGAAGGAATAAAGGTGGTTTGGGTAGAATCCCTTACAGAATATCGGTATAGTATGTGTTGTACTTAAGAGCACTTAATGAAAGAGAAATGAATTTTTCATATTTTATATATAATTTTGGAATTATGGGTAAGGATTTAAATTATACCCCAACATTATGAATTATACGTGAAAGGGCATAACATAGGGGACATTCTTGAATAAAAGTGAAATTGAGAGAATCCCTTACCTCAAGTCTGATGGTGTTCTCCACTTGATATTAATGCCCTGAACAATAAAATTAGGTTATTTAATTAATCATTAAAGAACCTATTATATATGAAATTGATTTAGTACAACCTTTTTTAGGTCATTCATAACCTTTTTGATTGGTTATAAGGTTCAATTTCATTGTTCGGGACAGTTTGTTTCCATGGTTCTAATGGTCGGTTCACTTATATTCATGTTCAGGGAATCCTGTAAAATGTATATGGTTGTAAAGAATTGGATTTATATTATATTACTGAATATATATAATGTTACATGGTTTTAAATTTCATTTGGTTACTTGGTGTGATGATAAATCATTATATAACTTGTTTAATGATAACTCATTGGCTTAATTCGTATTTTTTGGCCACAGGGAACATGTTTTGTTTTATAAATAAAAACAATGTGTACAAAAGGATTCTAGAATCACATATGAGACAAAATACATATATTATGGTTTTTTAAACCATAAAAATAGTTTCATTATCATAATTGAATATGGTAATAGAAATTGAAAAACCCATATTCCTTGAATGTGGAAAATTAGCACATCTTGGATGGTGTTTTCATTTTTAGTATAAAATAAAGGGAATAGAGATATGATGAAGAATTATTCCTTTATCATTAAAACATTATAGTAAATGTAAGGTACTAGATTCATCATAACATATGTATTAAATTAGGTGAGTAAAGAAAAGAAAAGAAATGAACGTGAAAATAAAAGAAAAGTTGAGGGGTCCCTTATGAAAATTCGGCAGCCTAACGACGTCACTTAAAATTTCATAAAATGAATTAATGAGAATTAAAATGGTATATAATCATATGTAAATAAAAAATATGATAATATGGTAACATAATATCAATCCCCAACATATGAAAATGGAAATCCAAAGAGATAACATAAAAGAAGTGTTGACTAAAAGAGGAGGGTGGAAGGTTCCCTTACCTTGTGCAGTAACTATGAAAACAAGAAGGTTGGGACCTTGGGGGATTGAGGACACCTTGGGAGGGCTCCTAGGGAGGTAAAACCCCCATATTGTTGATTATTATGGATATGGAAGGCAAGAAAATGAATGAAATAGTGGGCATTTATTGTAAAAGAGAGAGATTTGTTTATTAATTTCAAAGGACACCTCATTAGTGGTTTTTGCGAAACCATGAGCACGCCCAAAGTATTTTCCCATAGTATTAGCCACTTGGGATAACTAATGTAATATATTACTATACCTAAGCTGACCAGAATTTTATATTATTTATTACATCATTATGATGTCATTAAATATACTGGAAACTGAAAACGGTATTATTACTATTCATTAAAAAATCAAGTATTTTAGAAAAATCCCAAAAAATCACCATAACCATTTTTCAATGTGTATAATTAAAAAATGAAATCCATTTTTTAAAAATAATATTCTATTTTTTTGTTTAATTGTTAGATAAAATCATAATTTATTCAACAAAAACAACATTAAAACTATAACTCAATTTACAACAACTTGAAAAATTAATCAAGGTCCCATAAAATTAGCCTATAAACATAAGACAATGAAGTAAATATTTATGATTATATTTTATGAAAATAAATTTCCATTTCAAATTATCAAATTAGTCATATCATTGTAAATAAAATATTTTTGACATCAAAAAATATTAATTCTTATACTATGACTGTTTTTTCACTTTTAAGATGTCTAAATTGTATTTATACATTCATGGGTGATTTTCTATTTTTTTGGATGATTACGATTCATTAATATTCATAATGATATGTTACTATTCAAAAGGGGGTGTTACTATTCCTAAAAAAAATATGTTTGTCTTATCAGACTCTAAAAAACTTACTGATCACAATTATAGATGATTGTTTTTCAAAATTTAAATCACATAAGTTAAAAACATTGTTTTAAAGGTCACATAGTACTTAATAGTTCATTTTTTTGTGATTTCTTGTGATTATAGTACATTTTTATAAGAATGTAATTTCCATTTATAAAACACTGGGTCATTACATTCTTCCCCACTTAAAAAAATTTTTACCTCGAAATTATGTTTTACATTCTAGGCCATAAAAAGGTGTGGGTAATTTTCCTTCATTGCTTCCTCTAGTTCCCATGTTGCATCTTCATAATTATGCTTCCTCCATAGTATCTTGACCTGTTGAGTAGTCTTGTTTTGTATAAATTTACCTATACGATCCAAGATCTTCGCTAGCTTCTCCTCGTAAGAAAGAGCATCCTCCAACTGTACCACCTCTGAAGAGAGTACGTGTGAAGAGTCTGGTATGTACTTCCTATTGAGGGATATATAAAAGACATCATGTACTTTGGACATAGTAGGTTTAAGTTCCAGTCAATAGTCCACAGCTCCGACTCCATCAAGGATCTCAAAGGGGCTGATGTACCTGTGAATTACCTTCCCTTCCTTCTCAAACCTCATGACCTTCTTCTATGGAGATATGTGTAGAAATACCATGTCTCTAACATTGAACTCAAGGTCTCGTCGAAAATTTTCTAAATAACTCTTCTGTCGACTTTGGGCTGCCTTGATATGTTGTTGAATGATTTTCACCTTCTCCACCATTTCTTCAACCATTTCAAGTCCTATCATCCCAACACGCTGGTGTTATGAACCATTTCCCATAAAGGGATTCATATGGTACCATTCAGATGCATGAGTGGAAACTGTTGTTTTAGGAGAATTGAACTAGCATAATATGTTGGTACCAACCTCATTTTAAGTCCATTAAACATGCTCTCAACTTATCTTCTAGAGTCTAAATATTTTACTTAGATTGGCCATCAGTTTGATGACGATAGGTTGTAATAAAGTTCAGTTTAGTGCTTAGAGCATGTTGAGACTATTCCAGAACATTTGGGTGAATCTCAGATCACAATAAGATACAATTGATAGTGGTACTACATGCAACCTTACTATAATGACCCATACTTTACATACATTGTCATTACTTCAGAATTGAAGCATACTTATTACAACATACAACAAAACCATAAAAGGACTATATAGGTATAGTGTCTTTAGAAACTGGGAAACATAAACAAATGGTTCATAAATCATCTACATTGTCTCCCATTTATTTCATCATATCTAGAGTCCCTTTTGGAATATCCTACTTAATAACCTTCTTCCTAGCCTATGGAAATGAAAACATACAAACGGGTGAGCTCAAATGCTCAGTAAGGGTAAACAAAAGAAATATCAATCATTAGAACATAACATTTTGGAAATCTTAACCAGAAAAAGAGATCATAATATCATAGCATGGGATAAATCATAGTAGGGAATTATAATCCCAATAATCATAACATAAAACAAGAAACTTTGTGGAATACAGACATAATCATAGAGAATAATTTCTTAGTAGTCAAGACTCATTTCAAAGACTATCTTAGCGGACAAAGTCCATTTATGAACTGATTTCACTCCTCATTTCAGTCCTGTATCACTGAACCGGATTAACCTGTCGTTCCATCCATGTATATCTCATGAGATATAAATCTTTACCCAATGCATTGGAGAGAAATATAGGTCCCACCCATCTCATAATGATACCATTATTATGTGTGCCATAAGATCATAAATCATACATCATAGCATAACCCATGTAATAAAAATGGGATTCTTAAACATCATGCCATCATAACATAATCCATATAAGATAAAAGGATATCATAAAAATAATTCCATCATAACATAATCAAATCAATGTAAAAATAGGGATAGAAACGAAACCCTATATTATCTTAGATGGAAAATAATTTTGATAAAACACTTGAACTTAATTCTTGAGGAAAATATCCTCTCTACTTCAAAAACATTTTTCCTTTCTTAACATTTCATACAATTTTAAACTAAAAGAAGTTGATTAAAAATAAACATGAAAATTTGTAATGGAAGCTTCATGGAAATAATGTTCTAAAAATCTATTCATGCCATATAAGTTAAAGAAAAACATTCTTCTCATATGTGTCTGAACCTCCTGTATAATGTTTTAAATAATGTTATTGACTTATTCCAAAGTCTTATTCATTATTATGATATCATATATGGTCATATTCTTAGCTTCGTATTTGTAATATTTCATTGCTACTTGTTATTCAGGTGTTTTTTTCTTTTTGTTCTTATGCGTGTTTTGTCGAATAAATTCTTATTTTACTTTTTTTAGGTTATAGAAAACTCATTTCCAGAATGGTATTAGTGTAATATATACATATTTAGTCATTAAATTCATTTATATAATCATTATGCATTGAAGATCATGTAAAATGTGTCGCATCACATCAGATGGTAGGACGTACGTACGCACGAGCGATGATATCGTTCCCATGATCATGGAATTGTATGGATATATATGTATACTATTTCAGAATCAATATCACTTTAAAATAATCATATATAGTTATTATTTACACCATTATACCCATCCAAGTAAGGTGGTGGTGGAAAACAAATTACACCACGGCGTGGAGACGGTATTCGGTACGTACACACGCGCGATGATTTCATTTTCCGTAGGATGGATAGAAGGTGAAATAGGGTTGTTTTACCTTTATAATAGCATATCAGTATATAAGTGATACTGATGTTATTAATTCATATTGAAACAACTAAATAAGAATAAGTATAAGAAGAAACAAAGTTGAAAGAATCGGTAATGGACATTACCTCTTCTTTGAAATGCCTCTTCTTAACGTCCTCTTAGGGCACTAAAGATGGTCTTTGAAGAAGACCAGAACCTCTAGGATGTCTCTAGGGAATTGGAGAAGGAAATTTGGTAGGGGTTGGCCGAACATGATGGCTCAAAGTGGTGTGAGGAGGAGAGGGAGGAGGTTCCCTTTTATAAGGGAGGAGAGGGGAACTTTAGGAAAAACATAAAATATTATTTTACTATAAAGTCTTTTTCAGTTTTTAATAGCTCCAAATTGATTTATTTAAAGCTAAGGTGGTGATGAGTCGAAATCCTCTCATCAAATAGATTTTAGACAAATTTAGGTTACTATTTTAACCTTATCATTTAGATTTAACTTTAAGTTAAATAAGTTTACCTTTACCGTGTCTTCTTGTTTACTTACACTATATGGTTAATAAACATACTATAATAAGAAAAAATAACCCTAAGTGGTTCATTATTAATATATATAGCCTTATATATGTAATTTTTCTGAACCTTAGATTTTTATGAATAAAATAACAATTAATAATATAATATTTGTTTTAAAAACTATTTATGAAAATTTTGACACTATTTGGTAATTGATTTTTTTGAAAATCATAACAGCATGATTAGTTCGAATAAAGTTAATTAAATCAGTACTAATATGTTATATTAACCTATAAAATTAGTGTAATTCATAAAAAGTCTCAAATTACATTAATTTTGGTATTTATATTATCAATTATGTTAATATTTCCTTAATAAGGTAATTACTCCATCATTATTGTGTCATCAATAAATTAATTTTATTAAAGTCAAAAAATTATAAATAAAATACCATTATGTAGGAAATATTTTTATATTTATAATGAATATTAATAGTATAATTTATCTTATGTATAACCCTATATTAAAAAGTATTTAGTTATTGAACTTTGATTTTAACTATTTTAAATATTCATTAAATAAAATAATAAAAAATGTCCTAATCGAACCCATGTGGACCTAAATAGCCATATTTTATTCCTAACCCTGTTTCTGGTCGAATTAAATTTATACATTAGAATTAGGACATGTGTTAGGGTAATAATAATTCCATTTTTACCCTTAATTGCCCTATTTACTTTTAACCGTGGTAAATAAAAGTAAAAAGTTACAATTCACAAAAAAAATATTTTTATCTTATTAAACCACATTTTACTAATTTATGTTAACTGTGTCTCTCGGATTTTCGAAATTCCAATCACAGAAGCGGTAAAATTAAATTTTATGTAAATTTTCAAACTCTCCTAGGAGGTGGGTAAAAGACGGTGAAAAGTTCAATAAAATTTTATATATCTAAAATTATTATAAAATGACTCCAATGAATTACATTGAACATATATTGGTATTATGTATCAATTTTGACCTAAAATAAATTTAAATAAAATAAATAATTATTTAAATAAAAAGTCAGTTTTTAAATAGTAACCCAGTGTTTTCACTATTCATCAAAAATTGAAAGTTTTCAGAAAAATACCAAAAATTCACCCTAGGATAATTTCGATATTACAAATCCAAAAATGAAGTTCATTTTAAAATATAAATTTATAAAATTTCATAAAGTGGGTATTACTATTCATAATGGCTAGTTTTAATAACATTTTAATAGCATATCGTTGTTTAGTGAAACTCGGTATTGAGTACAACTCAAGCTATCGAGGAAGGTCGCGATTACGTGTAAAGCAAGACAATCTAGTGTTGTGTGTCGTGAAAGATTCCATTGATTATAACAAATTATTTCTCATAAAAAACTCGGGTGTTACATTCTACCCCCCTTAAAATGAATTTCGCCCTCAAAATTTGTCACTTTGTAACAAACAGATGAGGATACCTCTCCCTCATAATATCCTCAAGCTCCCATGTAGCTTCTTATAATTGGTGGTTCCTCCATAAAACTTTCACCAAGCGAGTGGTCTTGTTCCGTAGGACTTTTTCGCTACGATCCAGAATCTCTATTGGTTGTTATTCATAAGAAAGATCTTGCTCTAGCGGTACAACTTCTGAGCTGAGTACATGTGAAAGATAGGGTATGTACATTCTCAGGAGAGAAACATGGAACACATCATGAACTTGAGAGAGATTTGGTGGAAGCGCCAATCGGTAAGCTACCTTCCCAACACGATCCAGTATTTCAAAAGGACTGATATCCCTAGGGATCAGCTTTCCCTTTTTTCCAAATCTCATTACTCTCTTCTAAGGAGATATTCGTAAGAACACTTTATCACCCACTTCAAACTCAAGGTCTTTTCTTCGGTTATCGGCATAACTTTTGTGTCGACTCTAAGCTGCTATAATGTGTTGTTGAATAGATCTGACCTTTTCTGCCATCTCATCAACAATATCTGGTCCTAATAGATTTCTTTCCCAAACTTCATCCCATCAAGTTAGAGTTCAGAATTTATTTCCATAGAGAGCTTCATAAGAAGCCATCTGAATACTAGATTGAATGATATTATTATAAAAAAATTCCACCAAAGGTAGGTGTTGTCCCCAACCACCTTTGAAATCCATAGAGAAAGCTCTTAACATATCTTCTAGAGTTTGAATTGTTCTCTCAGACTGACTGTTTGTCTGAGGATGATAAGTAGTGCTGAAACTCAACTCTGTATCCAGAGTATGCTGAAGACTTCGCCAAAACTTTGAGGTAAACCTCAGATCCCAATAAGATATAATGGAATGTGGTACTCCATGAAATCTTACCACTTCCTTTACATATATCCTGGCAAGATGATCGAGAGAGAAATCCTCTCTAATAGCAATGAATTGTGCCGACACCATAAGATGATCAAATATGACCCAGATAACATTATTGCCTTTGGATGTTTTAGGAAGTCCAGTGACAAAGTCCATAGTTATGTTTTCCCATTTCCATTCGGGTATGGGTAATGGTTGTAACATCCCCTTAGACTTCTGTCTCTGAGATTTAACTTGCTGACAAACCATGCATCGAGAGGCATATTCAACAACATCTGTTTTCATGTCATCCCACCATAAGTACTCTTTCAGGTCCCTATAAATCATTGTGCTTCCCGGATGAATAGAGAATGAAGAACTATGAGCCTCATCCAAAAACTCCTTCTTTAATTCTGGGATGGGAAGAACACAAACCCGATTCCTGAACCTTATTATGCCATCAAAATCAAGGTTGAATTCAGGAATATTTTCTCATCTTATTTTGTAACTCTAAATCTTCTTTTTGTGCCTCTTTACTCTTCACATGTATAGATGGTTGAACATTTATTTGAGAAAGATAATATTTCTCCCCTTCCATTATAATTCCAAGATCCATCCTTTGTAAATCCATAAATATAGGATCTTTTTTTATCCTCATCATGGATATGCTAGCATGGTCTTGTGGACTTAATGCATCTGCCACCTTGTTTTCCTTCCCAGGGTGATAATGAATTGAGCAGTCGTAGTCCTTAATCAACTCCAACCATCTTCTTTGGTGCATATTCAGCTCCTTTTATATGAAAATATACTTTAAACTTTTATGATCAGTATAAATAGCACACCTTTCACCATAAAGATAATGCCTCCATATTTTTAATGCAATGATTTCCGCATCTAACTCCAAATCATGAGTTGGGTAATTTTGCTCATGGATTTTCAACTGTCATGAGGCATAAGCTATAACCATATAATTTTTCAAGAGAACACACCCCAATCCCTACTTGGATGCATCACTGTAGATCACAAACCTTTATCCACTACAGGGCAGTGTGAGCACTGGTGCACTGGATAACCTTCTTTTTAACTCCTTGAAATTCTCTTCACACTCCTCTATCCACACGAAATTAACTCCTTTTCGAGTCAACTTGGTGAGTGGATTAGATAATCATAAAAAATCTTTCACAAAACTTCGATAATACCCATCCAAACCAATAAAACTTCATATCTCAGTTACTGTTGTTGGTCTCAACCATCTTTCGATAACCACTATTTTTGCTGGATCCACAGATATCCCCTCTTTTGAGATTATGTGACCCAAAAATGAAACTTTTTGAACCCAAAATTCACACTTGGTAAATGTTTCAAAAATCTTCTCCTTTCTCAGGGTCTTCAATACAATTCTCATGTGATCTTCATGTTCTTCCTTTCACTTTGAATAGACAAGAATATCGTCTATAAAGACTACCACAAACTGATCAAGATAGTCTCTAAAGACTCTATTCATTAGATCCATGAAGATAGCAGGGAAATTATCAAGACCAAATGGCATCACTATAAATTCATAGTGTCCATACCTTGAATAGAAAGTCATCTTTGGTATATCCTCCCTTTTGACCCTTAATTGATGATACCCTGAACAAAGATCAATATTGGAAAAGTATTGAGCTCCGTGTAGTTGGTCAAATAAGTCATCAATATGTGGGGGAGGATATTTGTTCTTGATATTGATCTTGTTATGTTCTCGATAATCAATGCAGAGTCTCATTGACCCATTTTTCTTCGTAACAAACAGAACAGGTGCTCCCCAAGGTGATGCACTAGGGCGTATGGATCCCTTATCAAGGTTCTCTTGTAGTTGCTTCTTCAATTCCTGCAACTCAATTGGGGACATTCTATAAGGTGTCTTGGAAATTGGTAAACCACTTGGTACTAGTTCTATTGAAACTCAACTTCACGATTTGGTGGAAGACCAGGCAATTCCTCTGGAAAGACATCATCAAACTCCCGTACAATGGGAATATTCTTAATCATGAGTTTCTCTCCAAACATTTGAGATAAATTACCTTCATTTAGTGGAATCAAGACCCATAAGTTGGAAAAAATTTCCACCAGAAGGTTATGTTCATTCTTGCATCGACAGACAATCATAGATTGATCTGGAATATGAAATGTGACTTCCCTTCTTTGTCAATTGATATGAGATCCATATAAAGAAAGCCAATCCATGCCAAGAATCACATCAAATTCCACTATAGGAAGGATCAAAAGATTTGCAGGAAGAACTTTCACATAAACTTCAATGAGATAAGAATTATAAACTTTTGATGCGACTGTTGTGCCATTAGGGGTTGTCACATCTCACTCAACATCTAATTGTTGAGCTAATACGGCGATACCCTTAGAAAATTTTTCAGAAATAAAATAGTTGGTGGATCCAGAATCAAATAAAACATTTGTTACTTTAGAGTGGATGGTAAGTGTACCTTTCACCACTTCGTTATCATACTCCACATCACTGATAGAAATTTCATGTGATTTTCCTTTGTATTTACCCTTAATAGTTTGTTGACATCGATCATCATTAAGAACCCTTGGATTAGGGCATTGATTGGAATAATGCCCAATTTACTTTCACTTATAACATTGAACTATAGGAGGTTCACTCTGTGTAGACTTTTATTTGTTCGCATCATTAGACATCTTCTTCCCATCATTGCGGCATTCAAATGCCAGATGACCTTCCTTTCCACATTTGAAACATTTACTTGTCCCTTTAAGACAATTCCCTCCATGTTTCTTTCCACACTTTGAGAATAATGAAAAACTCATATTCCTTTCAGTGTGCTCTTTAGATTTAACTTTGAATTACATTTTCCTCTTCTTATCAAACCCGTATGACTGATGGGTTACTCCAATCTCCATCTCAACCTTAAGAGCACATCAAATGATTTCCTCGTAGCTATTGAAGTCCCTTATGGATAATGCCCTTTGAAGAATGGATTTTAAGCCACTAAATAATCGATCGATCTTACTCTCAGGTTGGATAATAATTCCGGAAGCGTACCTTGCAAGTCTTGTAAAATTTGCTTCGTAGGTACCAACAGATTCATCGTCCTTTTGCTTCAGTTCAAGAAACTCATTCTCCATCTTTTTTCGAAGAATACGAGGGAAGTACTTATTGAAAAATAAGTTCTTGAACTCATCCAATTACATGGATTCAATTTCATCCCTTTGCCTCGAATTCTTGATAATATTCCACCATTGATCAGCTTCACCTTCCAAACGATATACTGCTAATATGACATTATCATGTTCAGAACATTGAAGTACAGAAAATATCATTTCAGTGGTACTGATCCATTATTCATCCACTAATGGATCAGTAGACCCACTGAATGAGGTTGGACGCTGACTCATGAAGGATTCAACAAAATGTTTCTCCTTCCTCAGCTTGTTTGGAATTCATGCATGATTCATAGCTTGAGACAGTTGTGTGAGCATGACTATGAGATTTTTCATTCCAGCTCCCATAACATTTGGTTGCTCAGGGGGACAATCATTGCATTGCCTGTCACATTCAGCATTAACATGGTTCCTTCGGGTTCTATCCATTGACTAAAACCAATAATAATAGTGTGAGCAACACCAATTATAATAGGAAAACCACATAATTAAGAATAAAATTTCACACTTAAGGTATTGTCATAGGTTGTTCACGGCCATTTCTAAAACATTAAGATTGTGTTTTATGCTTAGACTTATCCTTAGGGTTCTTACTAAGCCTTTCACATCCTAGTTTCCAAAGGTTGACTATACCTTTCCTCTGATACCAACAATAACGACCCATACTTTACATACATTATAATTACTTCAGAATTTAAGCATACATATTACAACATATAACAAAACCATGAAAGGACCATATAGGTATAGTGTCTTTGGAAAATGGGAAACATAAACAACTGGTTCATAAATCATCTACATTGTCTCCCATTTATTTCATCATATCTAGAGTCCCTTTTGGAATATCCTACTTAATACCCTTCTTCCTAACCTCGGGAAAATAAAACGTACAAAAGGGTGAGCTCAAATGCTCAGTAAGGGTAAACAAAAGAAATATCAATCATAAGAACATAACATTTTGGAAATCTTAACGAGAAAAAGAGATCATAATATCATAACATGGGATAAATCATAGTAGTGAAATGTAATCCCAATAATCATTACATAAAACATGAAACTTTGTGGCATATACACATAATCATATAGAATAATTTCTTAGTAGTCAAGACTCATTTCCAAGCCTATCTTAGCAGACGAAGTCCATTTCAAAATGGACTTCACTCCTCGTTTGAGTCCTGTATCACTGAACTGGATTAACCTGTCGTTCTAGATATGTCTATCTCATGAGATATAAATCATTACCCAATGAATTGGAGGGAGATATAGGTCCCACCCATTTCATAATGATAACATTCTTATGTGTTCGACAAGATCATAAATCATACATCATATCATAACCCATGTAATAAAAATGGCATTCTTAAACATCTTTTCATCATAACATAATCCATATAAGATAAAAGGACATCATAAAAATAATTCCATCATAACATAATAAAATAAATGTAAAAATAGGGATAGAAATTGGAACCCTATATTATCTTAGATGGAAAATAATTTTGATAAAACACTTGAACATTATTCTTGAGGAAAATATCCTTTCTACTTCAAAAACATTTTTCCTTTCTTAACATGTTATACAATTTTAAACTAAAAGAAGTTGATTAAAAATAAACTTGAAAAATTGTAAAGGAAGCTTCATTGAAATAATGTTCTAAAAATGCATTCATCTTGTATAAGTTAAAGAAAAACATTCTTCTCGTACTTTGGCTAGAAAAGCCAAAAATGTACCTCGTACTAAAAACGACAAAAGATTCCTTTCATATCATTTACTAAAAACTCACCGAAGAGTAAAATTGGATGTAAAAAATTATAGGATTATATAAATAATATTACATATTGAGGAAACATGGATGTGGATGATAAATATTCCCCAGTAAATTCTAAAGTATAAACAATCTCGGATAAAAATGAGATTGTGAGATTTTCCCTTACCATAGGTCTGATTTTCTTCGTACGTGTCCGAACCTCCTGTATAATGATTTAAATAATGTTACTTACATATTAAAGAATCGTGCTCATTATTATGATATCATATATGGTCATATTCTTAGCTTCGTATTAGTAATAGTTCATTGCTACTTGTTATTCGGGTGTTTATTTCTTTTTGTTCTTATGCGTGTTTTGTCGAATAAATTATTATTATTCTTTTTTTAGGTTATAGATAACTCATTTAAAGAATGATATTAGTGTAAAATATATAATATCTATTCATTCAATTCATTTATATAATAATTATGCATTTAAGATCATGTAGAACGAGTCGCATCACATCGTGGAGACGGTAGGCCATACGTACGCACGAGCGATGATAGCGTTCCCATGATCGTGTAATTGTATTGAAGTGTATGTATACTATTTTAGAATCAATAAAACTTTGAAATAATCATATATAGTTATTATTTACACCATTATAACCATCCAAGTAAGGTGGTTGTGGAAAATATATTACACCACGGCGTGGAGACGGTATTCCGTACATACGCCCACGCGATGATTCCATT
Organism: Viscum album; assembly: GCA_963277665.1. Lineage (NCBI taxonomy): Eukaryota > Viridiplantae > Streptophyta > Magnoliopsida > Santalales > Viscaceae > Viscum > Viscum album. Next base: position 2,019,441,703 of record OY728156.1, read on the forward strand.
TTCTGTAGGATGGATAGAAGGTGAAATAGGGTTGTTTAATATTTACATTAACATATCTGTATATGGGTTATAATGATGTTAAAACTTCATAATGAAAAAACTAAATAAGAATAAGTATAAGAAGAAATAAAGTTGAAATAATCGGTAATGGACATTACCTCTTCTTTGAAGCGCCTCTTCTTAACCTCCTCTTAGGGCATTAAAGATGGTGTTTGAAGAAGACCAGAACCTCTAGGATGTTTTTAGGGAATTAGAGAAGAGAATTTGTCAGGGTTTGGCCGAGCTTGAAGGCTCAAAGTGGTGTGAGGAGGAGAGGGAGGAGGTGCCCTTTTATAAGGGAGGAGAGGGGCACTTTAAGAAAAACTTAAAATATTATTTTATTATAAAGTCATATTCGGTTTTTAATAGCTAAAAATTGATTTATTTCGATGCTAAGGTGGGTATGGGTTGAAATTATCTCATCCAATAGATTTTAGAAAAGTTTAGGTTACTATTTTATCTTTATCATTTAGACTTAACTTTAAGACAAATAAGTTTACCTTTACCGTGTCTTCTTGTTTACTTACACTATATGGTTAATAAACTTACTATAACAAGGCAAACGAACCCCAAGTGGTTCATTATTAATATATATAACCTTATCTATGTCATTTGGCATAACCTTAGACTTTTAGGAATAAAATAACAATTAATAATATAATATTTTTTTTAAATAAAATTATGTCAATTTTTCCAATATTTGGTAATTTTTTTTGAAACTCACAACAACATGATTAGTTTGAAAAAAGTAAATTAAATCAATACTCATATGTCATATCAACCAATAAAATTATTGTAATTCATAAAAAGTCTCAAATTACATTTATTTGGGTATTTATATTATCACTTATGTTAATATTTCCTTAATAAGTTAATTACTGTATCATCATTGTGTCATAAATAAATTAATTTATTTAAAGTCAAAAAATTCTAAATAAAATACCATTATTAAGGAAATCATTTTATCTTTCTAATGAATATTGACAGTCAAAATTATCTTATGTACAACCCCATATTAAAAAAAATTTAGTTATAAACTTTGATTTTAACTATTTTAACTATTCTTTAAATAAAATAATAATAAATGTCCTAATCTAATCCAAGTGGACCTAAATGGTCATATTTTATTCCTAAGGTCGTTTTTGGTTGAATAAAACTTATCCAATAGAATTTAGACATGTGTTATGGTAATTAAGGGTAAAAATGGTATTATTATTACCCTACACATGTCCTAATTCTATTTAATAAGTATAATTCGACCAAAAACAACCTTAGGAATAATATATGACCATTCAGGACCACTTGGATTAGATTAGGACATTTATTATTATTTTATTTAAAGAATAGTTAAAATAGTTAAAATCAAAGTTTAATAACTAAAACATTTTTAATATAGGGTTATACAGAAGATATATTCGACTATAAATATTAATTAGAAAGCTAAAAATATTTCATTCATAATGGTATTTTATTTATAATTTTTTATATTTTAAATAATTTAATTTATTTATGACACAATGATGATTCAGTAATTACCTTATTTAAGAAACATTAACATAATTGATATTATAAATTCCCAAATAATTGTAATTTGAGACTTTTTATGAATTAAACTAATTTTATAGGTTAATATGACATATTAGTAATTATTTAATTAACTTTTATGAACTAATCATGCTGTTATGTTTTTCACAAAAATCAATTACCAAATATTGTCAAAATTGACATAAAACAGTTTTTAAAACAAGTATTATATTATTAATTGTTATTTTATTCCTAAAAATATAAGGTTCGGCCAAATGACTTAGATAAGGTTATATATATTAATAATGAACCACTTGGGGTTATTTTGGCTTGTTATAGTAATTTTATTAACCACATAGTGTAAGAAAACAAGAAGATACGGTAAAAGTAAAATTATTTAACTTAAAGATAAATATAAATGATAAGGTTAAAATTGTAACCTAAACTTGTCTAAAATAAATTTTTTGAGAGGATTTCGACCCATCCCCACCTTATCTTCGAAATAAATCAATTTGGAGATACTAAAACCCGAATATGTCTTTATAATAAAATAATATTTTTAGTTTTTCCTAAAGTGCCCCTCTCCTCCCTTATAAAAGGGCACCTCCTCCCTCTCCTCCTCACACCACTTTGAGCCTTCAAGCTCGGCCAAACCCTGAAAATTTCTCTTCTACACTTCACTAGAAAAATACTAGAGGTCCTGGTATTCTACAAAGACCATTTTTAGTGCCCTAAGAGAAGGTTAAGAAGAGGCGCTTCAAAGAAGAGGTAATGTCCGTTACCTATTCTTTCAACTTTATTTCTTCTTCTACTTCATCTTCATTAGTTGTTTCATTATGAAGTAATAAAATAAGTATCACTCATATACATATATTTTATTATAAATATAAAAAAACCCTATTTCATGATCTATCCATCCTATGGAAAACGAAATCACAGTGCGTGCGTACGTACAGAATACCATCTCCACACCGTGGGGTAATTTGTTTTCCACCACCACCTTACTTGGATTGCTATAATGGTGTAAAGAATAACTATATATGATTATTTTAAAGTGATATTTATTCTTAAATAATATACATACACTTCAATATAATTCCACAATCATGGGAACGATATCATCGCTCGTGCGTACGTATGGCCTACCGTCTCCACGATGTGATGCAACTCGTTCTACATAATCTTCAATGCATAATAATTATATAAATGAATTGAATTAATAATTATGATATATATTACACTAATACAATTCTGTAAATGAGTTATCTATAACCTAAAAATAATAATAAGAATTTATTCGACAAAACACGCGTAACAACAAAAAGCAATAAAGTCCCGAATAACAAGTAGAAATGAAATATTACTAATACGAAGCTACAAATATGACCATATATGATATCATAACAATGATTATGATTCTTTAATAAGTCAATAACATTATTTAAATCATTATACAGGAGGTTTGATCACGTACGAAGAAAATCGGACCTAAGGTAAGGGAAAATCTCACAATCTCATTTTTATCCGAGATTGTTTATACTTCCGAATTTACTGGGGAATATTTATCATCCACATCCATGTTTCCTAAATATGTAATATTATTTCTATCGTCTTACAATGGTTTAAATCCAAATTTACCCATTGGTAAGTTTTTAGTAAAATATATGAAAGGAATCTTTTGTCGTTTTTAGTACGCGGTACTTTTTTGACTTTTCCGGCCAAAGTACGAGAAGAATGTTTTTTAAACTTATACGGCATGAATGGATTTTGATGATTTCATATAACATTATTTCAATGAATCTTAATTTAAAAGTTTTCATGTTTATTTTTAATTAATTTTTTAAGTTTAAAATTTTATGACATTTTAATAAAGGAAAAAAATTGAAGTAGAAAGGATATTTTTCTCAAGAATGGAGTTCAAGTGTTTTATCAAAATTATTTTACATATAAGATAATATAGGTATAGGTTTCTATACCTATTTTGACATTGATTTTATTATTATGGAATTATTTTTATGAAGTCCTTTTATCTTATATGATTTATGTTATGATGGCATGATGTTTAAGAATCCCATTTTTATTACATGGGTTATGATATGATGTATGATTTATGATCATGTGGAACATATAATAATGATATCATTATGAGATGGGTGGGACCAATATATTCCACCAATGCATTGGGTAAAGATTTATATCTCATGAGATAGACATTTCTGGAATGACAGGTTAATCTGGTTCAGTGATACAGGACTGAAACAAGGAGTGAACTCGGTTCAGAAATGGTATTTGTCCGCTAAGATAGTCTTGGCAATGAGTATTGACTACTAATAAATGATTCAATAGGATTATGTGTGTATGAAACAAAGTTTCATGTTTTATGTTATGATTATTGGGATTAAATTTCACTACAATGATTTATCCCATGTTATGATATTATGATCTCTTTTTGTAGGTTAAGATTTCCAAAATGTTATGTTCTTATGATTGATATTTCTTTTGTTTACCCTTACTGAGCATTTGAGATCATACTTTTGTATGTTTTATTTTCCCCAAGTCAGGAAGAAATTTATTATGTAGGATATTCCAAATGTGACTCTAGATATTATAAAATAAATGGGAGACAATGTAGATGCTTTATGAAGCAGTTGTTTATGTTTCCTAGTTTCTAAAGACACTATACCTATACGGTCCTTTAATGGTTTTGTTATATGTTGTAATATGCATGATTCATTTCTGATGTAATAAAAATGTATGTAAAGTATGGGTCATTATATTATGGGCTCATGAAAGAGTAACAAAGAGTTTTCAGGATAACACTTTTGGAACCCAACCTTGTGTTTCCGAGGATTCTTAGGAATGAGATTTTAATTTTAATTTTTATTTAAACTTACTTTTGGGTATGGTTATTGATATATAAATGTTACACTTATTCCATGTTTTTATAAAGTTATAGGTTTGATATATTTCATTTTTTATGATTTATTTGGTTATTAAATGAGTCTTCGTGCTTTTTATTTCTGATTTATTATCTATTTTAAGGGTTATGTAGCACCCTCTATTTCCATCACTTTAACATTTATTTATATATTTTAAGTATATATAATGTTCAGGTAAATTTTTTGGATGTTCAAAGGTGTTTTGGAATACTTTGGATGGTTTTATGGAGGTTCAGGGGTTGAGAACTATTTTTATATATTGTGTGACACCCCAAGAAATCGTACAACTGAAATAATGGGCACTAGGTACGTGTGTGGTTAGGAACACGGTTTGGAAAAACAATACAACTACCTTGTAGAACCATACAATTCAAAATATTGGGGTATATTATGTTTGGTGCACTACTTTTTAAACCATCTTATCCATCTAATCAAGGTGTTGTTTGAGGTAGTGGCCCATGCATGGTTAGCACATGGTTTTCCTAACCGTGCATTCTAACTGTGCGTCCTAACCATTCACCCTAAGAAATTAGATCTAAAAATCAAGGGTATAATTTGATTTACCTCATAAACCACTTTTTTTATAATAAGGACATAACATGAATTACACTCCTTCTCCAGTCTATGGAGCCAATTTCTATTGATATGGGAATGATTAATAGAAGAATATAAGTGCATTGGAGGCATGGATTCAAGGGTAAGTGATCCTCATTCATTATTTTCCTTAAATATCCTCTTATTCCTTCTCTAAGAATCATAGATCTAATCTCTTGGTGATATATCTATGTTTTATAATGTTAATCCTGATGAGATATGAATATTATTATTCATGGTAATGTGATCTAAGAATATATCTAGGAGTTTTAAGTTAGGTTTTTTGAATTTTTTTTTGTTCTTCATTTTCTCCTAGGTTCAAGAGGTAGGTAGATTATCACTTGACTCCTTTGGATTAGAACATGAAGTTATTATTTCAAAATGATTTAATTGGATGAAATATTTGTTTAAAACATGGAGTGACTTAAGAATATTCTTTTTGGAATTATAGTTTTGGAAGTCATGGGAATTTGATTAATTTTTGGAATAACTCATTGTTTATAATTTCAAAACAGTGATTTTTAAAATTATTATAAGTAAAATGAAAGTATTTTATTTTTAAAAATTTTTTGAAACAGAATAATGAATTTTATTGAAATGTTTTTATATTATTTGGGAATAATTGTAAGGAATAAATTTAATGGAATGGATAATGGTCATGAATACCACCATCCAATAGACTGAGTATGGACGTGAAGTTTGACTGTCAATGGTAAAACCAATATTATGTGTGTGTTATGTGGATTTGTGTAGACATGGAAATTATTATACTAAATCATGAATTGAGAAATGATTTAATGTTTTTGTTCATTTATTCCTTGAAAATGAATTTACATGGAATGTTGATGATTACTTCAGAAAAATTGATTTAATAGATTTGTTATAAACTGTTTTCATTACTTAAACAGTATCATATAATTTTTGAACAAGTTTTAACCAAATGGAAATATTTGGGATGTCATTGGTGAAATACAACAGAGTTTTATACTCAGACCCTTCTTGGGAACTATAGTAATTTTATAGATAATATATATTGAGACATAGGTAAAGGAAATGTATCCCGGTTCTTTAGTGGTGGTTCTTGATTCCTTGGGAAGAGCATGTCGATTTGAACCATGGTTCTGATTGGGGGTTTCTTGATAGTATATTATGGGTATCTAGACTTTTTCATCTTTTTGGTTCCTTGGTTATGTTACATTGATTTCACATTCACTCTCATATTGTCTTTTGGTTTGGTTTTGTATTATATTGAATTTCTATAATCAAGAATCATATAGAGGTTAGGATGTTTATGTTATCTTGTTTTGGTGGTTTTATCTAGTAGGGAAAATCATCCCCCAAATGTTTTATGAGTCCATTGTAATTTATTGTCAGCCTTTAGTATATTGGGGAAGTCACATTAGGCTAGTAAAACCCACCACCTCTTCCCAAGCCAATGGGTGAGGGGAAGGATATTGCAAATGGTATCATTTTCTTCAATATTTGAAATGAGATTAGAGTTAGTATATAAATTTGTATGGTATCAAGGAGTAGTATTTTCAAAACCTAAAATATAGAGAATAAAAAAGGCATAGTTAAAATATTTATGTTTAACTTCAATTTACTAGGGACTTTAAGTAAATGAATGTTTTGAGAAACTTTGATTTGTTTACACATTATAATAATGGGTTTATCCAATGATAGTTTCATTACATGTATTGATGGTACTGAATTTACTATATAATTGGATAATTTCTTTTGAGTAAATGATTTATGATGTACTGAAAATTGATTATTTTTGAAAACCATTGAAATGATTTTATTTTTAAAAAGGATGGTGGAATTTTCAAAAATGTTTTAAAATAAGAAATATATGAATTTTGAAAATCCATTTTTTATATATGTTTGATACGGTAAATTTGAAATTTCCAAGACTTTAGTTACTAGAGAATGAGACTAAATGGATTTTTCTTTTGGTTATAGAGAATTAAAATATGTAGGCACTATAGTAATCGCCCATAAGAGGTTGTTGATAATGTAGTTGCACTAGAGTCTAAGGTGAACCAATAGTTGGTCCAAAGTATTTCCCTATATTTTCATGGCATAGATAGAGGGAACAAAAATGATGGAAAAGGAAATTGTAGAATTCTGTTCAATTCAAAAATAAGAATATACCCATCTTTTAGGGTGATTCAGATCTTGAAAAATAAAATGTGTGTCTAAATATGATGAATCAAATCATTGATTTCCTTTCCATTCTAGTTTAGATTATGGTGAAATTGTAAACATGCACACTAGAAGATCTTGAAAACCATTGGTGAGATTTAGTGGTTTAGGATAAATTGGACCAAGGCATGACATGAGAGAATTTTGAATAATGTTTTAATATAAAATTCTATCCTCAAACTTTATGTATTGTAATAATAATATACATATTTGTTTTGAAGCATGAGAACCTCACAGTGACATAGTATGTGAATAAATTCATGAATTTAGTCCGTTTTTACATGAATTTTCTAGAATTGTATCCTTCAAGGAATGGATTTTTTAAATAGGGTTGAGGATATAGATTGCTCAAATATTCCCATACTTTTTATATTTAATGTTACATATATGGTCAATACATAAGTGGCGGGGAAAGATGATATTTGAAGAAATAAAAGTGGAGGAATCATGTTGAAACCTACGGAAATTGTTGGGAACAATAATGATAGAAATCAGAGGGAGAGGGACACATATTTCTAAGGTGGTGGTAATACACAGAATCAGATGGTGAGATCAGTAAATCATCCTCTAAAACCAAATCCTAAAACTAGTTGTTTTCAATGTTTTTCTCTCATTAACATAAATAAATATTTTACAACACCACCTATATCATGTCCGAATTGTAATAATATGGGACATATATAGGGCTATTATTGCAGTGCTCCATGGTCAGGTGCTTGGGACTCATCTCATGCTTCTTAGGCATCATATTATTTGATGTTATGAGTAAATTATAATAACTCTCATTACAAATATTGAGAAATTAAGGGTTATTATAATAATACCATGGCTCTTAAACTAGAAAATTTTAAATAGGGTGATAAATAGAAAAGTGTGTAAAGTAAAAAATTATATAAAACTGAGAAAGTGATTATGGTTGATCAATCGGGGTATTCAACCATTATATCTATAATTATTTTGAATGATAATCTTATGTAATATTTTTTTTTAATACTAGTGCATCCCATTAATTTATTGATTCTCAGGTTTCTGATCTTTTATGTATACATTTTGATATGATTTGTTCTATTTTTAATCTTCAAATTTATCTTGGCCAAAGAGAGTACTAAGCCATTATGTGTAAAGAATGTCCTATAACTTTAAATGGAGATTAATTGATTTTTTATTTCACTTTTCTTAAAATATATGTCTATGAATTAATCTTGTGTATGGATTGGTTGAAAATTTTCAAATTTCACAGACTTTATTACCCTAAGGGTTATTTTTATAACTGTAGATGCAATAGAGAATCTATATAGAGGATATAAAAATGTGAAAGAATGTGGATAAGGATTGTTGGCATAAGAAGTTAGAAAAATATCATATTAGTTGGAACCTTTGACCATGGGATCGATAGATGATATCTAGAATATATATTTTACATGCATAGTGGACCGGTTACTTGATATATTCCTAACAATTTCTCAGGTTTTCCACCCAAAATAGATGTGAAGTTTAAGATTTATCTCCTACCAGGGGACATTTCTATCTCCCTTATATCTTATTAGATGGTACAAATATAATTGAGGGTATTGAATAACCAGCTAGAATATTTTGAAAGTAAAGGGTTCATTCATCAAAGTACATCTTCTTAGGTAGCATTGGTTCTTTTTGTGAAAATGCATATGGAACTCTTCATCTTTTTATGGATTATTGTTTGTTTAATCCAATTATGATAATTATTTTTTATCCTCATACCTAATTTTAGGACCTATTTGTTTCTTTGAAAGGAGACCTGTGGTTCTCAAAATTTTAATTGAATTCAGGATATGGCCAATTTTAGGTTTTGAAGGATGATATTCCAAAAATAGCTCGGTTGTATTAATAGGAAGATCATAATAATGAGAACCACTTGGTTATAGTGTTGGGTATCATGCAGGAGAATTTTCTGTATTCTAAGTTATTAAATTTTTATAACTAAAATCAAATAATTATGTTTCCTTGTCCATATAATTTCCAAGAAAATTTATTAATATGGATCCAATGAAGATACAATTTTTATCTCTTTGAAACCACTAATGAATATCTCTGAGATATGCAGTTTTCTTGGAATACCTCGTTATTACTAACATTTTTTTGTGCATTTCCAATGTTATATTCAACAATGAAAAATTGTATAAGGAAAATATTTCCATTATAAATGAAAAATAAATGTTATAAATATTTTTAAGAGATTAATGTTCACATTACATAAGAACAGGACTTGATATTTTCAAAATGAGGACAAGGTTATTTGTTGTATTTTGATGATTTGGGATCTAAGTTGGGGTGTGTTATTATAAATAGAGATCATGTTGTTATTTATAGTTCATGGAAGTTATGGTTTCATGAGAAGAACTACCAAACACAAAATTTTGAATTAGAAGTTTTATTTCATGCTATTAAGATCGGTGTCACTACCTCTATAGTGAGAAATTTATGGTGTTTATGGATCATATGATCTTGAAACAAATTTTTCACAATGATATTAGAATGTGAAACAAATAAGATTGATGGAGTATCTTAAAATCTTTAACTTTGACATAATTTACATATTGGGTAAAGGAAACATTATGGTGGATGAATTCAGTATAAATTCATATAGGTAGTTGGTAAAATAGGATTTAGGTAAATGTGATCTAATATCGTTTTTAGACAACATGCACATGGATTGTGAAGACTGAGGTATAGTTGTGATTTTCTATGAAATTTATTTTATTCTTGATTTTCATAGTAAGGTTAAAGAGGCACAAACATCTGACTTAGAAAAACTCTATATAACATCTGACTCATAATAAGGTTATACCATTGGACTGTTAAGAACAACTAATTTATTCTTAATACCATTAAAGATGGGAAGTTCATCCTAGAATAAAAATAATTTATAAGTAACTGAAATAATAACTTGGGTGGGCTGGTATAAAAATAAATGTTTCTAATTTTGTTTTGAGATGACTCACCTCTCTATAGTTTAAGGAAGATAACTAGTGGCCAGTGGGTATACTGTAGTATTTTTTGATTCCCATATGGAAATAAGAGTACATAACTATAAATATTGTAACAGGTATAACAAGTATGGTTCAAAAACACAATTTTGTATGGGTGGTAGTGGATTGATTCACAAATTCTTCCCATTTAATCCATATTTGTGAATCCAATATGGTGGTATACTTGTAAAACTATATATATGAGAAGTGGTAAAATGCCATGGAATGAATGTTTTGATATTATCGGGTTGATATTTGAGGTTGATGTATCATTTTTAGAAATTCTTGAAGTAATCCATTGGGACCCAGTTTACTATGATCATGATATATCATCCTCAAATGGAAAGATAATCCTAAATGATGATACAAGCATCAGAAGAAGTGATTAAGGGATTTTTAATGGATTTTGGTGTCTCATGGGAGGATCACATTCCATCAGTGGAGTTATAATAAAACAATAGGTATCAAGCCTCGATACATATGGATCCTTTTGATTAATTTTATGGATTTCTTTTTCATTATCAACTTTATTGTGTGGGAACACATGAGACTTCGTTGGTTGGAAAAAACCTTGTACATGAGACAATAGAGATGATTCAATTGATCAGAAAGAAAATGGAGATGGCTCAGAGTCAACAATAATCATATAAAAATCATCCTCGATGATAGTTTTCATTTTCAGTGAGTGATCATGTGTTTTTAATAATATCTAAAGGCCTTGGGAATCATCATTTTGGGAATTAAATAAAGCTATATAGGTGATACACAGGTCCTTTTGAGATAATTAAATGGGTTTTTGAATAGGAATATCAGTTAGACTTTCCCCCGAGGTTTCGTTCAGTAGATAATGTGTTTCATGTATCTTAATTAAATAAGTATCAATGCAATCCTAAACATGTGATTCAATGGTATCACATCAAGATATATCTAGATTATATGTTGGTTCATGTTCCACTATAGTTTTTGTATAGGAAAGAGAAGGTATGTGTTGTAAAAGCAGCGGTTGACTGTAGGTTTTATGATAACTTGGTCAGATTCCAGAGGAAACATGGGAGTGTGAGAAGGAAATTCAAGGGAAATGTTCTAACCTATTCTAGTCCAATGGTGGTTTTTCTACTTTCTGGGAATGGAAATACCAATGGTGGGGAGAATCTTTCACCCCCATATTTTGGTACTTGACATTAAATTTGTGTTTTCTAAGTATATATAATTTTTGGGTTATTTTCAAGAGTTTTTGAGGTGTTTTGGATTAATTTGGAGCATTTTTGAGAGGTTCATAGTTTGATCATAATTATTAGAAACCATACATCACCTCCATAAAACTGTGAAACTAAAATTTTGGGCACATGGTAGGAGCATGGTTAAGTGCACTGTTTGACCAAATCATGAAACTACCCAGTAAAAATAAATCAATGCTGAATAGTGGGGTATAAAACAGTGGGAACATGGTTTGTTGAAATGTGTGATCCAATCATATGAGGTGTGTTTTTAGGTAGTGGATCATGTATGGTCATCATATGTTTTTCCAAACCATGAGTCCTAACCACAGACCATAAAAAATTAAATCCCAAAATCATGGATCTAATCTGATATACCTCAAAAACCACTCGTGTTTCCCCTAATCAAGACATATCTTGAATATATATTCCTATAAAGTATAGGGTTCTAATTTCTTTCCATCCAAGAGAAATTCCTAGGTGAATATAAGTGTGGTGGAGTCCCATATTTTTTGGTAAGTCCTCATTCTTCATCATTTTCCATAGATATATTCATTTTACCAATTTGGGAAACATAGATCCAATCTATTGGGGATAAAATATAAGGTTTAATGTCAATAAAGATGAGATATTTTTTTTTAATTTAATGATATCTAAGGATGTATCTTAGAGTTTCTAGTTGGGTTTTTTTACATTTTTTGTCATTATTTTTTTTACTATGTTTTAGAGGTAGGTTTCTTCTCTCTTGACTCTTCTTGATTATAACATAATGTCTTGATTTCAAATTGATTTAGTTTCATGATATTTTTTGGAAATCATGGTGTGATTTGATGGAAATTATTTTTTTAATTATGCTTTTGGATATCAGGGGAATTGGATTGCTTTTTGAAAAAAAATGTTGTTTATAATTTTAAAATGGTGATTTTTAAAATTATAGTTGTTTGATGTAAGTGTTGTATTTGTTAAAATTCATCAAAAGAGAAGAAATGATTTGATTAAAATGGATTGAGTTAATTGGAAAATAAATATTGGGATGGATTTGAATGTGATGGTTCATGGTCGTGAAATACCACTATCAAAGGGATGGAGTATGGATGTGAAGTTCCTTTTTAAATTATAACACCAATCTCATGTGTGTGTGAGAGGTGAATTTTTGTATACATGGAAAATATTATGATAAATCATTAATTGATAAATGTTTTAATTTATTTGTTGATCTATTCCTTAAAAAATTAATTGAGATGACTTGTTAATGCTTCCATTGGAAAAAATTATTTAATGGATTTATTATAAATTGTTTTCATCGATTCGACTGTTTTGTAAAATGTGCTAATAATTTTTATCCTAGTGGAATAAGTTGAAATGTTATAGGGTAAATCCTAATGAGTTTTATAATCATCCTTACCTAGGTACTATGGTTCATTCAGAGATGTTATATACCAATAAATAGGTAAAGAAAACTTATCCCAGTTCTTTAGGTTGATTTCTAATTTGTTGGGACATGCATGTGCATTTTGGTGCTTGATGTTGATTGAGAGTTTCTTGATAGTGTCTTCGATGTCTTAGGGATTTATTATCTTCTTATATCCTCAGTTATGTCACATTTATTCTATTAAACACTGATCTTATCTCTAATTTTGTATTTTATTGCCTTGTACTTTTTTACTCATTCATAATATAGAGTTTTAGTTGTTTATGTTTTCTTATTTTGGTGGTTTTTCAAAAACGAAAATCATCCCCTGCTTGTTTTATAAGGCCCTTGGAATTTATTTCAAGACTTTTGTGTCTTGGGAATGACACTTAAGGCTACTAAAACCCACCACCTCTTCTAAACCCAATGGGTGAGGGGTGGGATGTTACATGTTATCTATATTATTTGGATTCATGTAGTACCATAGACCCTAAAATACCTATATTTAATCCTCTAGATAGAGAAATAGATAATTTTCCATGGGTGAATCACATGGTTAACCAGAATTTTATACAAGTAGTGGTTTGAATATACCATGAAATTCACTAGGGATAGGAATCTAGTCCTACTCAATCTATAGATTTGTGTTTGGTCTTAGATAAGGATCGATCGCAGGATTACCTTTATCATAACGGTACCTCTTTCTAAGTAATAAATGATTTTATGGAAGTAAAGTATTGGATATAAAAGATTGAAAGGATATTTATGTTTATTCAAACTATAGAATATAAAAAATTTAATTTTTAATCCTTTATTATTTAAAGGAACATCCAAAATTGGTGGGAGTAATTCATTCTAGATAAGTATCATGAGTACCTAGAATGAAAGAGTTTCAAGGTGATTTTCACACTACAGTTCTACTGAAACATGATTTCATTAACTATGTTCTAGGAATGTTTTTTCTTTTGAAGAAATATACATGATGTTATAAGAGTATTTGAATATATTCACCATGATTTTTTTTACTTGAAAGGGTGCATATGATAAACTAAGTGATCATATATTTGAAATTTATCTGCATCATAACATTTGATTTTAGGTTTTTCTATTGAAACTACCAACTTATTATAAGGATTTCAATCAGGCATTGATTGTAGAGATTGATCGTGTAGGGATTTCCATGATGGATGGTGTGCCACATGTATCTAGTGTAATTGGTATTGGTACCATTGAGAATAATAGTGTGTGTGATGAATTGAGAAGAGAAAGTAATAGTGGATCCAAGTACCAATATCATTTCTCAACATCAGCTACCTCAAGTGATAGATATATAATCTTTTATTGTCATATCATATTTTGGTATATAAGGTTTTAATACCAATTTCCCCAATGGATTTCCACTCCTAATGGATCCTAGGCCATCTATGGGGATTTTTGATGGCTAGTGCCTCACACAAAATCGATAGAGACTCCTTAGAACCTAAGGGAATAGTTACTCAGTTAGATGCCTTTGAGGTAGAAGAACCATAATCATAGGGACATAGAGGTGAAACCACTTAATATTATGGGTAGTTTTAGCTAATGTCAGATCCCTAGGCTAATGGAATACCTCATACTCAGACTGGGATCAAGAAGTTACATGGTGTAGATCCAAAACCCTGGTGTTTGAGACATGATCGATGATAATGAGATGTACCATTATTATCATGTCAAATATAGTGATTTATTTACTTAATATTGATGATTCTTACTCATTTATTTATATATCTATTATATAATTTCGAAACTTCCATCTAAGATTATGCAAAATGTTACGGAAATATTTACACCTCTCGACAAGAATAAATATTAAGGATTCTGGAATCCTTATTTTACTATTTTTAAATTAAAAGTGGAGCTATCATGGGACTTATATATTCTCAGGATGGATTTTTTGACATCATTATTGGGATGTATTTTATAGTTTCCTTGTTGTTATCAGTAGAAGGTAACCCTCACTACTTCTGATAGGACCTCTTATTTTATTCAAAGGTAATGGTATCTACAATCAAGTAGGGAAAGATTATCGATTCTTAGAGTGGGAAGCTCACCCTATTAGTTAGTTCCCTAAAGATACCCGATAATTTTAAACATATTTTTACATTATTCTTAACATAAAAATATATTAATTTAAAACCCAAAGATCATGAGGCCTATTTTATTTGGAAAACTAGGTTCATAATACAAAAAAATGAAACTAAAATAAAACATATTTATTTTATTCTTCAAAGTGAGATTCTAAATCCTTTTGAGATCATAAAACTACAAGGGATAATCAAGGTAATAAATTGAAAAAAGGTGACATAAAAAATTCTCAGTAAGGGAATAAACATGACATGGAAACATAATGTGTGATTCAATGTTATAACATGATATATATCATAAACAACAGGGATCAATATTAATCACATCGGGGTATAACATAAAAAAATGGTATCATAGGATCATAGAATCATAGAAAATATGGTATAAATATATAAAATTACATAAACATCAGTCAAGGGTAACTTCCAAGAAAATATCACATGGTGTAAAAAGTTCTATAATCGATTATGTTTACTCTTTAATGTCATACATGGTGCCTCATGAGACTAAAACATTACCCAATGCATTAGAGTGAATTATGGGTTCACCCATCATATATACTATATCAATCTCAATCAGAACTATCTAGGTTCACCTATCATAACATGTTCAAGATTAATATATTCCATAAAAATGAAATCAAACATAATTCATAACATAAGTATTACTCATAAAAAAATGGGTTGCATAATCTTTTGTCATATTATAATCAAAATAAATTTCATAATGAAGTAATTTTAGAGATCATTATAAGAAATGTATTAAGGCATAAAGGTAAAGGAAAATAATCTCAGCATATATGTTAGAGACATATATACATAATTTAGTATCAATCCATAATATTAAATATTATCATCATTTATGAAAATGTATTTAAAATATGACATGGAATACTTCTTAAGAAAAATACACTTTTTACAGTGAGACCACTTATTCAAAATCAAAAAATTCCAATAATATTATATCAAATTTTTTCTTTAAAAAACCATGGAATCATTTAAAGTATGATTCAATGATTTGAGTGGTCATGATAATGGATAATTCTATACATGTCATATATGTTAAAAGAAACATTCCTATTACACTATTATAAAAATGTTAAAAAGGAACTCATTTTTAAAATGACATGATGATAAATTTCAAAACATTTTTTAAAAATTTAAACATGGGTAAAAAAATTAATAAATATTTTCGATAATTTTCAAAATATTCATTAAAATATTTTTAGATTACATGAATGTGGATGAAAAGGTATTTTAGAGTGAAGAGAGAAATGAAATCTTATTTTATTAAAAACATTTATCCAGCCATTTTAAATATTAAATAGAGGAAAATGGTACTAATACTCTGAAATTTAAAGAATAAAAATAGGAGGATTAATATAAAGAATTTATTTGACAATTATTAGATAATTTGTGATAAATTAAATTCAATCATAAAAAATATTGACTTAAATGAGATTCAAACGTAAACCCTTACCGCTTTGGTAAATTTTGAATCATAACACCCATTAATGAAGTGGACGAATTATAACTTAAAATATCATGAAGTAAGAAGTATATAGGATATAATATTTAAAGAGGTATTATATAAACCATTTAAATAAAATTAGGTGCATAAAATAATATGTGTTTCGAAGAAGGATTTTTTGAGATGAAACCCATACCTTGAGTCTAGGATTTATTGTGTATGTATTTTATATCATGTATAATAAACTTATATGAATAATATTTTTTCATAAGAAATATTTATAGTTTTAATCAGATTTACTTAAACCATTTTCTTCATTTATTTAAATGACGTATTAAATTACTTATTTAGTTATGTCCGCATTAGGTGTTTTGAGGACACTTAGTTCATAATTTCAAAATGGTATCAGTTTATAGACCATGGTAAAATGATTAATTGTTAAATAATATATAGAAAAAATAATAGTTACATAATTATCATTTTCATACATAAATAATACTTTAAAACCCCATGAATTATGGTTATCAAAAATAAAATGTGGTAAAATCATTGAGACAATAGACCGTACATACACTTGTATAATATTTATATTTTTAAACGATCGTTATAAAAATAAGTTAAGAGTTACATGATCTTTAAAGAATGATCATAATATCAAAATATCATATCATTTATTTAAATATTCTTACATATACCATCTGAAAGATGCAGTAATAAAAATACTAATCACGTCATTTTTCCAGGCGGTAGTCTATCGTACACACGAATGACGTTATATTTTTTCCATGGATGGTAAGGTAAGAAATTATATGATATATTAATTTTCCAAAATGATTAATATTTCATTAATATAATATTTAGTTATTAAATCCATAATCATTAATATCCATGATATGTGAAGATTGAAAACAAATTACATTGGTTTGTGAGGATATAATCTTTCATAAACATGAGGGATAGTTTCATTTACATTTGATAGAAGAGAAGATAGATAAATATTATGACATAAAAATAAAAAAAAAATTTATATAGAATATAATGGTGTTATTAAATCATAATATATAATACAAAATTGAAGGTGGAGAAATAATAAGTGAAAAAGATGGAGCACGGTGAAGATGATTATCTTAACTTAGAAGAACCTCCTTTGGATCCCTTATTAAGGACCCTAAGTTTGGTTATTTAGAATACTAGAAGCACTATATTATGGATAATGATTTTGTGGATATATTTTTGCAGGTTTTTTTCAATAAAAAGTTGTTTGGATGTGTGGAAAGGATATGATAGAAGGTTCCCTTTTATAAGGTATGAAGAGGACATTATTCTAAATACCCAAAACTATTCAATAATGGGAAGTGAATCTCAAGATAAATGCCTAATTTTTTTTAAAATAAAGTATTAGAAGAGATATAGGATTGATAAACACCTCTAACATTCAAAAGAAACATGTTTTGAACATTTATCCTCTTTAAGTCTATGGTTTCTCACATTACCAGTATAATTGTTTTACCACTGTAACGTTTTTTTTTAGTAATCATTATATTAAAAAAATAATTTAAACTTATTATATGATATAAATTATAATTATTCCAAAATATAGATTACATTTTTTTAAAATTAAATTCACAGAAGTGGAATAATTTAATCGAAAATAAAACCCACAAGCATGATGAAAGGCATTTTTCCACACTCTAAATTGTTTTTTATTATTATTAGATTACAAAAGAACTAATATTATAGGGGGGTGATGAATTCATAGAGAATAAATTCATATACCAAAAATGAATCATTATTTTTCTATTGTCTAATCAAAAAAAATTATTTTATCTCAAACAACACTAACTACAAAGGCGTAGTATAATATAAGTGTAGGGTCGATCCCATAGAGGACGAGGAACACGGTGATGAGAACTCTTAACTAAAGGTCAGATCATTCTAATTTATGATTTATTTTATGAAAATAATTAAATAAAAAAAATTAAATAATTAATTTTTATGAAGATAGACCTGAATGGATCAGGGTAAATTTTAGGGTATATGTACAAGATAATCCTAAATATAGCTTGGAATGGTCTGATGACTTTGGTTATAAAAGAGTGAAATGGTCACCAATTGGTCTTGATAAAACAAATTGGATTGAATTATGATAAAACTATCCAATTTTCAATGTATAGATAAAAACCTTAGTATATTACACATAGATTCTATGAATAAATCATCACATGATAATGGTTATAGTCCTACTAAACTTCAATTTTGGTTGTGTTTATTCAATTTCACCACCCATGGTCAAGGTTCTGCAAAATAATGTGATAAAAAATTATTTCGAAACTAATTAATATCCCTAGTGTTTCCAATGATTGATTTGTAGATACATAATTATTAATAAAACCCATACTCTCGAACCCTAACCCAAATAAGATTAGCCACACATGACATAATTGAATGAAATAAGGGAGAAAATCATTCTTAGCATAATGACTAAAAATTTACAATAAATAAATCCATCCTTGAAATTGTATGACATAAATTAGAAACTAAAATGAATGATAAAATAATTACGAAAGCATAAATGGATGAATGATTTATAGGGAAACATAAAAAATAATGATATTCAAATTAAAACTAGAAATATTCTAATCATTACATCAAATATGAAAAATAAAAACATAAAAAAACCTATATATAAAAATGGAAGGTTAGAATCCTTTGACAGCTTCCCAGAAGTCGATCATCTCCACTCCTAGAATGGAATGAATTTAATAATTCATAGATTCCAAATTTATAATCCCATTATTGATCATCAGATTCCCCCAAGTCGATGATTTTTTTAATGTAATTCTAGTTTGGAATATATAAATCTCCTACAAAAGATATGTTGGAAATTAGTTCTTTTTTTGTTGTTTCAGACACTTACCCATCGTGTAAAGATTAAATGAGTTGTAATTTTTGGGCCTTAAAAGTATCATGAAATTATGGTTTCTTATTATTTACATCATATAATTGGTTTATGGCTTGTAACCCCACATAGTTTAATGACTTTACATGACATTTAAAGTGTGTTTCCAACTCTGAAATCTCATTTTTTTTTGTTTCAATTCTTTAGTTTTTAGATTTTGGAACCGCTCTTGTTCCCTTTGAATTCAATTATCAACCTTTAATTATTTCTCATTTTCCATTTTTGTGCATCACCTCTTCATGTCTTGGCAGTAAGTGATTTTTTGTTTTTTATTTCCCATATTTTCTTTGGTATTTATCAAATTTCTTATCCTTCATAACAATTCATAATAAATCAACATGTTCCATGAAACTGAAATTTAATCAATTATAATTGGATGAATTAAAGTATAAATACCCATCAATATATAGACATAAAATAGAGTAATCAATCATCCCTAACAATGAGATTACAATTATTTGGTAAAAACACAATATAATAATATATAGTAATTGCATGAGTAAAAATAATAATTATATGAATTTAAATTCATAAATATAGATACATAATCTATAAATTTAATTTAAGTAATTCCTAATTAGTTTTTATTTTAATAAATAAAAATGGATAAATATTAGGCAATTTAAAATAGTTTTTAGTAAAAAAGGTGTTTTAACGATAAGAATAAAGTTATACTAAAATATAGAATAAAGATGATTTTAACATAATTAGTGTGAATAAATAAAATTAACTTATACTTAAGATAATGAAAAATAGAAATAAAATATAAATATGACTTTCAAATTACTTAATTTATTAAAAACAAATTATAGTTTTATAAAAAAATCAGAATTTGTCACCATTCACTAAAAAAATCAACTTTTCAAAAAATTCCCCAAATTTTACCCTAATTTAATATTAATATTATTATTTAAAAAATTATATCCATTTTAAAAAATAACATTTCTATAATTTCTAAAAAATAATTATAATATTTTCTCATGATAAAAATCAATTTTGAAGGAAACTTATTTTTTCGAAGAATAAAATATTATTAATAAATGTTTAGTTTTTATCTATTAATAATTTATAAATAAATTTATATTGAGTAGTAACTTTATATATATTTCATATATTAGATAATACTATACATATGATTTAATTTAAATGCTATGTTATATCAGTCATGTTTAAATAATAATATTTTAATATTATATCATTGTTCATTTGAACTCAGTGTTTCCTATTGAATATTCTATCAAAAATCATGTTATTTTAAAATATCAAGGTTTTACATTATACACCTTAAAAAATTGAATCCTTGGGATTTGAACTTGTTCTCAGTAATCAAGGGTTTGACATTAAAAAATTCATTTGTGGAAAACCCACATCATAAAAGGGTTAATAAAAATTCTTTTTAAAAAGATGGAAAATGTAAATATTATGGTCAATAAATTACAAGGTTTATATATAACAGATAATTATTGGGAAGTGAAAACAGTTATTTTAAAAGAATATCCATTTATGAGATATTGTTATGCCCTTTTTTAAACTGAAAATGGACCATCAATTTAATAAGAATGTATAACAAGTTCATTTCAAGATCTTTTTCCTAAATTTAAGGGATTATTTTACTATAGAGAATAATTATATAAAAAAATATATTTAAATAGAATATATTATTTCATCCACAAATTATGAATCACAACAATCTCATCTCTTACCCCAAAAAATGATTATTCAGTATTACTTTTTTATGCATGAATCACTAAAATTAACTTCTAACGAATCATGTGATTCTAAAAAATGGTATCACGATATTATACTTATATTTATATATTAAACAAAACCATAAATGGTTAAAATGAGTTAATATAAGTTCCAAAATGTATACACCATCATATTAATCACCAAACCCAATGTTCAACTAAAATCCTTCCATAACTAAATAACCCTACTTCCCAAATAACCTCAAAATTCAATGATTTAAATTTTTTATTCCCAAATAATCTTTCACCCTAAATCACATGTTAGACCTAAGGGTTATATATACCTAAAACCAATGAAAAATTTCCTAATATAGCATCAATCACCTTAAAAGCCTAAAAATTCAAAAAGATTTAACCTTAAAAATGTGTTTCTCAAAATAGACTTTCTATTTATGCATCGAATAATTTAAATAAAAAATGTCATACTAAAAAGTACATATTGTAATAAAGTTGTAGGAACTATACCCCTGTCACATTAATGGCCCGAAGGCCTTCATTTTTTTATTGATTTTTAATATCCCCCCTTTCAAGGGATTAGGGGGAACCCTTATAAGGCCCGTAGGCTCAGAGATTACATGGACCGTTGGCTTAGGAGATTAGATGACCTGAAGGTCTTAGAGAATTCAAACAGAATATCTACAAGGAACAGACCCTCCCGAGCATCTGAATCATGATAGTATCTCTCCACCTTTGCATGGATTTCTGGCTAGGCTTCCCATGCAAGAACAGGCTGGTCGTGACAGTACTGGAAAAACGACCTATACGCACGGTTCAAAACTGGGGGTATAGCCTATACCCACGGTTTTGGGAACCATGTGGTATAAAGGAATAGAAAAATAGGTCCTTACCTATACCCACAGTTTACTAAACCATGGGTACAATAACTAAACAGCGTGGCACAAAGATATTTTTACGGTTTTCAAATCGTAGGTAAAAAATGATGAAAAATCAACTCTAGGTGGATTTAAACTCGCACCACCTACATCATGCACACACGGCCGACCATCTGAGCTAATACCACTATTGGTATATATTGATACTTTTATGTTAATATACTAATATAACTCCTATAATCTAAAAAAGAGGATTTGCGGGTTTCGAACCCGCGACCTGTGCGGAAAGAGAATACACGGCTGACCAACCGAGATAATACCACTATTTGTATATAAGAATACTTTTATTTTAATATATTAATATAACTCCTATAATATAAAAAAAGGATTAATGGTGTTTTGAACCTGCGACCTATGAGGAAGGAGAATACGGACTGACCAACTAACGTAATAATATTATTGGTTTATATATATACGTTTCTTTACTTATATTAATATTACTCATATATTGGAAATTAATGAAGTAGAGAGATTCAATCACTACAATTCCTCATTCAACCCAAATATCTAAACCAACCAACCTAGAAAATTTATATGATTAAAAATTTCTATCTGTATAATTATATTATTCACGATCGTCTTCCCACCAAATTTATTTTTTGTTCCACTGAATTTTTTATTCCCACCATAATGTGGGAAAGCTATACCCACCATTTTTCAAAATCATGGGTATAGGACTTTAAAACAAATACCGCATATACCCATGGTTTTCAAAAATCATGGGAATAGGTCTGCAGAACAACACCTTTACCCACGGTTTTGCCAAGAACTGTGGGTATAGGGGACCTATACACACAGTTTTGGAAAAACATGGGTATATGTCCCCATACTATCCCTATACCCACGGTTTTTCACAAAACCATGGGTATAGACCCATTTTCCAGAAGTACGATGGAATAGCCATACCCTCTCATTCTGAAAAATCATGAGTTCTTCTATAAAATATCTCCTTTTAATTAAATGAACTTTATAGTTCATTAGTACCATTCAACATATTATTTAAAATACATAAAGAAAAACTATTGCAGAACAATCCTTAGAAGTTTCATGATACCATTAATAAAAAATACTTCAACATCATTATTCTAGAATTCCAAGTCCTAAACACTTCAATCATTACACTTAAATGATTATTATAATATAGTCCCTAGTGAGTCAATATTTGGATTGGGGAATTGAATAATATAAGGACCATGTAATAGTGAAAGAAACATTTACCACATCGACATTTTTTACATCGGTTATATATAACCGATGCATAAAGCGAAAAAAATTAGTTTTTCTCATTGTTTATTTTATAACCGACGTGATAAAGTGCTGAAAATCAATTTATAACGTCGGTTATTTGAAAACCGACATCCAAAACACTAATAATTGATCTTTCTTGTCGGCTATTTCATAAATGACATTAAATATGGAATCTCGAAACTTTATCACATCAGTTATTTCATAATTTATTTAATAAATCAAATCTCGATGATTTATCTTGTCCGTTATAAAATAACCGACGTGATAAATCTCCATTTAGAAGGTCGGTTATTTTATAACCGACGTGATAAAGGCTTTTTACATCATTTATTAAATAAAAAACATGATAAACATAAAAAAATAGTTTCTCACATCAGTTATTTAATAACTGACATGATAAATATTTTAAATAATTTATCGGGCCCCATATTTTGTCATTATATTTTCTTCAAAAGGGTGGCCTGTGAATCGTCTCTCTCACGTGGAAATCCTTGAAATGATCCTTCAAATTCATTCCCTCCAACCTTATTTTTCCAACATCATTCATCATCTTTATTATCACCAGATATACCAGGTCGACTCGCAACACTCAAGTAAGCCTCACAGACCTTGGTTTCATTCTTTATTTTTCATGACACCCTAAATTTATGTTTTTAGATATAATTTTTCTTTAATTGTTATTGTTATCATGGTAAGTGTCATAGTTTTCTTTTATACCATGTTATGTTCTTTTTTGGTAAAATAAATGATTGGGAGTGATATCATGAATGTTCTATGATTTTTTCACTTCCATCTATGTTCTATCATGTGTCTATGCATCTACTTCCATGTGTGTGCTTCCCTAAAATCATTATCGTTCATGTTCTGCCCAATAACCTTAAAACCAAGGAAGTTATTCAAAATATTATTTTACCATCAATAATTGTATCATTTTTTAATTCTTAATTTTGGTAATATATTCAAATTAAAATCCCTTTTATATTCAATATTTTATTTTTCTTTATATGATAAAACTCTTTATTTAGTGTCTAAATATAAACTAACTAACTCTGGAATTCTACTTAAAAATAAAATTGTTTGGACAAATCCTGTAAGGACCCGACCCCAGTTGCCCGGAGCCGGTGCCTTATTTGATTACGTTGGCATACATACAAGGAATACGAATCCCGAAGGACCAAGTAGTTTAGTATTATTGGAAACAAGATGCATACATAAGTTTATCATTACAACATGATGGGAAACAAAAACACTATTTAAATCCACAGGAAACATCTCGTCTCCTAGATTATACTTGTAAGTCATTCACAAATTACTTCTTCATATCCTGAGAAAATGAAACATAAGAAAGGGGTGAGATCAAACGCTCAGTAAGAGTATGCAATATAGAAGATGATAATATAAACATTAGACATGGTGAATAATTGAAAACACATGCCTTTAATAATAAACTTGAAACATATTATGGCAGAAATATGAGCTAAACAAATAATGCCATAGTTAAACATAATTATGGGTATTCTACTAGTCGAATAACCACATGAAGCATGAGACCATAAATATAATCATAGAGGTATACTGGGGAATTACTTGCATAATCTTGTAACCATCTTGGCTACCCTAAAATTTGTAACCCTCACGGCTACCTTACTTTGTGTAACCATCACAGTTACACTTGGAGTAACCATACGGACGACCTCCAACTTACTCATAACCAATGCATTGGAGGGAAATATAGGTCCCACCCTTCATCATAAATAATGCCCAATAACCAAAACATAATCATACAACATAAACAATAGCATAAATATATTGCCTTTGAATCTTATAAAACAGAATTTTAAAAGAGGATTTTAGAAGAAAAGTCCCTTATAAACATCATATACTTGAAGTGAGGCTTAATAGAGTGGATGTAATATGTATATACTCTGTAAATAAACATAATTAAAAATAATATAAACAAAACCCATCACACAAACAATTTAAATATCACATAAATTATAAAGTAGAATGTTAACCCAAAGAATGGAAATCTGGTTAAGAATTCCCTTAAAACATTGTAATCAATTGATTTGTATGACCCAAAATTAATGATTGTAAAATGATAAATTGAATATCATAAAAATAAATATATTCATGATATGAGACAATAATGGGTAGTATACATACACCATACAAAGTAATAATAGTGAATACGAAATATCTCACAAAAATGGAAGTGAGATGAAGAAACCCTTACCTTAATCTTGTCTTACTTAAAACTTGTTAAAACATCCTGTATAATGGTTAATAGACTGTTATTAGTATTTTACAGAAACATTTTCATGTTTATAACATCTTATATGGTCATTTCATAACCTCATTTCACCCCTTATTTGTTAGTATTTTGTTCCTTGCATTATTTTGGGTGAGTTCTTTTGTGATTTTCACGATCGGTTCACGATGAATCATTCTTGTGGATTGGAAGTGAAACTCTAGAATTGGAAAGGAGTGGTATTTACATATTTCCAGTACCATAAATTTTACCATTTAACACTTTGATGCTTTATATGATGATGATTAATAAGTTAAAACATTAATTATGTTCGTTTAGATCATTTAAGTGGTTCATTGATAATTACAACTTCATTTAGTCTTATAAATTTGAATCATGAGTACAAAAGAATTCCAGAACCTTATATGAGTCATAAAACATATTTTATAACCTGGTTCAACCATATAAATGGTTTCATGGCCAGACTTGAAAGAATTAACAGAAATTAAAAATACATCGTCCACGATATTGGTAATTCGACACAAATGGTCAATGTTTTTTGATTCTTTAAATAAGTGAGAGAAAAGAGGAATAATGATTTGTAATTTTCCATAAACAAGAAAACATCCATAATATACATGATTCTGGATATTTCACGCCTCTTGGATAAGAGGGGGTGAAGAAGGAATCATGAAATAAAGAAAACATGAGAAATTTCTTACAAAAATTCGGCAGCCTAACGGCGTCTCTTAAAATTTCATAAAAACTAGATTGATGAGAAGAATAGAATATCTCATCATCATACAAAATTTGGAAAGTAAGGGGAAATATTTAATGAAATATCCGAACAAAATACAAAGGGAAAGAAATAGAATAACATAAAATGGAAGAAAAGAATGAAAATGAAAGAGGATGTTTACCTCTTGATCTCTTCTCCTTGAGATCCTCCTTAAGGGCTTTGGTCTTGGTCATTTGGTGAGACCAGCAGCTCTAGGACGTGGGGAAGAAGATTGGGGTGGGAATTTGGCTGAATTTAGACAATGCTCAAGGCTTGAGAGGTGTGGGAGGAAGAGGGTAGTGAGGGTGGTATTTATAGTGGAGGAGGGGAGGTTTTTTAGATTATTTTAATCATTATTATAATATTTTTATCAAGACTATGAATAATCTCAAAACAAGTGGCCCTAAATAGTGATAATATCATGTTATCTCTAAGCATGTGGCCTTGAATCACTTATGATGTCATAAATAGTGCATATTTACTAATAAATTGATTATACGGTATTTTATCGTATTTCACTATTCACCGAAAATTCAAGAGTTTCAGAAAAATACCAAAAATTTACCCCTACCATTTTTCGATGTGTATAATTCAAAAGTGAAATCCATTTTTCAAAAATAATTTTCTAAATATTATTAATTTAATTTCTAAATAAGGTCACAGTTAATTCGAAAAATAACAATATTTAAGTGCAACTAGTTTTATGTGACATTGGAAAATTAATTAAGATCCCATTATCCTATTGCCTTGGGAAAATAAAATAATAATAATATTTACTATTCATGAGGTCATATTACTATTCATATTACTATTCATAAGGGTATGTTACTATTCACTAAAAAAACAAGTTTGTTCTATCAGACTCCAAATAACATACTGAACACAATTGTAGATGAACAATTCTTGAAATTCAAAAGATAGAAGAGGATAGATTATAAAATTTAATTCTATATCTATTTCCAAAACCTTGGGGTGTTACATTATTCCCTCCTTCAAAGAATTGTGTCCTCGCAATTCATTTCATAACCAAAAAAGAAAGCTCTCGGACGTTCCTACCACATCTCCCATCGTAGAGGATCCTCAGGTGCGTTCAGCGGAAAACCCAAATTGTTGCTCAACTCCTCTACTTCTCTGACCCAGACACACCTCGGACAGAAGGGCTTGAACTCTTGCATCGAACCCTCGGGCTTCCAAAGGGAGGCTCGAACAGTGCAATGTTTAGAAATGTCCGAATGGACCAACATATGAAGAACTCGCCGAACTATGTCTCGACTGAGAACATCTAAGTCATAGATAGTGTTGTACAAGCTAAAACTAAGGAGTTGGTACATTTAAGCTGCACAAAGGTTTCCCCCTAAAGCAACCTCTTGAAAACATAACCTGGCCGTATAGTTTCTTCCTAGGGTGAGACATTGGAAAATCCCTTCGTGGTATTTCCCTCTTCGCCTGTACTCAACCAATTGTGACATGGATAAGCGGTAGTAAATGGAAGCATTCCCTTGGCAGGTTCAGAGAATGTCCGGACTATTTGTCACTTCATATAGTTTCTTACACGTTTTTCCATATTTTTCGAGAGGTAGGTACCCTTCTTCACAGGTTTTGATTGCAATCATTTCTAGGATCTCCACAGGAAGAGAAAACATATGGGTTTTTCCTTCCATCTGAAAATTTATTATAAAAGTTTACTTAGTGATACTCTTTTAAAAGTATAACTGATGAAAGGATAACAAAAAGAAAAGACAACACACTATATTTGTATATAACCACTGGTTCAAAAAGTAAAGTTGTGCATGGTTTCCCAGGTCCCCCAAAACCAAACGCAACACCAAACACACGTTACTCCAGAATAATTTTACCGGAGACACCACTGATGCTAGGGTTCTGAAGACCTCAGGTGAATTCCTAAGGTAGTATTTAGCTTCTCGATTTCCTTAACCCAGACACACTCCAGATAGCTAGGGTCAAAACTGTGCTTAATGCACTCAGGCTTCCATTGAGAGGCACGAGAAGTGTGGAGGTCAGAAATTTCAGTGTGGACTAAATCCCTATAATTCCCACGCACCACATCATTCTTGAAGATATTGATGTTGTAAATTTCTCCATACACACTAAAACTCAAGATCTGAAATAGGTAGGTCGCTCGATGGTCACCATCCGAAGCAGCTACAAGAAATTTACCCACAACTCGGTAGTTATCAGCCATAGTGAAACATAGAAAAAGAGCTTCATGATACTTCCCTCTTTTCCTATATGCAGCAAATTGTGCATATGAAATACGGTAATAGACCATATTCCTTCCATGGTAAATATGGAGAATGTTTGGATGATTTGATACCCTATGGAGTAGTTTACAAGTCAGACGTATGTTGGGATAGGGATGTTCCTCTTCAGAGCATGCCTTGACAATTATAGTCTCTAACAACTCGGTAGGTAGTGATAAAATATTGGTTGATTGACTCATCTTCTATCTGAAAAGTTTTAGTAAATCAACATTCAGTATGGAAAATCCATTTTAAACCAATTTATTGCTTTATATAAAAACAAATCAAACAAGAGAATACAACATCATTCATTTAGACAATATTTATAAAACTAAATAAATTACACAATCTCTTGATCCCTTTAAAAAAACATTAGCATGGACTTCCTGACATCATTGGTGATGTCCCTCTACCTCCACCGCCTAAGGAGGAAGGTTTTATTCAACTCTACTCCCATGGCAGAACAAAGCTCGCGGGTCTCCTCTTCCCAAAAACACTCTCGGCAAATTAGATCATGGTTAAACCCAAGCTCTCGTTTGATACAGGTTGTTTTACACAGATAGACACTAGTAACATCAAGTTCTAATACATCCTCTAGGATTTGGTTCCGAAATATCTTTCGAACCACATCATATTTGAAGGATTCGATGAAAGATTCAAAATCGCAGAGGTCCCCAAGCATGCTGAAACTCAGGATTTGGTACCTAAAGACTGCGCGGAAGTCCAGCTCCTTTGCAGCTTCTCCAAAAGCGGTGATGGCAAAAAATTTCTTATCCAGGGTAAAACACATGAAGAGTCCCTAATAGTACTTCACTTTCTTTTTATAATTCGTGAATATTGCATTTTCCATTTGGTTATACGCAACTTCCGATCCCCGAAAGATTCGAAGGACATTTGAGTTGTTCGAAACATTGTAAAGAAACCTGTAGAATAATCAGAGGTTTCCAAAGGGTTCAAAGTCTTCTGTACATGACTTCACAATTATAGTTTCGAGGATTTACATGGGGAGGGAAAAAAGACTTGTACCTTCATTTTCCATCGGAAATTAAAAAAAAACATCGCTCTTAGTATTGTTTAAGCAAGTTAATAAGTGTTCAGTTCTGGAATAAAAAGTTATTCAAACCCAATACTATGAGGAAAATTTACATTAACTAACTTATAATGGCTTAAAAATATATGAATTATCCTAAGCATATTCCCCGGGAGTGCCGTAATCAATAGTGCAGCAAGGCCCATTATCGTGTACCAGTTCCCGTTCGAGTCTAGCTCAAAGCGGTGTTTTCGGGTTTTACCCCTAGATACATCTATGCCAGAGCCTCCTCTACCTACTCGTATCCAGACAGGGATGTATTTTCTATAAGGATTAACATATTTTATTCCTTACCAAAATACTAGGATGCTTTTTTTACGTTTATCTTCAAATACTATCTTAGGGCTTTGTTCCCTAATCTACGTTTTCTAAATCTAGTTCCCAAGTTTTCTACTAAACTTTCCTCTGATACCAACTGTAAGGACCCAAACCCAGTTGCCCGGAGCCGGTGCCTTATTTGATTACGTTGGCATACATACAAGGAATACGAATCCTGAAGGACCGAGTAGTTTAGTATTATTGGAAACAAGATACATACATAAGTTTATCATTACAACATGAAGGGAAACAAAAACACTATTTAAATCCACTGGAAACATCTCGTCTCCTAGATTATACTTTTAAGTCATTCAAAAATTACTTCTTCATATCCTGAGAAAATGAAACATAAGAAAGGGGTGAGCTCAAACGCTCAGTAAGAGTATGCAATACAGCGGAAGATAATATAAACATTAGACATGGTGAATAATTGAAAACACATGCATTTAATAATAAACTTGAAACGTATTTTGGCAGAAATATGAGCTAAAAAAATAATTCCATAGTTAAACATAATTATGGGTATTCTACTAGTCGAAAAACCACATGAAACATGAGACCATAAATATAATCATAGAGGTATACTGGGGCATTACTTGCATAATCTTGTAACCATCTTGGCTACATTAAAATTTGTAACCCTCACGGCTACCTTACTTTGTGTAACCATCACAGTTACACTTGGAGTAACCATACGACCGAACTCCAACTTACTCATAACAAATGCATTGGAGGGAAATATAGGTCCCACCCTTCATCATAAATAATTCCAAATAACCAAAACATAATCATACAACATAAACAATAGCATAAAAACATTGCCTTTGAATATTATAAAACAGAATTTTAAAAGAGGATTTTAGAAGAAAAGTCCCATATAAACATCATATACTTGAAGTGAGGCTTAATAGAGTGGATGTAATATGTATATAATCTGTAAATACACATAATGAAACATAATATAAACAAAACCCATTACACAAACAATTTAAATAGCACATAAATTATAAAGTAGAATGTTAACCCAAAGATTGGAAATCGGGTTAAGAATTCCCTTACAACTGTGTAATCAATTGATTTGTATGGCCCAAAATTAATGATTGTCAAATGATAAATTGAATATCATAAAAATAAAGATATTCATGATATGAGACAAAAATGGGCAGTATACATACACCATACAAAGTAATAATAGTGATTACGAAATATCTCACAAAAATGGATGTGAGATGAAGAAACCCTTACCTTAATCTTGTCTTACTTCAAACTTGTTAAAACCTCCTGTATAATGGTTAAAAGACTATTATTAGTATTTTAAAGAAACATGTTCATGTTTATAACATCTTATATGGTCATTTCATAACCTCATTTCACCCCTTATTTGTTAGTATTTTGTTCCTTGCATTATTTTGGATGAGTTATTTTGTGATTTTCACGATCGATTCTTGATGAATAATTCTTGTTGATTGGAAGTGAAACTACAGAATTGGAAAGGAGTGGTATTTACATATTTCCAGTACCATAAATTTTACCATTTCACACTTTTATGCTTTATATGATGATGATTAATAAGTTAAAACATTAATTATGTTCGTTTAGATCATTTAAGTGGTTCTTTGATAATTACAACTTCATTAAGTCTTATAAATTTGAATCATGAGTACAAAAGAATTCCAGAACCTTATATGAGTAATAAAACATATATTATAACCTGGTTCAACCATATAAATGGTTTCATGACCAGACTTGAAAGAATTAACGGAAATTAAAAATACATCGTCCACGATATCGGTAATTCGACACAAATGGACAATGTTTTTTGATTCTTTAAATAAGTGAGAGAGAAGAGGAATAATGATTTGTAATTTTCCATAAACATGAAAAAATCCAGAATATACATGATTCTAGAGATTTCATGCCTCTTGGATAAGAGGGGGTGATGAAGGAATCATGAAATAAAGAAAACATGAGAAATTTCTTACAAAAATTCGGCAGCCTAACGGCGTCTCATAAAATTTCATAAAAACAAGATTGATGAGAGGAATGGAATATCTCATCATCATACAAACATTGGACAGTAAGGGTAAATATTTAATGAAATATCCCAACAAAAGAAAAAGGGAAAGGAAGAGAATAACATAAAATGGAAGAAAAGAATGAAAATGAAAGAGGATGTTTACCTCTTGATCTCTTCTCCTTGAGATCCTCCTTAAGGGATTTGGTCTTGGTCTTTTGGTGATACCAGAAGCTCTAGGACGTGGGGAAGAAGATTGGGGAGTGAATTTGGAAGAATTTAGACAATGCTCAAGGCTTGAGAGGTGTGGGAGGAAGAGGGGAGTTAGGGTGGTATTTATAGTGGAGGAGAGGAGGTTTTTTTAGATTATTTTAATCATTATTATAATATTTTTATCAAGACTATGAATAATCTCAAAAAAAAGTGGCCCTAAATAGTGATAATATCATGTGATTTCTAAGCTAGTGGCCTTGCATCACTAATGATGTCATAAATAGTGCATATTTACTAATAAATTGATTATACGGTATTTTATCGTATTTCACTATTCACCGAAAATTCAAGAGTTTCAGAAAAATACCAAAAATTTACCCCTACCATTTTTCGACGTGATGAATTCAAAAGTGAAATCCATTTTTCAAAAATAATTTTCTAAATATTATTAATTTAATTTCTAAATAAGGTCACAGTTATTTCGAAAAATAACAATATTTAAGTGCAGCTAGTTTTATGTGACATTGGAAAATTAATTAAGATCCCATTATCCTATTGCCTTGGGAAAACAAAATAATAATAATATTTACTATTCATGAGGTCATATTACTATTCACATTACTATTCATAAGGGTATGTTACTATTCACCAAAAAAACAAGTTTGTTCTATCAGACTCCAAATAACATACTGAACACAATTGTAGATGAACAATTCTTGAAATTCAAAACATAGAAGAGGATAGATTATAAAATTTAATTCTACATCTATTTCCAAAACCTTGGGGTGTTACAAATCCCCCCACCCACCCAGGATACCCCCACCCCTAGACACCCCTTCCACCCCCTAAATAGCCACACCCCCCAAGACAACCCTCCCATGCACCCCATGGATACCCACAACCCCTGGACACTCCTACCCCCTTGGACTGTCCCCACCCCCCTAGATAGCCCCACCCTCCTGGACACCCCCACCCCCTGGACACCCCCACCCCTTGGACACCCCACCCACTGGACATCCCCACCCCCATGGAAATCCCCCCTGGACACCCCCCCCCCTGACACCCTCTACCCCCTTGGACATCCCCCTCACCCTGAACACCACCCCCGGGGGAATCCACCACCTCCATTGACACCCCAACCCCCTTGATAGCCCCTCCCCATGGACAGCCCCCACCCCCTAGACAAACCCCACCTCCTGGACAACCCCCCAACCCCCCTGGACACCCCCCCCCCCTCGAACACCCCACCCTCTGGACACCCCCAACCCCCTTGGAAAGACACCTCACCCACTAGACACCACCTACCACCCCCATGGATAGCCCCCCACCCCATGGACATCCCCCCCCCCACAAACGCCATAGGCAACCCTCCCCCCTCCTTCACACAACCACCCCCATAGACTACCCCCACCCCCTAGACACCACCCCACCCCTAGACACATCCACCCCTTGGAAACCACACCCCCATCAACACCCTCACCCCCATAGACATCCCCACCCCCTTGGATAGCCCCCCTACCCTACAACCACCTGGACACCCCCCAGACACCCCATACCCCCTTGGAAATCCCCCTCACCCCCATGCATAGCCCCCTACCCCTGGACTCCCCCACCCCTGGACACCCCCACCCACCAACTAGACACCCCCCCTCCACCCCTCGGACAGCCCCCCCCCCCCCCCCCCCGACACTCCTGGGCACCCCCACCCCCATGGAAATCCCCCCACCCCCTGTACACCCCCACCCAACCCCCCGGGACAGCCCCCCTGGACAACCTCTGCCCTTTGGACAACCCCCTCTCCCCCTATACATCCCCAGCCCACATGTACACCCCCACCCCATGGAACCCCCCCTGCACCCCTAGACAACCCCCCCACCCCTAGACACCCCTACCCCCTGGACATCTCCCCCACCCCCTGGACACCCCCACCCCCATGTACATCACCCCCACCCCCCTAGATAGCCCCCATCCCCTGAAAACCCCCACCTCCCTGGACAACCCCCCCCCGGATACCCCTACCCCATTGGACATCCCCCTCACCACCCTGGACAGCTCCCCAACCCCATGGACACTCCTTGGACACTCCCACCCCATTGGATACCCCCCACCCCCCTAGAAAGCCCCACCCCCTCGACACCCACACCCCCATGGACAGCCCTCATCCCCCTAGACATCCCCCCCCCAAGACACCACCCCACCCCTTGGACACCCCCCAACCCCTGGATACCCCCACCCCCTAAACAACCCCCACCCCCATTGCAATATATTATATACTAGAGAGTGTATTCGAATGGTTATTGAACCGTTGGTATAGATTATATGCTGGACAGAATGTATACCAACAGTTCTTGTAACAGCCCAAGATTTTATGAAAAATATTCTTTTTAATTTTATTAATGTCTTGTGTTGTACGCTACACCAAAAGGAGCTTGCACAACACACATCCTTGACTTGCCTTGCATTACACGCAATCGCGACCTTCCTCGATAGCGTGTGTTGTACGCAACACCAAGTTTCGCTAAACAACGATATGCTATTAAGATATTATTAAAACTAGCTGTTGTGAATAGTAATAACCACGTTTTGAAATTTTGTAAATTTTATTTTTCAAAATGGACTTCATTTATGGATTCGGAGTATCGAATTTAGCCTAAGGTGAAATTTTTGTACTTTTCGGATAACTTTCATATTCTGATGAATAGTGAAAATTACTAAATTATAATTAAAAACAACTTTTTTAATCGAAATAATTAATAGTGATAAATCATTAATTTGAGTGGTTTTAAAGTATATTTAGAATATATTTTTACAATTTAATACAATGTTGGTCATTGGATGTAATTGCACATTTAAACCAGACATAAACAAGTGTCAATCTTTTGATAGATATTGTTTCTTAAAAACACGCTATTTGTTTTAACAGCGGGATTTAATTATAAAATTAATTAATGCAACTTTTATGTTATGAATTTGGTAAAATAGACTTCATTTTTGAATTCGGAATATGAAATATAGCTTGGGATGAAATTTTGGCATTATTCTGAAAAACATCAATTTTTGATGAATAGTGAAACTACTAAGTGGTAGGTTAAAAACTGAATTTTGCATAAAACTTAATTTTACCGCTTCTGTGAATGGAATTTCGAAAATCCGAGAGACACGGTTAATATCAAGGACTAAAATGTGGTTCAATGAGATGAAAATAATTTTTTGGTGAATAGTAACTTTTTACTTTTTTTTACCGCGGTTAATAGTAAATAGGGTAACTAAGGGTAAATATGATATCACTATTACCCTAACACATGTCCTAATTCTATTGGACAAGTGTAATTCGACCAAAAACAAACTTAGGAATAAAATATGACCATTTAGGCCCACTTGGATTAGATTAGGACATTTATTATTAATTTATTTAAAGAAGGGTTAAAATAGCTAAAATCAAAGTTTAATAAGTAAATCATTTTTAATATGGGGTTATACATAAGATAAATTCGATTTTAAATATTCATTAGAAAGCTAAAAAGATTTCCTACATGATGGTATTTTATTTGTAATTTTTAGACATCAAATAATTTAATTTATTTATGACACAACGATGATGCAGTAATTATCTTATTAATGAAATATTGACATAATTGATGTTATAAACACCAAAATAAATATAATTTGAAAATTTTTATGAATTCCACTAATTTTCAAGGTTACTATGATATATTAATGTTGATTTAATCAACTTGGTTCGAACATTTAATTCTGTTATGACTTTCACAAAAATCATATATCAAATAGTGTCAAAATTGACACAAAATAGTTTTTAAATCAAATATTATATTATTAATTGTTATTTTATTTCTAAAAATCTAAGGTTCGGCCAAATGACTTAGATAAGGATATATATATTAATAATAAACAATTTGGGGTTCGTTTGGCATGTTATAGTAAGTGTATTAACCATATAGTGAAAGAAAACAAAAAGACACGGTAAATGTTAAATTATTTAACTTAGAGTTAAATCTAATTGATAAGGTTAAAATAATATCCTAAACTTGTCTAAATTCTATTGGTTGATAGTATTTCGACCCATCCCCACTTTAGCTTAGAAATAAGACCCTTTGGAACCATTATAAACCGATTTTGACTTTAATATAAAATAATATTTTGAGATATTCCTAAGGTGCCCCTCTCCTCCCCTATAAAAGGAAACCTCCTCCCCCTCCTCCTCACACCAATTTGAGCACTCAAGCTCGGTCAACCCCTGCCAAAATCTCTTCTCCACTTCCCTAGAAACATCCTAGAGGTTCTGGTCTTCCTCAAAGACCAATTCTAGTGCCCTAAGAAGAGGTCTCAAAGATGCACTTCAAAGAAGAGGTAATTACCGTACCAATTCTTTCATCTTTATTTCTTCTTCCACTTCTTCTTCTTAGGTTGTTTCATTATGAAGTAATAACATCAGTATCACTCATATACTGATATTTTATTATAAGTATGAAACAACCCTATTTCACCAATTATCCATCCTACGGAAAAATAAATCACCGCGCGTGCGTACGTACGGAATACCGTCTCCACGCCGTGGTGTAATCTATTTTCCACCACCACCTTACATGGATGGGTATAATGGTGTAAAGAATAACTATACATAGTTATTACAACATAATATTGATTCTGATATATTGTATAATCCACTCCAATTCAATTCAATATTTATAGAAATGATATCATCGCTCGTGCGTACGTACGGAATACCGTCTCCACGACGCGATGAGATTCATTCTCCATGTTAACCATTTAAGAATGATTATAATGTATATATAAGAAATAATAATGAAATATATGACATTATAAAGCTACTGGATTTATGTATATATATACATATGTATGTCATCTACTTACTTCCATTTCAAGACAATAAGGAAAGGAAAACAGCGTTCATGCGTACGTATGGACTACCGTCTCCATGAACGGTGTTTTTCATTTTATTTATCTACCTATTATATATATATATATACTGAATATATATTATATATAAATCATATTTTATATTCTGGAAGTAAGTAAATCATGATATAAGTAATAATGATGTCAAGAACAACAAGTAAAAACACCTACGATAAATGAAACGATTTTACCCAAAACGCTTCTTTAACATGGAATTTACAAAAGAACGGGTAATATAATGTCATAAGTGAACCATATATGATATCATAACAATAAATATGATTCTTTAATAAGTCAATAACATGATTTAAATCATTATACAGGAGGTTCGGACACTTACAAAGCAAGTCGGACCTAAGGTAAGGGAAATATCACAATCTCATTTTTATCCGAGATTGTTTATTCGTAAGTATTTACTGGGGTGTATTTTATCATCCACATCCATGTTCCCTCAATATGTAATATTGTTTCCATCCACTTGCAATAGTTTAAATCCAATTTTACCCTTAGGTGAGTTTTTAGTAAAGAATATGAAAGGAATCTTTTGTCGTTTTTCCGTACGAAGTACTTTTTGACTTTTCCGACAAAAGTACGAGAAGAATGTTTTTTTTAACTTATATGGCACGAACGGATTTCTACTGTTTTATAAAGCCTTATTTTCATGAAGCCTCCTCTAAAATATTTCATGACTATTTTCAATAAAATCTCTTTCTTTTAAAATTGCATGATGTTTTGTGAAAAGAAATTGATTTTGAAGAAGAAAGGATATTTTCCTCAAGAATTCAATTCAAGTGTTTTATCAAAATTATTTTCCATCTAAGACAATAAAGAGTTCTATTTCTATCCATATTTTTACATTGATTTGACTATGTTGTGATGGAATTATGTTTATGAATTCCTTTATCTTATATGAATTGATTTATGATGTCATGATGTTTCAAGAATCCCATTTTTGTTACATGTGTTATGCGATGATGTATGTTTTATGATTATGTGGCACACATAAGAAAGGATTCATTATAAGATTGGTGGGACCTATATCTCCCTCCAATGCATTGGGTAAAGATTTTATATCTCATGAGATAGACATGGCTGGAACGGAAGGTTATTTCTGTTCAGTGATACAGGACAGAAACGAGGAGTGAACTCGGTTCAGAAAGGGACTTTGTCCACTAAGATAGTCTTGGCAATGAGTCATGACTAACAAGAAATGATTTTCCATGATTATGTGTGCATGCCACAAAGTTCAAGTTTTAAGTTATGATTATTGGGATCT
Organism: Viscum album; assembly: GCA_963277665.1. Classification (NCBI taxonomy): domain Eukaryota; kingdom Viridiplantae; phylum Streptophyta; class Magnoliopsida; order Santalales; family Viscaceae; genus Viscum; species Viscum album. The sequence continues at coordinate 2,019,480,218 of OY728156.1, forward strand.
CATTTTCAATTCTATGATTTATCCCATGTTATGAAATTATGCTCTCTTTTGCAGGTTAAGATTTCCAAAAGTTATGTTCTTATGAATATTATGTGATTGATTTTTCTTTTGTATACCCTTACTGAGCATTTGAGCTCACCCTTTTATGTTTTCTTTTCCCCAGGATATAAAGAATGGTTTTAGGTTAAAAAAAAGGGGAAGATCTTTATGGGAGATATTGAAGATCTTTCACCACAATTAGAAGATTACGTTCCGAGTTTCCAAAGACACTAAACTATTAGGATCCTTGTGTGTGTGTTTTTGTTATGTACTAAGTATTCCGCAAATGTAATGTAATGTCCATGTACGTCAGGCTTCGGGTCTCTACAGTTGGTATCAGAGGAAAGTTTTAGTCAACCTTTGTAAACTAGGATGCGAGAACTTTAGTGAGATCCCTAGAGATATTTCTAAGGTATGTCTAGGGATGTCTCTAAGGTTAAGTATGCGTATAGGTTATAGTACTAGAATTACGCTAACGATCATAGAATTAAACCTAAGATGTTAGATATTGAAGTTACTCCCCCTTTATTATGATTTTTGCCTCTCACACTATTCTTTTGGTTTTTAGAAAATGGCTGGAAACAAGATGATTCACGATAATGGAGGATATGATGGACAATGGAATGATATTCTTCATAATGAAATGGGATTTGGAAGTCCAAACATCATTATTATGCCGAATCAGCAATCTCATAATATGATCAATAAAGTAAAATTTGGTAAGTTTCCTGACTCGGCTAATAAGAGAAAGATGGAGTTTCATGATGATCATAGAGGAAAGAAAGTTCAATTTCCCCTATGTAAATCATATGGGAAGAGGCATCAAGGAGAATGTTTCAAAGGAACTGGAAGATGCTTTGGGTGTGGAAAAGAAGGACACAAAGAAAGTAAATGCAAAGGAAAAGGTTCAGTTAACAACATGGATAAGGATAATGGTATTGCTACGACATCAACAATGGTTAAATGTTTTAAATGTGGAATGTACGGGCATTATGCAAACCAATGCCCTAAGGGAAAGTCTCATGAAGATAATCAGTATGGTCGTATGGGAAGTATTTATGTGGATGATGATGAAGAGACTACAAATGATATGTGAGATGAAAGAATTGTTGAAGCTCGATCAATGGTTTAAGAATATAGTGGAATGATTACATGTTTATCATGTGTAATGTTGTATAAGTAATCTCATGGCACTATGGAATAAAGAGACATGTAAGGATTGTTACATTGTTGTCTGATTAATGTTACCAGTATCCATGAAAGGTTATTCAGATATTTTTGGAATATAGATGATATGCACATAATGAAGGGATAAGGAGAAAATAAAATGTTTGATAGTATTCATGAGCTCATGACTGATATAAGGAGAAGGTTATATCATGGTTTGAGTATATAAAATTTTTGGATTTTGGTATGTGGAAAGAGTTAACTTTTGACAGCATTCATGTTTTCACTAAGGTTTAATGGGTATTCATATTTTTCAAGAGAATACATCATTAAAGTATTCACATGATTGGAATGTGACCAACAAGATATATGGGGGATAAATGATGGTATTCACATGCTTGGTTGACGACATTTCAAGTAATCATTTTCTTTATACTATGAGCTTGGACCGAAGTATTTTAGATAAGCCTAAAGATTGTAATGGATTATGTTAACCATAAGTTAGTGTTGTTTAAGTATAGAACTTTTTTTTGATATTATTTATGTGATGTTATAGTAATGTAGTTTTAGAAAAAAGACAACCTGCAGGACGGGCGACAGCCCATCGCTTCGGACAAGGCTGTGGGAATCGAACCCACAACCGAAGTGCGACTGACCTTTATCGCCTACCACTGACCTACAGGAAGTCCCTGTTTAGTAGAAAACTAGTTTTATTATATTAAGCAGTATGATATGTGAAGTATAAGTTCATTTTAGGAACCATATATGATTAATCTCACTATAGATCGACTTATGTATATAATTTTTTCTAACCTTTTGTTTGAGACAGATGGAATGACCCGTCATTCTATCACATGATCTGCTAACACTTCACGAATAACAAATTCAACTTCATTTATTTAAGAGATGAAGTGGAAATTGTTAAAGGCACGAACAACAGTGAGATTGTACCAAAATAAAGTAAGTATTTATTCTAATTCAAATTCTTTAACTTTAGGGAAATGATCTTGAAAACCAAAAATGTTTTCCTAGTTCTCTTATACCTGATGAATCAGATGGTACCTTAGATCGTCACAAATTTATGGATTTGTGATTACTGGCTTTTCCATAGCCATGTTCTCTACCACTCTCCATCAGAACATGATGGTTAGATTTCTCTTCCATATCCATATTTTCACCTATGTGGAAACCCAGTGATTAGTTTATTTGGGTAACCGTTACGTTTCATACTTTTGTTTTTAAAGACTGGTTTTGATATTCCTTTTTACGATGTGGGTTTCTATTAAAGAAACTTTCAAATAGTAAACCATTTATAACCCCGATGAATTTCGAGGGCGAAATTCATTTTAAGGGGGGTTGAATGTAACAGCCCAAGATTTTATGAAAAATATTCTTTTTAATTTTATTAATGTCTTGTGTTGTACGCTACACCAAAAGGAGCTTGCACAACACACATCCTTGACTTGCCTTGCATTACACGCAATCGCGACCTTCCTCGATAGCGTGTGTTGTACGCAACACCAAGTTTCGCTAAACAACGATATGCTATTAAGATATTATTAAAACTAGCTGTTGTGAATAGTAATAACCACGTTTTGAAATTTTGTAAATTTTATTTTTCAAAATGGACTTCATTTATGGATTCGGAGTATCGAATTTAGCCTAAGGTGAAATTTTTGTACTTTTCGGATAACTTTCATATTCTGATGAATAGTGAAAATTACTAAATTATAATTAAAAACAACTTTTTTAATCGAAATAATTAATAGTGATAAATCATTAATTTGAGTGGTTTTAAAGTATATTTAGAATATATTTTTACAATTTAATACAATGTTGGTCATTGGATGTAATTGCACATTTAAACCAGACATAAACAAGTGTCAATCTTTTGATAGATATTGTTTCTTAAAAACACGCTATTTGTTTTAACAGCGGGATTTAATTATAAAATTAATTAATGAAACTTTTATGTTATGAATTTGGTAAAATAGACTTCATTTTTGAATTCGGAATATGAAATATAGCTTGGGATGAAATTTTGGCATTATTCTGAAAAACATCAATTTTTGATGAATAGTGAAACTACTAAGTGGTAGGTTAAAAACTGAATTTTGCATAAAACTTAATTTTACCGCTTCTGTGAATGGAATTTCGAAAATCCGAGAGACACGGTTAATATCAAGGACTAAAATGTGGTTCAATGAGATGAAAATAATTTTTTGGTGAATAGTAACTTTTTACTTTTTTTTACCGCGGTTAATAGTAAATAGGGTAACTAAGGGTAAATATGATATCACTATTTCCCTAACACATGTCCTAATTCTATTGGACAAGTGTAATTCGACCAAAAACAAACTTAGGAATAAAATATGACCATTTAGGCCCACTTGGATTAGATTAGGACATTTATTATTAATTTATTTAAAGAAGGGTTAAAATAGCTAAAATCAAAGTTTAATAAGTAAATCATTTTTAATATGGGGTTATACATAAGATAAATTCGATTGTAAATATTCATTAGAAAGCTAAAAAGATTTCCTACATGATGGTATTTTATTTGTAATTTTTAGACATCAAATAATTTAATTTATTTATGACACAACGATGATGCAGTAATTATCTTATTAATGAAATATTGACATAATTGATGTTATAAACACCAAAATAAATATAATTTGAAAATTTTTATGAATTCCACTAATTTTATAGGTTACTATGATATATTAATGTTGATTTAATCAACTTGGTTCGAACATTTAATTCTGTTATGACTTTCACAAAAATCATATATCAAATAGTGTCAAAATTGACACAAAATAGTTTTTAAATCAAATATTATATTATTAATTGTTATTTTATTTCTAAAAATCTAAGGTTCGGCCAAATGACTTAGATAAGGATATATATATTAATAATAAACAATTTGGGGTTCGTTTGGCATGTTATAGTAAGTGTAATAACCATATAGTGAAAGAAAACAAAAAGACACGGTAAATGTTAAATTATTTAACTTAGAGTTAAATCTAATTGATAAGGTTAAAATAATATCCTAAACTTGTCTAAATTCTATTGGTTGATAGTATTTCGACCCATCCCCACTTTAGCTTAGAAATAAGACCCTTTGGAACCATTATAAACCGATTTTGACTTTAATATAAAATAATATTTTGAGATATTCCTAAGGTGCCCCTCTCCTCCCCTATAAAAGGAAACCTCCTCCCCCTCCTCCTCACACCAATTTGAGCACTCAAGCTCGGTCAACCCCTGCCAAAATCTCTTCTCCACTTCCCTAGAAACATCCTAGAGGTTCTGGTCTTCCTCAAAGACCAATTCTAGTGCCCTAAGAAGAGGTCTCAAAGATGCACTTCAAAGAAGAGGTAATTACCGTTACCAATTCTTTCATCTTTATTTCTTCTTCCACTTCTTCTTCTTAGGTTGTTTCATTATGAAGTAATAACATCAGTATCACTCATATACTGATATGTTATTATAAGTATGAAACAACCCTATTTCACCAATTATCCATCCTATGGAAAAATAAATCACCGCGCGTGCGTACGTACGGAATACCGTCTCCACGCCGTGGTGTAATCTATTTTCCACCACCACCTTACATGGATGGGTATAATGGTGTAAAGAATAACTATACATAGTTATTACAACATCATATTGATTCTGATATATTGTATAATCCACTCCAATTCAATTCAATATTTATAGAAATGATATCATCGCTCGTGCGTACGTACGGAATACCGTCTCCACGACGCGATGAGATTCATTCTCCATGTTAACCATTTAAGAATGATTATAATGTATATATAAGAAATAATAATGAAATATATGACATTATAAAGCTACTGGATTTATGTATATATATACATATGTATGTCATCTACTTACTTCCATTTCAAGACAATAAGGAAAGGAAAACAGCGTTCATGCGTACGTACGGACTACCGTCTCCATGAACGGTGTTATTCATTTTATTTATCTACCTATTATATATATATATATACTGAATATATATTATATATAAATCATATTTTATATTCTGGAAGTAAGTAAATCATGATATAAGTAATAATGATGTCAAGAACAACAAGTCAAAACACCTACGATAAATGAAACGATTTTACCCAAAACGCTTCTTTAACATGGAATTTACAAAAGAACGGGTAATATAATGTCATAAGTGAACCATATATGATATCATAACAATGAATATGATTCTGTAATAAGTCAATAACATGATTTAAATCATTATACAGGAGGTTCGGACACTTACAAAGCAAGTCGGACCTAAGGTAAGGGAAATATCACAATCTCATTTTTATCCGAGATTGTTTATTCGTAAGTATTTACTGGGGTGTATTTTATCATCCACATCCATGTTCCCTCAATATGTAATATTGTTTCCATCCACTTGCAATAGTTTAAATCCAATTTTACCCTTAGGTGAGTTTTTAGTAAAGAATATGAAAGGAATCCTTTGTCGTTTTTCCGTACGAGGTACTTTTTGACTTTTCCGACAAAAGTACGAGAAAAATGTTTTTTTTAACTTATATGGCACGAACGGATTTCTACTGTTTTATAAAGCCTTATTTTCATGAAGCCTCCTCTAAAATATTTCATGACTATTTTCAATAAAATCTCTTTCTTTTAAAATTGCATGATGTTTTGTGAAAAGAAATTGATTTTGAAGAAGAAAGGATATTTTCCTCAAGAATTCAATTCAAGTGTTTTATCAAAATTATTTTCCATCTAAGACAATAAAGAGTTCTGTTTCTATCCATATTTTTACATTGATTTGACTATGTTGTGATGGAATTATGTTTATGAATTCCTTTATCTTATATGAATTGATTTATGATGTCATGATGTTTCAAGAATCCCATTTTTGTTACATGTGTTATGCGATGATGTATGTTTTATGATTATGTGGCACACATAAGAAAGGATTCATTATAAGATGGGTGGGACCTATATCTCCCTCCAATGCATTGGGTAAAGATTTTATATCTCATGAGATAGACATGGCTGGAACGGAAGGTTATTTCGGTTCAGTGATACAGGACAGAAACGAGGAGTGAACTCGGTTCAGAAAGGGACTTTGTCCACTAAGATAGTCTTGGCAATGAGTCATGGCTAACAAGAAATGATTTTCCATGATTATGTGTGCATGCCACAAAGTTCAAGTTTTAAGTTATGATTATTGGGATCTCATTTTCAATTCTATGATTTATCCCATGTTATGAAATTATGCTCTCTTTTGCAGGTTAAGATTTCCAAAAGTTATGTTCTTATGAATATTATGTGATTGATTTTTCTTTTGTATACCCTTACTGAGCATTTGAGCTCACCCTTTTATGTTTTCTTTTCCCTAGGATATAAATAATGGTTTTAGGTTAAAAAAAGGGGAAGATCTTTATGGGAGATATTGAAGATCTTTCACCACAATTAGAAGATTACGTTCCGAGTTTCCGAAGACACTAAACTATTACGATCCTTTAGTGTGTGTTTTTGTTATGTACTAAGTATTCCGCAAATGTAATGTAATGTCCATGTACGTCAAGCTTCGGGTCTCTACAGTTCTTGAACCATTGGTAAATATATATCTCATTAGTTTCATTGAAACTATTGGAATATGTTAAGTTCAGATAGTCTATACCAATAGTTCCTATAGAACTATTGGTATAGGACTATTGCAACGACCATCATGTAAACGGTTTGTGAAACCATTGGGATATTCTATCCCAATAGTTTCAAACCATTGGGGTAGGTGTAATTTTTATTATTGAATGTGTACATATTTTTTTATTTATATTTCATATTTTATGTTTACATAAGGGTGAATTTGGTATCTAATTGCACTATGATGTATTCTTTGTGTACCTTAAGAAGCAGCGATCCAAGTTGAATTTATAATATTATATCATGATCTATATGAGAGAGAGATTTTATCCTAAAATGATTTTCATATAAATATAAAGCATTTATATCTTACTATATTTTCTTTTTAAAACTATTTCCATGCATATCTTTTTCAAATATGCATATATTTGTTTTATATTATAAAATTGTTTTACATTCAAATTATGATATTTTTCATATAATTATAAAATTATCATATAATAACTTAATGTATAATTTCAATATTTGTTATGGGTAATAATGATTTGAAGTTGGATTATAGAGTATCTAATGAGTAATGAATATGAGGAAGGTGTTGACACCTTTTTTGAATTTTTTAAACGAAATGTTCCAAGAATTGACATTTTTTTATGTCCATGCTGGAAATGTTTGAATATACAGAAGTTGAAAAGTAGAGTGATCAAAGATCATCTGATTTTTCATAGCTATATTCTGAGTTACAACCCTTGGATTTGTTATGGTGGAACTGGACAAAATTTCAGATCTACTGATGATGATGATTTACATGATGGTAACTCCGATGGAATTGAAGAAATGATTCATGATATCACAGTAGAAAAAATTGAGACAGAACTGATAGTTGCACATCTATATGGTGATTTTGAAAAACCATTGTATCATTTTTGTACGGATTTTACAGTTTTTTTCGGTAGTGTTAAGATTGATTAACGTGAAGGAAAAACATGGAGGGATTTTTATAAGTTTTACAGAGCTGCTACAATTATTGAAATACATTCTTCTAAAAGACAATGATCTTCTAGATTCACATTATAAGACCAAGAAAATATTATACATAATGGTATTGGGATACAATAAAATACATACATTTCCAAATGACCATATGATATATATGAAGAAATATGAATTTCTGTCATAGTTTCCTATATGTGGGACATCACGGTGTAAGTTGAACGAAAAATCATTAGATGATGTAGAGATTACAGAGATCGCTACCAAGGTATTTTGGTATCTTCCTATAATTCATCATTTGAAACATTTATTTGCTAATTAAAAAGATATAAAAAGGTTAATATGGCATGCTAATGAGAGGATATGTGATGGAAAAATAATTCATCCAGCTAATTGTCCACAATGGAAGAAAATTGATGAGTAGTATCCAATATTTGGAAATAAAATTAGAAATCTCAGACTTGGGTGGTTCATAGATGGAATGGATCCATATCAAACCCTAAGTAGCACACATAGTTCATGCCCTATTTTATTGTTAATTTACAACATCTCTCCTAATGTTTGTATGAAGCAAAAATATGTCATGTTGAATATACTGATCTCTGGTCTGAAAAATCCCCGAAATGATATTGATGTTTTCTTGTCACCATTGATTGATTATTTGAATCTTTTATTGGAGGATGGTATTAGGGTGTACGATTCTTATAAAATGGAATATTTCCAAATGAATGAATTGATTATGTTCGCTATAAATGACTTCCCAATATATTGAAATTTTTCTAGATACACTATTAAAGAAAATAAAGTGTATCCAATTTTTAAACAACAGAATGCATATTTTCAATTGCATCATGGGATGGAAATAGTATACATGGGTCATAAAAAGTATTTTCCTATGGATAAATCTTATAGAAGAATAAAAAAGAAATTTAATGGATCACATGAATTTGATAATTCTCCAAAAACATTATCCCCTGATGTGTATTTTGAGACGGTGAAAAACCTTATTGTGACATTGGGAAAGACACCTAAATCTGGTAATGATAGACATATTTAGAAGAAAATATCAATATATTTTGAGATTCCATATTGGAGAAATCATGAAGTGAAACATAATACTGATTTTATGCATGTGGAGAATAATATATGTGACAGTTTGATTGGAAAATTATTAGATATTAATGGAAATACTAAATATGTGTTGAATGCAAGATTGTACTTATTATAAATGAGAATATGTTTGAAGTTACCTCCCACTCCTAATAAACGATAGGAATTTCTTCCCCAGCCTTTTCATACATTACCCAAGAGGGATAGAATTAGCTTCTTCCAAAGTCTTCATGATATCAAAGTTCCTCTAGATTATCCTTAAAATGTAAAAAAATTTGTCTCTTTGAAGGATTTTAAGTTGATAGGTATGAAATCTCATGATTGTCACATCATGATGCAAAAAATTCTACCAGTTTCATTGCATGGAATATTTCCCATCCATGTTAGAAAGACTATAATGAAGATGTGTTTTTTTTCAATTCAATTTGTAATAAGTTTATTGATGTTAAGGATTTGAACATTTTGGAAAGGATAAAATTTCAATAGTTTTTCAATTGGAAATGTATTTTCTTCCCTTTTTTGATATAATTGTGCATTTAATTGTTCATCTGGTTTGTGAAATAAAGGTTTGTGGACCTTTATATCTTTATTGGATGTATCCTTTTGAAAGGTATATGAAAATATTTAAGTGGTATGTTAAGAATCTATATCGACTTGAAGCATCAATTATTGAAAATTATATTTCGGATGAGGTTGTAGAGTTTTTTATAAGATACTTGGCTGCAGTAGAGTACATAGGTTTGCCTCCATCTCGCCATGAACAAGTTAATAATGATAGAATGGGGATTCATGGCTTGAAAGTCAAATTGTTGTTAGCTTAACAGATGAATAAGGAAAAATTATACATCTTGAATAACATAGTTGGTGCTCAACTGTATATCACATTGCATACTAATGAGTTGAAACAATGTCATACAAAAAATAAAGAAATGTGGATTTTAAATGAGCACAAAAAAAAACATTTTTTACATGGTTTTAAAAGACCTTTATTGGTAGATATCATGTATCAGAGATGTTAATATGGTTAATTGGTGGTCTAAGTTTAAATGTGATAACTTGGTCTGGGTATGACATTAATGGATATACATTTCATATAAAATCTTAGAATGATATATGTGCAGTTCAGAATAGCGGTGTATTGGTGTTTGCAGACGCAATGAATTTTTCATGTTTTAAAGAAAAAAACCCAGTTTCTGCATCTAGTGCATATTATGGAGTCATAGAAGAAATATGGGAATTTGGTTAGTTTAAGATTAAAGTTCATGTTTTTAACTGGAAATGGTTTATTGGTAACAATAGTGTCTCACACATTGAATTTGTAACAATAGTTGTTAATTTGAATATATTATAATACATAAAATATTTTTTTATAATGGAAACACATGAAAAATAGATTTTATATGTTGTTGATCAATAAGATATGTAGTGGTCTATTGTTTTATGAGGGAAAAAATATTTTGGTGAGAATAAACTTGATAAAGATTCTGATTTATGTGAGATCCCTCCTTCTAAGGTAATATTAGTAGAAAATAATGATGACCATGTTGATGACATGGTTTGTTCTATAAGGAATGATAATGACAATGAAATTTGGGAAAACAATCCATTTGTGCATTCCTAATATTTCAGGTAACCTATGTTTATTTTATATTTACATTTCTTAATTTCCTAAAATGCTAGATATTATATTTTTTTCTTTATTAAAATGTGTATTAAAACAAATAAGTAGAAATATTTGTTTATTTTAATTTTGGTTAGTTTAGTTTATAATGTTTACTATTATGTTACTTATATATCTATTGATTTTTTAGAATGTAAATTACTTTACCATATTTACTATGTTAACCATGTTTACCATAGTTTACCATAATTTACCTTTACTTAACATATATATTTATTTATTTTCTTGAATGACAATTACACTACCATGTTTACCATATTTACTATTGTTTAACACGATTACCATATTTACCATGTTTATTATTACGTAACTTAGTTCAATTTTTCATTTTTTTTGTTTACATTAGTATTGTAATATTTGAATTTGTATATTTGTGAACTAATGTTTGATTTTTTAATTTGAAGCATAATTAAAGATCAATCATCATATCAACCACATGACTCTGGAGATGATCATCATGATCATACCTCTGGAGAGTAACATTCACATTCTCTTCTGGAGTTCACTAATATTTATCATGTTATTCCATAATGACAGAGAAGATTTCAAGAGTTGGTAAACATGGTTGCACACATTATCCAAAATTATCACTTTTCTATATCTCGAACAAAAGGATACTCATTGATTTTGATGAAAATGATATTCCTAGTGGTCTAAATGAAAAGATTTTAAGAGTATTGTATCAACCTAGGGTAAAAGAAAAGTAAGCATTTTTTATAATGATTGGAGAAGTGTGGAAAAAGAGATAATATTTCAGTTATGGGAGACAATTTTGGTAAGATATTTTTCAATTGTTTGAAAAATATTTAAATGTTTATAGTATAATATATTTTACCTCTTCTTTATCAGATGGCATTTGATATTCTTGACATTGGAGGAGTCAGGGAGAAATGTTCATCGATGGATACTAGGAGATTGTGGGATTTCCAATCAACCCTCACATCTGATTTAATTTTTTATTATAGGCAATGAGATATTCCATGTCATATATATCCTTTTATAGATGAAGACACATGGAAACAATTTTTTGAAATTAGAAGAAAAGAAGTTTTTTGGTAAGGACAATGTAAATTTTTAGAATAATACTTATATAAATGATAATATTCAGGTTCAGTTAATGATTTCTTATTTTTAATTTAAAGAAAACAAGGAAATCTCATTAGGAGATCCAATCTAAGAATGTATACCCTTATAGTTTATCACAGAGAGGGTAATGTTTATTAGAAAAAAATGATGGTGGAAAAATTAAAAAAATTTAGAGCTGAGTCTTCAAGCTCTAGAGAGGTTTCCACTCTATCCCCTCCATTTAGACATGAAAAATAGAAGAGAGATCATATGAGAAAAAAGGGAAATATCTTTTGGAAGAATTAAGAATCATAGCTGAGAGGATTGTAAGATATTTATTTTATTTATTTAAGTTAATTCTATTCATTATATAATTTGAATAATTACAGGAATTTTAAATTAACTAATCTATGATTCACTTGAGTAGAAGATAACACATGGGGTATTTACAACTTTAGGGTGGAAAGATATTTTATCTGCAGCATTGGGAATAACTGAACACCCCGATCATGTATAAGGATACCCGAGAGGTGTATTGGTAAGAAACGTTTTTCCATTTTCTTCAACTTCTTCCATTGAGGGTGTTTATAAAAAAATATAATCCTTAAAGGATGAAGTTCATAATATTAATGTGAAGATGGAAGAAAATATTAGAGTGTTGGTACAATCAATGTTTGCAGACATGCAAAGACAATTTCAGACTGTAACACCCACTCCTCCACCTCCCCGTGAAGACCCCATTATTTATCCTCTACCTCCACCAGCAGCTCCAACCCCCCACCTCCAGACCCCATTATTTATCCTCCACCTCAGCCTGCGGACCACATTTTTTATCCTACTCTTCCACCAAAACTTCATACTTACTGTGAGTTGTTTGTCGATGATCCTCACAATCATATAGTTGCATATGGGCTGGTATATTGTATATGAGATATATTTCATCATCAACAGTTAGAGGTAAAGTATCATAGTTTCACTATACATGATATTATATATAGATCATCTTGAGTACCATTACCTACAGATGAGGTGACAATAGTTGGACATAGTATCATCCACTTTTTAGTTTTTCCATCCAAATTTCTATGACTCATTACCATAAGGGTATGTATGTTATATCTTTTATTTTACTTTTTATTAAACTTTTTTAACATTTGAAAACTAATATATTTTTATATTTATTTATAGGAATACCTCAAAGGTAAATAAATTTTGTATAGAAAACAACAAACACAAATGTGTATGAAATCATATACATATTCTAGTAATCTGGACAAATTTTGAAGATATTCAAAAAATTTGGAGGATAATTATTCATTTCCAATGGAAGCTCATGTTTATGGACATGAAATAAATATGGGGATTGTGAAAACTAATATCATGGAGCTTGTTACTGGAGATAATTTGGGCATTAATGTGATGAATTTTTTTTCCATGTGAGCCTTCACACCTTTCCAAGCATTATATTTATTAAAAATGTATACTTTTGTCTATTTTGTATTAGGTATCATTATAACATGTGTGAAAAGAATGAGAAGACATATTTATATGGATTCATAGACCCTAATATGATTTCCCTTGAATCACAGGCATTAGATGAGGAATAAAGAATACTATATTGCTGAAATATTTAAACAAAATATAATCATATAGTGTTGGATGATGCCTTTTTGTGAGAGGTATGAAACATATATCTGGTAAATTTTACATTATATTTTAACATAAAAAACCACTAACCATAATTTATTTTATATCATTGATAATTGTATGTTTGGTTTTTTTTGTCCAAGTAAGAAAACACTTTATTGGATATGATCTGTCCATGGTGATGTGCAGGGAAGTTTTAAGAATATGTTGGAAAAGTATGTTTCAATTTCTTAATAATTCTTCATATTATAATGAATTATAAATTTTTCCCATTCATATTATTTTATAATAATGGATGGGCATAATTTCTAAAAAAACACTAATAAAATGATTTCTAAGATCAAATATATAAAAGTAAAGGTAGATATTCATTTAATATTTGTTCTTTTAGATGTATTACATAAAAATGATATTTTGAACTGACACTCATTTAAAAATAATTGTCATGAACAACAAGGAGTCATCGAATGCAAATAATATATGTTAATATTTATGTATGAAATAATTATAACTGGAATAATAATGAACTTTTACCAGGATATATTTACTTATAAACTTTGCTATAATATTTCATTTGATTTATTCATTATACATATTAACTACTTTCCTTTTAATTTATATCTATTTTATGACCTTGAACCCTATAGTTCCTAAGAGTTAAAACACTTACAAGTGGAATGGTCAAATTATTTTAGAGGTTTGATTGAATTTTAGTTTTTTTGTAGTATAAAATGTAATTTTGAGTATTGTAATTGTAATTGTGTATTTGGTTGTTGTTTTGCTATATTTAGGTTTTTTAGTTGACATTGTATGTTTTGAATGTTATATATGTGAAAGTTTAATGTTTCTATATTTCTTCTTATTTTGGCCTATTTTTGATGTTTTTCTAGTATGTATTCTGGTATGGTTTTAGTCTTTTTTTGTCCTGGTTTCTGCTTGTTTTAAGTCTACTTTGGCATAGCAGAGTAATGCTTTCAGTATTTTATTAAAAAAAATTGGGTTTTTAAATCATTTATTTTATAATCGATGTAATAAATTCATGGGGAATGGTTTTTATGTCATTTATTTAATAACCGACATTGTATATCAATTTTCACATTGGTTATACAATAACCGTCGTGAAAACCGCTTTACAAACAGTTTATTATGTTGTTTAGTTTACAAATGACATAATAAATGACTCTTTAGAGTGTTTTATGTTGGTTATTACATAACTGACGTTGTATATTGTTTTTCACATCGATTATACAATAACAGGAATGAAAAATGTTTCAAAGGTGAGATATATTACGTCGGTTATGTAATAACCAACGTAATAAACTAAATACCACATCAATTATTTAATTACCAACATAATAAATCGAGCCTCTAAAGGGTTTTTCACATTTTTTCGTAAATAACCGGCATGAAAATTCCATTGGAGGTTCGATTTATTACATCAGTTAATAAATAATTGACATAATAAACTTTATACCACTTCGGCTATTAAATAATCAATGTAATAAAATGTGCCTCTGAAGGGTTTTCATGTCATTTATTTATAAACTAACATGAAAAACGATTCATATTTATTATTTTTACTTTAGTTTTAAACTAACTAACCTAAAAAACAAAATTCACAACATCGCCTTTAATAACATCAGATAAAAACCGATGTAAAAAATAAAAAATAACTGACGTAAATAACGTTTTCTACACTAGTGATGTCCCTCATACCTATGACAATTGAACTATTAGTGGTTCCTTAGGTTGAACTTTATTTCCCAATGTCATGTTAACATGTCTCTTTATTTTCCTTTGATAATTAGTTATTTTGTTCCCTCCTTTCCGACATTTTTGACATATATGAAATAAAATATTTTTTTATTTATCATATATAACACTTGATCTTTCAATTGACATTATACTTATAATCTTTAAAGTGTTTGGAAATTCAAATATATTTTATCTTTTAATCATAATTTAATATATCTCATTTGGAATGATCACAAGAAGTTTGAACACAATGCCCATTATGTTAGGCATCTCATTAGGGAAATCACTACATTTCCAATCACATTGGTTATAGGAATTTATTCTCTTATTTCCCTTCATTAACTAGAAATAATAAAATAAAAAATACGAGAATGAATTAACATATTAAACGGGAAACTTAAAAACCTATAAGGAACAAATTTTAAATCATAATTATATCATAATTTATGAGTCTCTAGTTTTAAATATAGGTTGTCCATGGTAATGTTTCCTGTTAGGTTTTCTAACCTAATAGTCTGTTTGAGTCCATCAAAGTGGTTAATAATGTGTTTTGTGAATTTATAAATCATATCCCTCAAGAGTGTCAAAATAGGTATATAGAAATAACTATTGTCATTCACTAAGTGATAATATTGTCCACAACAATGTACCATTTTTTAGTTATTACCTATGTGTATAAAGTTTCCAAATCCACATCCACCTGTTGTATCCAAACAGGTATGAAATTTCTTAAACCCCACTCACCCTATACTAAACCAAAATACCTATATATTTTTTTACAATTAAACTTATCCATATACTTATTTCTAGGGTTCTTAATAAATTATTCATGTCCCAATCCCCAAAAATTAGAATACCTTTACCTGATATCAACTATAGTGATCCAATCATTTTACACATTCTATTAAATAATTTTTAACAACATGATCTACTAATTATAACCTAATGATTGTGAGGCTCAGTGTCCTTAGAAGACTAGGTTCATAATACATCAATGAATGACTAAAATAGAACTTCATTATTTTACTCTCTATAATGAGATCCCAAATCCTTTTGAGAGCCAAAA
This sequence comes from Viscum album, assembly GCA_963277665.1. NCBI lineage: Eukaryota > Viridiplantae > Streptophyta > Magnoliopsida > Santalales > Viscaceae > Viscum > Viscum album. The sequence continues at coordinate 2,019,496,375 of OY728156.1, forward strand.
ACTATATGGGATAACCTGGAGAATATATAGACCAAAGCGATGAGATAAAATAATCAATAAGGGAATAAACAAGACTAGGAAACATAAAATGTGAGTCAAAGGTATAAAATGATATAATAAAAGATAAGGCTCATGGTTAATTATATGTGAGCATAACATAAAGAACATGGTATCATAAGATCATGGAATCATGGGAAAAGTGGAAGTAACATATAATATAACATAAAAAGTAGTTAAGGATAACTTCTTAGACTATATCACATTGTGGAAAAGTAACATAATGGATTGGATTTACTCCCTAACCCCACACATGATGTATCATGTTACTAAATCATTACCCAATAAATTGTAGTGATATTTTGGTACACCCATCGTAATAGCTATATTAGGCTCACCCAATGCAATCTTGGTGCACCTATTATAACATGTTCACGATTTATGTGTGCCACAAAAGGGAAATCAATCATGGTGCCTAAAATAAACATTACTCATGAAAAAATGGGTTTCATAATCTTTTCTCAGATCATAATCAAAATAAATTGCATAATGAGTGAATTTGATATATGAACATAATTAATGTATTATCCTTTAATTAAGGGAGAATAATATAGATATATATTAGTGTGACAACATAATTTATCATAAATCCTTAACATCAAATATTTTTATCATTGATGAAAATTTCATTAAAATATTATATGGAATTCTTATTGGGAAAAATACTTTTTCACTATGAAATCAATTATTCAAAATCCAAAAATTAAGAAAATTTTATATAGAAAAGAATTATTTTAAAATGAACCATGGAAACTTGAAAAGGTATATACAAAGAGTTGAGTGGTCATGACACGGTGTAATTATATAAATTTCATAAATGTTAAAAGAATCATACCTTTCACACTATTGTAAACAGGTTAAAATTCCTTCACTCAGAAAATGAAAATAAGATTACTTTAAAAACATTTTGTAAAAATTAAAATATCGGAAAAAATATATTTGACAAATCATTTTCATAATGTTAAAAATATTCTGGGAAATATCTTTATAAAACATGGATATAGAAGAAAATGGATTTTCTCTTGAAGAGATAAATGAAGCTGGATTTAATTATAAACATTTCTCAGTCATTTTAAGTACTAAAGAGATTAAAATGATACTAATACTTGAAAATTTCACAAATAATAAGATGATAATAAAATGAGAGGGTTTTATTGGAAAATTATCAAATAATTTTCTACAACATAAATTCAATGATAAATAATATCTATTAAAATGGGATTGAGACATAAATCATTTCCACTTTAGTAACTTTTGAATCATAACTCCCATGAAGGAAGAATATGAATTATAGTATAAATTACAATGAATTATGAATTATTTAGAAAATACCATGTAAAGGGCATGTAAAAACTATTTATAAGAAATTTGGTGCATAAAATAACATGTGTCTCAAATGGGGCTTTAGAGATGAAACCCTTACCTCAATTCCAAGATTTTGATGTATGTATTTTATCTCATATATAATAAAATTATTTCAATTATTTTTTATAATAACCACTTTAAGTTTTAATAACTTTTATATAAATAATTTAATACTTCTATATTAATGAAAAATAAAATTTACTTATTTTTTTCTGTCAAAATTGGGATTTCTAGGGATGCTCATATCATAATTTCCAAATAGAATTATTGTGATGAATTTGGTCAAAGGGGTCATATTTTCATCATATAAAAAATATTTATCATGAAATAATTATCATTTTTATACATAAATTATACTTTTAAAAATAAAGATGAATTATGGTTATGAAAAATGAACTATGTTACAATCATGGAGATGGTAGGTCAAACGTATGCATGTATAATGTTTCTATTTTTCAATGATCATGATGGAAAGAAAAAATATTCCATTTTAACATTCCATAATGATAACAATATTATAAATATAATATTATTTCTTTAAATACACTTTCATATACCATCCATGTGATGCGGTAAAAAGAAAAATAAATTACATCGTTTCATGAGGCGGTAATCTACCGTACACATGAAATGCATTATCATTTTTAAATGGATTGTATGGTAATAAATTATATGATATATTAAATTTTAAAAAAATGGGTAATATTTCATGAATTTCATAAAAAAAATATTAAATCCATCTTCATGAATATTCATGAGATTCAATGGTGAAAAAATAATTACATCAGTTTGTGAGGCAGAAATTCTCCATATACATGAGTGATTGTTTTGTTAACATTTGACAGAAGAAGGGATATATAAATATTATTACATAAAAATAATCAAATATCATTATATATTAGATACTATTTTAATTATCTTTTAATTAATAGTACATAATTAAAGTTTTAAAAGGAAGAAGTAAATAAATAAAGAGCTTGTTGAAGATGATTGCATTCCATTAGAAGAACCACCTTTTGATATCTATGTAAGGACCCTAATGATGGTCATTTTGGAAGACCAGAAGATCTATAATGTGGATATGTAAGCTGTGGGGTTATTTTTAAAGTGTTTTTCTAGGAAAATAGGTTTTGTAATTGTGGAAATAAAGGAGACCAGGTTTCCTTTTACAAGGAAGGGGGAGTAATATTCTTTTAAATACCAAAAACTATTCAGTATTGAGAAGTCACTCTCAAATTAAGTGCCTCCAAAATTTAAAAATAATGGATTGAAGGAGATATAAGGCTGATAAAAATAGTAAAATTTAAATGAAATATTTTTTAAACATGTTATCCTCTAACTCTAAAGTTATTCACTTTTAACATTTTATGTTTTTTACCATAGAAAATTGATTTTATAGTTTTTACTATTCATTGTGACAAAAAATTAAGTTAAACTTATTATATAATATATTTAATTCAGATTAATAATATTTAATACATTTTATCAAATTAAATTAACTTAATTATCTGAATATAATTTAAAATAAAACTTGCAAACATGATGAAAAGTGGTTTTCTAACAAATGAATTTTTCAAGGATAGATGATCTTATATAAATTATATCAATATAAATAATCATTATGTTAATTAAAATTAATAAATATAGATATATAATATTTAAATTTCATTTAAATTATTTATCATTATTGGTTAGTTTAGTTAATTAAAACGGAGAAACATTATATACTTTAAAATAGTTTTTTGAAAAAAAATGTTTTAAGACTAAGAATTAAAATGTACTAAAATCCTATATAAAATGATTTGAATATAACTAATTTGATTAAATATAAATAATGAATACTTATTTTGATTATAATTATTAATAAAATAATTATGGGATTTAAAAATTACTTAATTTATTAAAAATAAATCTTATTTTTACAAAAAAAATGGTAATTTCCACTATTCATTTAAAAATAAATATTTTCTATAAAAAACTACCAAAATACCAACAAAAGTTAATATATATTATATTATTTCAAAAAATTTGTCTTTTCTAGAAAATAAAATTTCTAAAATTTTCAAAACTTAGTTATAATATTTTCTCATGATAAGAATATGTTTTTAAGTAACTATATTTTTTTAAAGAATAAAATATCATTAAGAAAAGTTGAGTGATTATTTATTAAGAATTTACCAATAAATTTATATTTATTAAGAACTTTATATATATTTTTCATAATAAATTTATTACTATTTTGATCTTAAAATTTAACATCTATATTATATCGATCTTGTTTAAATAATAATATTTCAATATCATATCGTTGTTCATTTCAACTTGATGTTGAGTGTTGAATATACTATTAAATATCATGTTATTTTAATATATTAGGGTGTTACACACTGATTTTGGTTGAGGTTAATGAAAGGATTTTTAAAATTGATTTTCTTTCATTTGTAAGAGAGTTTTCTAAGTTGTTTCTCGATTACTTGTTGAGTTTACCATTAAAGAAAGAAGTCAGGGTTTCTATTGATCTTGTGATCATGATTCAACCAATTTAATTTAACTCTAATCATATGGCACACATGGATTTTAAGTATTTTTATATTTATCATGATTTTCTAGAAGTTTAATGATTCATCCTCCCTAATATCTCCTTGGGTTGCTCTACATCTTTTTTTAATAAAGTACATGGGGATATTTTCGTGTATATCAATTATCAAAAGATGAATTAGGTTACTATTAATAATAAATATATCATTCTTCATATCAATGAACTCTTTGATCTATTAAAATTCGAAAGGCAATTCATAATGATTTAACTCTGATCATGACATCATCAACTAAGAGTGAAAGAATTTCATGTTCCCAAAGTAGCCTTCTGGATTATGTATGGTCATATTTATTACCTAATGATTTAATTTAAGAACAAAAATGATCCAGTGGACCTTATAGTGCTAATAAACTAGATATTCCATTGGTTCCTAGATTATTTCATTTTTGTATATTTGGATTATAGTCTTGTTTATCCAATAATTAAATAGGATAACATGTATTATTTGAGAATTATTCTGGGGACATTTTATGATCACTACCTCTATAGTTATTTATCTAAATCTATATTTTCAATGAAAAAAGTCAAATTCTAGGAGAATTTGGTATCTAAACAAGGAATTTCATCCAATTCCAAGAATTTAATGGATATTTTGACTTGGTAAGATCTATAAAATCTCTTTAAGAACACTATTTTTCTTGCATCTAGTGGGATATTAATGGTTGTTTATAAATGATTTCTCTATTTTGGCATCCATCTTGACTTCTCTCATGAAAATGAGTTGACATTTTTATATGGATATGATGGATAATTATCTTTTGACGAGCTAAATTTGTGGTTGAACTCATCTTATATCCTAATATTTTTTGAGTTTGGTTAAGTCTATGTGGTATATTATAATGCATAAGGTTCTGTCTTGGGTTATATGCTCATTTAGGGTAATCATGTGGTGGATTACAGTTCTATCTAACTTCAACCACATAATAATGACTACATAATAAATTTAAATAAGCTATATAAGGTCATCAAATCCATTAAGTGTTGTCAAAACTACCTCATTGGGGAAACATTCATATCTAATTAGGATCATAATAGTTTAATCTATATCATTTCTCGTAAATATATGAACTTTATGAAGATATGATGGGTTGAATATCCCCAATAATTTTACTTTGACATTGCCTACATGCTATGAAAATGGAATATGGTCACTCACATGCTTAGTAGGAATTTTCCCTCTCAAGATTTAGAATTTTCTAGTGATTAATGTAATTTTATCAGTCTTTTGGCTCAAATGTATTTTTAGGAGCAATATTATAAAGATTATATTTAATTTTCTAATTTTAAGTTTATTACTTTTCTTTATGATATTATTCTCTATGACAAACATAGTTATGAATAGTGAAAATACAAATTGAGAATTATAAATGGTGGGGAGTACACCAAAAAGTGGTATCTTACTCCTGAGGTCATCTTATCCTTTTTGAATTAGTATGTGGTTCATTTTACTATGAATTTTTTTGTGATATGATATCTTTATAATTATTAGTTATACTTCCACCCATGCACTATTATGATGTATTATGATCTGAATAATCAATATGGGTTTCCATGTATGAGTTGGGACATATCGTATTTCATGTCACGATGTTATACTTTCCAAAAAATAAATGTAGAGAATAAAAATCCATATTGTCTTCTCTAATATCTCTTTATTCCCCCCTTGAAGCAGGGTGATATATCTATGAATTTAATCATGGGGTTTCTTGATACCACACAGAGTAGAAGATTTTATTTATTTGAAGAATGACTGAGTGACCAAATAATCATATTTCAATCAAATCAAAGATACAACTAAATTAAAATATATTAAGAGATTATATGTGAAATATATCCCAATATCTCATTAAGTTCCTTCCATTATTATCTTATATAGGGTAATTTTGTTCACCTATTGATTCTACAAAGGCCTCCAAGAGGTAATGTGATCCATGGTGAAGAAAAAAATGGCTTATTATCCATAAAAAAATATAATCATAAGGAGTTAGTGATCTATATTTTGGATGATATTATTTGTTATTATGTCATAGACTTTAGAGGTAAGTAGAATATTAATTTAGGACTGGTTTATTTCTCCTGCAATAGTAATTATTATTCAGCATTTGGTATGGCTCCTTTTGAGGCTCTTTATGGTTGGCCATTGATGAAATATGAAATTTCATGAATTTTTTTCTACAGTTCACTATTAAAATCATCTCAAACCATTCCAAAATGTGGTCATTGATTGAAATTTTATACTTTGGTGTAAATTGAGTGAATAAAATAAAACTAGTTTAAATTTTTGATTATAATAGTAATAACGAATTTAGATTTTAATTTAGAAATTAATGATAAAATTTTTTGAATATTGAATTTAATATGTTTCAGACATTTGATAATTTTTTGAAATACATTAATGATTTGATGATTTTATGTATGAAACTTCTAACATGATGTGTAATGGTCAATTGGACTATTTTTCTCCCTACATCAATGTACCATCTAGATTCCATGTGCTATATAAAGGCCATACACCTCACTACTTGTCATACAGGTCATCCAATGTCTTCCATGTTGTGTAAGGGTATAATGAAACTGGATTAAAGATATTAATTGGTAAATACCATATAAGGGATACACATATGCTATATATAAAGGTTAAATATAATGAATCACATACCATATACCAAAAAATTGAGACTGGATTGATTATGGGACTTCCAAGTAGTCCAATCGAATGAAAGTCCCCTTCAAGCTACCATGAGTACTGATAGAAATCCATGAGTTCAACTACATCACCCTCAAGATATTGTAGAAAACCTACCACAAGAAGAAAATATAATCTACAATTTAAAACTACCACATGTTTAAAGATACTTCAAGATTCAATATAACAAACTAATAGGAATTCAACCAACCAGAATTACATTCAACTATAATCCTCCAACACAATCAACCATAAGAATTATTGTTCCTAATCATGCCCTTTTAAGTGAATATTTTCCACTCCAACTATCCAATTCGGTAAATTCCCTGATCAAAATGATATATATGTGAATATCTAGTGCATTTAAAGGTATTATTTGAAGAAAAATGATACATAAGGGTAACTCTAGTGTTTTAAAGTCTACAAAAATATCATTAGTGAACATTCCATAAATATTTTGGGTTCATTTCAATGGTTTAGTAAGTATCACTGATAAGACAAAATAATATATACTTTTTTATTTCATTCAATTATGGTATTTTTAATGATATAATTGATAATTAAATTAATTTCTACTGAATTTTGTAGGAAATAGGTTCCCAAAGTGTCAAAGGAAGAAATGGAGAAAAGTGTGAATTTTCCTATTACATAGCAGGAAACCTAAGTTCATGTCATGAATAGTATCTCATGGGATGCTAGAAATTATGAACCAAGTAATTAATTAGGTCACAAAGTTTAGGAGTAAAAGATCCATTACATGACATGAGGAGAAGATACACATCATGAACCAGATGAATGAGAAATCCTCTCGAAAGATATAGCTGGAAAGAAAATAAACATCGTGAGCTAAGGAGTCACATCATGAAAGTGGTCCACCATTCAAATTATGGACGAGATATGTATGAGGTATGAATATATATTGAATCCGCATAGATTTACATGAATTTATCATTACATGATGTGAATTACATTACATTTCGTTTGATATTTTGGCTATAAATAAAGGAGACCAGTAGTGTATTAGATTGTCTCCACAGTGAAATTCTTTTATGATTTTTGTTCCTTTTAAGATTCCCTCAACTCCATCTCCCATAAAATTAAATTTCTTCCACACTCTCATTATCTTTAATTCAAAATAATCTTGGATTTTTTTCATCATTTCCATCACCCCTTTTCACATCATCACCTACATTCATCAATCATCAACAAATATTTGTGTGTTCATTCTCGCTTTCATTCTTAAGTAATTGTTTAATTGCATTGTGATTTATAATTCTTCAATATTGTTTTCACGTTCATACCCTTTTGTAAATATAAATTAATTTCATGATTGTGATCAATTTAAATTATATCATTATTATCATGTAAATAATCGTTTTAATTATTTATTTATTTTCAACTCCTCCTACCTTGAGTGGCTAAGACCACCTATGGTATTGATCAAGAGTAGGTGTATCTGACCATTCATAAGTCATTAATTCTACACTTGGTAACCTTAAGGATTAGTAATCCAGAGAAAAGTTAATTGAATATAAAATTCATTTGAACGCCCCTAATCATGGGATATTTAAGTGAAGTTCCCTATCATAATTAGATTATATTAGGCTATGACCAATAGCCTATAATAATTTCTTCCTTAAAATACAAGATTAATGAAACTATGTCGTCACTATATATTTTTCAACGAATAGTTACCCCCTAGGTAGAACTAGTTGACATGACCAAATTCAACTAGTGACCTATACTTTATTTGCAAACAAAATCTTAAAATCCTATAAAGTTATATTTAATATCATCTTTTCTTCATATACTTGAAATTCTTCTTGACCCCTATCTCATTACTGATGCAACAATAAACAACTATAGATCTAGAATTTCCCTAACCAATGAAAACAATAATGGAATCCAACCCCAAAGGGTCTTAATACGTAGACTTTCAAGACTCAGATTCCTCTATATTGGATCGATCGTGAACTATTTCTATATTATGCATGATTAGTAAGTAATGTTTTAGAAATCATAAATTATAATCTGACCATAGACCGGGAGAATTCAAGGATGCATGCAAGGGAATCAAATTTTGGTGATGTTTCTAAGGATCAAAACACTGTGATTCTATAAGCCTCTGGCTGAAATACTTAGGATTACCTTTCCATAACTCCATTTTATTATTTATTTTCAAATAATCCCTTGTATCCACATTTTTTGATATAGTGAATGTACTGGGTTCTATCGACTCATTGGAAGAACCATTAGACAAACAAACCATTAACCTTTGATCCCATGATCGAAATGTATATTTCCTCATGCCACTAATCTATAATGGTTGATCTAAAGAGTCAAGTGAGACCCAACCCACTAAACCCTTATAACCTACATAAAATTACTCCTAGAGAGAACTTGATGCATCAAGAAATAACCATCATTTATTATGGCCGACCATCAATCCATGGTGCCATTATATGAATCTTTCATCCTTAAATCCAAGCCCATAAATTGGAAATATAGAATAGACTCATTAATATGATCCAAAATAAGGGAAACTTTAGTTGACTCCATAGAGAAGACCAACATGAGAACATTCTAAACCTCTTGGAAGTTTGTGATACATTTTGTAACCAGGGAGTCTCTTCAGACACAATTGGATTGTGCATATTCCCATTCCATCTAAGAGATGAAGATAAGTATTGGCTTAAAATTCATGCTCACAAGTAAACGTGACTTGGGATGATATTTACAAGAATTTTTTGGAAGAATACTTTCCTCCACATTAGACCTAGAAGCTTTGGAATGACATTCATAACGTCTCTCAAAAAGAAGGAGAATCTGCATGGGAAGCATGGTACCAATTCAAGGAGCTGATAAAGAAATTTCCACACTATGTACTAGACATATGGGTTCAGTTACAAACATTCTACCATGAACCCTGACCAAATGAATGAACTTTTATTGATGCTTCCGTTAATGGAGGTATAATTTTTAAACCCTCAGAAGTTGGAAGAGATATTATTGATGAAGTTTCTAACAATTTCAACCTATGGAAAAGTGATCATTGAACACATTAGAATGGTATCCACTTGTTGTTTTAAAACACCATATTAGCAGTGTAATTCAAAGAACTCACAATGAATCTTGAATCATTTCAAATTTATATTGCACAACCACCTCCTACTCCCGTAATGGAGATACATTCATGTTAGATTTGTGGTGGCCCACAACTTTACCAATATTTCAAGGGAGGAGTTAAAGACAAAAAGAATTGTAATTACATTAATTAAAATCAATATAACCCACATTTTTAACAGCAGTAAATATACTACTAGCAGAGGCCTGGTTAGTAACAACTTCAGAACAACCAATGATATTTTCAATTGAAAAGTGGTCAAGAACCATTTTGTAATCAAGGACCGCCAAGGTATCCACCTATGAACCACGTGAGTATACCATAACAATAAATTAATTGAAAAACCTTTCCACAAAGAGCTCAACAACAATTAAAATCCGATTATCCTAGAACTCAAAAAAACCTACTCCTCTTCAAAGTGACCTGAAAAAACTCCTCACTAATTTCGCCCAAAAATTAGATCTGAGAAAGAAAACTCTAGAAATAGAAATGAAAAACAAAAGATATTATTTGTCGAATCTTGAATCTCAGATGGGTCAAGTCTTCAAGACTTTGTTAAATAGATTACCAAGTACCCTTCCATGTAATACAAAGACATACCCAATAGAGGAATCTAAAGCGGTAGTTCTTAGAAGCTGGAAGATTTTGGAATTTCAACAACCAAGTATAAGAGATGAATTGAAACCTAAAGATCCTAAGAAACAACCACTAGTAGAATATGAACATGGTAAAATCAAACCTTAATAAGTATCACCAGCTGAAAGTGGTCAAAATCTTAATTATCCCAAAGAACCAAGTTATGTTTCTCCACCACCATAAAAGCCACCTCATCAATTCCTAGAAAGAGAAAGACAAGGCTTATAGGAGGTCCAGTACAAAAAGTTCTTGGAGTTGTTCAAGAAACTACACATTAACATACCGTTGTCATATGTTATTTATCAAATGACAGTGTATGCAAAATTTATCAAGGATTTCAAATACAATAAAAGGAAAATAGAAGATCTTGGGTCATCTCATTAAATGAATAATTCTTTGTTGTTGTGTTGAATAAGGATCAACAAACAATTATAGATCCTAGATTTTTTTCAATTTCCCATGCTACTAGAGAATGAAAGTTTGGAAGAGCTCTATGAAATCTTTAAACCAACATCATCTTAATTCCAATGATTGATTTCCACAAGCTTGGACTCCAAGAACTCAAAACAACTTGAGTATCACTGTAACTTGAGGATTGATCAATATAGTACCCAAGAGGTATTCTTAAAGATATATTAGTTAAAGTTAGAAAATCCATCTTTCTAGAAGACTTCCTTGTTTTGGACTATGAAAAAAAAGGTGAATTTCCCATTATACATGGAAGACTATTCATAAGAACTGGAAATGTATTGTTATATGTGAATCAAGGACATCTAATATTTCAAGTTGGAGAAGAATAGGTAGTGTTCAAACTAGTTAAAGCTTCCCAAAAATCATACAATTTTATTGATTTCAACGCCATCTCTCTTACATGAGAAGGAAATGAGTGTGCATCCATTGAAGAAGAAAGTGTAGATTCACTCTCATAGAAAGAATATAATTATGATTTTGAGGAAGTGAGATTCATTGAACCTCTCTAGAGGGATACCATTCCACCTTTAATACCCTTTACCATTCAACCACCAATACTAGAACTAAAACCTCTACCCTATACTCTTAACTACTCATACATATGAGTATCAACGTCTCTTCCCGTAATTGTAAACTCATAATTATCTCAGAAACAAGAATAAAATTCTTTAAAGTTTTAAAGAGTCATAAGAAGACAATTTCATGGGAGTAGAAAACATCAAATGAATAAATCCAACTGAATGCACTCAAAATATTCAATATGAAGAAGATACAAATCCAAAATTCCAACCTCAAAGTTTTATCACACCACCGATGAAAGAAGTTGTCAAAAATAAAATTTTAAAACTCTTGAATGTAGTAATAATCATTTCTATATTAGATAGTGAATGGGTAAACCCTGTACAAGTTGTGCCTAATAAAGGAGGACTCACATTAGATAGAATTGATGAAATTGAATTAATTTCAACATGAACCATTACTAGATGGAGATTCATTATAGATTAAAAACGAATGAATACAAAAAAAAGGAATGATCATTTTCCATTACCATTCAATGATAAAATGTTGGAAAGACTTGTAGGATATGAATTATAGTTTTTCCTGGATGGATATTCAGGATTCAACAAAATTGCAGTCGACCCCACTGATTACCCGAAGACCACATTCACATGTCCATTTGGTACTTTTTCTTAGGGGTGAATGTCATTATAAATTTTCAGTTCTCTAACAATGTTTCAGATATTAATGACACATATATACCATGACATGGCCGAATAATTCCTCAAAATATTCATTGATGAAATCTCAATCTGCTGAAGATCATTAGAGGTCTGTTTATGAAATATAGAATTAGGTTTAAAATTTTGTGAAGAAATATTTATAGTATTTAATTGAAAAAATGTAATTTTATAGTCCTTGGAGGAATATTACCTGGGCATAAAATCTCCAAGGAAGGAATAACAGTCGTTCCAACCAAAATGAAATAATAAAGGCTTTGATAGTTGTGAATCAAGATTGTCTCTTCTTCCAAGTTGGAGGAGATCAGGTAGTGTTCAACCTATTTATGGTTTCCTAAAAATCATACAATACTATTGATTGCAATGATATCTCTCTTATGTGGAGATGGAGATGAGCATATGTCCATTGAAGAATAAAGTGTAGAATCACTCTTAGAGAAGGAATAAGAGTACAATTTTGATGATGTGAGCTTCATTGAACCTCTCAAAAGGGATACATTGACACCTTTCATCCCCTCATTATTCAACCACCAAATATGGAACTAAAACCTATACCCTGTAATATTAAGTACTCATACTTAGGAGTTTGAACATATCTTCCTGTAATTATCAACTTCAAATTATCTCAGGAACAAGAAGAAAAATTGGTTGATGTTTTGAAGAGACATAAGCATTCAATTTTCAGGGGAGTGGCGGACATCAAATTAATCAATTATACTAAATGTACTCACAATATTATACTTGAATAATATGAAAATAAAAAACATGAACTACAAAGGCATCAAACACAACTGATGAAAGAAGTCGTCAAAAAGGATGCGATAAAACTCTTAGATGTAGGAATAATCATCTCCATATTCAATATTGAATTGCTAATCCCCCTACAAGTTGTGCCTAATAAATTAGGACTCATTTAAGGGAGAATTTATGAAAACGAATTGATTTAAACATGCATCATTACTGGATGGATAGTCTACGTAGAATACAGATGCATGAATATAGAAACAAGGAAGGATAATTTTCCCTTAACATTCATGGATCAAATTTTGGAAAGGCTTGTTTTAAATTAATTCTATTGTTTCGTAAATGGATATTCAGGGTACAACCAAATTGCAGTCGACCCCACTGATTACCCAATAACCACATTCACATGCCTATTTGGGACTTTTCCCTATAAGAGAATGTCATTCGGTATCTATAATGCTCTAGCAATGCTTCAGATATGTATGACACACATATTCTATGACATGGATAATGAATTATTAGAAATTTTCATGGATGGCTTCTCAGTCGATGGAAGATCATTTGAGGTCTATTTAAGAAATCAATAATTAGTCCTACAATGTTGTGAAGAAAAATTACTAATCTTGAATTTGGAATAATATCATTTTATGTTCCAAGTATGAATATTAATAAGGTATAAAATCTCCATGGAATGAATTATAGTTGATCCAGTCAAAATAAAAGTCATCAAGGACTTGCCTGAACCATCAATAGTGAATGGAATAAGAATCTTACTAGGCCATGCTGGATTTTACAGATGATTGGTAAAATAAATTGAAAATTTTTCTCATCTATAAATTCCCTTATTATCAAAATAAGTACCTTTTGATTTCACTTTGGAATGTTGGATGTCATTTAAGATATTTAAAATAAACATGACAGTATCCCCATTCATAATTTCACCCAATTGGGATAAGGATTTTTAGTTAATGTGAAATGCGAGAGACCTTTTTGTTGGAGATATGTTAGGATATTTAATTTTACACATAATTTATCCCATCTATTATGCAAGAAACACACTAAGTGAACCTCAAGACAACTACATGAAAATAGAGAAATAAATCTTATCCTTTGTATATGCCTTTCATAAATTTTATTCCTATCTGGTATCATCCAAAGTGATTGTACATATGGATCATGAAGCCCTATGATACATGATGAACAAGAAGGATTATAAACCAAGGATGATATGGTGGATCCTATTACTATAAGTATTTGATATTTTAATCAAGGACATAAAAGGAATGGAAAATATTATTATTGACCATTTATCCTGAATTCCCCTGTCATTCATTAAGGGAGATGTGGAGGCTAACATTGAAGTAGATTTTCCAGATGAAACCCTTTTTAGCATCAAGGTTCAACTATGGTTTTCTGATATTTCCAATTATCTTACGATGGGGTTCTTATAGAAAGACCTCTCATATCAAAAAAGGAAAATATTTCTGGCTTATACCAAACATTTCTACTAGGATGAACCATTATTGGTCAAACATTATGCTAATTTCTTACTCTGATGTTGCATCCTTGAAATTGAAATCCCATATGTAATCTAAATGTGTCATGAACTACCAGCTATCAAACATCATGGAAGAGTGTTCATAGTAGCCAAAATAATACAAAGGGGATTTTTCTGGCCCATGCTTCACTAAGATGTGTGGTAACTCTGCCAAAGCTGTGATAGATCCAAATGAACTAGAAATATAGTAAAAAGGAATGATATCCCACAAAATCCCATCATGGAAGTCAAAATTTTTGACATTTGGGGAATAGAATTCGTGGGAATATTCTACATATCATATGTAAAATCCTATAATCTGGTTGGTGTTAACTACGTCTCAAAATGACTTGAAGTAGAAACAACTTCACATGACATAGTGAAAGTGGTCATGAACTTTCTAAAAAGGAATGTTTTTGTAATATTTGGATTTACAATATTATTTATCACCCATCAAGGAACACATTTCAAAAACCAAGATATGAAAGGATTGATAGAGAAATATGGAAAAAGATACAATATAGGAACTCCATACCACCCACAAACAGGTTGGAAAGTAAAAATGCCAATTTTGGAGATCAAGATGATTCTAGAGAAAAATGTGAACACCAATCGAATAAATTGGAGTATAAATTTGGATGATTCACTATGGAAATACCGTATTGCATAAAAAATACCCATATTAACAACACTATTCATAGTGGTTTATGAGAATCCATGCCATCTTCCAGTTGAACTGGAGAATTGTTTGTTTTTTATTAAGAAATTGAATTTAGATTTTAAGAAGTCTAGAGAAGCTTGGATGTTGTAGTTAACCAGATTAGATGGGATAAAGAGGGATTCTTATGATAATTCCAATACCTATAGGGGAAAAAATAAATGTAATGATCAAAAAATTTCTAGGAATATCATTATAAGAAGGAATAAGGTCCTTCTATTTTACTCAATATTGGAATTTATCCTTGGTACGCTAAAATCTCGATGGTATGGCCCTTTTTAAGTTGTTTAATTATTTCAATATGGGACCATATAAATTCAAATATAGGGTGGACCACCATTCAAGGTAATGGTAAAAGATTAAAAATCTTCCAAGAACCCTTATATGAAGGACGTTCGATCATCCTCAAATTAATAAGAGTTGTAACTAAGTAAAGCTCTAGATGTTAAAGGAAGCACTAACTGGGAGGAAACCTAGGGTAGGAAATCATACTATATGTTAGACCAGGATAGAATTATAAAAATTTTAGATAACATAAGAGATAGAGGTTAGGGGTTAATGGTGTTTTAAAAAAAATCCAATTACATGGTGTGTAACCTTTCAGCCAAAAAATCATTTTAATATTCCTATACATGACATGAACCACTAGTACATGTCATATAGTTCTTCAGGTTTGTTTTAAAAAAACACAGGTCATGAACACTAGGTTCATTACCTGCACCTCCTGACTACTCACCTTCCTCCTCCTACCTTCTGATCCACTACCTCCTCCTCCAAGTTTTCCCCCTCCTACCTCCCAAACAATTACACCCCTCACCCACTCACCTCTTCCCTCTCCACCTCATTCTCTGCACCCTCCTCCTTTAGATCATTTACCTAACTCATGCTCGCCTCCTCGTACCTCTTGAACAACCACACCCCTCACCATTTCACCTCCCTTCTCCCTCGATTTCCACTAAACCAACACCACTAAACCCTATTTCCTTGAGGGAATGGACCAAATTCTCAAAGCCTTACAACTCTTTATCTGACCATGATGAGCAGTGGTCCTCATATTAAGAACATAGATCCACTTATGCCACCCCTTCGGCACCACTTATAGTAGCTCGTGCTTTATTGAATTCTAAACCTTACTCCTTATCCACCTCTGAGGACTCCTCAAGTGATGAAAACCTCCACATTCACCCTATATTATGCTTTTCCAAGTCAAAGCACTAGGTAAACCCCACTAGCCTATAGGAAAATCCAATGTGGATGAATAAAACCTTGGACTTACCTATCCTGGTCAAAATAAACATCAATTATGTCATCCTCGACCTCCTGGAGACACTCCATGTTGACTTTATTGTTAAGGTTTGTGAGGATACCAACAAGGATATTTTTATGGAGTTCCTCTCAATGTTCAAGATACCCATTGATAGACTTCGGTTCTACCTGGGTGGCCAACACCATGAGCTTTCCTTCGCTGAGTTTGGCATAGGATTTGGCATTTATACAGAAAAGTCTTCAACATCATAGGTCTCTCATACACTTCCACTAGATCCACTCTAATCAGATTTCCAACATCTATGGGAGATGATTGCCCGATACCCTCAGCTACCCTTAACCTGTGGATCACAAATTCTACCTAGTTATGGAGCCCATATGTATGGATTCCACATAAATCTTTGATGAATGGATGGTTCTCTAGGTTTGAGTTGTATGGATGTGTCATCATGGAAGATGTTCTTATTCTTACAGCATCCATGGATGGTCCACTCATCAACATGGATTTATAGTTCACTCATTACTAAAATTCCCATGAATATCAGACTCGTGGTACTGTAAACCTCAATGTTTTCGATACCGCACTACCACATTCATCCTTGGGACCCATGGATATTATTGAATTTGTGATTATGAAGAAAATGAAGCTATTGGTTAAAGAGGATTATTTATATAATTGGGAATTGGGTGTGTATGAGGCAGCACCACATGCAGAGGCACCACCACCACCAGTAGACCCACCAGTTGATCCAGCCACCACTTTTACACATGCACCAGCCACTCATCCTCCTACCTATAACACCTCATGTGCCCTATCTCCACCCACCCATCTATCCTCGATAATTATTTGGGATACACATTAGTTCATCCTAGCTAATCTATGCTAGATTTCACCTTATATTTATCTTCTTTTCATAGGGCCCTCAATGTTCACCACTCTACTACCACCAGCATCTGATGGTCCATCCTCTTCTACCATTCCCACATCACCCATACCCTAACCTGAACTACCCCCAGATCTTGTTGACCATTCTTCCCAATAGGATTATTTCACTGAGTAGGTCAGTTGGGGTAAGGGGATTTTAAGGACTTGAACATTTATGAATAAAATTACCTTTATTTTAATGTCTTTTGGATATATAAAACACATGTACTTTTTTATTATTATTTTTGGGTTCAAATTAGTGTTATGTATTGTTACCAATGATAATATATCCTTTGAATAGTGATCACATAATTGATATAAATATAAGTTGTTAAAAAATATACTTTTAACATAGAAGAAGGAGAGGATGACCCCATCTAGTAGAATTGAGTTGTACAAAGATCCTTTTTTGGAGATTGGGAAGGAGGTAGAATCACTGGTCTTCACTCTTTACTAAGCCCAATAAGAGCTTAAACATGTTAATCTTGAATGGGATCACCTATGGGAGAATTTCAAATTAATAGATATGACCACCCTGGCGATGTTACCTGAGCCGCCCCAAGAATCTGTCACCATCACACACCTTACCCTTAGGTCTTATGTGGATGTTAAATTAGGTTATGTAATAAGTTTTTAGTTACATATTTTTAAATCCTTTTTTATAAATAAAGTCTTATTCCATCAATTACTTTATGAGAATAGTCTTTCTAAAAAGAATGATAAATTTGACAAATTGAGATTTCGGGTAAAAATGGTACTTTTGAGAAATATATACATTATTATATTAAACTAAGGTTTTTTAATAATATAATAAAAATAATTCTTATAAATGATGATTATATCAGTTCTTTATCTATAAATGATTAGGTAATCAGTTTGATAAGAGTTATATTTTTTATATAATAAAACAGAAAGTGTATTTTTAATGAATTTATTTTAAGGAATTAATGAATTTTTTTAAATAATTAATATTTTAATAAAATAATATTATCAAATTATTTTTATGAATAATAAATTAGTATATAATTTTTATGAAGGCGCATGTAATTTTTATTATGTTTTGGAAAAAAAATTGGTCAAAACCCATGAATTTTAAATATATGTCAATTTTCATTTTAAAGTGAAAATTCATATATTTAGAAAATTATTTAGAAAAAATTTTAAAAAAAAATTGAATCATAGTGTTTAAATTATTCAATGTTTAATTTATCATTATTTTTTTAGATAATTGAATTTTTGGTTAAAAATGAAATACCGTATAAATAAAACATGTGATTTATGACATCATAATAACCCCAAATGATGTGATAAATACTATAATTGGTTTTATTGGCCTAATATATGTTTTACCAATAAAATAATGTGATTTTATATTTGTTTTACTAATTTTATAAAGCCTTAGTTGATCCTCCCAAATGTATAATATATTTTATGATTTGTTTATTTAATAATGTGACTCACCTCCACATAACTCCAATGGCCTGAAGGCCCTCATTTTTTATTGATTTTTGATAATCCACCTTTCAAGGGGTGAGGTCCCTTAAAAGGCCCATAGGTGTAAGTATTACATGACCCATAGGCCTTAGATGAATTCATTGCTTGTAGGCTTCAAACAATACATACAATCCAGACTAACTACTTGGAACTACTCCTCCCCCGCATCTTCATCGTAAAATCAGCTCTCCACCTTTGAATGGATGTTCGGCTAGGATTTCTTATGAATGAAAAGTCTAATCCCAATGGTAGGTTCCATACCCTCTCATTGTTACAGTCTATTAAGATTCTTCTATGGTGAAAGCTCCTTGCTCATCATCCTTTTATAGCTTGTTCTTTATAGGTTGTCTGGTTTTCATGTGCACTTATGGTGGCCCAAAGCCCTTGAGGTGGCCCGAATTCCATACTGAACTGAAGGCCTTAAAGGACTCGAGGACCAAATCGGTGGCCCGAAAGCCCAAATGGGGAAATAGTCCCAACTAACATAGTACCAAACAGTACCTGCTACAATTCCCACTACAGTGCCTACTATAGTACTGCTACAGTACTGATATGATAACCCAGAAATATGCCTCTTCTTGTATTTGATCTTGGGCTTCTTGTATGCAGTTAAGGAGCCCTCACCAACCAGGCTGGGGCTCATGGGCCGACCTCCACATAAGAAAGGTTAATATTTTAATATGTTCAGCCATGGGACTTATAAAATATTTTTTCCTAATTTTCTTTGGAAAAAACCTTTGGAAAAAACCATGGGATGGATTGTGGTTTTGAGTATTTAATTATATAGGTTCCAAAACCTAATTTTGTGAAATATTAAAGAATTATACTCTCATTTATTATACAAACCCATCCAATCTCCCACTTCTCTTCACTTAATATCATTGGATCACATCTCTACTCTATCCTCTCCTCTCTAGAGTCCTCCCAAGGCACCCTTAATATCTCAAGAATCCTCTCTCAAGCCTCTCCCAAGCCTTTTGAGTCACACATCCAAGTAAGGGATCCTCTCTTTCTGTCCTTTCTCATTTTTTTCCATGTTTCCTTATATTGTTATACCCTTTTATTATTCAATTAAAAATGATGGGGTATGTTTTATCACCTCACCCATACGAACCATATTATGTTTTTATGATAGAATACCTCTTTATCTCTCATTAATCCCTCACATGTACACCAGTTAATATGCCAAAAATTTCATAAGAGTTATTCCCTTTCTCTTTTTCTTCAAGTCTTGTTATTATGTTACGCCTTATATTTCCAAATTACTTATATTGGGACATGAATTTTTTATGACCCCATTACTTTCCATTTCATGTAAATATAATGATATAACCCTTTATCTCTAGTCAACCATTTTTTGGAATTTTTATGTCATATCGTTAGGCTATCAAAATTGAACCACAATTTTCCATGCCAACATCATCTTGTAGTGAGTACCATGCCCATTTCTCTATCATGTGAATTCACCTTTATGCAAACATTCTTATTGATTATATACTTTAATGTATGTATTCAACATTCCTTTATCATGGATTAAATGATGATGTTGAATGAATCCATGTTATATGATCTATGTGGTACACATAAGCATGAGATTGAAATTTTAATGATGGGTGTGACTTGACAAAGCTCTAATGCATTGGGTAATTTGTAGTCTCACGATACGTCATGTTGTGATAGGGGTTTACCTGATTCCTTTTAGGAAATTTTTCTTCCATGTTAGGATAGGGGTTCACTTGATTCCATTATGTTAATGAAACAATGTTTTAAGTTGTGGTCACATATCCATGTTATGATAATAATGATATATCAGGGCTCTATGTTCATGTTTCTATTATTCTCCATTGATATGTCTATTTCCTAACATGTATCAAATTTTTCATGTTATTCCTTGCTTACTCCCTTACTGGGCTTTATATAACACCCTTTTCTTTTGTATTCCCTCAAGTTATCCCATGCAATGCTATGTACGAAGAAATTTTGTGGTCATGTAAAAGAAGTATTCGATAAAGATATTGTATTTTTTTGTCTTAAGTTGTCATGTAATGTTCCTATTCACTAAATAAACTAGACCAATCGATAATATGTGTTGTATTAAGTGTATTTTTATGTAATAGATTATGTAAAAATGTATAATAAAGACTAGGGTTGTTATAGTTGTTATCAAAGGATAGGTGTAGTTATTTTTGTGATTGGGATTAGAAAACTTTAGTGGAATCCTTAGGAATAAAACTATGTATAAGAAAATAATACCTTAATTTTTGTGAGTATAAATTAATTAGTTCATAAAGAAAATACATCTATGTCTAGATACAAACAAGTAGAGGTGGCTCTGACATAGATATATCTAAGGGTAAAACCCAAAAAACACCGATTTGAGCTAGACACAAATGGAAAATGGGTCATGAAAAAGGGCCTTTATGTACTCTTGGTTAGACACTCACATGGGGTATTCCTTGGTAAATTCATAAGCTTTGTATAACCATTATTAAGGGAGAATAAAATCAATTATGAATATACGTTATCAAAATAGATCATGGATAAAATAAATTGAAGCCTAGAAATTCATAAGTTATGGAGATAAATGTAATTTATAATTTATAATTTTTTTTCATTGGATTCTCCATTATATGTTTAATAGTTTAAAATACTTACCCCTAATTTTACTTTTATTTTAGACAATGGCTGGTAATAGGAGGACATGAGTAAACAAATGATGTGAAGATCAATGTGATGACTATTCTAGTGAGATACCCTATCTGATGGGAGTAGGAATTGAAAACATTGTCACGATAATCTATCAATTAACTCATTTTTAGAATAGAACCATGGGTATATAGGAACTTCCACCCCCCCCAAGAAAAAACAATTTACAATCGACAACTTCATGAGAAAAAAAGCCTCTTACTTTCAATGGATCATATGGTCCCTTAATCACCACACAATGGATCCCTTAATTGAGAATATCTTCGCTATCCTTCAATGTTATGAATATGAGAAGGTTTTTATAGTTTCTTATCATATGAAGGGTGAAGATGATCAATGGTGTACTTTCATCAAAAAACAATGACTGGGGAAGATATAGATACATTGGAATGGAAGGATTTCTAGAAGATATTTTTCATTAAATATTTTCCTGGCACCCTCCATTTTAATATGGAAAGAAATTTACATGAACTCAAGGAAAATGATGATGAATCTGTTGGTGCATATGAGGAAATTTTTACCAGACATTCACGATATTCCTTGGGTTTTTTTACCCATTAATTCAAGGTTAACAGCTTCTTTGGTGGGCTAAAACCTAGCCTACAGAAAGCGTGTGTGATCCACGAAATTGAAAGCTATGAGGAGATTGTCTGATGTGACTTCAAAGTAGAGATGGAGATTAGTGAATCTCTGGGGTATCATTGGGATAAAAAGCAGAAAGTGAACTTTAATTATTATGGTCTGATAGAAAAAACCAATGGTGCTAAGAAATTACAGCATCCCACTTACCAAAGGTGCAGGAAGAATCACCCTAGAAATTTCTTGAAGGGGATGAGAAAATTCATTAGGTGAAGAAGAGAAGGGCACCTAGATAATGATTTCTGATTGGAGAAAACTACTATTTTGTCAGAGGAAAGGGATGATATGGTTGACCCTCAGTGCATTTTTCATTCCTATAACTACACAGAACTAGGGTACTTTGCGAACCAGTTCCCTATGTTAAGGGTAATTAGAGGCCACCAATAACTTACAAGGTAGCAAGGAGGATCTTTTTCCATTACTACCCCTGAATCGAATCTCGACAACGAAGTGGTGACATGTACACTATATTTTCATTCAATAATAGTGACTATACTTTTTTATTCTAGTTCTACCCATTCTTTTATATCTAGAAAGTTTAGTTGAACAATCAAAACACCACCAAAAATCATGGAAGTAGATATGTCAGTGAGAACAAAAAAATGGTGTAATCATTTCATTCCATGAATATAACTCATCCCCTATAACAATTTTTGGATTTAACTTCCTAGTTAACCTCTTAATACTCCCTTTAGAAGAATTTGATGCAATTCATGTCATGGATTGGCTTTCCCTATATAGAGCCAACATAAACTGTCACGAGAGGGAAATCAATCTCTATATGGTGAATTAACCCCCAATTTTGTACAAGTGAAAGGAAAAGGATGAATCATATTTAGCACCTTCATCTCAAGAAACGATGTTAATTTTCTATGAGAATGGGTATGTTTATCAAATTATTGAGTCTAAGTATGGAACCATCCCTAAAGGCCTACCTATTGTAAGGGAATTCACTGATGTGTTTCTAGAGAAATTGCCTGGTCTTCCTCCAATAATAAATGTTGAATTATTGATTGATTTATACTTGGGGTGTTTCCAATATCCAAGTCTCCATATATAATGGATGTAGTGGATATGTAGGAGATAAATATACAACTATAAGAGAATCTATATAAAGGGTGTATATTCCCATGTTCTTCAATATGGAGTGCACTGATCCCCTTCATCAAGAAGATTGATGGGCCAATGAACCTTTTCATTGAGTATCGTTAGCTCCACAAAGTAATGATAAAGAAAAATATATTTTTTCATGAATTGATGACTTGTTTTATCAACTATGTGGAGCACAATACTTCTCTAAGGATGATATATGGTCAGGATATTACCATGTAAGGATGAATATGGAGGATATCTACAAGACTACGTTTTGTACATGTTACAGGCACTATGAATTCATAGTAATGCCTTTCAGACTCACTAATGCTCTAGAAATATTCATGGACTTTATTAATATAGTATTTAGATATTACCTAGATAAATGTTTGTTATTATTTATTTAAGATATTCTAATATACTCCCAAACCAAGGAGGAGCATGAGGAGCCTCTAAGCACTATACTATAGACCTTGCAAAAGAAGAATCTCTATGAAAAGTATAGCAAGTGAGAATTCCGGTTGAAGTGTTGTTCTTGGGGAAAATCGTCACAAGAAAAGGGATATATATGGATCCTTCCAAACCAAAAGAAATTAAGGGATTTACAAGGTTGACATTTGTGATGGATTTCCATAGCTCCCTAGGTTTATCTAGATATTATCACGGATTTTCTAGAAATTTCTCATAATTGTAAAACCCTCTTCCCTAGATAACTTGGAAGGAAGTCAATTTTTCATGGAATAATGAATGTGAAGAAATATTCATGGAGTTGAAGAACATGATTATCACTAACCTTGTGCTCAAACTACCCAGAAGAGGGGAGCTTTTCATAACCTTCAGCGATGCATCAAATAAGGGAATGGCATGTGTGTTGATGAAAAATAAAAAGGTCATCGCATATGCCTCATGAAAGTTGAATATTCATGATCAAAACTATCCCATGGATGATCTAGAGTTGGAATATATGATCTTTTCTTAGAAAATCTGGTAGCATTATCTCATTGGGTAAAAATCTGAAATATATACACATCACAAAAGTTATAAATATATATTCACACCAAAAGTGATAAACATGCACCAATGGAGATGGTTAGATATCATCAAGGATTGTGACTCCTCAATTCATTACCACCCTGGGAAAGAAAACAAGGTGGTAGATGTTCTAAGTAGAAAAGACCCCTTGATTCTATCATTCATGCGAATTGAAAAGGATCCAATATTCTTATATTTGATGAATATGGAAATAAGAATCATAAGGAAGTGAACATCATCAATCCTTTCACAAATGATTTTTCAACCATCTCTTTTGGAAAGGTTAAAGGATGCTCAAAAAGAAAATGTGGGAATTAAGAAAGAAAGTTGAAACTATCAGAAAAGGGAAATCATAAGAGTTCAGTGTTACTAAACAATGAATTGTGAGATTTGGTTCAAGACTATGTGTTCTATAAAATCTAGATTTAAACAAAGAACTTTTGGTTTATTCACATAGTTCAAATTTCTTCATCAACCCAAGAAACACAAAGATGTATTGGGATCTGCGATAGAATTATTGGTGGGATAACATGAAGAAGGAGATCACCGAATAAACATCAATGTGTCTAGTATGTCAGCAAGTAAAGGCTAAGATGTATAATTCTACAGGGATGATGCATCCATTACCCATACTAACATGGAAATGGGAGAACATCACCATGGGCTTTGTCACAGGACATTCGAAGAAAACTAAAGGAAGCAATGATATCTTGGTTGTTGTGGATCCCCTTACAAAGACTACACACTTCATTAAATTTTTAGAGGATTTCTCATTGGATCCCTTATCATGGATATACATAATTGAACTGGTAAAGATTCATGGTGTACCACTATCGATTCTATCTGATTGAGATCCAAGATTCACCTCTATGTTTTGGAAGAGTCTCTAAAATTCACTAAATACTGAGCTGAACTTCATTACAGATTATCATCCTCAAACTAAGGGACAATATGAGAAGAATATCCAAACACATTAGGATATATTGAGAGAATTCTCAATGAACTTAAAAGGAGGATGGATTCAACATATTCCTTTGGTTCAATTATCTTACAACAATATTTTCCACTCAAGCATCCCAATGGATCCTTATTAATCCCTTTATGGGAAGAGGTGAAAAACACCGGCATGTTGGGATGATGTTGGGATGCGAAAACTTCTAGGTTCAGAAATGGTTGAAGAAATAGTGGAGAAGGTTAAGATAATCCAATAGTACATCAAAGCTGCTCAAAGTCGACAAAGGAGTTGTGATGAAAACCATCAATGAAACCTAGAGATTGATGTTAGAGATGTGGTTTTCCTCCACAAATATCTATAGTAGAGAGTTATGATATTTGAGAAGAAGGGAAAGCTTAGTCCAAGATACATCATCCCCTTTGAGATCCTTGATCACATTGGAGCAGTGGCCTATCGACTAGAACTCCCACCGAACCTATCTCAAGTACATGATGTATTCTATATATCACTTTTGAATAAGTACGTACCTAACCCATCAGATGCGCTCAATCTAGAGGTGGTACCATTGGAGAATGACCTTTCCTATAAAGAGAAGTCGATTAAGATCTTAGATCATAAGGAAAACATTATATGAAATAAGACAATGCCCCTCATTAGAGTAATGTGGAGAAACCACATGTTTGAAGAAGAAACATAAGAACTATAGGAAGTGATGAGGCAGATTTACCCTCTTCTATTTTAGTGTGTGAAAATAAAATTCTGAGGGTGATATTTCTTAAGTTGGGAATGTTTTAATGACATGAACATTAATGAATAAAATTCCATTTCTTTTAATGTATTATAGATATAGAAAACTTGTGTGTGTGTTTTTTTTATTATTTTTGGGTTTAAATTGCCATTAAGTATTATTACCATTGATAATATATCCATTGAATAGTGATCACACAACTGATATAAATATAAGTTTTCAGAAAAATTATTTCAACATAGAAAAAGGAGAGGATGGCCTCATCCAATAGACTCAAGCCGTATGAAGCTCATTTTTCGAAGCGTGGGAATGAGGTAGCATCACTGGTATCAGATCATGACCATGACCAATCTGAGATTCAACATGTTAAACTTGAACCAGATCACCAATGGGAGAAGTTCAAGTTAATAGAGATTACCACCCAGTTGATGTTATCCAAGTCTTCCTAAGATTCTATCAACATCGCAAACCTTACCCTTAGGTCTTATACGGGTTTTATAAGGGGTTATGTAATAAGGTATTAGTTACTTATTTTGTAATATGTTTTTATAAATAAAAGTCGTATTCCATCAATTCCTTTATGATAATAGTCTTTCTTAAAAGATTGATAAATTTGATAAATTGAGATATGAGGTAAAAATGGTAATTTTGAGAAATATATAATTTATTATATTAAACTAATGTTTTTATTAACAATATTATAATAAAATATTATAAATGATGAATATATCAATTAATTATTAGTAAATGATTGGGTAATCAGAATGATAAGAATTATATTTTTAGAACCTTAAAACAGAAAGTGTATTTTTAATGAATTTATTTTAAGGAATTAATGAATTTTTTGAAATAATTAATATTTTAATAAAATATATCTATAAAATTAATTTTACTAATAATAAATTCTTAAATAATTTTTATAAAGTTAAATATAATATTTATTAAGGTTTGAAAATTGTTTTTTGGTCAAAACCTGTGAATTTTCAATAATTATCAATTTTCATTTTAAAAGTGAAAATTCACATATTATAAAATTATTTATAATAAATGAATACTATTTTTGGAATCAGTACATATAAATTATCCAACGGTAAATTTTTCATAATTTTATGAGATAGTCAAATTTTTGTGTAAAATTTTTATACCATATAAATAAAATATGTGTTTTATAACATCATAATGACCTAAAAATGATGTAAGAAATACAATAATGGGTATTCTTGTCCCAATATATGTTTTTCCATTAAAATAGAGTGATTTTAGATATTTTTAATTATTTTATAAATCATTAGTGAATCCTTTAAAATGTATAATATATTTTATGATTCATTTCTTCAATAATATGACTCACATCTATATAAGAAAGGATAATATTTTAATATGTTCATCAATGGGAAATATAAAATAGATGTTTCCACTCTTACTTGTCAAAAAAAATTAGGCAAAATCCATGGTATAGTTTTTGGTTTTGAGTATTTAATTATATTTGTTCCAAAACCTAATATTGTGAAATATTAATGGATTCCCCTCTTATTTCCTATATTAACCAACCTAATCTCCCACTTATGTTCACTCAAAATACTTGGAAAACCAACCTAATCTTTTCACCCATCTATATAGTTCTACTAAGGCACCCTCAATCTCCAAATATCATCTCTCAAGCCTCTCCCAAGCCTTTGGGATCACACATCCGAGTAAGGGATCCTCACTTTCCTTCCTTTATCAATTTTGTCCATGTTTCTTTATATTTTTATACCCTTTTATTATTCAATTAAAAATGATGGGTTATATTCCCTCACATCCCCCTTACTTCCATTATTATGTTTTTATGATGATATACCTCTTTCTCTCTCATTAATCCCTCCCATGTACACATCATACCAGGCCGAATTTTGGTAAGAGTTATTCCATTTCTCCTCTTTTGTCAAGTTTCATTATTATGTTATGCCTTATATTTCAAATTTCCTTGTGTTGAGATATGTATTTATATCACCCCATTTCTTTCAATTTAATTTATAAATGATTAGATACTCATTTATCTCTTATCAAACATTTTTATGAATTTTTATGTCACGTCGTTAGGGTGTCGAAATTACACTGCGATTTTCCATGTCAAAGTCATTGTGTAGTGAATACCATGCCCATTTACCTATCAGGGGTATTCACCTTTATGAACATATTCATATTGATTATATAATTTCATGTATGTATTCCACATTCCATTATCATGGAATAACTTATTGTGTTGAATGAATCCATCTTATATGGTCTATGTGGAACACTTAAGAATAAGATTTAAATGTTCATGAAGGGTACGCCCAGATAGGGATCCAATGCATTGAGTAATTTTTACTATCAAGATATGTCTTGTTGGGAAAGGGGTTTACCGGATTCCTTTTAGGAAATTTTTTCACTATGTTCTGATAGGGTTTTACCAGATTTCATTAAGTTAATTATCTAGTGTTTTAAGTTGATTCCACATTTCCATGTTATGATAATCATGTTGTATCATTCCTTTATGTTCATGTTTCTATTATGATCTATTTATACGTATATTTCTTAACACACATTATATTCTTCATGTTATTCTTTGTTTACTCCCTTACTGGGCTTTATAGATCACCCTTTTCTTATTTATGTCCTCAGTTTATCCCATGCAATGCTAAGTACGAAGTAATGTTGTGGTCTTGTAAAAGATATTTTCAAAAAAGATCTTCTATTTTATGTATTAAGTTGTCATGTAATGTTCCTAAAATACATTGACACTAGAACTATAAATATTATGGGTTGTATTAAGTGCATGTTTATGTAAAAAATCATGTCTAAATGTGTAATAAAGACCAGGGTTGTTATAGGGATAGAAATCGATACATCTATAGGGGAAAATTTTATTGATCTATCTTCTAGAACCACCATATCTTTACGAATCCATACATGTCCAATACCCACTCCAGCCCATGTATCTCGCACTACTACTCCACCCTTAGTCACCAAACCACCCACTCCTACTACCACTGCATCCACTGATCCAACATGAGAGTTTTCTGCACCACCAATGGGCGGGCTGACATTGGAGGATATTTTTGGTCTTGATGCCTAGTCAGCAATTTTGATTCATTTTTGGGATTTATACATTTTGTGATTGGGTTTGTTGTTTCTTTTTTTCATTTTTATATGACTCATTTTTGTACTAATAATTTATATATATGTTGTTTTTGAGAAATTTATTTTTACATCATTCTTACGTGGCATGATTTTATTTCCATTACATTTTTAAATAGTCATGTCTAGCTCCTCTGTGTAATCCATAGTTGTCAATGGACCCATTCCAACATATTTTTTGGTCTATAGGGTGACCCAGCACGTTACATAAATATAATAGAAACTTCAGGAACTACCCATAGAGATTATTTCCCTACAATATCCACCTAGAAAAATGATTTCATTCCTCTTCCATCTAATTTATGCTCATGATGCACCTAAAGATATCAATCTGTCCAAGATATACCATGAACTAGAGGACACTACCACCAGTAACTGTAAATGAAAGATGGGAAACTAAAATGATGGACCCTACTGGAGGATGTTTTAGTCTATCTATCTAGATGATGATATCTTATTATAACTTTATGGTAGAAAACCCATAGTTCATTTTTTTCTAGATTGAGTGGTCATGCTTGAGTCTTTTCCTTTTTCATTTTCAGCCCCTTTATTACTTCATTGTGAACATTTAACACATTTGAATAAGAATGGTTACCTTATTTAATTTTCTTCTTCACCGACCTATTATTTTTCTTATAAATGTTTTAAAAATGTGGAATAATGTTTTATCTAGTATAGGAGTTGTTTTATAATACATTTTTAAGGTTCCATGGGATTAGAAATAGACTGACCAAGTTCCCTCATGTTGTACCAATTATTATAAAGAGATCTCGATTCTTTCCTTTTTTAAAATAATTATCCAAGTACATTTCATTTTTTTTGAGATCTCATTTCTATAAAACTCCCACAATAATTTCATGGAATGTATGAAAATTGTCACCTTCTAAGTGTGGCAGAGTTTCTCATGATTTCTCCTTGGTACACTTGGATTTTTTTATCACTTTTCTAGGAGAATTTTTTTAAATTATAAGAATTCATTAAACATAAAAAACATTATACCCATTTAAATAAAATAAAAAGTTATGTTAGAGTTATTAGAATATAATTTTTGTCTCTGTTTAGATTTTTAGAATGATTGTTGATCATTGAAATTTAATTAAAATTAAACATTTTTTAAATTATGATTAACTAATTTACTACTTAGTTTTATACACATTGTGATTTCCAGTTTATAATTTTTATTACCATTATCTGGTAGTACCCTAAGACTACAATTGTATAATATTTTATGAGAATGTTTATTGAGTGATACCTGTGATATGTAAAACCATATATACTTGCATTGAGATATTATTGAGGCTATGACTGAATAAGTATAATTGAAAAATTATTGGGATAGTCTTTGTTGAGCCATTATTTCTTGAGAACCACCTAAAACATTTCCTTTTTTAGACCATATTTTCCATAAATTACCTTATAGGATGAATCTATTCCATGTAGGTTTTCTATTTCTTACCTTGATCCTTGTATAATGAATTATTTTACTATAGAACAATTGTGGGGGAATCATTCAAACAACTTGGATGGTTTTATTGTGGATATTTATTGTGTTATTCATTATACTACTTTCTTTCAATACAATTATACTATGTCACATTTCACTTATATGTCGTTCCTTTGAAAATTTGGAAAGAAAGGAAAAATTTTCATGAGTTATGTATTAAGAAGGTCAAAAATCACCATTTATAGACTAATAAATCCCCTAAAAATCATTTGTGGTTAGGGGATGGTTGTGTGATCTGGGATGGAAATGAATTTAAATAAATAAAAATATAAAAGAAAAAGTAAAGGAACAAGATAACCATTTAGGTACTTACATGACATATACATGGATCCAACTAGAGCATCTGGGAGTGTGGGAATTGATTATCTTGGATAATTCATCATATTTTACTGGTCACAAAATTCATACATTGTAGTTCAGATCTTACCCACCTTTTGATCTTTATTTTAACTTTTTTACCCACCTACCCACAGCCTTAGAGTCATTTGAAACCAATTATTGAATCCCTCATGATTACTTTTGTACTTTTATTTACAAAGTGGAGTTGATATAACTAATGCAATCCTATGGTTAGGAGTACGTACTCAGGGTATGAGAATAATCCCAATTTCATTTTACCCTGAGTGATGAAGAAAATCCATTGTAAGGTAGATATCAAATGTGTATAGAACATAAGTAATAATTAAGATATTTTAATTAAAAGATTATAATTTGTTTGAAGAACTATGAAAGGAGGAATGATGGATTTTCTATGGAGTCTTGATTCTGTATACTAAAATTATCTTCTTATATTTAGTTTTATTTTCCTAGAAATAATGAATGTTTTCTATTTTAAAAATTTCTTATCTTTTTGAAATCACTATTGAGGTGTTTTTTCTTGAGGACAAGAAATTGTTTAGGTGTATGAAATTTGATAATCCAAAATTACATATACTTTTTTATTGCATTCAATAAAGTATTTTCAATGATATATTCAATAATTTGCGTGGATTATTCTAAATTTTAAAGAAAATAGTTTCCCAATGTATAAATGGAAGAAATAGAGAAAAGTAAAAAATTTCTAATTACACGTTGTGAAACCTAAGTTTGCATCATTTAATAGTATCTCACCATATGTCAGAAATAATGACCCAAGCCATGACTCATGTCATGTACTTTAGGAGTAAAATATCCATTAAATGATGTGAGTGGAAGATAAACGCCGTGATCCACTTGAACGATAAATCCTCTTGGAAGATAAATCTGGAAAGAAGATACACATTGTGAGCCAAGGATTCACATCTTCAAAGTGTTCAAACATTCAAACCGCAGATGAGATATACATGATATTCACATAGATAAAAGAATCCATGGATATTTACATGCATTGATCATTACAAAATGTGAATTACATTACACATCGTGTAATATTTCGGCGATAAATAATGTATCCTAGTAGAGGATTTTATAGTTTTTAGAGTGTAATTATTTTATTCTTTTTGTTCCTTTTGAGATTACTTCGACTCCCTCTCCCCTAAACATAAATTTCTTCATCACTCTAATCATTTTTAATACAAAATCATATTGCACTATTTTCATCATCACATTCACCCCTTTTTCACATCATCACCTTCATTCACTAATCTTCAATGAAGTTTTGTGCATTCATTCTCACTTTAATTCTCAAGTAAGTGTTTAATTGAATTGTGATTTAAAATTCTTCAATCCAGTTTTCATGTCTATCTCCTTTAGTAACTCTAAATTAATTTCATGATTGTGATATATTTAAATTAAATCTCTCTTAACATTTAAAGTATTGTTTTAATTATTTATTTATTTTCATCTTTTCCTATCGTGAGTGGCTAAAACCATTTGGGTAGGTATAGATAGTAGGTGTATCTGAACATTATTAAATCATTAATTCTCAACTTGATATCCTTTGAGATTTGTAATCAGGATAAAAGTTAATTGATTATCCTATTCATTTGAACATCCCTGATCATTTTATATTTAACAGAAGGAACCTATCCTGATTGGAGTAGATTATTCTATGACCAATATCCTAATATACTTTCTGTATTAGAAGAAAATATTAAGGCATCTCGGTTTTAGATATCTCCAGACCAAGTAACAGTTTCCCCTAGGTAGAACTTATTGAATCGACCATAGTCAACTAGAAACCCCCTCTTTATTCGAAGCCTAAATCTTAGGATCCAACCATGTTAAAATTATGATCATCCTTTTTACAGATACTAGAAATTGATCCTGACCCCTATCTCATTGTTGTAGCAACCATTAACCACCATAGATCTAGAATTTCCCAAACCAAGGAAAACTAGAAATGACTCATACCCCAAAGGGTCTTAAGCCATTTACTTTCAATAGTCAGCTTTCTCCCTGTGAGATCGACCCTGGACTATCACTATATTACACCTGAGTTGTAGGTAATGTTTGGGAGATCAACATTTCTAATATGACCACAGACTACATGAATTCAATGATGTGTGTGAGTATTTCAATCACACCATAAATTCCTCAAGCTACCGAAGGGTTACCATATCACCCCACCAGAAAAATAAGGGTGGTTTTGTCTCAACCTAAATTCTAAAAAATATTTCAAATTCTATAAAAATCTCTTAGGAGCATTGAAAAAAATACATAAGGGTTATTCACCACATTTGTAAAGATAAAATCTATTCTATTGTGTCAAGGTAAATAGTAATCTACATCAAGGTACACCTAAATATTTGAAGACGTGTAAGGTTTCCCATAAGGATTAAAATAGTATTTCTAAATTTATATAAGTATCAACCTAAAATACAATCATCATTCCATTTGTCTATCAAAATTGGGTAATGATACTCCCAGGATACCATGTATAGATCATTGAGCCACAAAGTAAATTTTCAGAACATGGGATGTTTACCATGAAACTAGAACACTGGAAATGAACCAATTTGAAGGAATCCACTCCCTTGAGCTATAAACATTGTGTAAATAGGAAAAGAACGAGTTGGACACTAAAATTGAGTGAATTCTCAAAGTCTCATGATGTGATGGAAATGAAGGAGTGTGTGTGACTCACATAGACATTCAAACTACTAAAATCACGATCCTTAAAATATCTAAAAATAAATAATTTCTCACTTAGTAAAATGGGTTCTAACCATGACTATTTGATTTACAAGAGTTACTAAATTTTATTATTTTCATTTCTATTTATTGTACTAACTTATATGATGTCACAGTAATCCATTAGTGGTTGTGTGATGGAGATCACTCTATCCCATGTTAATTAATTATAATCATTAATTATTTATCTATTTTGGTGATCATCTTGTATTTACTTGAATGTTTGAGACATTATGATATTTCCTTTTGTTCTATTAATATGAAATTAATCTTCCCTACATAACTACATTACACACATATACCGATTGGTTTCTCCCCACTACTTTTGATCATGAAAATTGGGTTGATATGAGGGTGATTGGAGGTTTTAGATCACTACTCAAAGTTATATTATAGATTTTATTGATTAATGTGTCCCTCTAATTTAGATAAAACATCAAGGTGAGGTTAATCAAGTGAATTGTCACTTGGTTAGAGAGATATTAGAAGTGGAAACAAAATAATAAAGATTTAATAGGCATGTTAGGGGATATCCAATGTTATTCTACTAATTTTAATTCAAAATATAAAACCAATTCAGTTTAATTAGTGTGTTCACACATCAAACCCATTAAAAAAATATTAACACACCTAAAATATTCTCCTCTTTGGTGATAACCCGAGTTCAACTATCACTATATTAATTCAAATTTAAAATATTATTTATTTATGGGACTATGTCACACCACTCATAAAACATAAAATATTGTCAATAATTACAGTGTTTTATTTTTACATTTATTTATCAATTATTTTAACACATGACCACATCTAATTCATCTCACCTCCCTATTTTTAATCCATAGATTGAATGATCTTCGATTTAAAAAATTAGATATTCGAAAATAACTAAAGGGGTATAGATATAGTTTTTGAAAATTCCATTTATTTACTCCCCATGTTCATCTATTGGTTCCACTAGGGAAACTTTATGGATTGAATATATGAAAGAAAAATTAGATCATTTGAATAATACTTTAAAATAATTTTATGAACTTAATTTAAACAATAATAAATGGAAGTTAAAAATTAATAATAAAAAAATAGATCTTAGAACTGGAATGATATTATTATCACCAAAATATCATGGTATTTTATGTGAAGATCCCAAAAGGAATATTGGAGAATTTTGAGAAGTCTAGAATCAGTTCAAAACATGAGGATTCACCAACTATTATATTATCTAGAAGGCCTTTCCCTTTTCTCTTTAAGGATCAATTAATGAGTGGATCAATAACCTCTATCCTCAAGAAGTTACAACATGGGACAAACTATAGAAATTATTCCGCCATAAATAAATATATACAATAAGGAGTCATCAATTTAGCCGAGATATTTTTTTAATTAAAAAAATAAAGTAGAATATATATGGAGGAAAGAGTCTATATAAAGTTATGTGATTATCCTATTCGAGTGACATGATAATGTTAGGCATAATACAGAAGTCTCTTATTCATGGTTCTCTAACTTCCTTTAGAGAGAAGGCGATAGAACACCCTATGTTATCCTGAGGTCCTCTCGTTGTAAAAAAGGATTCTATTGGACAGTGGGATCATTGTGGAGGAGATATTATATTGGTTGCTTCTACGTTATTATGATCATCGTTAATATTTTTTGGACATAAGTCTTACTACATTTCATATATGACTATAATTTATGTTCTTTATTTTATGTGTTGGTTTTATTAAGGAAAGTTCTATCAATATAATGGGTTTTATTTCACTCTATTTATTATATAATTATCCTCTAAAACATATCATATATTAGATCTACTTAAGATAAAAAAATGGTTTATGCTAAATATAAAGTTAACAACATCACTTTATTCTCTAATTGATTCATCATATCAACTATGTGTTTACTCATGAAACCATGAGACCATGTGAGGTTGTACATAAATGTCAATAGAAATAATTGATTTTATTAATCCATAATGTAATCTTTCCACTGGGATTTTCATTATGTTTCATCCCTTATATTTCAGTGTTCATATCTCTAGTGTATGCAATGACTCTACATATTGGTATCAATTACCCTAAGATCAATTAATTATTCATAAAATAATTAATTCTTTAAGAAACATATAGTTAATAAAAAAACCAGTCACTAATTATCTATGTTAATAAATATAAATACATCCACTTCAATTCATTAATAATATTTCACCACTCAAATTAAAGATAATAAACAAAAATTTAAATTCAATTCTTATCTAGTTTACTATTACAACTCAAACCACTTTTTTAAAATATCAAACATAACTTTTAGATGTAAATATAAACTCCCATAATGTGGTGTACCCCTTTTTTTATAGGTCCCTATTTAGATTTTATCTTCTCTAATTTATAATGTTGTGTCTATGTATATATAATGTTCCTCAATATGCACAATTTTCCATTAATAAAATTATAATCTTTTATTCATTGTATTCCCTTTCCAAGAAACTATAATTCTCAATATCTCCCTTTCAGTTAAAAGGATATATGTATAAGTTTCCATATGACTACCTGATTTGGTTAGACATAGGTCATATGAAGATTATTATATCTATATGACGGCCATGTATCCCTCTTTATTTATCAAAGGATTTGAATGGATTTTCTTATTTAATTGAGTTCTATATTGATAAAACTCATTCACTCATACTTATGTAAGTAGATACTTCTTCATTCCTTAGATACATGAAAATTAATCTTTCTTATGTAGACCATGATATTATCAACTAAATCTTACATGAGCACCTTTTTCCTTATGCAAGGAGTTTATTTCTCTAGTTTTACTTACACAACTATTTTTTCACTTCGTGTAATCTTATGTAATTATTGAAACTAGAAATTAATTAGTACGAGGAAAGATTAATTTTCTTATATAATTTATTCAAGTGGTAAAATTACTCGGTCAAAAATATACAGTCTTAATATTTTTCACTCTTAATTAGGCATTGAATGGTCTCACTTACATAATATAAATTCATTCATACATTGCTTGTTGATGTTTCTGATCACACTTACAAAGTCATAATTCTTTTTTATATGAAAATTGAATCTTTATACCCCACTTATGCTAACTTTAGAATTTATGGTTCAATATTACATGTTCATTGAATACATCAGGGCCACGTACACAAATGTTTTGAATTTTCATATACATTATAAATTAATTTATAAACATAATCAAAATTCATTTATTAATTTAGTCTCTAACAATAATAAATTATATTAAATTATATTTTAATCTAAATTTAATAAATCATTATAATTTACCAAAATTCTATAAAAAATCATAAAAATATTTAAAATTCATATAAATTATTAAGCATGCGGTAATAAACAATTAAAATTTCAGATTAATATATAAAATTAATTACACTAATAACTTCCCCCAGACATAACTCCATACACTATTGGGAGAGACTAAAAATCAACTCACAAAATGGTACTCATGTCAATATAAAAAACATAAGACATTGGTGGGTAACCATTTCAAATATGAATAATCCAAAAGTTATCATTACTCATATATGAACTCACTTCCCTAATACGTAACATTTTAATCCAATTTTTTTCCAACCCACTATTTTAACCAAATCACACTTGTAACCACCTTCATATAACTATTTATCTCTTTAATCAAGGTTTTATTTTAGACAATTTTCCCCCCTTTGAAGTCCATATGTAATTTACCATTTTAATGTTGTACTCTTAAATATATAATAAAAAACCTAAATTTTATGTGAATTTTAAAGAGTTCTAGTTTTACTCTTAAGTTTAATGTGGGTGGATTATTATGTAAAAATTATGAGTATAAATAGGATATTTATCTATTTTAAGTAAAATTCATTATTTATAGTTAAATACTGATTAATAATTACTCTTTTATTCTTCTTACAGAGGATTCACCTAAAACACCCCCTTTGAGTATTTGGAGGTTCACATGTCAAAATAATTATATAAAAAAATAATATTCCCTCTTTTATCTATTATTTATTTTCTATTTATTTATATATTTCCATAAGAAGTAGAGGAATACTTGAATTCCCAAAAAATAATGAGATTAATGTAGCCACCTAAAAATGTAACACACACGTTTTTTTAAATAACATAGTATGACCCAAACATGGATGACATGATGATAAAGGGGTATATTACTCCATTAAGAAGGAAAAAAATGGGGTATATATATTCTCTAGGATTTCTCGCTCATTTAAGTATTAAGTTTTTTCATGAACATTTTCCAATCCAGTGATGTGGTGGTAAGAACCTCATCTGAAGTAGGACGTAGATTTCATTAATTATTGAAGGAAATGATACTTGAATATATTTATGCATATTTTTATATAATAAAGATATATTTTGGACATGAAATATATAAGAAACAAATATACACAATATTTGGGGATTAATAGATTTTTTTTTTAATTTTTTAGTTTCTAGAGCTAAAAAATAGATCTCGATCAAAAGATATAACTATTTTGAGTTGTATGTTTATTTTTTTTGAATTTTAATGGAAAAAAGTGGGAATTCATATACTTTACCTGTTATTCATGGGTTAAAAACCCACTTATACACATATATTAATGTATCCAGATGAATTGTATAATTTAATCATCACAAAACCACTTTCATGCCTGAATCTTGAGGTGGCATAAAGGTGAGCTCAAGTGAAAGTTCACTTGCGAACATATATTGAGGATCTACAAAATTAATTTGAAACAAACAAACTTGTGCATTCACATTTCTTTTATTCTTTCACTTTTCACTTCAATGTGTGATAAATACTTACACTTCTATTCCATACACTTTCACACACATGGAGGTAATTCTTATAAATACCATTGAAGCACCACATACAGAGGATCTGATGTTTACCCACTTGAGAAAATGGAGAAATGATCAGAATGAGAAAAACAAATACTTTCATTAATGCACTTATTCATAAAAACTTCTATACATGGACTTTGTGAATCCCCTTGGATAAAAACAAAATAAAGTAAACAATCTCCAATTTTTTCATAACTCATTAAAAAATAAAGTAAATTTTCAAACTAATTATATGAATAGGATGTTAACATGGGTGTTATAGTCAAGAGAACCTGAACATGAGTTGAAATTTTATAATTACACAGAGGGTTACCAAAGATATATGGGTAAAAAGACTTAGGATCTATAAAAACTCACAAATTCCTCAAAAAATAGGAACAATTGAGTATAATTTCTAGGAACCGCACCAAAGTTCCAAATATCAATGAAAACCTTAACTTAAAAAAATTTATATAACCCCCACTTTATATCAAGAACAATATTTCTTTTACCAGATCATATTAATAATTTAATGTTGGTTTAATATCACTTATTCTAAGAAAATAGTCTACTATTGGTTTGTATCTATGATCATAAACTAAGAGAAACCTTGATCTGAATTGTATAACCACAAACACTAAAAATATTATAGATTGAACTCTAAGACCATAAACTAAGAGGGGTAAAATGTTCATCGTCATATGATCATAAAATTTATTCACCCCATAGTCTAAATTGTAAGACATTAATCTTTATAGGAATTTGATTACAAGATTAAATCCAAAAACCCACAATTGGTGGCCTGAGAAAAAGTTGATTCTTCACCTATATATCAAAAATAATTTCTAGGTCTGGGAGATGGTTAATTTGATGCCATCCAAGAACTTTATAGATAACTATTTCATATTATTGGATGAATATTAATTATATATCATTACAGTACATGATAAAACTATAAACGTTCAAGGTCTTTCAAAAAATGGATACAAGAACAACTATTTCATAAAAGATCTACATCATCTCTCACTAAGATCATTACAACTATCACCATTCTTGGAAATATCATACTTGAAACCTTTCTTCATATCCTGAGGAAAATGAAACATAATAAAGGTTTGTCTTAGAATCTTGTTAAGGGAAAAAATATATATATCATTGATCATTTAAGCATTAAATGGGCGTAAGGATATGATAACATGAGCTTAACACAATAAACCATACCCAGTAATTCATAGATCATAATCATGATTCATGTTATAAAGCTTGAAAGTTAATAAAACATTAATGATAAACAAATCAAAGAATATAATCTAGAGTAGCATATCATTATCATAATTTTATATCATAAAATAGTGGAATAAATTTTATCATAATCAAAATCATATTAATAATTTTTCAAGGATACCCCCAATACATTTATCACATGTTCAGCATTGTCTAACCATGTGTTTACCTTCTTTGGGATTTGGATAAAATCCTTCATATCCTCTTTTAGAAAATGTATAAACTCCCATATAATCTTTAATCTCTTAAAATAAAAATTTTTATCCAATAAATTGCATAGATAAAATAATTAATCATAATTAATTTATATGTATACCACAAGATCATAAATAATTTATCATTTCAACATAGATTAGCCAATTGAAAAGATAATGGGTTTCACAAATATTCCATCATGAAAATCATAAAACAACCAAAGAAGGAGTCAATATTGTATCATATATTCATATACCTAGTAAATAATAAGTATCATCAAAGGATGGTTATCATGTATGGTCACTAGAATATTTTTGAGTAAAATAAACTTTAATTTTGCAATTACTTATTTAAAATTAAAAAATTTAAAAAATACAATAAAAAAAATTTATATGAAATTAAAATGTGAAAATATAAATAAATATTCATATTAAATAGTATTCATGATTTTTGGAAAAAAATCATGCATTATATCTTAAAAAAATATTTTGTTCAATGATTAGGTAAAACATACACCGTTTAGAAAATGAAAAAATATTCCTTTTAAACCTTTTTATAAATAATAAATTATTTGTATAAAATAATTTAAACAATCATGGGATAATATTAAAAAAAATTGAAATAATTTTAAATATAATATAAACATCGAGAAAAATATTACATATAAATAGAAAAATAAATTCAGTTTTCCTTAAAATATTCCATTTGAATTTTGAGTAATTAGAGAGAGTAAAATTAAATGAATAAATTTAATATCTATAATTAAAAATAGTATAATAAAATAAATAAGATTTTATATAGATAGATCATATAATTTTATAATTATATATTTAATCATAAGTAATTTCGGTAAAAATTGTTATTGTAACATAAACCTCTTACTACATCGGTAACTTTTGAATAATAACACACCATGAAATAAATAAAATCAAATGAAACTTTAAATACAATTAATATAATTATATTTATGATATTAAATAGCCATGGGGTAGTATATATAACTCCCAAAATATGATTGGTGTATAAAATAACATAAGTCCTTAGAATGTCAATTTGAGAAGATAAACCATTACCTTTTTGGTAACCATAGTTCAAAACCCATTGGATGAAATAATTGAATTGAAACTTTAAATAATTAGTATTAAGAAGGATAAATTATTTATTATTTAAAATTGGAAGCATACATACTATAACACCCAAGATTTCATAAGGTGTTATTTCTTCAAAATAATTCAATAACTTGCACTACACACAACACCGAGTTCAAGCGCACCATGACTTACCAAAAAAGCCGTTAAAAAGATTTTATTAACAGTATTAACTAAATTTTAAAATTTATATAATCCTTATAATTTTAGAATCCATATTATTAGTTTCTTAGACATAAGGTAAGAACAAATTCATTTTCAGTATTGCACTTTTATCAACTTTTAATAGTGAACCCTTTTTAAATACAATATTTTAAACTTTTTGACTAAATGGGGACATCAAAAATTTAAAATGAAACATCACAAGCTTCCACGGTATGCTTTCCTTTGAATAATACAGTAGCGCTTGTTGTACGCAACTTCGAGTTCTAACACACACCACAACCAATCAAACTAGCCGTTATGAATAGTAATACCTAATTTTTGATATTATATATATTTTATATTTCAAAATGGAATTAATTTTTGGATTAGGAATATCAAATTAAGCCTAAGGTGAAATTTTTGTACTTTTCGGATAACATTAATATTTTAATGAATAGTGAAAATTACTAAATTTTAATTAAAAACAACTTTTTTAATCAAAATAATTAATAGTGATAAATTATGAATTTGAGTAGTTTTAAAGTATATTTAGAATATATTTTTACCATTTAATATAATGTTGGTAATTGGACATAATTTTACAATTAAACCGAACATAAACAAGTGTCAATCTTTTGATAGTTATTATCTCTTAAAAACACGCTTTTTGTTTTAACAACGGGAATTAATTTTAAATTAATTTCTATCACTTCTGTGTTTTGAATTTGGAAAAATTGATTCCATATTTTGAATCAGGATGTTCAAATTGTGTAAATAGGTAACTTTTATTTTTAGACATTTTGAATAATTACTGCGGTAAATATTTTATTTACCATGGTTAAGGGTAAATCCGGTAAATAAGGGTTAAAAAATAATATTATAATAATACTAAATTATTCTAAAACGTGTCCTAACCTTATTTGTTGATACCTGTTCGACCATAGGCATCTTTGGGTCGATTTTTGGACCCCATGGAGCCACTTGTAGGTGATAGGGACACTTTATTTTAAATAAGTTAAAATGAATACAAAAATGACACAAGCATATATCTTTTAGAAAAACAATTTTTAAATAGGGTTATATATGTTGGATTTTCGACTATAAATATTCATTAGAAATATAAAAATATTTCCTACATAATGAGATTTTATTTATAATTTGTAGACATTAAATAATTTAATTTATTTATGACAAAATGATGGTGCAGTAATTACCATAATAGTGAAAAATTAAACTAATTGATATTATAAATAAACAAATAAATATAATTTGAGACTTTTTTTGAATTAAACTAATTTTCTAAGTTAATTTAACAAGTTAGGAATCATTTAATTAAATTTTTTCGAAGTAATAATTCTGTTATGAGTTTCAAAAAAATCAACAATTGAATAGTTTAAAAATTGACATAAAAGAGTTTTTAAAACAAATATTATATTATTAATTGATATTAAATTCTTAAAAATCTAATTTTTGGCCAAGAGACTTATATAATGATATTTTCATCATTAATGGACCACTTGGGAATCGATTGGATATATATGGTATGTTTATTAACCATATAATATAAAAATACAAAGAGACATTGTAAAAGTGAAACTAATTAACTTAGAGTTAATACTTAAAGATAAGGTTAATATAATGACCCAAACCTGTCTAAATTCTATTTTTTGAGTTTTTTTAGACCCATCCCCACCTTAACATTTAAATAATCAACTTTTGAGCCTTTATAAACCGAATATGAATTTATTATAAACTAATATTTCTAGCATTCCCAAAGGTACCCCACACCCCTCTTATAAAAGGGCACTCCCCCTTCTCATTAACTGACACCTTCAAAGCCTTTTGATTCGGCCAAAATCTGCCCAAATACTCTACCAACATCCCTCAATACAACCTAGAGGACTTATTTTTATAATAGATTCAACCTAAGGAGCCCTTTTGATCAAATCAAGAGGAAGAACCCGAAGAAGAGGTAATGATTTCACCACCCTTTTCCAAGTTCCTTTCTTCTTCCACTTCTTCTTCCTTTGTTATTACCATTCTAAAATAATAATAACTCCAGTATCATATATATACTGTGATGTTATTATAAATATGTTACAACCATATTTGGTATTCTATCCACCCTTTGAATAACATGTCACCATACGTGCGTACGTACGACTTACCGTCTCCACGTCGTGGTGTAATTGTTATTCAATATATTATTATTTGGATGGGTATAATAATGTTGTGTAACTCATGTAAATAATAAATATAACATGTTAATTATTCTGTATATATGATATAACATCCATTTATATATTATTTTAATATCAAAAGAATGATATTGTCGCTCGTGCATACGTACGGACTACCTTCTCCACGAACGCGATGAGATTCATTCTCTATCATATCCATTCAAGTATAATTATCATTTGATGATATAAAAATGATGTTTAAGGACTTGATATCATTCTGGATATGAATAAGATACAATCTATCCATAAAAAAAACGGATTATGTAACAAAACATATAAAATAAAACGAGTAAGTTAACACCCGAAACGACAATAATTCTAAGATATTATTAACAAATCAATTTTAAAAGATCATATATGATATAATATTAATATATATGATTATTTTATAATTTAATAAAAATTATTTTACCATTATACAAGAGGTTAACCTACCCTCAACCAAGGAAAAGTGCAAGGTAAGGGTTATTTCACAATCTCTTCATAATCTGAGGTTGTTTATACGTAATAATCTACGGGGATATCTTTATCATCCACATCCATGTTTCTTAAAAATGAATTTCAAAACATTTTTAATATTTACTAGAATATGGGTTAAAGTCATTTATACACTTGGTTGAATTTTTATAAGAGGTTTATAAAGGAATCTTTTTGTCATTTTCCAAACAATGTGCTTTTTAACCTTTTCGACAAAATTTAGGTAAGAATGTTTTTTAACTTATATGGCGGGTGCAGTTATTTACAACTGTTATGAAATTGTCAAAGCTTCCCCTACAAGCTTATAAGGATATTTTCAAAATAATGT
Organism: Viscum album; assembly: GCA_963277665.1. Taxonomy (NCBI): domain Eukaryota; kingdom Viridiplantae; phylum Streptophyta; class Magnoliopsida; order Santalales; family Viscaceae; genus Viscum; species Viscum album. Next base: position 2,019,540,838 of record OY728156.1, read on the forward strand.
TTTTCTTTTATAATTATGTGATTTTTAAATGATTTTAAAAAAAGAGATATTTCTCTCAAATATATGAAAATCCAGTGCAAATGTATACGTATTTAACGCAAGATTAAAAATGTTTTCAGAAAACCTGAATCCTGAGTGTGGTAGACAGGAAGGGATTGGGCATGGACCCATCATGGCCTGTAATTAGTCGAGTAGTCTCATAATTAGTTATTTTTTTTCAGAACCTTGCATAATGTTTTCAGAAAAACACTGGAGTATATTTGATCAATTTTAAACGTAAGTATCTTCTAAAAAAAATGCACCGGTAGGTCTCATGAGACAAACTAGTGTCTTGGCACAAGTCCTTGGAAAAATCATATTTGTATTCTTGGCACGAGGCCTTGGATATGTGGTTATGACAGTCTGGCATTATGCATTCCATCATTATGAAAGTGGTTATTGATATTGCATGTGATTATTCGATTAGTAGAATATCCATGTGAATAAGTAAATGGAATTATTTCATTTTACTTTTGTCATACTATGTTGAACTTCATGTTTAAAAGGATTTTGTTTTAGTTATACATTGCCTTAAATGTTTGTGCTTATTTTTGAAAGATTCCGCTATATTTTTATCCTTACTGGGCATTTGAGCTCACCCCTTTTCTATGTTTTATTTTTACCAGGATGGGAAGAAGTAAGTTATGAATGACCTGCAGGGATAGTATGTGGGGATATGAGTGTGGGATATGGAGACTATGTTTTTGTAGTAGTTTTTCACTTTATTATGTAATGTAAAACTTTATGAATATATCTAGTGTTTCCAAGGCTACTAAACCAATCGGTCTTTCGATATTTTATCTTTCTTGTGATCATGCCAATGTTATGTAATAATGCACCGACTTTGGGTAACTGGGTTCGGGGCATTATAGTTGGTATTAGAGGAAGTTTAGTATAAACCTTGGAATCTAGATTTAGATAAACTCTGATTAGAGCACGTTGACCTAAGATGAACTTTGAGGATTAGTATAGAAGAACTTCCTAGAATTTTGGTATTGTAGAGATTTTGTGAGTTTTCCGAGAAATACATCCCTGTCTGGATACGAGCAGGTAGAGGCGGCTCTGGCACAGATATACCTAGGGTTAAAACCCGAAAACACCACTTTGATCTAGACTCGAACGGGAACTGGTGCACGACAACGGGCCTTGCTGCACTCTTGGTTACGACACTCCCGGGGGATATTCTTAGGATAACTCTCATTTTCTTTACAAATCATTATGAAGGGTTTATGAGTATATACTTCTTCAAAGAATACATTTTTATGATTATGGATTATATCCATAAACTATTTAATTTATGTTATGTGTCTTACAAGTTTGGGATTAGGTATTTTTATTCATAAACTAATCTAGTGTATTCCATTGTTTAGAAATGGCGCCCAGTAGAAGGAATGAGAACTCCAGCAATGCACATGATACAAAGAGAAAGAAGGATCATATATTTCATGGTCTTAAGCCAAAATTTATAAGAGAAATAGTCTCCCATGTACTATCATCATATGAAGAAATAAGATCATGTGTTGATAAGATAAGTAAAGATTTTACTGAGTCCTATGGCTTTGAAGGGATGCAAGAGAAGAAAAGGATGGAAGAGAGAAATATGGATAAAGGAAACAGGGAAAAGAAAAATTTTCCTATATGTGATAACTGTGGAAAGAAACACCCTGGAACTTGCCTGAAAGGAATGGTAGTTTGTTATAAGTGTGGAGGAAAAGGGCACAAAGTACGTGACTGCAAGGGTAAGAAAATGGTTTCAAATGTACAATGCTTCATTTGCAAGGAGTTTGGACACTACGCGAACCTATGTCACAGTCATCAGACTATGCCGCAAATGATGCAATTGGATAATAATAAAGTTATGATACTACAACATATGAAGAGGAATGATTAGAGTTCTTATGTTGATTATGTCATTTTGGTGCTGTATCAATAATGTACTTGTTATAATAATTAGGGAGTATATAAGGATTGTACTACAGTACAATTTCATTAAGGACTTGAGATTTTGTGGAACAATGAAAAGTGACTCAATAATAGGATAAATTTTTGGAAAATATATGGTTGAGAGAATGATAAACCATAATATGGTTATGATACCGAGGTAGTGATTTTAGAATAATATATGATTGTTTTGGATAAATTATATTGGATATTCTTGACTACCTTGAAACTGATTAATGATTTGTATATTCCATCATTTTTGGGGTTTACAACATTTTTGGATTGAAGGAGTATATCTATTATTCTATAAGGAATAAGGGATCATGAATGTAATCAATAAGGTTTTATGATAATTCAGGATGTTGCAGTGTTTTAAAAGAATATATGATGAAGGTGATCACATGTTATTACATGGCAAAAAAAAGGATCTTCATTGTGTTTACCTTCCTTATAAATTTTGGACTGATGTATTCTGGATAGTTCTAGTTTGGATTATTTTGGATTGCCATAAAAGGACAACCCGGAGGTCGGGCGGCAACCTGTCGCGTTCGGCAATGCCGCGAGACTTGAACCCACAACTGAAGGGCGACAAGGGTGTATCACCTACCACTTTCCCACGTGATGTTCGGGATTAAATAATGTAGTTTTTTTTAAAAAGATCTGGTAGATTAATTATAAATTCGTTTTTTTTTGAACCCTATACAAATAGGATAAATAGAATATATTTTTTTGTTATATTATCTTTTAGAGTGAAAGATGAGTTTGTGGTAGAAATTAGTTAAAGGATGGAACTCTACTTGTCAAGAATATATTTTTCTTCTTCTCTAATTCTATGAAGAAAATAATTCTTATACTTTATTTAAGGAATCCTAAAACCAAAAACGTGTTATCCTAATACCCTATGTTTTGTTAAACTTTTGGTATTTCAAATCATCATAGATTGATGAATTTAAGGACCTCAATTTTACACTTGTTTCTGATTGATGACCTCAATCACTACCTATAAATATTTATGTTTTTCCTCTAATTATATGTCTCTAATTTCCACCAATGTTCTCTTAATAGAGATCATAATTTGGTGGTGACCCTTTCATTTCTCTTTTCTTCATATTAAGACTAAATTTTAGTAACCCAATTTCCGATATGGGTTTTCCCAAAAAGATATTTTCTATTTTCAACCTTTTATTTTCGAAGATCAATTTCAAATTGTGGGGACGCAATTTATTGAAGAAGGGGAGAATGTAACACCCCAAGATTTCATAAGGTGTTATTTCTTCAAAATAATTCAATAACTTGTACTACACGCAACCCCGAGTTCAAGCACACCATGACTTACCAAACAAGCCGTTCAAAAGAGGTTATGAATAGTATTAACTCTATTTTAAACTTTATATAATCCTTATAATTTTAGAATCCATATTAAGAGTTTCTTAGACATAATGTAAGAACAAAATCATTTTCAGTATTGCACTTCTATCAACTTTTAATAGTAAACCCATTTTATATACAATATTTTAAACTTTTTGACTAAATGGGGACATCAAAATTTTAAAATGAAACATCCCAAGCTTCCACAGTACGCTTTCCTTTGAATAATACAGTAGCGTGTGTTGTACGCAACTTCGAGTTCTAACACACACCACAACCAATCAAACTAGCTGTTATGAATAGTAATACCTACTTTTTGAATTTATATATATTTTATATTTCAATATGGACTTAATTTTTGGATTCAGAATATCGAATTTAGATTAAGGTGAAATTTTGGTACTTTTCGGATAACTTTAATATTTTAATGAATAGTGAAAATTACTAAATTTTAATTAAAAACAACTTTTTTAATCAAAATAATTAATAGTGATAAATTATGAATTTGAGTGGTTTTAAAGTATATTTAGAATATATTTTTAACATTAAATATAATTTTGTTCATTGGACATAATTTTACAATTAAACCGAACATAAACAAGTGTCAATCTTTTGATAGATTATCTCTTAAAAACACTCTTTTTATTTTAACAACGGGAATTAATTTTAAATTAATTTGTGCCACTTCTATGTTTTGAATTTGGAAAAATTAATTCCATATTTGGAATCCGGATATTCAAATTGTGCAAATAGGTAACTTTTATTTTTAGACATTTTGAATAATTACTGCGGTAAATATTTTATTTACCATGGTTGAGGGTAAATCCGGTAAATAAGGGTTAAAAAATAATATTATAATAATACTAAATTACTCTAAAACGTGTCCTAACCTTATTGGTTGATACATGTTAGACCATAGGCATATTTGGGTCGATTTTGGGACCCCATGGAGCCACTGGTAGGTGATAGGGACACTTTATTTTAATTAAGTTAAAATGAATACAAAAATGACACAAGCATATATTTTTTAGAAAAACAATTTTTACATAAGGTTATATATGTTTTATTTTCAACTATAAATATTCATTAGAAATATAAAACGATTTGATACATAATTATATTTTATTTATAATTTTTAGACATTAAATAATTTAATTTATGTATGACACAATGATGGTGCAGTAATTACCATAATAGTGACAAATTAAACTAATTAATATTATAAATACACAAATAAATATAATTTGAGACTTTTTATGAAGTAAAATAATTTTAAAAGTTAATATTAAATGTCAGTAATAATTTAATTAATTTTTTTCGAAGTAATCATTCTGTTATGAGTTTTACAAAAATCAACTATTGAATAGTGTCAAAAATGACATAAAAGAGTTTTTAAAACAAATATTATATTATTATTTGATATTAAATTCCTAAAAATCTAAGGTTCGGCCAACAGACTTATATCATGCTAGGTTCATCATTAATGGACCACTTGGGGGTCTCAGGGATTTATATGGTAAGTTTATTAACCATATAATATAAAAATAAAAGAGACATTGTAAAAGTAAAACTAATTAACTTAGAGTTAATACTTAAAGATAAGGTTAATATAATGACCCAAACCTGTCTAAATTATATTGGTTGAGTTGTTTTTGACCCATACCCACCTTAAAATTTATAGAATCAACTTTTGAGCCATTATAAACCGAATATGAATTTATTATAAACTAATATTTCTAGCTTTTCCAAAGGTGCCCGTCACCCCTCTTATAAAAGGGCACTCCCCCTTCTCATTAACTCACATCTTCAAAGCCTTTTGATTCGGCCAAACTCTTCCCAAATACTCTCCAAACTTCCCTCACTACAACCTAGAGGCCTTAGTTTGATCAGAATGCCAACCTAAGGAGCCCTTTTGATCAAATCAAAAGGAAGAACTCGAAGAAGAGGTAATGATTTCACCACCCTTTTCCAAGTTCATTTCTTCTTCCACTTCTTCTTCCTTTGTTATTACCATTCTAAAATAATAACTCTAGTATCATATATATACTGTGATGTTATTATAAATATGGTACAACCATATTCAGTATTCTATCCACCCTTTGAATAACATGTCACCATACGTGCGTACGTACGGCTTACCGTCTCCACGTCGTGGTGTAATTGTTATTCAATATATTATTATTTGGATGGGTATAATAATGATGTGTAACTCATGTAAGTAATAAATATAACATTTTAATGATTCTGTATATATTATATAACATCCATTTATATATTATTTTAATATCAAAAGAATGATATTGTCGCTCGTGTGTACGTACGGACTACCGTCACCACGAACGCGATGAGATTCATTCTCCATCGTATCCATTCAAGTATAATTATCATTTTATGATTTAAAAATGATGTCTAAGGACTTGATAACATTCTGGATATGAATAATATACAACCTATCCATAACAAACACGGATTATGTAACAAAACATATAAAAGAAAATGAGTAAGTTAACACCCGAAACGATGATAATTCTAAGATATTATTAACAAATCAATGTTAAAAGATCATATATGATATCATATTAATATATATGATTATTGTATAATTTAATAACAATTATTTCACCATTATATAAGAGTTTGGCCAACCCTCTACCCAGGAAAAGTGCAAGGTAAGGGTTATTTCACAATCTCTTCATTATCCGAGATTGTTTATACGTAATAATCTATTGGGATCTCTTTATCATCCACATCCATGTTTCTTAAAAATGAATTTCAAAACATTTTTACTATTTACTATAATATGGGTTAAAGTCATTTATACACTTGTTTGACTTTTTATAAGAGGTTTATAAAGGAATATTTCTGTCACTTTCCAAACAAGGTGCTTTTTAACCTTTTCGACAAAATTAAGGTAAGAATGTTTTTTTAACTTATACGGCGGGTGCAGCTATTTACCGTTGCTATAAAATTGTCAAAGCTTCCCCTAAAAGCTTATAAAGATATTTTCAATATAATTTTTTTCTTTTATATTTATTTGATTTTTAAATGATTTCAAAAAAAGAGATATTTCTCTCAAATATATGAAAATCCAGTGCAAATGTATACATATTTAACGCAAGCTTAAAAATGTTTTCAGAAAACCCGAATCTCGAGTGTGGTAGACAGGAAGGGATTGGGCATGGACCCATCATGGCCTGTAATTAGTCAAGAAGTCTCATAATTAGTTATTTTTTTCAGAATCTTGCATAATGTTTTCAGAAAAACACTGGAGTATATTTGATCAATTTTAAACGTAAGTATCTTCTAAAAAAAATTGCATCGGTAGGTCTCATGAGACAAACTAGTTTCTTGGCACAATTCCTTAGCAAAATATTATTTGTAGTCTTGGCATGAGGCCTTGGCTATGTGGTTATGATAGTCTGGAATTATGCATTCCATCATTATGAAAGTGGTTATTGATATTGCATGTGATTATTTGATTAATAAAATATCCATGTGAATAAGTAAATGACATTATTTAATTTTACTTTTTCCAAACTATGTTGAAGTTCAAGTTTAAAAGGCTTTTGTTTTAGTTATACATTGCCTTAAATGTTTATGCTTATTTTTGAAAGTTTCCGCTATATTGTTATCCTTATTGGGCATTTGAGCTCACCCCTTTTCTATGATTTATTTTTCCCAGGATGTGAAGAAGTAAGTTATGAATGACCTGCAGGGATAGTATGTGGGGATATGAGTGTGGGATATGGAGACTATGTTGTTGTAGTAGTTTTTCACCTTATGATGTAATGTAAAACTTTATGAATATTTCTTGTGTTTCCAAGGATACTAAACCAATCGGTCTTTCGATATTTGATAATTCTTGTGATCATAAAAATGTTATGTAATAATACACCGACTCTGAGTAACTGGGGTCGGGGCGTTACACATACCTCATAACATAAATAGGTTTATAAAATTAAATATGTCTCAATGAAAAAATATTGAGAGAAGAACACTTACCCTATATCATACTTGATTCATAAGCACTATATCCTATTAAATAATAAATTTATATTTATTAAAATTTTATAAAATAACAATATAAATACTAACAATACCATATATGATTTATTTATACAATCTTATCACCCTTTCATTTCCAATTCTTTATTAAAATCATTGTTCTATGTGATAATTGTTTTTTTCATGTATGTTTTGATACAGATGTTATGTTCCTTACATATTGTTCATAGTTCCATATTATATAAAATGTTAATAATGATATAAATATCATATTTATTAATTTTATACATATTTATTACTATCTATATAAGGTGGATATAGAAATGAATTACACTATGTATGGAGATGGTAGTTTGAATATACTCATGAATGTTGTTTTCATTTTCCAATGAAAGGAAGGAAAGGAAAATAAATAAAATTTAAACATTAAATTTTTTAATTAAATAATAAATATCATATATTTTAATTAAATCCATAATTATAAACATCCATGTGAGGAACTATGGGAGAATTAATTGTATCACTTTGTGGAGGTGGTAGTCCACACATATCCATGAGCTAAACATTCATTTACTATTTAGTGGAAAAATGATATGAATAAGGTTATTACATAAAAATAATAAAATCTTAATAAATTTTAGATAATTATTATATTATATTATATAAATTAGGATTTAATTCGAGTAGTTGAAAGAAGTAAAGTGAAAATGCTCGATTAAGATGATTAATTCATCTTTGAATAAACTTCTTTGGATCTCTCCACAAAGAACCTAGGGAAGATATTTTAAAGATACTAGTACCTCTAAAAATTGATTAATAATGGTGAAAATATTTTTATATAGTGTTTCTTAAGTAAGTATCTCATGGTGTTGTGAGGAATAGACAAGGGGTGGCATCCATTTGTTGTGAATGAAAGGACACACCTAGAATTACTTAAAAGATTTAAATATAAAAACTTATATTCCATGTTAAAGTGGAACCATATTGATATATTTAGAACATTGGGTGATTTTTAGCCTTTATAATATCATAAAATAAATTTGATATAAGTTTATGTGATGTTTAAACCCTTATCTCTTAGTTTTAACCCCCCCATTAACCATTTTGATGATGGAAATGATGTTAACGTTTTTTACTTTATAATGGTCAAGAATGATTACATGAAAGGTAAAATTACTCCTAAATAGAAAATAGTTGATATGATAGACCATATATTATTCAATTCAATAATTATAATAGTATTATTAATTTTTAATCATTTATTAAAATATTATTTAATAAAAGATACGTTTAACTTTTTTTGGGACTATTCACATAGATTGAATTTGAAGACAACAATATAGAAATGGAATTAAAATATGAACTCTAAAATCATAAATAATATGTTATATTTATTTAAAAAAAACATTTAATAGAATAATTCATCTAAATTTTAGTACATTTAATATTTTAAAAATTATTTATTTGATTTTTCTATTACTTGATCAAGCATTGTCTTAGCATTGTGTAAGAAGTTTGGTAATTATTTCATTACTAAAAATTAAGAATAATTTTCCATGATAAAAAAACTTCATTGATATAATAAATAACCATTTATAACTAAACATAACCTATTTTATCCCAATTAAAAAAATATTATAGATAAGAAAACAAAGAGAGTGAAATTTTGAATGTATTCCTTACTTAAAATAATATTAAGGTTATTATGAAAAGAAAGTGATAATAAATTACCAAAACATAAAATATAATATCAATAAGGTTGAAATTAACCTATCTAGTGAAAAAGGCATTATTTTTTGATATTTGTGGGCCTTATTCCAATATTTCAACCATTTTTTACCTATTTCTCCCTTATCGAGGTGACAAATATTTACCTTGTTTACTATTCATAATGTCAAAAAATTAAAGGGATATATTTATAAAATCTAAACATATAATTCCAAATATGTAATCTAATTTGTAATATTCAATTTCTATAATTTATATAAATTTAGTTTATTGTAAAGTAATAAATTTTGCTAAAAAGTTTTTTAAACTAAAAATGAAATTATAAAAAAATAAAAATTATTTATAATTCCTAAATAATTAATTATATATTATCTAATTAAATGATATTTATTTTAGTTTATGATAAAATTCATAACATAATGGTACTTTTAAATTACTTCATTTAATAAAAATAAATGTATGTTTTAAAAATCGATATATTCACTATTCACTAGAAAAAAAAATATTTAAAAAAATACCAAAAATATCCCTAAGATACTGTTGACGTGATGATTTCAAAAATTATATTCATTTCATAAAAATAAAATTTATAAAAATGGTATAAATTAATTTTAATGTTCGCACACGAAATGAAATAAACCAATTTTTAAAAACATATATTTTGAAGTATAAAATGACTTTACTAAAAAATGAGTACATATTAATTATAATTTAATTAATTAATTATAATTATGTAAAAAAAATTATATATAAACTTCATAATATTGTCAATATTATCTATAATTATCAATTTAATTACTATATTAAAATATATTATGGTTTATTTTATATTCAGTGTTGTGTGTTAAGAAAGTTATCAATCATAGTATTATTTTTTTAAAAACAATTGGTGAGTTACATAAGATATATGAATGAAAGAGAAAAAAATACTTTTGGGTTCTTTAATTTGGCCTAGTAAAAATTCAAGCAATAATTTTTATAATATATGGTCTAGAAAAAATTTACACCAAGTCTTCATTACTCTATAAACATGAGAATTAACTATTCCAAAGGCCATCATTATATATCTATCATCATGTTTGAAAAAATTCATTGTTTGGTCACTTCTCAAAATTTAGAGGACCTCCCTTCAGATTAATATTATTAATTCTCTAATTTCCCCATTCCACTACTAGATCACTACATTAATGATTTCAATGCATGGTGTTAAAACATTTAGGCTTTTTAAAACCTTCTTAATCAATCACTTTTTATGAAAATACATGTCATATCATTGATACTTCATTCATCTTCAACTAACCCTTTTAGGAAAATTAATAATGTATTTATACATTCTTATTTATGATATATTTTTCTATAGTTAATGTCAAAATAATTAATGATCCTCTAAGTATCTTCCACAGAAATTTTTATGGCTTGAAAAAAAAACCTAATTACAAGCACCAGTTTCTAATAGTGTGATGGTGGTATAATAGTTACCATGTTTCAAAATTTTCCCAGCTATCATCACCACTCTTATTTTTAAATTGATAATATTAAATAATGGTTTACCTTTTTCAAATTTTATAATTTTCATTTGTATTCAAAAAATTGATATGTTACGCATTAATGAATTTCCCCTCAAACTAAAACAAACATATGGACCATTGATCTTGTACCATATAATATAAGGGCATGCTTCATTATAAAGAAATTTCCTTGTGTTTTGATTCACCTATTGATAATAATACAACATTGAGTCATGATCATAATCTTTGTAAAAAAAATCCTTAAAGCAATATCATATTCTATCATGAGTTGAGATCATTATCTTTTTAACCAAATTCCTTAATTCTATATCCTCTTCTTGGTAATTCAAATCCATAGGACTAGATCCTATTTTGGTTAATAAATTACTATATTTGAGATCATTCTCATGGTAATTCAAATCCTTGTGTTGATATTATCCTCTATACATTCAAAGGACTTGAGTTACGAACATTCTCTTGTTAATTTGAATCCTTGAGTTGAGACACCACTCTTGGTAAGTTAATTCCTTTAGTTGATATCCTACACCTTGTAATTCAAATTTCTATGTTTAGATCCACCTTTTTTTAACCACATTCCTTGATCCAAGATCTTCTTCTTGGTAATAAATTCCTTTATTTAAGATCCTCCACTTAGTGAACCTCATGTTATATGGTAAACTCAAAGAACCTATATTATGGAAAAGAAATATAAAAAAATGATACAAATCACCTCTTAATAAGATTCTTTTCATTCCAAAAAAATATAATTTTGTGGGGGTTAAATTAGATAAATTTAAAAATTTAGTGTGCACTTCATTGTGATTAACATTATTTGACCTACATATGTATGGCATAATGTTAAGTGACTGCCTCACTCCATGAAGTAAACATAAGTGCAATCACCAAGTGATATATATTTTTCACTCACTGAAGTCTATAGATCTGTCAAAAACATTTCTAAATTATTTGATAAGATGGTGAGAACCTATTATCTAGAGAATTAAATGGATTCCATTAATTTTTGAAGGAAAAATTTCCTAAATATTTCAATTTATTTTTTTGGGTATTTATAAAATATGTTTCCCTAAAAAACTAGGATATGAGTATACCCTAACAAAAGGTTGTTAAATTAGTTTTTTAGCATTGATTTAACAAATAATTGATCTAAAATGGATAACTAGATAAAAATTTGTGGTAATTTGAAGATGGAAACAGATTTTGAAAAAAATTAATAGAAATTGTAGTTGTGTGTGTGTGTAACTTGCCACTTGTGAGCATGTGAAAAATAACTTATGAACATGTATGAACATATCTATAGGATTTTCATAAATTACTATGAAACCAATATTTTTTACTATATCCTGATGTTCCAATAAATTAACCTAAAGTTATATTAGTCATCAAAATATATCTTGGTGAATAAAGGAATTCCACCAAGGAAAAAAATAACTTGAACACACTCTTCACTTATTAACACGTTCTCATTACATATATTCATGCATGAGACTTATTCATCAACATTGTGGAATATTATTTGCCTAGAAAAGGCCTATAAATTCCCAAAAAAATGACCAACTAGAATAGGGATGATGTTTAGGCACATGGGTAAGGGATAAATTATTTGAATCAGTAAAATCATCGAATTTTGTGTAAGTACTTCCATGAAAAGAATTTTATTTTATCATTTGAAATGAAACTAAAAAATAAAGTTTCTATAATATGTGCGTAACTCATCCAAAAATAATGTAAAATTCAAACCAATGAATTTTATAGGTATCTAACAAGGGATTTATGTTCTATTCCCCCATGTGTAAGTTGAAATTTCGTATATACACATGGGAAACCTAAAATTTATGGATTAAGGAACTTATTCTCTACAAAACCCTACACAAGTCACCTAACATGGGAATACCAGGGAATAATTTGGTACACTTTACCCAAGTTTCATATATTTAAGAAAACCCGAACATATGAAGAATGTGTCCATATACCCCACTCTATTTCAAAACCAAGGTTTTGTACACTGACTCTTGGTTATATATCCACATCCATCCAGTTATGATTATGCCTAGGGAACAACCACATGAAGTGAGTTGTATGAACCTAAATTAAGAGATATATTTTTATAATTTGTATTACCTTAATATCTATCCATATTTTATATTTAACATTAAAAATATAAATTAATATATTCCAAATTTTCATAGTTGTGTGACCAAAAACTTCATACACCCCTTGGTCCAAATTAATAGATCTTAAATTAAAATAGAAAGAAATATAAAAACATTTAGGCTCAAACCGCACAAAGAGAGGCCTGAGTAAAAGTAAAATATTTACCTTACAAGCTAGAATAATCTCAATACTCTAAAAAATATTAAAGAATATAAATTAATGTGGAAGAAATATTTGAAGGACCTTATTTATCCAGATAAAAATTTAATCTATGCTCCATGGGACCACTAGTCTAGGAAAAATTTATTACAATTTCTCTTTACTCCATATGCATGATAATGAACTATTCCAAAATTACCCTATGAAATATCCATCATCAAATTTAGTAACATTCATGTTCTTATCACTTCCTCAAATTGAGAATACCTCCCATTTAGGCTAATTTTCACTACAATTCAATTTATCTCTTCCCATATTATTTTTCCATAATGATAAGTTCAATACAGGGTGTTGTAATCTTTGGTGTGCTCAATCCATTCTCAATCAATCCCTTTTCCTAAAAAAGAAATTTATATCTTGGATAAATTATTCATCCTCAACTAATATTTTCAATGAAATTTGTAATGGGTTCATCATTTTTTCTAAACAAATCCCCCTCAGTATGGTGAAAGTTATTATTTATTATAATACACTAACTAAACACCAAGGTAATTTATATGTCCTCAAAAGAATGTATCCCTAATTCCGTGTACCACTTTCTATCACTCGTGGTCTCACCATTACCAATACTCAAACGTTTTTAACCTATCACCACCCCTCTAATTTTGACTTAGGAATTATGACATTATGATTTGTCCTTTTTGTATTCACAAATGTTTAGGTGGATAAGAATACTCTAGATGCTAAAAATTCTTACATTATTCTAATAATCAAATAAAACTAATGATATGTTTCACTTTCAAAGTCTCATATAAGGTTATACATTATTATAAATGAAAATATGTGAATCATGCTCTCCCACTTAGAAATAAAATAAATCGAGTTGATATCCACTTTTTGGTTAAAAAAAATCCATGAATTAAGATACCTATCATAGAAATAAATTTCTTGGATTGATATCCTCATCTTGGAAACAAAATAACATTAAGTTAAGATTATTGAAGTAGATTTGTGATTTTTTTAATCAAATGTTTTGTATTTGTTAAAAACTAACCTTTTTATTGAAGATTTTTTTTTTGTTTTTTATGAATCAGACCCAGTTCATCGTAATGATTTCACTTAGCATGACAAATGAAAATCTACAGATTCAAAAAAATGAGGGTAGAAATTTTTGTTTTATAAGAGTCTATATTTGTTGTAATTAGATAAATGATAATGTTTCTAAATATTTTTGAAATAATAATTTAAATTCAGAAGGTAAAATGAATTTATACTATCTAAAACAAAATAATACAATGCTTTATTTATCAAGAAGTTCTCACAAATCATGAAAACTACCATGATAAATGATTTTTAATAAATGGTGGAGTGGTTTGAATAATTTTATATTTGAAAATAAAATTTCCATCATAATGGGAATTAAATCTTAATTAGATGAGAAAGAATAAGATGTTGTTGATCCTGAGGAAGAAACAAATCATTCTGGGAAAATAATACTATGATTTTTGTACTCAGATTTTCATAATCAGATTTCCGTACTCAAATTTTCTTACATATATTTTCATACGTGGATTTTCAAAATTATATTTTTGTACTACTATTTTTTTATTTTGTTTTTAATATTGGGAAAGTTGTATTGAAATTTTCATAATTATATTTTCATATTGGTATTTTCATACTGGGAAAATTCTAATTATATTTTTGTACTTAAATTTTCAAACTAAGATTTTCATACTAGGATTTTAATACATGAAAAATTATACTAAGATGGAAACAAAACTTAATTTGAATTGAAAGAAATAGATATTATTGAGATAAGAATGAAAAAGATCGACATGATCTAAGAAAGATATAAATATTTGAATATGTAGAACTTGAATTTCAATTATACATAAATCATGGAGAAATCTAAGGAGGTTTAAAGAAGTCAAAGGTGAATTTTTAAATGTGAGACATTTTTTGAGATTTTGATACTTGAGGAAGTGAGGAATTATTTCATGTTTCTCGCCATTTTTTATGAGTTGCCTATAAATACTTCCACAGATCATTTGTTCATATTCAAATTTCACATATGGATAATTTAAAGTAAAAGTTACTATCGAATTGAAGAAGAATTATATTGATAATTATAGAGGATGTTTGAGTTTTGTAGATTGAGAATGGAGTCATTTTATTTAGTCATTGTATTGGTAAAATCAGATCCAAATCTAGCATCATCATAATTAGAAAAATGGATCTAGGATCTGGTATTACTGTATTTAGATAATCGAACCTAGGATCAAGCATTATCATACATAGAAAATCAGATCTAGAATCCAACATCATTTTATTGAGAAAATTAGTTCCAGGATCAAGTATTAATGTATTCAAAGAATCATACCTAGGATCCAACATTAGAATACTAAGAAAATCAGATCCAGAATTCAGTATCCTTGTATTGAGAAAATTTTATCCAATATCATCATATTGATAAAATCATATCCATCCAAATCAGACTAAGGATTTGGACTGAGAAATTTTGGTGCAGTTTTAAAAAAGTCTTTATTATTTTTTTGGATCAGTTGTTATATAATAAAACATTGTAAACTGACATTATTTGTAACACCCCAATATTTCATAGTACGTTATTTCTTCAAATTAATTCACTACTGGAAAACTAACCTTTACCAATGGTTTGGAACCGTTGGTATAGGCCTCCAAACCGTTGGGATAGGTCTTTACCAACGGTTTTCCAAAAACCGTTGGTATAGACCTATGCCAACGGTTTTGGAAACCATTGGTATAGGTAATATGAAATCTATACCAATGGTAATGGAACCGTTGGTATATAAATTCACAAAATAAAACATCCACTGGGATTTGATCCCAGGACCCCTCGTTTATCATTGAACGACTCGACCACTAACCTAACATGACTTTTGTGATCATAATTACATAAATATATATATGTATTCTCATAAATATTTTAAATTTTGATTTATATAATGTTCTCGGTATGAAGGTCTGATAAAAAATGAAAGTATCTATACCAACGGTTGTTAAAACTGTTGGTATAGGTCTATACCAACGGTTGTTAAAACCGTTGGTATAGGTCTTTGGTTGAGATTTTGATTCTGTGTAGTATGTTGAATTTTGGGCCACCTTTCCCAACGGTTTGGCCAAACCGTTGGAAAAGGTGGAATATTTGGGGGCCTTTCCCAACGGTTTGGCCAAACCATTGGGAACGGTGGAATATTTGGGGGCCTTTCCCAACGTTTTGGCCAAACCGTTGGGAAAGGGGGCCAATTTGGGGGCCTTTCCCAACGGTTTGACCAAACCGTTGAGAAAAGTGGCCAATTTGGGGGCCTTTCCCAACAGTTTGGACAAACCATTGGTAAAGGGGACCTATACCAACGGTTTTTGCAAACCGTTGGTATAGAAGTGTTGGGAAAGATCTAATTTCCAGTAGTGATTCAATAACTTGCTCTACACGCAACACCGAGTTCAAGCGCACCACGACTTAACAAACTAGTCGTTCCAAAGAAGTAATGAATAGTATTAACTAAATACTAAACTATATATAATCCTTAAAATTTTAGAATCCATATTATGAGTTTCTTAGACATAATGTAATAACAAAATCATTTTTTCAGATAAAAGAAGTGTTTATTTCAAAAAATGCACTTTTACCGCCTTTTAATGATGAACCCTTTTTAAATAAAATATTTGAAACATTTATATATTGTATTTGAAAAAATAAACTGCTTATTTAGAATTAGAAAATAATAATTTAGTTTCAATAAAATTTTGGTGTTTTCTAATCACTTTCATATTTGGGTGAATAGTGAAAAATACAATATATTAAGTGAAAACAACTTTTTAAATCAAAATAATTTATAGTGTTAAATTATAAATTTTAATGATTTTTAAGTATAAATAGATTATATTTTTACCATTTAATCCAATTATAGTCATTTTATGTAATTTCACTTTGAAATTGGACATAAACTAGTGTCAAACTTTTGATAGTTATTATTTCTTAAAAATACGCCTTTTGGTTTTGAAAGCTGGAATTAATTTTAAATTAATAATTGAAAATTCTAGGTTTTTAATTTGATAAAATATAATTCATTTTTGAATTCGGAATATCAAAATTATCTTAGGGTGAATTTTTGATATTTTTCTGAAAACGTTCAGTTTTTGATGAATAGTGAAAAATACTAATTTTTAATTAAAAACTTTTTTAATAAAATTAATTTATTGTGATAAATTATAATATTTATTGGTTTTAAAGTATAATTATATTATATTTTTACCATTTAATAAAATGTTGGTCATTGGATGTAATTTCACATTTAAACTGGACATAAGCAAGTGTCTATCTTTTGATAGTTATTATTTTTAAAAACACGTTTTTTGTTTTCACAACAGTAATTAATTTTAAATTAATTTAAGCCACTTCTTTATTTTGAATTCAGATAAATGGATTCAATATTTTTAATCAGGAGGTACAAATTGTGTAAATAGGTAACTTTTATTTTTTGGCAATTTGAATAATTACTTTGGTAAATATTTTATTTTCCATGGTTAAAGGGTAAATCCGGTAAATAAGGGTAATAAATAATATTATAATAATATTAAATTACCCTAACACATTTCCTAAATTTATTGGATAATACATGTCCAACCATGGTCATCTTTGGGTCGATTTTGGGACCCTATAAAGCCACTTGTAAGTGATAATGATACTTTATATTAATTAAGTAAAAGTAAACACAAAAATGACATAAGCATATATCTTTCAGTAAATCAATTTTTACGTAATGTTATACATGTTATATATTTGAATATAAATATTAATTATAAAGATAAAAATATTTCCTACATAATTATATTTTATCTATAATTTTTAGACATTAAATAATTAAATTTATTTTTGACACAATAATGATGCAGTATTTTCCTTATTAATGAATTAATCAAATAAATGATATTATAAATACTACAATACATATAATATGAAAGTTTTGATGTCATCCAAAAATTTTATATGTGACTATGACATGTTAGTATTGATAAAATGAATTTTTTTTAGTATTAATAATGTATTTAAGACTTTAATAAAAATCAATTATTAAATAGTGTCAAAATTGACATAAAGGAGTTTTTAAAACAAATATTATATTGTTAATTGATATAATATTCATAAAAATATAAGGTTCGGCCAAAAGACTTATATGATTATAGGTATGTCATTAATCAACCACTTGGGGTTCTCTTGGTAGTTTATAGTTCTTTTATTAACCAAATAAAATAAAAATACAAAGAGACATGGTAAATGTCAAACTAATTAACTAAGAGTTAAATCTAAAAGATAAGGTTAATATAGGCACCCAAGCCTGTCTAAAACCTATTAGTTGAGTGGATTTTGACCAATACCCACCTTATTCTAGAAATCAATCAGTTTTTAGCAATTAGAAACTGAATATGAATTTATTATAAAATAATATTTTAAGTTTTTCCTAAGGTGCCCCTCACCCCTCTTATAAAAGGTTACTCCCACTTCTCTCTAATTCATACCATAAAAGCATTTTGTCTCATCCAAACTCTACCCAATTAATTACTCTACATCCCTCTCCTCCTCCTTTAATCCTTACCTTAGGCAGAAGGCACTTCAAGAGTCCTTTTGGTTCAAACCAAAGGGAGTTACCCAAATTAAAGGTAACGATTTCTCTTAACTTATTTTCTTTTATTTTACTTCTCCAACCCCTAAAATCATTTTATTCTTTTATTTTGTAACAACACCAGTATCATTAATATACTATGATGTTTTTATTATAATTATTCGAACTACACTTAAACACACCTCCATCTAATGGGTGAAGAACATAATGTTTCGGTGGATAGAAACCAAAGGCCTCACGAAACGATCATTGTACAAATTATCTCTTACCGCCTATCATGGTGGCCGTTATGATGGAACTGTAATTAAATATGATATTTTATATATAATCTTATTTAATTACATTTTATATCATACCATTATTCATTTCATGTTGTATATATATATATATATGATAATTTCATTTGAGGAAGTGTGGACTACCGCCCCCTCAAAGTGATATGACTCATTCATACCATACATGGAACGTATGAAGGATGGTGTTAATGAACTTAAGTAATATATATAACATATTATATTATAGTGGAATAATAATATATCTATGTATTATTTGGTTTTTATTCTTTTTAAAATGAAAAATGAAAAGGATGTAGCATTTGTGCGTACGTACGGATTACCGTCTCCACGAACGCGATGAGATTCATTCCTCATCGTATCCATTCAAGAATAATTTTAATTTGATGATTAAAAATAATGTTTAAGGACTTGATATAATTCTGTATATGAAAAGGATACAACCTATGGATAACAACCATGGCTTATGTAACAAAACATATAAAATAAATCGAGTAAGTGAACACCCGAAACGAAGATATTACTAAGATATTATTTACAAAACAATGTTAAAAGATCATATATGATATTATATTAATGTATATGATTCTTGTATAATTTAATAATAATTTTTTAACTATTATACAGTAGTTTAACATACCATCGACCAAGGAAAAGTACAAGGTAAGGGTTAATTCTACAACCTCTTCATTAGTTAAGTTTGTTTATATGTAATTATCTTCTAGGACATCTTTATCATCCACATCCATGTTTCTTAAAGATGTATTTGAAATCATTCTTAATATTTTATATACTATGGGTTAAAGTCATTTATACCATTTTTTTAATTTTTATAATATGTTTATAAAGGAATATTTTAGTCGTTTTCCAAACAAGGTCATTTATAACCTTTTCGACAGAATTAAGGTAAGAATTTCTTTCTTTAACTTATACAGCGGGTGCGGCTAATTTCTTTCATTATAACATCATAAAAGCTTCCCTTACAAGCTTATAAAAATATTTTAAAAATAAATGTTTTCTTTATAATTATTTGACTCTTAAATAATTTCAAAATAGAAAGAGATAATTCTCTAAAAAGGGTTTTGATTTAATCTATGTCAACATCTTTTGATGGATTTTAAGTTTATTTGAAATTGATTTATTATGATACAAAACTTCCATATTGTATTGAAGGTTTTGTGATATGTTTGACTGTGGATGTACTATTTTTATACCATTCATGGTTTATAGTTAAAGTATTGACATTTCATATGCTAGTTTTAATACGAATGTTTATGATGTGTTTAAACATTTTCATATGAGGAATGTATTGGAATTAGTAAGTGACGGGTGGAGCCCGCTATAGCTCCTCGATGCATCGGTAGGTCTTATGAGACAACTATACATGGAATTGGCCAAGGCCCTTTCCCAATTTGATATATAGTTTTGGCTGAGGCCTTAATCATTTTTAGATGTCTTTGGCGAGGCCTTGACAAAATGTTTCAGAATGTCTGGCATTATACATTTCCTCATTATGAAAATAATATTGATGGTTAATTTGTTTATTTAACTAGTAGAATACCAATGATTATGTTTTATTGTGGCATTATTTACTCATCTCATATTCCTTCCATAAAAATATTCATGTTTATTATTGGTAAAGGAATGTGGTTTCAATTATTCACCATGCTTAATATTTATGTTATCTTCCACTGTATTTATTACCCTTACTGAGCGTTTGAGCTCACCCATTTTTTATGTTTCATTTTTCCAGGAAGTGAAGATGTATTTTATGACTGACCTATAGGGATAGTCTAAGGGGATAAGTGTGTGGACTATGGAGACTATGTTGTTGTAGTTTTTCACTTTATGGTGTAATGTAAGACTTATGAATGTATCTAGTGTTTCCAAGGATACTAAACTAATCGGTCTTTCAAGACTTGATATTTTATGATCATGCCAATGTTATATAATAATGAACTGACTCTAGGTAACTGGGGTCGGGGCATTATAGTTGGTATCAGATTAAGTTTAGTACAATCCTTGGTAGATAGATTTAGAGAAACTCTAATTAGAGCACATAGACCTAAGATGGACTTTGAGGATTAGTATAGAAATACTTCCGCAAATTTTGGTATTGTAGAGATTTTGTGAGTTTTCCAAGAAATACATCCCTGTCTAGATATGAGTAGGTAGAGGTGGATCTAGCACAGATATACCTATGTGTAAAACCCGAAAACACCACCTTGAGCTAGACTAAAATGGAAACTCGTGCACGATAATGGGCCTTGCTGCACTCTTGGTTAGGACACTCATATGGAATATGCTTAGGATAATTCTCATTTTCTATAACAACAATTATGAAGGGTTTATGAGTATATACTTCCCCAAATAAATTTTTTTTATGATTATGGATTATATCCATAAACTATTTAATCTAAATTTAGTATTTTACATGTTTGGAATTATTCATTGCAATTCATTAACTGACCTAGTGTATGCCATTGTATAGAAATGGCTCCCAGTAAAAGGAATGTGAACTCCAGCAATATGTATGATCCAAAGAGTAAGAAGGATCATATCTTTCATAGTATTAAGACAACATTTAGAAGGGAAATTTTCTCCCATGTATTATCAACATATGAAGAAATAATATCATGTGTTAATAAGATAAGTAAAGAATTCCTTGAGTCCTATGGCTTTAAAGGGAATCAAGAGAAGAAAAGGATTGAAGAGATAAAGATAAATAAATGGAAGAGGGAAAAGAAGAATTTTCCCATATGTGATAACTTTGAGAAGAAACACCCTAGAACTTTCCTGAAGTGAATGGGAGTTTGTTATATGTGCGGAGAAAAAGGACACCATGTACGTGACTACAAGGGTAAGAAAAAGGTTTCAAATGTACAATGCTTCATCTACAAGGATTTGGGACACTATGCGAACCAATGTCCAAATCATTAGATTATACCCTAAATGATGTTATTGGATAATAATAAAGTTATGATACTACCATAGATGAGTATGAATGATTATATTTCTTATGATATTATTAAATAAATATGTCATTTGAGTGTCGTATCAACGATGTACTGGTTATAATAATTATGGAGTATATAAGGATTGTACTGCAGTACTATTCCATTAAGGAATTAATATTTTGTGGAACCAAGAAAAGTGACTAAATAATAGGTTAAATTTTTGGAAAATATATGGTTGAGAGAAACATAAACCACAATATGGTTCTGATACTTAGGTAGTGATTTTGGAATGATACATGTTTGATTTGGATAAATTATATTCGATATTCATGACTTCCTTGAAATTGATTAATGATTTGTATACTCGGTCATTGATGGAGTTTAGAAAATATTTCGATGGAAGAAGTATATCCAGTATTATATAAGTAATAATGGAGCATGAATATAATCAATAAGGTTTTATGGTAATTCAGGGTGTTACCATGTTTTAAAATAATATGTGATGAAGGTATTTACATGTTATTACGTGGAAAAAAGGATCTTAATTATGTTTAACTTCCTTATAAATTTTGGACTGTGAGTTTGGATAGAATTTTTTTGGTTAATTCTAGTTTGAGATTATTTTTGGATTGCCATAAAAAGGACAACCCGGGGGTTGGGAGGTAACCTGTCGCGTCTGGAAAGGCCGCGAGACTTGAACCCGCAACTGAAGGGCAACAAGGGTTTATCACCTACCACTATCCCACATGATGTACTAGATTGAATAATATAGTTTTTTTAGTTCTGGTAAATTAATTATAAATTTTTTTTGAACCCTATACGAATAGGATAAAAATAATAATTTTTTAAGTTCTATTATATTTTAGAGTGAAAGATGAGTTTGTGGTATAAATTAGTTGAAGGATGGAACTATACTTGTCAAGTATATATTTTTCTTCTTCTATAATTCTATGAAGAAATTAATTCTTAAACTTTATTGAAGGGATCCTAAAACCAAAAATGTGTTATCCTAATACCTTATGTTTTGTTGAACCGATGGTATTTTAAATCATCATAGATTGATGAATTTAAGGCCGTCAATTTTACACTTGTTTGTGATTGATGACCTCAATCAATACCTATAAATATTTATGTTTTTAATTAAATTATATGTCTCTAATTTCAACCAATGTTCTCCTAATTGAGATCATAATTTTTTGGTGACCCTTTCATTTTCCTTTAACTCTTATTAAGACTAAATTTTTTTAACCTAATTTCCGATGTGGGTTTTCCCAAAGGTATTTTCAATTTTCAACATTTTATTTTAACAGAACAATTTCAAATTGTGAGGATGCAATTTATTGAAGGATTGAAGAATGTTACACCCCAAGATTTCATAGTATGTTATTTCTTCAAAGTAATTCAATAACTTGCACTACACGCAACATCAAGTTCAAGCGCACCACGACTTACCAAACTATCCGTTCAAAATTGGTTATGAATAGTATTAACTGAATATTGAACTATATATAATACTTATAATTTTAGAATCCATATTATGAGTTTCTTAGACATAATGTAAAAATATAATCATTTTTCCAGATAAAAGAAGTATTTATTTCAAAAAATGCACGTTTACCACCTTTTAATGATGAACCCTTTTTAAATCTAATATGTGAAACTTTTGTATATTCTATTTGACAAAATAAACTTCTTTTTTAGAATCGGGACATAAAAATTTAGTTTCAATAAAGTTTTGGTGCTTTTCTAATTGCTTTCATATTTTAGTGAATAGTGAAAAATACTATATTCTAACTGAAAACAAATTTTTTAATCAAAATAATTTATAGTGTTAAATTATAAATTTTAATGGTTTGGAAGTATAAATAGATTATATTTTTACCATTTAATCCAATACTGGTCATTATAAGTAATTTCACGTTGAAATTGGATATAAACGAGTGTCAAACTTTTGATAGCTATTATTTGTTAAAAATACGCCTTTTGGTTTTGACAACGAGAATTAGTTTTAAATTAATAAATAAAACTTATATGTTTTGAATTTGGTAAAATAGACTTCATTTTTGAATTCTTAATATCAAAATTATCTTAGGGTAAATTTTTTGTATTTTTATGAAGTCATTCAGTTTTTGATGAATAGTAAAAAATACTAAATTTTAATTAAACACAACTTTTTTATCACAATAATTTATAGTGCTAAATTATACTATTTAGTGGTTTTAAAGTATAATTATATTATATTTTTACCATTTAATACAATTTTGGTCATTGGATGTAATTTCACATTTAAATTGGACATAAGAAAGTCTAAATCTTTTGATAGTTATTATTTCTTAAAAACACGCTTTTTGTTTGCACAATGGGAATTAATTTTAAAATAATTTCTTCCACTTATGTGTTTTGAATTCAGAAAAATGAATTTCATATTTGAAATCAGGAGGTACAAATTTTGTAAATAGGTAACTTTTATTTTTAGACAATTTGAATAATTACTTCGGTAAATATTTTATTTACCATGGTTAAAGGATAAATTCGGTAAATAAGGGTAATAAATAATTTTATAATAATATTAAATTACCCTAACACATGTAATAACTCTATGGGATGATACATGTCTGACCATGGGCTTAATTGGGTCGATTTTGGGACCCCATGGAGCCACATGTACGTGATAATGACACTTTATATTTATTAAGTTAAGGTAAAAACAAAAATGACACAAGCATATATCTTTTAGTAAATAAATTTTTACATAGAGGTATAAAAGTTATATATTTGACTATAAATATAAAAAGAAAGATAAAAATATTTCATACATAATTATATTTTATTTATAATTTTTAGACATTAAATAATTAAATTTATTCATAGCACAATGATGATGCAGTATTTTCATTATTAATAAAAGAATCAAATAAATGATATTATAAATACTACAATAAATATAATTTTAAAGTTTTTATTCCATAAACAAATTTTATAGGTGACTATTATATGTTAATATTGATTAAATAATTTTTTTTCAAATTAATAAAGTTGTTAAGACTTTAGAAAAAATCAATTATTAAATAGTGTGAAAAATTAACAAAAAGGAGATTTTAAAACAAATATTATATTATTAATTGATATAATATTCCTAAAAATATAAGGTTTGGCAAAAGGACTTATATGATGATATTTATATAATTAATGAACCACTTGGGGTTCTCTTGGCAGCTTTTAGAAAGTTTATTAACAAAATAATATAAAAATATAAAGAGACATGGTAAATGTCAAACTAATTAACTAAGAGTTAAATCATAAAG
This sequence comes from Viscum album, assembly GCA_963277665.1. Taxonomy (NCBI): domain Eukaryota; kingdom Viridiplantae; phylum Streptophyta; class Magnoliopsida; order Santalales; family Viscaceae; genus Viscum; species Viscum album. The sequence goes on from OY728156.1 coordinate 2,019,565,976, forward strand.
ATAAGGTTAATATAGTGATCCAAACCTATCTTAAACATATTGGTTTAGTGGATTTCGAACCATCCCAACCTTATTCTCTAAATAAATTAGTTTGGATCCATTAGAAACTAAATATGAATTTATTATAAAATAATATTTTCAACTTTTCCTAAGGTGACCCTCACCTCTCTTATAAAAGGGCACCCCCCTTCTCTATAATTCATACCATAAAAGCCTTTTGCCTCGTCCAAAATCAGCCCAATTAAGCTACCTATATCTCTCTCCTCCTCCTAGAATTCTTACCTTATTCAGAAGGCAATTTAAGAGTCCTTTTGGATCAAACTAAAGGGAGTTACCCAAATTAAAGGTAACGATTTCTCTTAACTTTTTTATTTTATTTTACTTCTCCAACCCGTAACTCTTTTTATTATTTTTTTTTAAACAATAGTATCCTCAATATAATTTGATTTTGTTATGAGAGTTATTAGAACTACACTTACACAAACCTTCATCTAATGTGTGAAGAACATAATGTTTCTGTGGATGGAAAACAAACACCTCACAAAACGATGATTCTTCAAATTATCTCCTACCACCTCTCATGGTAGCCATTATGATGGAACTGTAATTAAATATTATATTTTATATATGAGATTATTTAATTCCATTTTATATCATACCATTATTCATTTCATGTTATATATATAAACAATAATTTTATTTTAGAAGTGCGGACTTTCACCCCCTCAAAGTGATATGACTCATTCATACCATACATAGAACATATAAAGGATGGTGGTAATGAACATAATTAAGATATATAACATATTATATTATACTGTAATAATAATATACATATGTATCATTTTTTTTGATTAGTTTTAAAATGAAAAATGAAATGGAAGTAGCGTTCGTCCATACGTATGGATTACCGTCTCCACGAACGCGATGAGATTCATTCCTCATCGTATCCATTCAAGAATAATTTTCATTTGATGATTAAAAATAATTTTTAAGGACTTTATATCATTCTGGATATGAATAAGATACAACCTATGGGTAACAATCATGGATTATGTGACAAAACATATAAAATAAAATTAGTAAGTAACACCCGAAACGGCGATAATACTAAGATATTATTAACAAATCAATGTTAAAAATCATATATGATATCATATTAAAGTACATGATTCTTTTATAATTTAATAACAATTTTTTAACTATTATTCAGGATTTTAACATACCACCAACCAAGGAAAATTACAAGGTGAGGGTTAATTCTACAACCTCTTCATTATTCAAGGTTCTTTATATATAATTATTTTTTGGAACCTATTTATCATCCACATCCATGTTTCTTAAAAATGTATTTCAAATCATTCTTACGATTTTATTGACTATGTTTTAAAGTCATTTATACCCTTGTTTGAGTTTTTATAAGATGTTTGTAAAGGAATATTTCTATCATTTTCCAAACAAGGTCCTTTTTAACCTTTTGGACAGAATTAAGGTAAGAATGTCTTTTTTTAACTTATACGGTGGGTGCAGATATTTTCCACCGTTATAACATCATCAAATCATTCCTTACAAGCATATAATAATATTTTAAAAATAAATGTTTTCTTTATAATTATGTGACTCGTAAATTATTACAAAATAGAAAGTGATATTTCTCTAAAAAGGGTTTTGATTTCATCTATGTCAACATCCTTTGATGGATTTTATGTTTATTTGAAATTGATTTATTATGATACAAAACTTCCATATTGTATTGAAGGTTTTGTGATATGTTTGGTTGTGGATGTTCTATTTTTATACCATTCATTGTTTATGGTTAAAGTATTGACATTTCGTATGCTATTTTTAATACGAACGTTTATGATATGTTTAAACCTTTTCATATGAGGAATGTATTGGACTGAGTAAGTGTTGGGTGGATCCCTCTATAGCTCCTCGATGTATCGGTAGGTCTCATGAGACAACTAGACGTGGAATTGGATGAGGCCCTTTCCTAATTTGATATGTGGTTTTGGCTGAGGCCTTAATAATTTTTAGATGTATTGGCTGAGGCCTTGACAAAATGTTTCAGAATGTACGGAATTATACATTTCCTCTTTATGAAAATAATATTGATAGTTCTTGTGGTCATTATACTAGTAGAATACCAATGATTATGATTTATTATGGAATTATTTACATAGCTCATATTCCTGCCATAAAATTATTCATGTTTATTATTGGTAAAGGAATGTGGTTTCAATTATTCACCATGATTAATATTTATGTTATCTTTCGTTTTATTTCTTACCCATACTGAGCATTTGATCTCACCCCTTTCATGTGTTTCATTTTCCCAGGATGTGAAGAGGTATTTTTTGACTAACCTACAGGGATAATCTAAGGGGATATTTGTGTAGACTATGGAGACTATTTTGTTGTAGTTTTTCACTTTATGATGTAATGTATGACTTATGAATGTATCTAGTGTTTCCAAGGCTACTAAACTTATCGGTCTTTCGAGACTTGATCTTTTGTGATCATTCCAATGTTATGTAATAATGCACCAACTCTGGGTAACTGGGGCCAGGGCGTTACAACAATCAGTATAACCATTCCAATCGAAAGATAGAAGGTTTCTAACAGAAGTTAGAAAAAGTTGTATTCACTTCTTCATAAAAGTGTATTTACCTAGACCTAGGGGAGTGGATATAGAAAGAATGTAGGTTCTCACACTGTGGATGAACCTTTTAAATATTGTTTTTCTTTACTTTCTTTCCTACTATTTCACTTATGAGCATTTACTAAAGGTTGATAAGGATATAAATCCTAAAAGGTTGTAGGGGTTATGTTTTGAAAAGAATTGAAACTTATAAAACCGAACAACTAATTCAACCCCCCCCCCCCTCTTAGTTTTTATTTTATCCTTTGGAACATAAATTGGAATCATATGGGAGATTCTTATGTTGACTCTTTATCATGGATAATATAAATTATGTTGACAATATATGAATTCCTACATTGGAAAAAAAATATTTATTATGGATAGAAAAATAGGAGGATTTTTTATCTACAATCTCTTGGCCTAGAATTTGTTGATGATGCTACTATTATTTTTCTCTTACTGATAAATATTCTCCTATGATGTTTACTGATAAGAGAAATATATATGTTAATGGAAATTCTAGAAATAAAATCCTTATTTCAATATCAGAGAATGTTTATTAGAATATGATGGGACTAAAAACATCAAAAAGTATGTGGGACAAGATGGAAAGTGTTTTTGAAAGGAATACTAAATTCATGGAAGAAAAGCTACAAATTTGGCATAGTATGTATGAAGACATCAGAATAAGAGATGAAGAAACAATTGATGAATACTTCACTAGAGAAAATTTGTTCATTTTAAACATTATAGGATTTGTAAATGTCTTCGAAGATTCCACAATTTTGAAGAAAATTGTGAGAAACTTTCTGGACAGGTTTGATTCCAAAATTTCTTCTTCAGAAGAGAAGGATGATTTATCTCTTAATGAATTTCGTAAAATTATTATTACTTATGAAATGAGGAAATCTCTAATGTTTATAAATCATATAAAATATGAAATGAATTTTAAAGATATGGGAAATATGAAAATACTAGATGTTTATGATGATGATATTTGTGAATATGAAGATAAAGTGGATGGTGTGTTGAATGAAAAAATCATTTATCTTATATTAAAGAACTATTTAAGAGGAAGAAGAAAGTATGGAAGAAAAATTATGATCAAATTTTTTGAGTGTGGTGGAATTGGAAAATTTTCTATGAATTTCCCTAAGAATATAGTTGGAGAAAATTGAGATGATTCAAAAAAACATTGGTGGAACAAGTGGAACCAAAATCATAAAGACAAAAAGTCATCTAGGAAATACAAGAAGAATTTTACTAGAAAAAAAACAAGTATGTTAAATAATAATATTGAATCAAACTCACCTGACAATAATTATTCTGAATATGAAAGTTCAAAAAATTAAAAATCATCATTAAAAAATTTGAGAAAAAAAAAGACTCATCAGAGAGTGAGGAAGGTGGTGAAGAATCTTATAGAGAGTATAAGCTCAGATCAGATCCTCTTTCAGGTCTTTAGAAAAACAAAAATTTCATGAAATAATTCATAATGTTTAATAAATATTTTGAATAATTTACTAAAGAAAAAAAATATTTCATCAAGCATGAGGACGAATGCATCGAGGAAATTTTATGTTGAAAACATTGAATTTCTAAACATGGAAATATAATTGAAGATATTAGTAAGAAATTGGAATATAAGGAAGAAGAAGGTAACAAGTTTCCATCAAAACTTATTGAGTCTGAATGTACTGTGAGGAACATGAATGAAAACTTCAACAAAGATTTGGAAGTAAAATATGAAACTTTTAATGTTGTTGAGAATGCTCAATATGAGAATTATGTGAAATATTATCTTTCCAAAAATAATGTTTCATCTCTTTATTTTTCCTTTTTATTTTTATTAAAAAGTATTCAGAAATATTTGGTGGATAAAGTATGTGAGAAAACTATAAAATACATAGAAGTAGAAAAATCACTCAAACAAAATATGGTCCACATCCAGAGTATGTTAGAGCTAAAAGAAGTTATCAACCTCAACAAAGCTTAAATAGAGAAAGATCTTATTTAAATACAAAATCAAGATTTTAGGGTTATTTATGGTGCTGTGGAATCTAAGGTAATAGATCTTATAATTATTGACATAACATATCTCAACCTAGAAGAAGGTTTGAGAAATGTATAAGAAATATTGAAATTATAATGAGAAAATTTCATAACATACATAAATTTGAAAATGTGAATCTTGAATATGTTAGAAACATTCCAACCAAGAATCAATTTGAATGTCTGCAATAATTTTTTGGAGGATGTGATCAAGCTGGTCATCATGCTGAATGCTTTCTGATACTCCTTCCAGAACAAATCTTTTATGATATAAAATAAAAGGAAGCTGAAAAGAAGAAAGTTGAGGAAATATCTTTTGCTGTTGAGACATATTTGAAAGAAATTAAAAGAAAAAAATCATGGAAACTTTATAGTGGTTTTTATTCATATATCATAGGAGATATAAAAATGATAAAACATGTTGAAATTCATGAAGAGGGAGTAGTTACCTTTGGGAATGATGGTTCCTTAAAAATCAAAGGAATTTGGACGGTTGAAATTGAAGTAAAAAAGTATAAATCTATGAATGTTTTGATTTTTTTCAGATAAAACATAACATACTCAGTTTAAGTCAATTTTTTGATGATGGGAAATAATTTTTTTTAGAAAATATTTTTGAATCATCAAAATTGTGACATATGGAAAAGTCATTACAAAATGAGAAAGAACCAGTGGGAATATCTTTCAAATAGGAGATCCCAATAACTCATGTTACCTGAATGCCAAAGATGAAAAAAAAGTGTGGCACCGAATAATTGGATGACTTGGGATGAAAAATATTAATAAACTTTCTAATGTTGATGTTGTTTGAATTTTTCAAGAATTTAAAATAAGAGAGGAAGATGTTTGTATTAGTTTCCAGAATGGAAATATGACTAACAAAAGTTTGAAAATATTTGACATTAAATCTAACATACCACTTGAGCTTATTCATTCCAATTTATGTGGGTCGATGATATATCAATAAAAAAAAAGGAAACTTATATTTTATCACATTTATTGATTATTTCACTTAGAGGACAAACATCGTGTTTTTGAAGCATAGGTCAGAGGCTATTGAAATGTTCAAATTCTTTTTGTAAAGCTGTCGGGATAGAAGTGGGAGTTTCTATAAATAATTTGAGATCAGATAATGGTACTGAATTCACAAAAAAAAATCTTTTTAAACTTACATAATATATCATGGTATCAAACATTAGTATATTACTCCATATAGTCCCCACAAAAATGGATTAGTATAAAGAAAGAATATAATCTTGGAGTAAATGAGAAGAAGTATGTTATCAGGAAAAAAAATCAATGTTTTATTGGAGACAAGATATTAGTACTGTTTTACATGTTCAAAAAAGTTTTTTATTGAGAATGAAAACCAATATAACTCCTTAGGAAATGTGGTATAACAAAAACCTTCATTGAAATACATCAAATTTTTTGGTAGTCCATTCTTACTCAAAATTTAAAATCGAGATTTGGAAAATTTTGATGAGAAACCTTAGGAAAGAATTTTTATGAGTTATTCACCAAATGGAAGAAGTTACAAATGTTGTAGCAAACATTTACAAAATTTGGTGAACTTTAATTATGTAAAGGTAATTAAAAATAAATGTTCTATACAAAAATTTGTTGAGAATGCGGAGAAGGATACACAAAAAAATTCCAATAATAGTGAATGTTATTAAAAACATCCTTATCAAGATTCATATGAGTCATGTGGTGAGAAGAGTGAATTTGGGAGAGAAACCATTAGATTTCCTACCCTAAAAAATATGTTGAGTCTGAAAATATTATTGGTAATTACAAGGCTCTAGTTCAAACTATAAGGAAGTTAAGATTAGAAAATAAAACTTTAGTTATCTCAAAATTTGAACCAAAATTGGTTTCAGAGGATATTGATCATAAATATTGGGTGGATGATATAAATGAATAGATAGATGAGATTGAGAATAATGGAACATGGGAACCTATTCCAAGGCCAACAAATAAAAAAATTATCAGAACAAAGTGGTTTTATATAAACAAATTGAATGTGCATATATAAGTTTCAAGATACAAATCAAGACTTGTTTGTAAAGGATATGCATTGGTGGAAGGTGTGGATTTTGATGAAATGTTTTCCCTCATTGTAAGGATAGAAACTATTAGAATGTTTATTGTAGTGGCTATTAATCGAAACTAAAAAGTTTATCAGATGGATGTAATTTCATTTTTCTTAAATTGTGATATTTAAGAATAATTTCAAATTGAAAAACATTGTGGATTTAAACATGAATAGGATGAAAAAAATTAAACTAAAGAAAACCTTTTATGGGATAAAACAGGATCCATGTGCATGGTATTCTAAGATCGAACTTTTTTTGAGAATATTAAAATTTTCTAAAGGAGAAGTTGATAGAATATTGTATGTGAAATATGTTGACTTTGGAACTCTAATTGTAATTGTTTATGTGGATGATATAATTTTTTTCTAGGGATAGAGAAGATTCTTGTAAAACCTTTTTTGAAGAAATGAAGAATAATTTTGAAATGTAAATGTCGAGACAATAAACTTTCTTCTTTGTCTTATAATTTCAACAAAAAGAAAAATATATTTTATTATCTCAAGAAACGTATGACATGGAATTGTTAAAGAAGTTTGGGATAGAATAATCCAAAGAAGATTCAACTCCTATTTCAGGGAGCACAAATTTGAGTAAAGATCAATCTAGAACAAGTATGAATCAAAAATAATTTAACAAGGTGATAGGAAGTCTTATTTACCATACAATCCCAAGTCCTAATAATTTTTATGTTGTAAATTTGTGTTTAATGTATCAAATTAATCCAAAATAATCACATATGATCGTAGAAAAGAGGATTTTGAGATATGTTAATTGAAAAACTTCACATGGGTTGTTATAGAAAAGAAACAATGAGATGAATTATCATGGTTATATTGATTCTAATTAGGCTGGAGATTTTAATGATTGAAAATCAACCACTAGAGGAAATTTTTTCTTGGGTAAATGTTGTTTGAGTTGGCATAGTAACAAAAAAGTTCAGTAACCTTGAGCACAACTAAATCGGAATATTCCGCAGCTACTATGGATTGTACTCAAATGTTATGGATGGAATTTCAGCTTGATAAATTAAAAGTGAATGTTTCAAAACTATTAAGGATACTTTACTACAATCAGAGTGCAATTGATATTTCTAACAATCATATACAACATTCAATATCATAATACATTGTTATAAAGATTAACTTTATAAAAGATAATGTTTCTCCTATATATGTTTTTCTACAATAAATTTCAACGAAGTATCATATTTCTGATATCATTAAAATAAATTCTAAAATAAATATTTCTAGAATTTAGGTTTCAAATTCATGTTCTTCCACTTCCCATAACTTCTTAAACCTCATAAAGAAGTGTCATCCACCGTTCTTTGGATTATGTTGACAAAGGTAGAGAGAAATTAAAAACTTTTCAATTTGTAAAAAAAATTACTTAACATTATTTTATGAATCTAAATATGTGGTTATCATAGAATGGGGGAGAGAAAAAGAAAAGTGAAAGGAAAATATAAAAGTGAGAGACAAAAAATTGCAAGGAAAAAAGAAAATTGAGAGACAAAGAAAAGTGATAGAAAAAAATTAGAGGAAAATATAAGAGTGAGGGTAAGTTTATCTTTACATAGAAACAAAATTTACATGCCATAAAGGGATGAAATTTCTTAAAAAACAATACTTTATCTAGTAGTGTGGTTTCAAGACACTCTCTTTTGATAAATTCTATGTTTTTTTATAAAATTAAAAAAGTTGAGTTGTAAAAAAATTATAAGATTTTGAAAATTTATTAACATGGGTTGTCAAAAAATCCCAAGGGGGAGATTTAAGAACCATTATGAACTGTTTTTAACAAAACAATTTATTTTTTAACAACTAAAATTTCCATTGAATAATGTTTTTGTTTTTCAGGAATAAGACCCAATCCATCGTAATGAGTTACATTAGCATGAAAATGAAAATTATCAAATTCAAAAAGAATTCTGGGTAGAGTTTTTTGTTTTTTGGAAATCTATCTTTTCTCTAATCGGAGAAAGAATGATGTTTGTTACGATTTTTTTAAATAATAATGTGAATTCCTGAGATATAATGTATTCAAACTTTCTAAAAAAATCATATGATGATTTCCAAATCAAGAAGTTATCAAAAATATTGAAAACTCTCCTGATAAATTATTTTCAAGGAATGGTGGAGAGGTTTGAATATGTTCATATTTGAAATAATATATTTCTATCATAGTGTGGATTACATCATAATGTTCAAAAAAATAAAAATATGTTGCTGATCTTGAAGAAGAAAAAAATTATATTGGGAAAATCCTATTGAGATTTTCATACTCAGAATTTTGTACTCATATTTTCATACTCATATCTTCATGATGAGATTTTTGTACTGGGTTTTTTATACTGGGAAAATTGTACTAATATTTTATTACTAAGAATTTTTTTCTATGATCTTTTTACTAGGATTTGTGTATTGGGAAAATTTTACTGATATATTTGTACTCATATTTTCATACTAATATTTATGTATTGGGATTTTTGTACTAGGAAAATCATTCTAAGGAAACAGATCGTAATGAGATTATAAAGAAATATATTTTAATGAGCTGAGAAAGAAATAAATCGAAATGGGATAATAATTATATAAAGAGTTAAAGAATTTAATCTTTAATATCAATTTTTGTGTAAATCATAGATAAATCAAAGGAGTTTTGAAGAAGTCAAAGTTGATGTTTTAAATGTGATATATTTTTGGATATTTTTAGATTTGAGGAAATGGGGAAGGTTTTTAAGTTTCCCACATTTTTTTTGATTTTCCTATAAATACGTCCTCAAAATATTTGGTCATGTGAAACATTCACATACGCACAAAAGCTGGAGCTCTGAATAATTTAAAGTAAAATTTCTTATCTAACTAAAGATGAATTATATTAAGTATTCTAGAAGAAGTTTTAGTTTTGTAGATTGAGAATGAATTCATTATATTGAATCATTTTACTGGTAAAATAATATCCATTTTCAACCATTATTTTACTCAAAAAATTGGATTTAGGATCCAACATTATCATATTCATAGAATAAGACCCAGGATCCAGTATTATCATACTCCAAAAAAATATCTATAATTTAATCCATTGTACTAAGAAAATTGGATCCATGATAGAAAACATTATTGTATTAATAAAATCAAACCCAAGATACATCATTATAATTCTTAGAAAATTGGATTTGGAATTTAACATAATTGTATTAAGAAAATTAGATCCAGCATCATCTGATTGAGAAAATCAGATCCAGCCAAATCAGACAGGGAATTCGGACTGAGAAATTGTGTAAAATTTTCAATAAAGTATTTATTATTATTTTTTGATAATTTTTTTTATAAGAAAAAATTGTAAACTGATGGGAGTTAGTATAATCATTCTTATTTGGAGATATAATATGCTTAACAGGAGTTGTAACAAATTGTATTCACTTATTATTAATATTGTATATCTATATACCCATAGGAGTGGATATGGAAAGGATGTAGTTTCTTGCATTGAAGCCAAAACTAGTAAATCATGTGTGATTTACATTCTTCCCTACTATTCCATTCATGATTATTTTATAAAAGTTGGTAAGGATAAAAATCTTAACAGGTTATAGGGGTTATGTTTTGAAAATAATTGAAACTTATAAAAGTGAACAACTGATTCACCCCCCCCCCTCTCAGTTGTTATTTGATCCTTTATATCTTCAATTATCTTCATAATAAAAAATTCCTTAGGTTTATATCCTCCTCTTTATAAATAAATTTCGTGAGTTGAGATCTTATTCCTGAAACTAAAATAATTGAGTCAATATTCTACAATTTAATGTCAAAATCCTTGAACATACAACCTTCTCTTAGTAAAAAAAATATTTATTTGATATACTCCTCTTGGTAGCCAAATTACATGAATAAATATCCTCCACTTACTAATTCAAATCATTGAGTTGAGACCATCAAATTGGTTGAAAAAATCATTATGTTAATATCCTTATCATGGTAATTAAAACCATTTATTTAAGATCCTTATTTTGAAACAAAATTAATTGAGTTGAGATCTTCTTCTTAGTAATTCAAATAATTTAGTTGACATCCTTGTTTTAATAAAAAAAGTACTTCATTTGAGATCCTTCACATAGTAATTAAAATCCTTAAGCTTAAATACACATAATTTGGAACAATTTCCTTGAGTTTAGATCCTCATATTGTCAATTCAAATCCATTAGTTAAGATTCTCTCCTTAGTAACCAAATACCTTGAGTTAATATCCTTCTCTTGGTAACAAATTCCTAATGTCAGGATATTTCTCATTGAAAAAAGATTCTTGAGTTAGGTCCTCCACTTAGAAAAACACCTCATGTATGTTTAACTCCAAGATCCAAATTTATATATAGTAATATATAAACATTCACTATCTTACCACATAATTAGGTTCTTTTAATTTTGAATAAATCTAATTATAAGGGTCGAAAATTAGAAGTTCCAAAAAATATGGTGTTTACTTCTATAAAAATACTAGGATACGAAAAATACTTATATTACATGAAGCCTAAGGAGTAAATATCTCTATGAATAAGAAATAAATAGGGTCGTCATGTTTCATATTATTACTCGCCTACATAAGAACTGAGATCGATTAAAAATATCTCTCAATATAGTGACGTCATAGTTATAACCTTATATAAGAAATATCCCATATATTCTATCATATATTGATGGAAAATTTACTTTAATATTTATATGATATTTTAGGGTATTAAATTCATATTTTAACTATATAAAAATTTGGATATAGTTATACCCTATATCACATGGTAAATTATTTTGTTTACTTCAATTAGATATCTTGTGAAGCTAAATGGGACAGCCATATAAAAATTTATAAAAATTTAAAGTTATAAAATGAATTTTACAAATCCAATACTTTCATATATTTTATCTTCAATTTAAATTATTTTAATCACACCATTTTATCATTTTAGGGGAAACTATCGCATATTCAAAAGAAAGGATCATTTCAGATGTAATTGTGAATATGGCTTAAATAACAAGCTTTAATTATTTTATTTGTTCGGTGAAGTTTTTTTAATAAATTAAATATTATACTTTAATTTTTTTAATAATAATAATGGGATTTTGAGGTAGTTTTTAGGTAAATAAAGATGATTATATATCAATTCGCGCATTCTGTAATTTCTATATGATAAAAAAATTGGAAAAATAGATGATTGAAAAACATTCCCTCCCAAGCATAAATAATTTTCCTTGAGGGTAAAACTTTGTACTTGAATGTAAAGCTACATCAAATATCATAATTATTTTTATCATAAATCTTGGGAAATAATCACACATCTTTTGGAACTGGGCACAAATCTTGAATTTTCATCATAAGGATTTGAAATTAAAGCTTTATGATCATAAATCTCTATTCCTTCATTAAAAAAACTTTTAAAATATACAAGGAAGTCTTCAAGGGATTCACTTGGGAATTTGGTTCAAAAATTATTCCTTCATGTTATCCCTCGTGAAACCATTCAATTTATTTTTCATGGATTAAAATCACACATAATATTTTTTTTAAGAAAATAAATAAGGGAAACTATAGCTTTTAATGTAGAAATAATCACATGTAAATTTTAATTCATGAAGGAAAAAAGGAAACATTCAAAATAATTTAAATTCATGAAAATATATTGGGTTTGGATAGAATAAAAATAGATATATCTTCATATATTTAAAGGTAGAATAGTTATGTAGAGAAAAAGAACTCATTTTAGGAAACATGATGTTATTTTTTCTTTTATTTTTATGTTTTCTTAGTTTTGTAATTTATTCCACTTCTTCACATCTCTTTGTTACCCATTAAATAGATGGGTAATATTTTGAGTTCTTTTGGAAAGGGAACGTAGGCCTTTTTAATTATTTATATTTAGTAATTAATTAAAATAATGCTATCTTTCTTGTTCATAGATTTTAGTATTCAGTAATATAATTTAATTTTGAATGTAGTTGATTTTGATTTATTTTTTCCATTTTTTATGTCCTTAGTTGGGGACCAATTATCTCCCTATACTCATTTTTAGACCAAATAAGGTGGAATAGTTCAAGAAAGGTTGTGAATTGTAATGATATTGTTAGAATATGTGGAAGTTCAACGGTTACTTCTAGATTCATGGGAAATAATAAAACCCATATGGGTATTTCCTAAGTGAATTTGGGCTGATTTACTATTCCACTTTCACACATTAAGAAGGATGTTAGACGAAAGCAGAGGTTTTTCTATGATATTCTGACCAATATAATTCAACCAAGGGTAAAAGGAGAAGTGGTTATATAACCTATTGCTTATTGGTTAATAAGAAGATGATGTCAACAATTAGAGACCACGATAGTATTATAAATGTAATATTGACCCTAACCTGATCATTTTCTCAAAATATGCTTCAAAATATATGTTTCATACTTACTATGTTCAAAACCTAAACAACAATTTTTTAATATGAAGGTGACAACTAATTTTAGTGTTCACTCCTCTAGAGGATAATACCTAGTATTACACAACTACTATTTTTAAATTACGAAATAGTTGTTTTTTTAAAACCCTTGATAAGTTGTGCATAAAAATTTTATCTACTATGAGGGAGGTAATGCCACAAAACCTCTAATTTGACCATTAACTATAGGAACTTCTAATATACCATTAATTCATTTTGATCATTACATTGAATGAACATTAATAATATTAAAAAACCAGAACTTATAACCAAACATTGAGTAATTTTTTCTCAAAAACATGAGAGAATGCCTTAGAGTTCACTCCGATCCTAAATAAATTTATGTATATCATAACCAAACCTTAAAATTCTTGTATGTTACTCAATTTAATAATTTACATCACCAACTTGGTATTCAAAAATAGCATAATTATTTTGAGTTAAATATTCGTATAATACAAGTATTTATAAATTTATATGGTATTGTAATAAAAGACACCAATAAAAACATATAGGAATTCACATGTGTATTTTAAACATTTAAACCACAAGGGGTGGATAAGGAACAAGTGAAATAAAGTGAATGTTCCTTCTCACTTTATTTATATGTTAAATAATGGTTGTATAACCTCCAATTAGGTTAATTCCATGACTCAGATGAACATTAAAGGTTCTTCATGCAATGATTATTACCCACCCATAAGAGTATAGAAATCAAAAGAAGAGATATATTCTACCAAAACATTTATAGAGATACTCTATATGAATACATGAAGAGGTTAAAAAAGGTGTGTGTTAACTTTACCCTTAAAGTTGTATATGATAACCATTTCCATATGTTATTATATTAAATATTTATAGGAAATGATAGAAATTCGCCGGATGGATCATTTAGGGAATCTTTGGTAAAATAATCACTTGGAGAATCCAATGGACTAACAGATAAGATTTATCATAACTCAAAAAAATTTATCATAATAGGTACTATTTAAAGAAGAATTAATGAGGTAATAAATTTTAATTTATTGTATTTACTAAACAAACTTGAAGGGTTAACTAGGTTGGTGAGATATGTGGTTCTAAATAAATTTAGTGCATAAAAAACACTTAAGGTGTGTGTTTTATTCTCATATTATAGTTATTTCACTGACTATTGTGTTGAAGTATAGGGCATGGAAAGTTGTGAAAAACCCATTTAAAAAAGGAAATTCCAATAAACCAGTGATAGATACATATTAACGAAGTCCATTGTAGATTTAAAAATAATGAAACCAAGTACAATCCCCTATCAAATTTAGTACTCAAGGCAACCCCCATTCTAACAAAAAACCTAATACTTTCAGAACTAACCACCCTTCTAACAAACATCTAAATTGACATGAAATCAATCCTAAAAATAACCACTTTTCTATAAAATAAAACATAATAGTAGACATAAACTAGTGAAAACCCTCAATTTTAGAAATAATAATGTACATAGATAGAGTAATTCATGACTGAAATGAAATTGATTAGATAAATTCTACAAGAAATGTTCCTAAATTGTAACATCTTAAGACTTACTCTCTTAGATCTAGTGCTAAAATATGTTGTATTATTTTTTATAAAATGTTTAATTTAAATATATAAAAACATATGATCTTTTAATTTTAGGTGATATGTTATTAGGAAAAACGTTACAACATATCAGATTTTTAAATATTTCATAGTAACTATCCTTCTTCACAATATTAATATCTTTAATTAAAACTAAAAACCATTAATATTCAACTCATTTCTAATCCTATGAAAACATTTAAATGAAGCGTTATCATAAAAATTACTCCGTAAGGGGTTTTAATGATACGTTCATGAGCATATAAATTTCTCTTTCATGGGTTTTAAATCTAGTGTAAAAATAATTTTCTTATAAATACTATAAAACACTTTTTATTAAAATTTCCTTTTTAAATACAATAAATAATATATAATAAATAATATTACACAATTATGAATCTATGGATTATAATATAATCAACAATAAATTTTTTTTACACTTTTAGAAGACATATCACTTTGAAATCTATATTTATTTCAAAATATAATAACCTTATAAATAAGCTATGATTTATCCTTGAAAATTTTAAATACTTTAAATTGGAATTAGTGTATTTTAAGATGTATAATGATACTTGGAAAACATTTGAAAAAAACATTGGTCCATTAAGGATATTAAATATCACTCATTGGGAAAAATTCATCTTGAGGTCATGGGTTCACTCCCCATTACACATTAGCATTACCAATATCCATGTTCCAAAAATTTTAAATAAAACATGTTTCAATGATTTCCAACCCCATTTATAATCCATTAAAATATCCCTCCTAAATATACATAAATAACAATCAAATTGGAAAATAATTGTATATATCATACATTTAGTAAGAGATTCCTTTAAGAAAAACATCATTCTTTCATCATGATCAGGAGAAATATATAATTTATAAATAATACATTCAAATGATTCTTATATAAATTGAATTAAAATTATAAAAATTATTTTCATAAAATTTATTGAATTTCAATGAAAACTATAGTTCATGGCCATGTAGATAATCATGAATTAAAATTAACAAAAAAAACATTTGATATATATAATGAAAATATTTATGACTTTAAAATAAACCTTGACATTCAGAAACAAAGATTACTTTTTTAGAAAAAATGTAAGATTTAAAATTTTAAATTATTTTATATAAAATTTCATTCATACCCTTAAAAATATTCCAATGAAAAATGAGTTTAAAAAAATAATAATTTCCCTTATAATAAAGTTTTTTATTAAAAGTAAATATTATAAATAAAATAAAATGTTTAAAAATAAATTTCCCTTTCCTTAAATGTGAAAATTAAATCCACCATAGGTAGTGATAATCACCAATTTTAATTCTTTAAAATATAGAATAAGAGAAAATAGAACTTGGGTAGTAATATTTGGGGTCCCTAATTAGTGAAGAGAATGTCTATATATAGAATTTTTGAAAACTGAATTTATTTTAGTAAAATAAAAACATTATGATCTTCCTAAGACTTAATAATACTATCAATTATATCATGTAACAGATTTTGTTTTATATTTTGTTGTAGAACTAAAATAGTGGCTATTATATGATGTGCACAATTGTGGTTGGTATTCTATTAATGGTGATACCCCTAGAAACAAAAAACAGTGTAAGGATTTCATCTATATAGTATTATATTAAATTATGAACTTTATCTTTAAAGAGTTTAAGTTTTTACTATCTTGAAAATAAGTTTGGGGATTATAATGATAATGCCTTAATTTTTATTATTATAGATGTACATTTATATGCAGTTACCATGGATGATGTATCCTAAGGAAGAAGTAATGAAGATGGGAGATCTGAAATGAACTATATATGATCTTTTGTTTAAAACAAATTGTTACATTAATTTACATATATTTATATAACTTATTCTAGTTGGTCACATCGGGTGACCTCAAAAAGAACATAGAAAATTCCTTTGATAACTCTAATGTCACAAATTTAGAAGCAATCCGGTCATTGCGGCTTAATGGAAACATGAATTGAATTCTACTACATCATCATGAGTTGTGCACTACTATGGGATAAGGACAAAAGAGTGAAATAATGGTTGATGATGAAGGTAGGTTGAGAGATCTTAATAAGGTCTAGTCACTTTATTTGGTAAGTCAAGAATTATGGTTTTTCTCCAAAGGAAAACTACAATGTAGGTAAGGTGGTATCAAGCAAATCTATTTTTAGGTCATATATATGGATGATTCTTTTAATAATAAGGAAGAGGATAAGATAATGGGGGATCCTAGGTTTTGGGTAGGATTTAAGATTAAGGCTCGGGTGATCAGATGGTTGGGATGGATCGGATTGGATAACCATGTTATAAGTGGATTCTTTTTAAGTGGTTGAACAGTGTACCATGGTTCCCATCCCACATAAATGTTTTAGTATTTATCTCAATAATGAATATTGATAGAGTATTCATCCATCACTTGACCCAAGGAACTCAGGTAGGCACCCAGAACACAATGCACACATATGCATGGGGTGGGCTGACTTTCTCACAACCTTTGGCACCACTGCATGCAAACTATACAGACACTATGCACCCACCATACAACCCATTCTATACACAGGTGCTTGCATCCTTCTTCCTCCATCTGGTTTTCCCAAGATGGATCTCGTGCATGGTCTATATTTCTCCTATAATGCATGTTTGAGTTGTCCTAGATATCTTTCAGGTTTTTTCTTTTTTTATTTTTCTAAGTAAAATTTAAAATAACTAAAAATATTAATAAAGTAAGTTCATGATTAATAAAAAATGTTATCTAAAAATTTAATCAATTATATTATTTTCAGATTATTATGAAATTATTTATATTAATCAAACATTATATTATTCATATATTACTATTTAAATCATTGGAGTTTCAAATTAATAAATATCATACTTCATGAATTTCACTTCTTAAAATTACATTTTAACGGATGATTTTATAAACATTCCAAATTAAATAATATATTATTCTATTTATTTTTTTTATTATTATTTTATTCAAAAAAATTAAATTTCTATTTATCAATGGCCAGATATACATTATATATTCTTTAAATACCCCCCTTAATAATCATTTTTTTATAATACAAACTCAACATAATCTAGTTTTCTTTCTCACAAGGATGATTCCTGTTTTCCCACTTCTTTTCATTATTACCATCATCTCCTTTAGAGGAATCTTACAAATGGATGATCCTAAAAAACTGGGTTGTAATCTTTGTATTAGCATGTTTATTTTTTTCCTATTTTATTTGTGATTATAATTATAATTTTAAATTTACTAGATCCTTGAAGAGATGTTCTTGTATTGGTTCAAGTGTATTATTTTAATAAAAAGTTGATCATATTGTTTTTAATTTTGATTAATTATTTATTTATAGTATTTATTTTGAAGTAATAATTACATTAAATTTATAGGGTGGTACATCCCACCACCCTTAAAGGAATTGTGCTCTAATAATTATTTTATACATAATAAAACAATAAATGTCACATTTATAATATTAAATCATGAGGTTATTCCCACCAAAAAAATAAATTTATTAATTTCATCTAAAATTAAATTTATATTTTATAATTATCTTGAAATAGCCCATATCTTCAACAAAATATATGGTTTCCTTGTTGACATTGCTCTTGATAAGAAAGCGTCCATGTGTCACAATGGTACCTCATGATATTTTCAAAATCATCTATTTACCTTATAAAAAAGTAACTCATGTTCCCTAGATTAAATTGTTCGAAATACTGATAAATCATTGAAAATTTATTTCTAATTTATAATTTTAAAATAACTTCTAAAACATGTTTTTTTAAATAATTGTACTGATTCAACTTCAAATATTTCAAAATTGGATTTTTTTGAAATTTTTATTTTGATATCTCCCGAAAGACATAAATTTATAATTTGATACATATAGGATACTCGGTGGCCTAACACATTCAAAACATCTGGAAAATAATTATGTGCTTCATGTATGTGATATAAAGGGATGAATTTGAAATGGACATAATCATACTTCTCATGCCTATCATGCTGAGAAATTTTTTAGCATAGAATTTTCCAATAGGCAATCCATAATCCTCAAAATAATTTGGGAATGGTATAGGTATTCTATACATTATAGAGTTTCATGAAAGAAATTTTGATATTAGAAAATGTATCAAAGTCATATGTGAATGAAATTTGAATAATTTTGGCAAGAAGATCATCTGGAAATGATATAAGAGTCGTCCATTATCTTCCACCTCCCATCTTGAAACTGGATCTTCAATCTAAAAATAAAATAATTGAGACTTTACTAAAAAAATTCTTTGAATATTAAACAATTCAAAACATCCTAATCACCAAAGTTTTCTAAAACATTTCTCTGACACCAAATTAAATAACCTGAGACCCGAACTCCTAGATTTTTTTCAAAAAAATGTTGCATAATTTATTATAAACTATGTGACTGAAATATTTACAGATTGAGGATATTTTAGGTTTATGTTTTTTAGAATTATGAAAAACATTATAAAATATCAGAGTTATAAAAAAACTATAGAAACTATCTGAATTATCCTAATCTAAAT
This sequence comes from Viscum album, assembly GCA_963277665.1. Taxonomy (NCBI): domain Eukaryota; kingdom Viridiplantae; phylum Streptophyta; class Magnoliopsida; order Santalales; family Viscaceae; genus Viscum; species Viscum album. The sequence continues at coordinate 2,019,585,421 of OY728156.1, forward strand.
CATTAATTAAAATGAAACATAATCAATTTTATAGTTGTTATTTAATCCTTTTAAAAACATTTTTATGTGATGGGTGAGCACTAAAATAGCTCAGTGTAGGGTTTTAATGCGTGAGGAAAATCCTTTTATTATAAATACTAGGAAACCATTTTTGAAAACTTTTCATTTAAAAATAAAATGAAAAAAATTAATATAATAAATAATGTTTCCTAATTATGAATCTATGGTTTTCAAGAAAATCCATAAGAAATAATGTTCAAAACATTTATAAAACGTATCACTTTTAATGAACATTATAATTCAAAATTTAATAACCTTTGAAATAATATTTTATTTCTTCTTGAAATTATTAAATAATTTAATTTGTAATTAATATATTTTTATGGATTATAATAATACTTGGAAAAGATTTGAAAAAACATTTGGGGATATAAAAGATATTTAATATCACACTTTTGGAAAAATTCCCCATGAATTCTTAGGTTCACTCCCTATTCCGAATTAGTATAACCAATATCCAAGTGCCAAAATTTTGAAATAAAACATTTTTTAATACTTTATTTCTCATTTATAATCAAATAAAATATCATTCAGAAAAATATATAAATTATTTTCAAAGAATAAAATTATTTTATATCTCATTAACTATAGTAAGAGTAGTTGTTAATAAAAATACCATTCTTTCATCAATATTGGTTAAATTATAAAATTTAAAAACAATACATTTAAATTACTCTTATAAGCTTAAAATTAAACTTAAAAAACATCTTCATAAAATGTATGGAATGTTAATGACAAATATAGTGTATGTATATACCTATAATCGTAAATATAAATTAAAGGAACAATATAATATTTTATACATACGATTATAAGATTTATCACTTGAAAATCAATCTTGAAATTTAGAAAAAGAAGATTACCTTTTTTGTAATTTTATAATATTTAAATATAATAATTATTTAAGAATTAATTTCATTTAAATGCTTCTAAAATATTCTTATACAAATAGAGTTTAATAAAAATTAATTTCTATCATAATATATGTTTTTATTAGAAGTAAATTTTATAAATATTAAAGGATATTAAAATAAATTTACCCTTACCTAAATTCTAAAAACTTAATAAATCTTAAGAAGTAATAATCTCCAATTTTAATTCTTGAAAATATAGAAATATAGAAAGAGATAAGTTGGTTTGTAAGAGTTGGGGGGTCAAAATGAGTGAAGAGAATGTCTATATATAGCAGTTTTATAAATTTAAAAATAAATTATAGGCACTTAAATCTTTATATGACTTAAGAATCCTATACCATATCTCAGGTAAGTAATTTTCTTTATCTTATTTTACTGTAGGTATAAAATTGAGGTTGTTATACATTTTTCATCAGTGTGGTTGGAATTCTATTAATGCTAACACCCATGTAAATAAAAATAGCTTGAGGATATCATCCACATAATATTCTAAAATATTACAAATATAAGCTTTAATGAGTTAGAGTTTCTATTGGATCGGAGAGAAAGGTGGGTATTTTATTAACAATGCTTTAATTTTGATTTTTACAAATGTAAATATATATATCATTTTCAAATATGATTTATCTTGAGGAGGAATCAATGAATCTAGAACTATAAATGAACTGTAGATGATATATTGTTTAAAAAACAATTGTCACATTTTTTATATTTATTTATATAACTCATTCCCATTTATTCCATTGGGATACTATATAATTAAATTAAAAACCTCCATCGATAACCCTAAAATAACAATATTTGAAGCAGACATATCATGGTATCTTGATGGAAACATGCATTGCATGCTACAACATCATCATGAGTAGTGCACTACTATGGGATGAGGAGAAAAGATTGAAAGAAACATTGATGATTATGGTATTCCAAGAGATATTCATAGCTCTAGTCTATTTATTTGGTAGATCAAGGGTTATTTATTTATCACCAAAGGAAAGTGGCAGTGCATGTAGAGTGGTATCAAGATTATATATTTATAGGTCATATATACAGTTGATGCCTTATGTTGGAAGGAGGAGGAGGAGGAGATGAGTACTATTTGTTTTTGTGTAGGGTGGAAGAAAATTCTTGGGTGATTGGATAGATAGGATAGTTCATATCATGCATCCATGTTATAAACAGATTTTTTAAGTGGTTGAACAGTTTCTCGTGTTTCCTGTCCCATATCAATGTTTTAGTTGGTGTTTTTCCCATATATATTGTTATCATTATCATCTTCTACTCAATACATGGAACTAGGGTTATCACCCAAAACTAAATGCGTACATATACATGGTTTGGTCATATCTCCTCTCCCCCTTTCATTCCACCATTTATACACTTTTTGGGCGCTATTCCCTCACCATGAAACATAAAATGTACGCAATCACTTGCATCCTTTTCCAACATGCAAGCTATCATTTCTATTTCTCGTGTATGTTTGAGCTTCCTCCTATAATTCATGGTTGATCCGACGAATCTATCTTGCAAGGTTGTCCCTTTTTAAGTAAATTTTTTAAAAACTAGAAAAATAATGAAATAAGTCCATGATTATTGAACATTTTTATCTCAATATTTTTAAAATTAGATTCTTTTCAAATTATTATTAAGTATTTAAATTAATTAAAGATTATATTTTTCATATATTAATATATTTCTCCAAGAATTGTTATGTTAATAAATATTTTACTTCAAGCATTACACTTCTTAAAATTACATTTTAACCAAGGATTTTATAAACATTCAAAATTAAATTATATTTTATTCGTTTTACTTATTAGTATTATTATTTATTCAAAAATATTATAATATATATTTATCAGCCAATATATACACATCCTCTATCTGATAAATACCCCCCCTTAAAATATAATTTTATAATCCAAACTCTACGTATTCAAGTATTCTCACTCATAAGGACGATTAATATTTTTTCACTACATAGAATTATTTCCATTGTTGTTTTTAGAGGAATACTAATCATGGATGATCCTATTGAATTGGGGTAGAATATTAGTGTTATCATGTATATTTTATGTTTCCACTTTTATTATTGATTATCATTGTAAAATTAGCATTTTTGGCTCCTTCAAAAGAGATTATTGAATTAGTGTATTATTTTATTAAAAAGTACTTCATACTAATTAAATTTAAAAGACATGATTATTTGCAGTTTTTATTTTAAAGGCATAAATACATTAAAATTTGGGTTTTTTTAAAAAATATGTTAAACTACTTGCCTAAATTGTATATAACCCCATGGAAATAATGAATATCATCAAAAAAATAAACATCAAAGAACTACCACCACCAAAAATACCTAACATTTAACCCATAAGACTTGAATTGAAGGTGCATGATGCTATAAATTATGAAAATTTGGGATATATTTTTGAAAACCAACAAAACTAAAAAGAAAAAAAATAAGGAAAAAGGGAAGGACTGGAAGGTATTGGAAGGAAAAACAAAATACACCCATGAAAATGAAACAAAGGTAAAATAAAGACCTTTACCTTATATTCCCATTTTAGATACCTATGTCAAAGAAGATTTAAGATGAATAACCTTAAAAGTAAATTCTAGAAACCTCTTAGACAGATGAAATAAATATACCCCTATTGAGATCAATCAAAAAATTACCAAAATATGTAAAATTTATCAAAAAACGTTTTACCAAAAATAAAAATATTTTTCGAAATGAAAGTATTAATTTTGGAATAAGTTTCTTAACTCTTATCATACAATCATTACCTACTAAATGTAAATATCCAAGGACATTATCAATTCTTACACTATTAGATATTTATCCTTATCTAGTGCTTTATATGATTTATCTGATTCTATAAATTCCATTCCTAATTATTTGTTTACATATTTTCATATATGAGATTTTAATCTCGTAAGATTATTGGTACAAATTGAAATAGATCTAATATTTTTTTAGAAGGGTTTTTAGAAGATGTGTTAGTATGAGCTTAAGGCCTGATATTCACAACTGACTTCTATGTGCTTACCAAGGTTGAATATTGTTCACTAGGCTACTCACCCAAAATTTTTGGAATACTATTAATGAATACATCCAATATAATAATAAATGTACATGAATGAACCCTCACTATAGAGTTTGAAGACAACACTATACACTTTAATATTTTTTAACTTTATGAGGCACCCTTAAGATGGTCATTCACTTTTCATACTATCCCATGTTAAATTTATTTAATCTATAAATGAACTAGGTATGATTATTTAATATTTATCCTTATTAAAGATAGGTTTTGTTGAAAATTCCATGAAATATGAGGTTTCCTGGAATTTTAGGAATTATAGAAATTCTATTTTTAAATTGGAATAAGAGGTAACCTATGAAATGTTTTATAAAACTAATTATTTATTTTATGATAAAAATAATGATATATTTATCTATGTGTAGAAAATCCATGCCTTATGCATGTGGGTAATCAAATTAATTTCATATATTTAAGAACCCATGTATATGAAATTAAAACCACTAACCAGTAATTTAAAATATGTATATCTCATAGATGGAAAAAACTACCAGAAATAAACTATAGTAGCTTTCTCAATATTCAATATCCCAATATTATTTAAATTTTAAAATAAAATTTTTGAGGCACAGTTTGGAGTTTACATGATATTCTAGGAATAAAAACCAAACATAAATCATATAGAATTCTACATAAGGGATATTATAGACTACTTAGTCATCCCAAATGATGGATCAATCACACAATATTAGAGGTAGTAAAAATGAAATAGGTAATTTTTTATTAGAATACAACATTTACCAAATCTATGAGTCACAATGTCTTAGATCCATCTAGGTATTTCAAAAGAAAACCAGCATAACCATTGTGAGGAATGAGAAAAATTAAATTATCCCTATGAGAATTAAAAATAGTTAGAGACTGTGTATTGATTATAGGAAACTAAATCAACTCATTATAAAAAGATCATGTTTTCATTCTTACCAGTAACCAAATGCTAGAGAGGTTATCAAGAAGAACACATTACTATTTATTTTATGGTTTTTAGGATGTTTTTAGGTACCTGATACTCTAGAAGAACTAGAAAAACCACCTTCACATGTTCTTTTGAAACATTCACCTAAAATATCATTTATTTCGGTCAATGTATTCCTCTGGGTATATTTCAAATGTGTGTGGTTAGTATCATTTTAGATCACATTAAAGAGCTCATATAGGTATTATTAGATAAATTAACTCTTTTTAGATATTTACTATCACTATTTAATTTATTGAAATTGTTCAAAACATGAATTGAGAAAAAATGGTTTTGAATTCTAAAAAGTGAAATTTCATGGTTAAAATAGGAATAGTCTTAGGGAATATAATTTCTCAAACAGACATTGAGATAAGAAATCGAAAATTGAATAATAAATTACTTTCCATGCCCAACATATTTGAAACATGATATTTCTTTATTCCCCCCTGTAGGTTTTTATAGAATATTCATAACATATTTATGAAATATTACTCTCCCACTTTCCATTATACTTTAAAAAATAAGGTAATTTTTAGTTTAATGATGAATATGATGGTGATACTCCCTAAATCCTTATATATATAATATATATTTCATGAAAATTGGGATTTTTATTCAAGTGTAAACTATTTTATGAAATATTTGATTTAAAAAAATGATAAATTGTTATCAATTATTTTCCCACATAATATTTAATTAAATAAATTATTTCATACGGTGAAATGTTTGGTAATTTCATTCATGTGAATAATACATATATTGGATAAAGCATTAAAACATGTGTTGAAATACATAATTTAATGTATAAACTATTGAAGAGATTACTTCTAGGATTTATAAATCCTACTTCCATATGATGGGAAAGTGTTAGATATAGATTTAATCTTGGACAAAAATCCCATGTAATCAAATTTCACTTTCATATTCATCCCTTCTAAAACATAAATATTTATTTATAATTTTATAATTAAATTATTGATTTAAAAGAATATTAATTTTCATACAATATAATCATAAACTAATATTTTTTTCTTATGATTATAATACAATTTTATGATACCTTAATTAATTTTTCAAAGTGTTATATAATCAGTTGTAATTTTAAAATTGGTATTTTTTCAAATAAATGATTAATTTAATTAAAAATATAATTTAACCTAAATATAAAATTATTTTCATAAAATTATTTCTATTTTTGAATTATAAATCATGACAAATGGTTTATTTTAATTTTTGGTATTTTTATAAAATAGTTAGATTTCTAATGAATTTTGAAATACGATAATTTATTGTATTTAATAAATTCATGAATTATTGAGTCAGAGATGATGTATGGCTGATGTAATCCCAAAATTTGAAAAATCCTTCATTATTTTAATATATTTAGTGATAATTCACAAACTATTCATATTGTTGAGTAAAAATTATAAACGAATGATTAAAATAATGTGAAAATACACCTCTCCTCCACTATGAAAACCATACCACGCCACCTCTTCCCCTCACACATAAAAGTATTGTATCTTGTTTAATTTATACTCAAATATCTTACCAATACTCTTCCTAAAGTCTGAGACCTACTAGTCTCTCTAAAATTCCATAACCAAGTGCCTTAAGGAGGTTCTCATGGAGAATATTTCAAGAGGTAAATCCTCTTTTATTTTTCTTGTCTTTGCTTTTCTTTTCTTTTCTTTTATTTTTTTATTTTATTTTCTTATTCTATCTTCACATTCCCATATTCAAGGGGAATTAAAACACTATTACCTTATTTTTACTAGATGTTTGTCATAATTATTTCATAATTCATCATCAAACTTCTTCTCCCCTCCCCTTTATTCTAAAAATGATAAGGTTGTCTGTGATGTTTTAATTTACCACCATCGTGGATGATACACTCTAATTTTTTATTACCACATTCATTTAAGTTCATAAAACCATTATAATGGTTAAATTTGATTTTATTATATATATTATTGGTTATATAATGTTTTGGAACCATTATATAAACATTGTATTAAATAAAATTATATAAGTTGGAGATGGATGAAAAAACAGCCAAAATAAATTAAATCATTTTCATTATTGTTTTTATCTAATGAATCTTCATCATATAAGAAAAAAAATTAAATATGGTATCATTTAAAATTTTGGAAACATATTAATACCATTTATTCCAACTTCTAGAGTTTTTCTTATATTCAGCAGAAAAATATATAACTAACTGTCCATCGAAACCATGAAAAAAACACACTCAAAAAATGGAAATAACAAAATATTTTTAATAAATAGATGGAATGATGTTTTAATATGGTCATATAAGGTAGTATAGAACTTATTATAGATCTAAAATAAATTAATGACACAATTTAAACCATTATATAGTTGGTCTTAACTCATTTGAAATAAGATAAACTCGAGGTAAGGGACTTTCCTTTAAAAGTACTCTATTAATTGTATATTTTTACAAAATTCAAAAAGAATGATTTTATGATATGAGTATTCATGTTTAATTATTATGCTCTGATTCTTGGGAATTTTTTGTGATGAATTTTGGGTCTTATATCTCCCTTCAATGCATTGATTATGTTTATATTAGAGATCGATAGTATGGTCACTCTAACTGTAACTCTGATGGTTACACAATAAGGTAGCCGTGAGGGTGAAATTATAAGGTATCCGTGAGGGTTACATTGTATGTTATCCATGAGGGTTAAATTTTACAATAGTCATGAGGGTTAAAAATTATATGGTAGACATGAGTATTATAATTTAAATAAGTAATTCCCCAGTTACCTTTATGGTTTTATTTATATTTTCTTTGTTTTATGGAAATTACTTGCTTTCAAAAAGTATATGACACCTTATGGGATAGAAGTATGTATCTATGAAAATGATTTCATATTTTTATAAGTATTCATGGAATAATGGTTTCTTTCCTTCTTTTTATTTCCCTTGCTAATTATTTTTGCACGTCCAATGTTTTAAAATGTCTTCACATGGTTTAAGGATGGGTACGAGAAAATATGATGTTGAGATGAATGTTGTGAGGAATTTTCATGAAAAGAGTTCATGTTTTCATAAAATATTTTATATTATGGAATAAATGTATACTATTTTATAGAGAATCTTTATTTTAATACATATAAATTACATATCATTTTTATAATACCTAAAACATTATACAAACAGATGCCCAATGACTATATTATTTTAGTGCCTTTGGAAACATGTAATCATAAACATTGGGACATAAATGGGATACATTATCTCTCACTAGATTATTCTTGACAAGAACCCTCCATAGACACGTCAAACATAATACATATCTTCATAACCTTGGTATGGAAACATAAAAAGGGGTGAGCTCAAATTCCAAGTAAGGGTTAATAAGTGAGATATGTAATCATAATTAGGAGCATAAGGTATGATAACATGATCAAGAAGATCATACACCACATATCAAAGATCGTATACATGAATCATGGTATAATTCAAGGTAGTTAATAAGACATAAAGAATAAATAAATAAATATCATAATACACGAAAGCATAACATAGGAACGAAACATGAAATTATATCATACACATAACCATATATAATGATTCCCATAGTAGTCAAGTCATTGATGCTAAGGTCATATAACCTAACAAATTAATTTACTAAACAGAGTTCACACCTAATTCAATCCATATATTACTAAACTAAATTCACTCATAGTTCAATTAATGTATTAATAAATTGAGTTCATTTCATGTTCCTTCCCTGTAAAACTGAACTAAGTTCATTTGTCATTGGAGCCATATATTACTGAATCGAGTTCATTTCTCATTCCATCCCTATAATATTGAACCAAGTTCATTTCTCATTCTATCCATGTATATCTCATGATATATATATCATTATCGAATGGGTTTCATCAGAATCATAAACCATGAAAGAGAAATAGATTTCAAAAACATATAACATATGAAACAAAAATGGGTTTCAAAAAGACCATGAATTAAGAATAACCCATTCAGAGATACAATATAAATTGAACCTTTAGATCATTTCCAAGAAAGGCATGAGTAACATCAACGAAAGTCATCTTAGATGGAAAATAATTTTGAAATATCTTTCCAAAATATTTCTTTATGAAAATGTGATTTATTCAATGAAAATGGATTTTTAATACATAAAACCATTTTAAAATAATTTTTTTATAAAATACATTAAAATTTTATGAAGAATACTTGAAATAATTTTGAATCTCTTTTTCCTTGAAAACATATAAAAGAAAATTCAAAACATCTTAAAACATTTTTTCCATGAAAACATATAAAATTTTATTCAAAAAATACTAAAAAAATTTTTCTATGAAAAAAAGATGAAAACATATAAATAAATCTTCAAAAACATTTTGAAAACTTTTATTTTGAAAATAAAAGTTGAAAACATAAAAAAAATGTTTGAAATTGTTTGGAAAACATTTTTATATTAAAACATATGGAATAATCTTGAAAATTATTTAAAAACCATTTCTTTGAAAATAATTTTAAAAACACATTCTTCAAAATAAACCTTTAAATATTTTAAAGGAAGCTTCATAGAAACGATGGTAGGTAAGTCCATATATGTTTTATAGGGTAAAAAAGAACATTCCTTTTACATGGTAAAAAGGGTAAAAAAATCCTTATTCAGAAAGTGATAAGAATATTAATTTTAAAAAATTATGAAAAGGAAAAAATGGAAAAAAATCTCATTTAATTATTATAGGAAAAAGGGAAAACCTTTTTAGAAAACATGGTTTTGATGTAACAGTGATTTTCGACCGTAGAGAGGGTAAAGTCGGGTTTTCTTAAAAAACACATTCTTAACTATATTATGTACCAAATAGTGTAACAATTCTATGAATATATTAATATATCATAAAATAACATATTATAAATAAAATCATGAGTTTTATTGAGATATTTATCATAAGATTTCCCCAAAGGACCCATACTCATTAACAATCTCAAAAAATGATCAGATTGTTTCAATAAAATCTTACTACTTTGTAACATGGGATCACAAAATACGTGTAAGAAAATTAATTTAAATGAATCAAAAAATATCATTACAATAATTATATTCATGATATATAATGTAAAAGGGATGTATATACACCTTGAAAAAAGAATTTAGGTTCATAACAAAACATGAGTCTCAAAGAAGGCACAATGAGACAAAACTATCTTAATGATTTGTAACTTTTGACAACATAACCCCATGAAAGAAAGTTTTTAAAATTTATATGTACAAGATATATATAATACATTAATGGTATGTACATACACCACACAAAATAAGTGATTGTTTAATAAGGTATTTATCTCACTGAAATAAAAGTCACATTAAATTTCCCTTACCTTGTGTCTTGTCTCTCATCGTACTAGTTCAAAACACCTATATAATAAATAAAAATTTTTTATAAAAATTTAATAGAACCCTATTATTATATATAATACCAAATTTTGTTTTATTATGACTTTATATTACCTTATTTTTAATAATCCTATGTTAAGGTTTCTATTTGGGTAATATTATCTTTTTTTTACACGTGTGTTTTAATTTGTTATATCTTTGGTCCTTATAATTATATCATTATTAAATAATGTAAAAAATTATATAAATATAATTTATATTCATTATATATGTATTATAATACTAAATAGAATATATAAGTATAAAATGTAATACATTGTTCATGGGGAAGGTAAGTTGTACATACGTTTGAACATTGTTTCTATTTTTATCATCGTATTGAAAGAAAAAAGGTAATTGAAATATGAGTAGAAATATATATATTTATATATATCATTATTAAATTATAACTATTATATCTTATATATCACATATTTTTATTAAAACCATCCTTAATACATTCCATGATGTGTGTGAATGAATCGCATTGCTTTGAGGGGTGGTAGTCCACACTCCATCAAATGAAATGATCATATTTACACCAAATGGAATGTAAAAAATAATATATATTGTAAAAGGAAACAATAAGATTAAAGACCTAATAAATATAATATATGACATATATAAACATATTTTTCATCATAATTTCCACCATGAGAGACAGTAAAGGTAAAATAAATAATCACCGTTTAGTAAGGCGGTAGTTCCTCATACCCTTAAATAGTATGTTCGTTACCCATTAGATGGATGTGTCTATAATTTTAGGTTGAAACACTAGAATAAAATAAATACTAGTATATTTAAAAAAAATTATAAAATCATGGACTAAGTAGTGTGGAGTGGGTGGAGATTTAAAATAAAAGAAATGATCTTGAGAGAAGATATTGCCTCTAAATCGTGTAAATCTTTTTGGTTTGTGCTAAAAGGCTTCCATGGATTTATGATTTCTAAATGATATGATTCAAGGATTAATGGAAGGATTTTTTTTAATTTTATTGGGTATATATTGGTATATATTAATTGGTTTTAGAGGTGTAAAGAAGAGGGAGAGTTGGGGGACTTTTATAGGAAAGGGAAAGGACACAATTGGTATTTTTCAAAATAAGTTAGGTGTACCAACATTTTTACATAAAAGAGTCATAAAAACACAAAAATACTCAATAATTGAAGTTTCATGGCCGAATAATGGCTATCCAATGTGTTCTTGACATGTTTCTAAGTCATTTGGGTCTTAAATATATGGTTTGGTACTTTATTAACCTAATTTTTCTCTTAACTCTAGTAAATAATTTTAATCATATTTACTAATATTTTTGGTAAAAAAATTGACTTTATTAGAAATTATAAATTATGATGATTAAAAATATTCAATCCATTTTTCCAAATTCGAATCACTAAAGTGGAATAAATTAATTTAAAATTAATATTGTTGACGGGATGACACTGAGGATTTTTAAAGTAAAAACGTCCAAACTTTTGCTAAGTTTTTATAACCAATTTCATTGTGATATTGATTCCAATGACATAAATTGGATTAATTATTAAAAATATTATCAAATAAAACTATTAAAACCAATTTATAATATAATTAAACCCTCAAATTATATGAAAAAAGATTTTTGAATTAAAATCCTATATTTTCACTATTCATCGAAAAATGAAGTTTCTTAGAAAAAACCCAAAACTATTACCAAAGATAATTTTAAAATTTTAAATTCAAAAATGAAGATTATTTTATCAAATTAAATTTATAAATAGGTCTAAAATTTATTTTAATATTTTTCATAGAAAGAAATTAAAAGAAGTTCATTTGGGAAAATCGTATTTTAAAACATATAAGGACTTTACCAAAAATTATATCTTTCACTGTCAATATGTTTTATTAATATAAAAACATTATAAAAAATATTTGAAAATTAGTTATCACTATTCATATTACTAATTATAATGGCTATATTATAATTATATCATTTAATTAATTATAACAACATAAATACATTTCATTGAAAGATTGTGTTACGTGTAATGTATACCAAGTTGGTGTTGCATGTTGTGTATTACAAGTATGTTTTGTGTGTAACATATTCCAAGTTGCAAGCTGACTTTGTTCTTCTGTGTAGATCAAGCTAAAATTTATTTTCCATGTAGTGAACGATTAACTTAGTGTTGCATATAACGCATGCCAAACATAGTGATTTAATATAAAATAAACTATTTTCAGGGTTTTGTGAAATGATAAAATATCAAATTGGTTAAATTCATTTGATAAATAATTCACAAAATACCGATTTGTTAAATTCTACCCCCCATAAAATTAATTTCACCTTCAAAGTTCATCTAGGTTATCAAAGGTTTAATACTAGAAAGTTTCATTCATATAAACCCACATCGTATAAATGAATACTAAAACTTTCCTTAAAAATGGAATTTTGGAACCATAATGGTTACCCAAATTGACATATAACTAGGTTTCCATATATGATAACATAGGGTGGGAGTGAAGATTGGACATGGAGGAAAAGCGTAAATATTTATATGGAGTGCTTGAGGTCATCAATCACAAATAAGTGAATGATCAAAGAAACATGGATGGCCTCAAATTCATAAATCTATGTTGATTTATAAGTAAATCAGTTCAACAAAAATTAATATATTAGGAAAACAAAATTTATCATTATCATATCTTTGAGTAATTCTTTTATTTACTAAGAATATATAGAAATATGCGTACTTGATATATTTCTACACATAAAATTTCATTCTTTGGTAGTGCTTTAAACTATTTATAATTCATCCATTACTTCAAGAATTAGATGTCTAGAAATTAACATTGATGCCTAAACTACTAAAATAAACTTTTAGAAGATCTTAAAACACATAATAGAATGAAAAGTATAACTATTTGTCTCTAACTATTCATAAAAAACTATATGGTTAATACATTAATTTGTAAACATAAGGAGTAACTATATTAGTTCATCATTAATAATTATTCAAAAATAATAATTACACATTAACCTTAACATTATGTAGGCCAGTGGTAAGTGTAAAACCCTTATCATTCTTCAGTTATGGATTCAAGACCTATGGCCTTATCATGATTGATTGGTTTTCACCCGACATACATGATGTCCTTTTCTAAAATGACGCTAATATAATTTCCAAAATATATTAGATGTACATCCTTAAATATGTTTTATAACTAAATAGCCTTTTATCCAAGGTTTCTAATAAAATATCAATACATAAATAAATCCTTTGAAGTTTAACTTAAACTTTTTAGGAATGTATAACCTTATAACCCTATTGAAAGACGAAAATCCAAAACATTAGATACAAAGTAACAAAATTATCTTAACATTGATTATCCCATATATCAAAAATTATCTCTTGTTTTTCATATTCTAAACATGTTAACACCCTCATTATATATTCTCTTGAATCATGGTAATAAAATGAATTACCATAAATACTTCTGGAAAAAATGCATTCTTCCATATTCAAAATATTATTGGATATCTTCTATAAATATATAAGTTTTAAGCTTCGTCCATAATAACATAGGCTATATTATCAAGAGTTCCTATATCAGTTTTTAGGTAATCAATACCATCAAATATACTTATATTAAACAAGTCTTTATTCAAACAACATTATCGTGACATAAGTAACATATTAATAGTTATCTTTCCCTTAATAATGTGTTTCCATGGTCATTACCTTTCCATTAAATCACTTTTCAATTCTATCAGAACCATTCAACGTATTCTTGTAAATCGTTAGTGAAAAAACATAAACTTGAAAATCCTTACATATATCAAATTTCATATAACATAATTCTTTAATATAAATACATAAAAACTTTTAATATTTCACTACATCCGTATGCCATTAACCATGATACCTCATCCTATTACAAAATACCTCTTTCCTTTCACATTTCCTTTTTAGTCTCATCATCATCCTCAATGTAACCATTACTCACAACACCTTATTGATTCTCTTCAGGAGCTTTCCTCTGGAGAAATTGAGTTTCACAATGACCATTTATTCCACACTTAGACCACTTAACCTTTAATGCGGCAATATTATCAACCATTTCATTAACGGAACTCTTCATTTTTCTCTTATAGTCACATTCATTGTTTCCATATTTTACATAGTCAAAACATATTCTTGTTTCTCTAATACATTCAATTATATGATTATTTCCACATTTTGGACACAAAGAAACCAAATCTTCCTTCCTCCATGGTCTCCATTACCTAAACTATCAAAAAACTCCTTTCTTATTTTCCTAGGTGAGTCTGAGAGTTGGTTAAGGTACACTTTGTTAATCATGTTCCATGAAAAGTGATTATGGATGATTATAACATCTTTAACTCTAGTGATGTAATGGATCAGACCTCTCTGGTCTATTACTTTGCTGAAATCTGGTGTTAGAGGTGTTCTGGGAGGTCAAGGTGACTTATTCCAAACATTTTTTCAAATTTTTAGTTTATGAACAGTGTTTTCAGAACAGTAGGCTATTTCTAACAGTAGCCTTCCAACAGCAGACTTTTTTCCTTTTCCAAATTTCTTGTTCATGAACAGTGTTTCTAAAACATTAGGTTATTTCCAACAATAGCCTTCCAACAACAGCCTTTTTTCCTTTTCCAAATTTCTATTTCATGAACAGCATTTCTATAACAGTTAGCTATTTCCAACATATGCCATTTCCCTTTTCTAAATTTCTTGTTCATGAACAGTGTTTCCAACTCCCTATAGTTTCTCCCCTTTGAAATTTCCTTTGACATAAAATGTATTTAAAACCTAGTTTTAAGGAATCCAAGGTAGATTCACATGCCATAACTCCTATATTAATTTTCCTAAGGCTTGGGATGTGTTTACATGATCAAACCACATGGTTTAATGCGATCCTATTTTAATGGAAAATCCAGCGTACCTTAAACCTACATTGTATATCTTCTAAAGGGATGATATATCTTTCTCCCTTGTTTTACCTTCTTGTTCCCTAGTTAGAGACGCTCAAGTCATTCATTATTTCCAAAGGAGTGGTGTGATTTAACCTTAATCGTTAGATCGTTTCCCCCTTAAAGTTTTTTCCTACTGCATGCTCATCCCCTTTTTGGTTCAAGTAGCAAGTGTCCATCCTTCATCGATAGATGGTATGATATACCTATGTTATTGTGTTTTATTTAATCATTATCCTCATGTTTCTCCTTCACATGCTATGTCATGTGATCTCCATGCTTCTAATAAATTTTTCTTGGCTGTTAGATGGTGCAGTCATTCCATGGTGTCCTGAAGTGGATACAATTTTCATGTGGGAGGAGATCGTAATCCGTTGTGTAGTTCGTTCTCGTATAAAGAATTCCAAGAACCTTTTGCGGTAGGGGATTCATTTCTTCTCTATTATTTTACAAGAAAATGTTTAGTTATCTTGTTTTAGACCATTGTATCACAATGGAATTGACATAATAAACACTTGAATCAGATAAATAAATTGATATAGATTGTATGTTATTGCCTCTTATTTTTCTAGATAGTGTTATATCTATGATTGATTTTTTTAGATATTATTTATTGATGGAAATTTTTAAAGAAAATAAATCCAATAATTAATTGATAATTGTTTGGAAAAAGATAAAGAAACATGTAAATGAATCTGGTCATTATTGTTGTTGTTGTAATTTTATGTTAATTAAATTGATTTAGTAAGCATGTTTAATCAATTTTTGATAGTTATGATAACTTTTTGTATAGGTTAACAATAGATGGAACCTAAAATAATAAATCGGTTAATTCTAGATGGATTAAGGAACTAGATGTTTGTTAATAAAATAATTCCTTGTAGGGTTATGAGTTACCCTCATGCCTGTAAAGGCCAAGAGCCTTATGATTTGAGCTCTGAGAGCTCATTGTGTTTGAAGTTTGGATGCTTTTTTTAAGGAACAAGAGACCAATTGATATGATGTTTGTTTTCCTTCTACATGTGTTTTAATATGAGCCTGTAAGTCTGTTGTTATATGTGAGAGTAGGGAGGCCTATTATTTTTGGTAGTAGTTGACGCCTAGAGTGGCGAGATGCATCAGTTTATGCATGTGGGTGTTAGGGAGGACACTGGAGATGATGGAATGGGTTGGATGTGAATTTTTGGATGCTTTTTGTTTCTTGTTGGTTGTTTATCTTCCTTACATTCCCCACTAATGAAGGAAAATAGTTTTCTTACCCTACTTCCTAAAAGGGGAGAATACGAGTAGGTTATGCCATGTGCTTTCTGTGTTTACCTTCCTGAGGGAGGATGGGTCTATGCTCTTTCTATTGGTGGAAAAGACTCGACGAGTATTTCATCTAATCACCATGTTAATTCCCCTTTGTTTAGTAACAAAGAATGTTTTTCTAGAATTCCCGGGAATATGGTAAGGTAATAATGTTGTCAATAAATGATTGAATAAATGATGTTAACCCATGGGGTTTGAGCTTGCTGGGACACAATGCTGATGTTACAATTTAATGTAACTGTGGAATTTGGGTGTGATGCTAATGAAATATAATGCGGAAATTGTTAATAGTTAATTAATTTTTAAAGAATTAACGAACTTAAAGTGAAACTAATAAAAAATGGAATGAATTAATGTAATCAAGCACTTTAAATGGTTGTGTTCTTATAAGATACCTAGTCTTAGAAGTGGAAGTTGGGAGTTCTAGATACATTATCTACAGTTGAGTCTAAGACTAGTTTATGTCCATAGTGTGGTTGTGAGCTATAGTATATTCTATACTTTTTTTGTTTCTAAACACTACCCCACCCCATCATTTAGGGGAACTGAAAACTCAAGGATTATGAGCCCTGGGGAGGTGTTTTCCCCAAAATTCCGGTGTGAGGATGGATAGCTGACTACTCCCTTTGGTCCCACTATCTTCTATTGGTCGTTAATTATGTTGGTAGGAACAATAGTTCATTTACCCCATATATGTGTGTAGAGGGATGTAATGTCTTGTGGTTATTCACACACATAGCTCTAGATATAGTTTTCTATGTAATACTATTTTTGTAATCTGTATAGGTTGTGATGGCTTTAGGATCCTTACTCGGTGTGCGTGATGTAATGGATTGAGTTAAAATTCATGAGGTATGATACACATTATGTGATTTGTGGTGGCTCCCAAAAACTACCTGGTTACTTTTCTTATATGGACGTGGTGGTTTTGTTGCATGAGGTGCAAGTTGTTGTGCTTCACCCATGTGTATACAGGCAAGACTTGTTGAAGAGAGATTCTTAGGACGTGTGACGTTGGGGAAAAGCAGCCAGCCAGTGGGGAAGTGGTAGCAGGGTACCCTTGATATTCTTTATTATATAATATACTTCTGTATTTGATACCTGTTGAGAGTAGACATGGTGAGGATGGGAACTTAGTAAACATGTTTAGGTGATCAGTTAGTTTCACTTGTTGTTCAATGTGCTTTAGCATGCTCTATTTTCTTTTGCACGAGAGGCTTCAGGGAAGATCCTATTGAGTATACAGTTATACTCACCCTATCTATATAAACTGTTTAGCAGGTCACTTGGAGTAGTTTGGGGATCAGGATGGTTACTACTAGTTTTGGATTATATGAGTTGTTTGGGTTTTTTGGTTTCTTCCTTTATACATTATTTTGGTATTTTTAGTTTTTTCCCTCTCAGTTGTAGTAGTTTTTCCTGAAATTACATATGTGTACTTGTGTTTTTCTTTTATATTGTTATCTGAGTTGGAGTTTGTCGGTTCTTGTCTTATGTCTCTCTTTTGCATGTGTTCTCTTAAGAGGGTAATGCCTCCCATTTGTGTGTTTACTATACCCTCATTGCTAGTCTCCAACTTGGGGCCTACTGGAGGCAGTACTCAGGGGTCATTATCTCTCTTCTCACATTTCCAGCCAAGGAGGGGCACACCTTGTGGGGATGAGGTCATGATAGAGTGGTATCCGAGGTCTGTTGAGGGATAGAATGGAGTTTGGTTTTAGGCATTGGTGAGGTTGTGTGGGTTATTAGGGAAACAGTGTTAGTCATGTTTATCATGTGATGTTATCACTAGAGACCTGCTGAGACATAGTCATTTAGGGCCCCCTCTGATTAGATTCATGAACCATTAATTTTACAATGGAAACTAAATGAGGTGATACTAGTTGAAAGGTAGAGTCCTAGGAAATTATTATGCATCATTATTCTTTGTTCATGTGTTTGAATAGGTAGAACTTTGGATAGGTTAACCTAAAATGAATAAAAGAAAAAAATTAATTAATTAATACTGAGTATTCCATATTCCAATTTTATGAGATCTAACTTTTTTTTGAAGGTATGGATCTAGGTCAATGCCCTCATCAGGTTCATGTAGAAGATATCCAGCAGACTATTCTATTAGATTGTTGCAGGGTAGAGGTTGATGATGACAACACATGGAGGAGGAAAATCTTGAAGTTTCAGTGTTGGGGTCTTCAAAATTACGAGGTATCCATTTTAGATGCAGTCATGGAAGACTGGTTAGAGAAATTTGAGATAGGCTTTAGTTCGATTCATGCTTGGAAGGAGCACTGATTTAATTTGGGTGTGACGATGTTTCGTGGAGCAGCGAGGTAGTGGTGGTTCTTATTCCTCAAGGATCGTGAGGAGTCCGCGATCTCATGGGAGGAGTTCCAAGACAAGTTTAGAGTCGAGTTTCTTTCTTCAACTATGAAGGAGTCCAGTCGCCAAGAGCTTCTTAACCTTCAACAGGGGAGCCCCAGTGTGTGAGAGTTTGGAATCCTTTTCAGTAGCCTTTTATGATATGCTTCCGACCTATTTCCAGATGAGGAGGCCAAGGCGAGGCATTTCGAGGAGGCTGTGCATCCAGATATCCAGCTTTACCTCACCCAGTTTATGCTGAAGACATATCTTGAGGTGTTGGCGAGGGAAGAGGTCATAGAGAGTACATTTTCTAGAACTGGATCTTCATGATAGGGGAGTCTTAATGATTTCTCATAAAGAAGAGCTATGGTCCGAGTTTCCAGATTTTAAGGGCAGAAGAGTTTCCGTTCATCTGGGGGTAGTTCTGAGCCCTCAACATCTTGTTTCTCCGAGGGCGGCTGCTCTCATGCCTATGACAAGGGATCAGGCACTTTTTTTGTTATGTATGGCGATTTAATTAGCAGAAAGAGTGACAGAACTTTCATAGAAGTCATCGTTCACCAGGTGTTCCACACATGGTTCCTCCGTTGAAGAAGTTTCAGCCGAGGTAGCTGTAGCAGGTCTCACCAACTTTGGTTCAGTAGAGAGTAGATGGGGCATGCAGAGGACAACCCTGTGATTCTCCCCATCTTCATATATCAGAGTGTGGATATGGTGGTGGTCTTTATTAGGGTCAAATAGGTGATGGAGGAGGATGCAGTCAGCTTCATGCTTTAGCGTTTCTAGTGCCAAGCGATCTATATGTCATTCGAGGTACCCTTTTCTTATTTTCTACTTAGGTGTATGAATTGTTTGATTCATGAGAGACAAACTCCATCAAATCACCTTTTATTTTCCATGCTTTGGGACTTGAGGTAGTGAGGCTTCCAGTTCCCTTGGCGTTGACTATTCTAGTTGGAGGTTGAGATAACTTATTGGAAGTATGTAGAGATTGTGAGCTAATGCTGGGGTAGCACCACTCTTGGGGATATTTCTTATACTTATGGATAAAACCATATGATTTAATCCTCGGCATGGATTGGTTTTATTCAATGTAGGCTTTCATGGATTCCTTCAAGAGGAAGGTGGTGTTCTTTGATGCAGATAGAGAGCTAGTGGTGTTTGTTGGTGAGCGAGATACTCAGATGGGTTAGAGGCATGTTCCATACATATCATACTTGATGGATGAGATGATTCTGAGTTCTTTAGAGGTTTATCAGTTTGTGTCATCAAGAGTCATAGAAGAGTACTCTGATATTTTCAAGAATAGGTTGTAAAATTACCCCCTCGAAGAGAGATCGAGTTTGGGATCGAGGTACAACCTGGATCATCCTCTATCTCTATGTATCCATATAGGATAGACCCTTTTGAGTTATGAGAGTTACATATACATCTTTATGGTTTGTTGTAGTGTGGTTTTGTTCGGCCTAGTGTGTCATCGTGGGGGCCACCAGTTTTGTTCGTGAAGAATGATGATGGAAGTTTGCAGTTGTGTGTTTATTATCGTCGCTTAAACAATGTGACAGTGAAGAATATCTATACTCTTCCACGGATTTATGATTAATTATATCAACTGAAGGGTGAAATTTGGTTCTGAAAGATTGAATTGTGGTCAAGATGTCATCAGATGCTTGTGAAGGATGAGGATATCTTAAAGACTGCTTTATGTTGTCATCATGGGCATTACGTGTTCGTTGTAATGTTGTTCGGTGTGACGAATGCTATAGCTATGTTCATGGGATTGATGAATGCGGTGTTCCGTGAGTTCTTGGATAAGTTTATGGTGGTTTTAATCAATGACAACCTTGTGTACTCCATGTCTGAGGAGGAGCATGCAGAGAATCTACAAACCCTTTTTAGAGTTCTTCGTCAATATCAGCTGTTTCGAAAGTTGTTGAAGTGTGAGTTTTGGTGTCAAGAAGTCCATATCATGGGGAATTTTTTGTCCCAGTGGGGAGTAGTTGTGGATTTATAGAATATAGAAGCAGTTTTGTCTTGTTCATCCCCCAAGACAGTGTCTGAGGTGTGAAGTTTCCTTGGTCTTGCAGGCTGTAACAGGAGGTTTGTAGTCGATTTCTCTCAGGTTGCAACTCCTCTGACAGCAATGACTAGGAAGGATCGGGCGTTCATGTGGAATAATCAGTGTCATGCATCTTTTAAAGACCCGTAAAATTCAAGGAATTTTTTTTTAAATTTTCTTTGGGATTTTACAAGAACGCAGTTTCTGACAGCAATTGATTCTGAGGCCCGGTGTTCCCGGAATCATTTTCCTAAGTTTGGCTTGGGTACGTTCAGTGAACGAACGAGTGGGTTTTTCTAACTTTTGAACCGGTGCTCAGAATCGAATTCTGAGGGAACCAATGGAATCGCAACACTAGTAATTGCTTAGAAACACATTTTTCGTTGTTGCGTTTGCTTGGGTGTGGTTTTTAAATTTTGGGGTTAAGTAAAGGAATAAAATAAAAGTGGTGCATCCAATTTTATTTTATTTTTGTTTAACCTAAGCTAAGTGGATGAAGTGGTACCCACAGTATCCTACCCACTAGGTAGGATAATTGTGAGGTGGGACCCACACGAGCCCCACCGTTTCATTTCTTCCTAAACCCCCTCCTTTAATAAGTTAACGCACCCACACCCCTTTTAAGTGGAAGTCAACCCATTCGTTTTTCTGTTTATGAAACACCTCAATTAATTTGGGCGGTTTAAACGTTGTAATTAATTCATTTAATTGATTGTTTCGTTTTTGAATTTTAAAACACTTGTCTTGAGAAATAAAATAAGACAAACTTTTATTTTATTAGAGGTTGGTTGTGCGAGAGGGTTTGGGAGAAATCACTCAAGCCGTGAAGCACTCCTTCCTCAACGAAAACGCGAAGAACACGAAGAAAGCGAAGAACGCAGACCTCCGATGAAGGTCGACAAGAATGATGAATCTTCAGAGAGTGACGACGTGACGCCGACGAATGCTTCCTTCGCGACACGATGATCCCCCTTCTACGACGCCTTCTTCTGTGACGTGCAATTCCACGACGAACCCTCGCTCTACGACGCTTGAGGTAGGGGTTCTGTTTTTGTTGTTTTGTTCATGAATTTTTTTAACGTTCTTCGTTAATCTTAGCCGCTTGCTATCGATTAACGAGAGGGGGCCGAACCGCACAAACACGGCCGACCCTTTTCCCTTAATTCTGTTGCATGACCTTGTTGTGGTTTGAAATGGGGATGGCGCGGTGTCGTCGCACCGCGCGGGATCATGCGGCAAGGATGTGCGGCGCCGTCGCGCCACGCCGGAGAACCCGAAGGTACCACAGCCGGAGCAGGGCCATGGCGGAGGGGCGCAGCACTGTTGCGCCATTCCGGACAGACCAAGGCTGCGGCTTAAGCCTTGGTGGAGCAGGGACCCGCGGCCGGTTCCGGGCCACCGGCGTCGGAGCAGGGGGACCGGCCAACGCCGGTCCCGTGGCGGCAGCAGCCGGCCGGCCGGTGCGGGCCGACCGGTTAGGGGGAAACGCCGGGGGTCATAACCCCCGGATGGCCAGCTGGAGTGGCCCCCAAAGGGGGACCGCAGTTTCACAATGTGGGGGGGCAGTGTGCCCCCCTTCATCGCTCGGCCGTTACGGCCGAGCCGCCTGGCCAGCGCCAGCGCGCAGGGCCGAGATGCCAGGCCACGCCGCGCCCATGCTAGGCTGGGGCACGCCGTCCGGGCCGGGCCGTACCCCCACGGGCCGGACCCGGTCCCGGGTTGGGTCACCCTAGTTCAGGCCGACCCAGGGGGTCTCGGGCCGGGTCGGACCGGGCCCGAACCCCCTAATTCCGGACCTCTCACGGTCTTTTTCCCATAATGTGGGCTGTAGATCTTCAATCGACCCACCGTCAGCTGCGATGCGATCCTTGGAACGATATGGTTGTCTTGGTTTATTACACTCAAGGTTTCCGAGAACTTTGGGTTCAGACAGGTTGGTTCATACACGAAAACAACCGGGCCCTCGGAGTGAAAACGCTTATAACTTGAGCTCTGGATGTCCGATCGACATGCCGTCGATTTTGATGGATTCCTCTTAGTGAGACGGACCTTTTGGCTTACTCCGCTCGAGGTTTGGACGCATTTGGAGTACGGTAGGGTTGGTTTTGACTTAAAACCCAACCGGGCCCCTGGGACGAAAAAGCCAATAACTCTCAGACCGGGTATCCGATTGACGCGTCGTCTGTGACATTGAGTTCCTGTTGATGATACAGAACTATTGGATACATCAACTCTGGTCTATGTGTCAGTTGATGTATCGGCCCCTCGGCTTGTGGATCGGACCCTCCCGAACGAGCTTGGTGTGTGCGGGAACCCTAGAGCTTGCTGCGACTGCAACGACGAAGGCGACTGTATAGAAATCCTCCGTGGATTCGACAACGACGACTACAACACTCAGCGATCCTATGTGGATCAGTGCTACAGATCATGTGTGGGTCAGATCCTCTGTGGGTCAGTGCTCAGCGGTCCTGTGTGGGCCAGCGCCTACAGATCATGTGTGGGTGTGATCCGGTGTGGGTCATTGCGGGGTTTAGTTACCTATCTATCCTTTGTGGGTCATTGCGGGGGTTAGTACCTATTGTTCCTGTGTGGGTCTGACGGCTTAGATGAATCAGTGGCTATATCTGATCATCTCTATCATCTTACGAAGAAGTATACCTATGTTAGCTGAATCTTGACTTTCAATCCTTATCTTCGATAAGATTGACTTGATATCCTGTTTGGATTACGTTATGCTTTCCTGTGTGGATTGCGTTGTGATTTCCTGTGTGGACTGGGTTGTACTTGAGCTCGGATGTTGGAGTCGAACGAGAAATTGATGACTTAGGTATATGTATGGGCATATACCTAAGTAGTGTCAGATGTTACTTCGTTATTGTATCTTTCCTTTGTGGATTATCCTTTATGGATTCTGGGAGACCTTAGGGGGTCTCGGGGTCCCTACTGAGTATCTTATACTCACCCCTGCACGGGTTATGCCCATACTACATTGTGTTGTTTGCAGACGACGGACAACGTTGATCATGGTTGGGGCTTGCGGAGCAGGTCGGTACCTGGAGGTGGACCACTGGGCGGGACATACTCAGAGCGGACGGCTGGACCCGAGGAGCTGTGGAGGCTATCTGTACCCACCCTTCAAGTGGGACTTTCAGTGGACGACTCAAGGCCGCGGCTTTACTTTTCAGTTGTTGTACTCCCTATTTCAGTTGTACTTTAATTTCAGATTGGGTTTGTATTCTGACCCACTTACTTTTCCACACTTACTGTTGTACCCAGTTTTTACTTAGTGTTTACTTCTGATTGCTTTCTCTGTGGTGTTTGTTTACTTTACAAAGGCAATTCCTTCCCTTTTTACCGGTAATTATTCCTTGGTGCTAGTTGCTAGCCCTTGGCCAATGGAATGCGGGCTTGGGGTAGTCACGGCACAGGCCCCAATGATGGGTCGTGACAAATTGGTATCAGAGGAGTTCGGTTCTACCGCAGAACTCAGGACTCTGATCTTCTTCTATGTGAAGCAATAGTGATAAGAGTATTGAGTGTGGTTATCAGTCCAGGGAGTCCAGTATTGGTACGGTGGTCGACGTGTCCATACACCAGGACCCTGACTTCTGATTTTCGACATAATGCACGAAAACATTTATTGCATGTGTGTTTCATGTTTTCTTTGTGATTACTTTGTGTCAGCTCACCAGGTATATTGTTTGACCGTGGCGCACCTATTTCTTTTCAGGATGGCCCCACAATGGCAGCCAGCTAGGGATCCGAGCATTGTGCAGGACGACAGCCCACCGAGCGACGAGGCCTTGGTACAGGGCCCTTTGACAGCAGAGGCACCAGCGGTACCTCTACTCACCGAGCCACTGATGCTACCAGCCCCAGCCACTGATGATGCACGTCGCCTTAGTGCACTGCACGAGTTTCAGCATCAGCGACCACCCAGGTTCCATGGGGAGACGGACCCTCAGGCAGTCGAGGATTGGCTGGAGGCAGTTGTACGAGTTTTCAGGTTAGTGGGGACACCAGCAGACCTCATGGGGATCCTCACAGCAGGCCTCCTGCATGTGGCAGCAGGCAGATGGTGGAGCTTAATGCTCTAGGTGCACAACGAGGCATCTCTCCTCTGGACGAACTTTGAGAGCCTCTTCCACTCGGAGTTCGTCCCAACCACCCTCCGTGCGGTGCGCATCCAGGAGCTTCTACAGCTGCGACAGGGCAGCTTGACGGTCGCCCAGTACTCGGCGAGATTTACAGATCTCTCACACTATTCGACGGACATGGTACGAGACCCATTCTTCCAGGCCCGAACATTTGTGCAGGGATTGAGGCTTGAGATCAGGGTGTTGCTGATCCTCCTCATCATTCCGAAACAGACAGGGGTACTGGAGCGAGCCCTTCTCATCGAGAGCTTCCTTGTTGAGCCTAAATCATCAGCGAGACCTACCGTAGGGCGGCACGTAGCAGAGTCTTCTGCAGCAGGCAGTTGACAGATGACACATGGGTCTAGGAAGGCCAGACCCTCAGGAAGATGACCTCAGGACACTGGCTCAGAGGTGCGGTGAACTCAGCGCGGAGCCAGTCTTTCGAGAGGCAGACAGTGCTACGCATGCGGCGGGAAGGGCCACATGGCTCGTGACTGCCCGACCCGCCGTACCGAGGAACAACAGACAGTTGAGGGACCACCTAGTTAGAGGCATAGGGTTGACCGTGGCAGTCCGCAGGGAGCAGGCGGACAAGGCAGAGGAGCTGGCCGAGCAGCAGGTGGTGGGCGATGCTTTCAAGCTCTACCACCACCACCACCAGGAGGTCCACCCCGACCACATGGAGCTGGCGGGCAGAGATAGGCACAGCTTCAGGCAACAAAGGCCTATGACCACAGCGTGCCAGAGATGATTCGAGGTACTATTTGTGTCTATTTTACCCTTGGTACAGCTCTTATAGACACAGGAGCGAGTCATTCTTTCATATCTGCTACCCATGTTCGGAGCTCGGAGATTCCGACAGAGCTGTTGGCTCGATCCTTACCGCTAGTGTAATGCCCCGACCCCAGGGACTTCACGTATTCCAGTGGTAGGCGATTAATCCCAATCGCACTATGGTTGTGGGTTCGATTCCCACAGCTTTGTCTGGCGCGATGGGTTGTCACTCGGTCTGCGTGTTGTCCTTTTTATAAATATCCAAAAATAAACTTAACAATAGTATCCAATGTAAAATATAATCCATTCCAACCTTTATAGTTATCCAAAATACTTCTGTCCAACTCACAGTCCAGATTTTATGAGGAAGGTAAACATAATGAAACTCCTTTTTTTCCTGCGTAACAACATGTGAACACCTTCATCATGTATTCCTTTAAAACACTGCAACATACTGAATTACCATAAATCCTTATTGATTACATTCATGATCCCTTATTCCTTATAGAAAACTAGATATACTCCTTCTATCCAAAAATGTATACAAATCATTAATCAGTTTCAAGGATGTTAAGAATATCCAACATAATTTATCCGAATCAATCATTTCTCATTCCAAAATCATTATCTCAGTATCAGAACCATATTATGGTTTATCTTTCTCTCAACCATATATTTTCCAAAAATTTAACCTACTGTGGAGTCACTTTTCTTGGTTCCACACAATCTCAAGTACTAGATGAAATAGTACTGCAGTACAATCCTTATATACTCCATAATTATTATAACCCGTACATCATTGATACAACACTCAAATTAAAAAATTATTTAATAACAACATAAGAACTCTAATCATTACTCCTCATCTGTGGTAGTATCATAACTTGATTATTATCCAATAACATCATTTGGGGCATACTCTGATGATTTGAACATTGGTTTGCGTAGTGTCCCCACTCCTTGCATATTAAGCATTGTACATTTGAAACCTTTTTCTTACCCTTGCAGTCACGCACTTGGTGTCCTTTTTCTCCACACTTATAACAAACTCCCATTCCCTTCAGGAAAATTCCAAGGGGTTTCTTCCCACAGTTATCACATATTAGAAAATTCCTCTTTTCCCTCATCCCTTTTTCCATCATTCTCTCTTCCATCCTTTTCTTCTCTTTCATCCCTTCAAATCCATAAGACTCAGAGAATTCTCTACTTATCTTATTAACACATGATACTATTTCATCATATGTTGATAACACATGGGAGAACATTTCCCTTCTAAATGATGGCTTAATACCATGAAAGATATGATCCTTCTTACTCTTTGGATCATACGTATTGATGGAGTTCACATTCCTTCTACTGGGCGCCATTTCTATACAATTCCATAAACTAGGTTAGTTTATGAATCGAAATACATAATAACAAACTTGAAAACACTTACAATAAATTGAACTATTTATGGATATAATCCATAATCATAAAAATGTTTTCTTTGAGGAAGTACATAATCATAACCCTTTATAGTGGTTTGTAAGGAAAATGAGAATTATCCTAAGAATATTCCCCGGGAGTGTCGTAACCATGAGTGCAGCAAGGCCCGTTGCCGTGCACCAGTTCCCGTTCGAGTCTAGCTCAAAGCGGTGTTTTCGGGTTTTACCCCTAGGTACATCTGTGCCAGAGCCGCCTCTACCTGCTCCTATCCAGACAGGGATGTATTGCCCAAAAAACTCACAAAATCTCTATAATACCAAAATTCTAGGAAGTTCTTCTATACTAATCCTTAAAGTCTATCTTTGGGCTATGTTCTCTAATCAGAGTTTATCTAAATCTAGCTTCCAAGGTTAGTACTAAACTGCCTCTGATACCAACTGTAACGCCCCGACCCCAGCTACCCAGAGTCAGTGCATTACTTCGTAACATTGGCCTGATCACAAAAGATCAAGTCTCGAAAGACCGGTTAGTTTAGTAGCCTTGGAAACACTAGATACATTTATAAATGTTACATTACATCATAATGTGAAAAACTAATAACAAATTTTTCATAGTCCACACTCATATCCTCTTCTGACTATCCCTGCAGGTCATTCATAAAATACTTCTTCACATCCTGGAAAATATTAAAACATTGAAAGGGGTGAGCTCAGATGCTCAGTAAGGATAACAATATTGAGGAAGCTTTCTTAAATAAAAACTAACAATTAAGGCAATGTATAACTAAACAAAAACCTTTTTAAACTTGAACTTCAGCATAATATGGAAAAAGTAAAATCAAATAATGCCACTTACTTACTCACATGGATATTCTACTGGTCGAATAATCACATGCAATAACATTAACCACTTTCATAATGATGGAATGCATAATTCTAGACATTCTGAAACATTTTGTCAAGGCCTCGGCCAAGACGTCTAAAATGATTAAGGCCTCGGCCAAAATCACAAATCAAATTGGGAAAGGGCCTCAGCCAATTCCACGTCTAGTTGTCTCATGAGACCTACAGATGCATCTAGGAGCTATAGCGGGCTCCACCCATCACTTATTAAGTCCAATGCATTCCTCATATGAATAGGTTTAAACATATCATAAAACATAACATAATTGTATCACATAAAACATGCATAAAGGAAACCTAACATTTCCATATTTCAATCACAAGATATCAATACAACACATTGATATAATAAAAACGCTTTCAAAACCATTTTCAATACCAAAATAAAAGAAAAGTATAACATGGTATTTATTTTTCATTAAAAAAATGATGGCTTGTAGAGGAAGTCGAAACTCAAATAGTGGTCACGGCGGCGGAGAAGTCGTTGTCGCCACATACGTACGACAAAAACATTCCCTTTTGTCGTTTAGTAAACGCTTCGTATAAAAAAGATTCCTTTTATATATACGTAAAAGTCAAAGGGGTTTATACACCGTATAAAAGAAATTTGTGTATAAAACCAAATATGCCTCAATGAAAGGAGATTGAGACAAAGTCCTTACAAAGATCATTTTTTAAAATAAAATAGATATATTATGTTTATTCACTATAATTACACATAACGAAAGTAAAAATACAAAATAAGACATAATAATATCAAGACATATTTTGAAAGTAGGAGATTAACCCAAAGAATGGAAGTTGGGTTAAGAAGTTCCCTTACCTTGTGTCCGACTTGACTCAACCATTCTTTAACCTCCTGAATAATAAACTAGATTTAATATCAACCTTATTAAGAACCATTTTCAATTTCATTATCCTTTTTATATCACTTATTACAATGTTATGAACATTATTTAATTATTTAAGTTAATAACGGTCGTTTTTGTCGATATTTGTTACTTGAGTCAACAATAAACTTCTTATAATTACAAGTTGTTTATGTGGTAGAATATCCATTATCTCCAGAATTATATTCATGATTTAGATGTCATATATATCATATATATCCAGTATATACATTCATTTATAATATTACGTAACATTTAGAGGTAAGAAATGAAATGCACCGTTCATGGAGACGGTAAGCCGTACGTACGCATGAACGCTACTTTCATTTCTATTTCGTATTTAATGGAATGAAATCATAATGATATAAATTTATAATATAATTCCAGTATAATATAGTGTATAATACCATTTACTCCATCCTTTATACATCCCACAAATGGCATTAACGATTCAAATCACTTTGAGGGGGCGGTAGTCCGCACTTCCTAAAATGAAATTATCACGTTTACCCATAATGGAAATCATAAAGTATTACATAAATGAGAAATAAAGAAGAACAAGTAAAACATAAACATATTATATATCATATATAAATATAGTGACACCTTAATGGCCACCTTTGAAGGTGTTATATGAGTGTTGAACAATCATCGTTTCGTGAGGCAGAAATTCTCCATCCACAGAAACCGTATGTTCTTTAACCATTAGATGTAGGTGTGTGTAAGTGTAGCTCGAATCCTTCTGATAAAAACAACCTAGTATATTTAGGATACTGGTTTTGTTACAAAATAAATTAATAAAAAGAGTTTAGGGGGTTGGAGAAGAAAAATAAAACAGAACAACATTAGAGAAGACATTACCTCAAAATCGGGTAACTCTTTTTGATTTGAGCCAAAGGATTCCTTGGGAAGAGCTCTGCCCAAAGTGAGGCTTCTAGGAGTAAGAGGGGGGAAGTTGGGAGAGTATTTGGCCAGAGGTTGGCCGAGCCAAATGGATTGAAAGTGTGAATGAGGTGGCAGAGGTGGGGGCCTTTTATAAGTGGAGAGGAGGGGCACTCTTGGAATGTAAGGAAATGTTACATTATTATACAATGCTTTTCGGATTCCAAAGGTCCCAAACTTATATAATTTGTGGATAAGGTGTTAAGGTTTCGAAATCGACCTATCCAATAGTCTTTGGACAAGTGTAATCCTTGGATTATACATTATCTTTTCATTTTATTAAAATCGTTAAATAATGAGGTCATCACTGCATCATAATGATGTCATAAATAATTTAATTTATTTAATGTCTAAAAATTATAAAAAAAATACTATGATGTAGGAAATCGTTTTAGCTTTCCAATTACTATTTATAGTCAAAAATATGACTTGTAAAACCCCATGTAAAAATTGTTTTAGTAAAACATTTCATGTTTGTGTCATTTTTTTACTTTAACATTAAATAAAAGGTATTTATGTTATTTTCCAACTAAAGTGGCTCCATGGGGTCCCCAAGTTGACCCATGGATTTTCTTGGTCGTCCATGGCACATAAAATGATGGTAGGACATGTTTCAAGCTCATATCATATTATTAAAACATTATTTTTACCTTAAACTACACTAATTACCTCTAATCGCGATTAAGAACTTAAAAGTCACTATTCACCAAAAATTATTTTAATCTCATTGAACCACATTTTACTTCATAATGACAACCATGTATGTAGGATTTTTGAAAATCAAACCACAGAAGTGGTAATATTTCATTTAAACGAAAAATCAGTTATTTAACTACCACTTAGTGGTTTCACTATTCATAAAAAATTGAAGTTTTTCAGAACAATGCCAAAATTTCACCCTAAGCTATAATTGATATTACGAATACAAAAATTAAGTCCATTTTGAAATATAAAATTTCTATAATTTTAAAAAGTGGGTATTACTATTCATAATGGCTACTTTGATTAGTTGCGGTGTGTTAGAACTCGAAGTTGCGTACAATGTAAGCAATTGCATTATTGAATGAGAAGCGTATCATAGAAGTGTGGGGTGTTACATTCTCCCCTCCTTCAATAAATTGCGTCCTCGCAATTTGAAATTTTTCTTGGAAAATAAAAGGTTGAAAATAGAAAATACCTTTGAAGAAAACCCACATCGGAAATAAGATTAATACAATTTAGCCTTAATAAGAGGGAAAGGGAAATGAAAAATTCACCACCCAATTATGATCTCGATTAGGAGAACATTGGTGGAAATTAGAGACATATAATTGGAGGAAAAACGTAAATATTTGTAGGGAGTGATTGAGGTCATCAATCACAATCAACTATCAAATTGAGGGCCTCAAAGCCTTCAATCTATGTTGATTTAAAATATCATCATTTCAACAAGAGATAAGGTATTAGGATAACACGTTTTTTTGTTTTAATATCCCTTTACTAAAGTTTAATAATTAATTCATTCATTTAATAAGAGATAGGTATATATATATATTTATTCTTGAAAATTAGAGTTTCAACCTTCAACACATCTTTCACTCAAAAAGATAATAGAACTAAAAAATATTATACTTATCCTAATTGTATAAGGTTACAAATGTTAAGACATAGCTTTTAGATTAGTAAAATTATTTTTTAATGACCAGGGACTTCATGTAGTCCAGTGGTAGGCAATTAATCCCAATCGCACTATGGTTGTGGGTTCGATTCCCACAGCTTTGTCCGACGCGATGGGTTGTCACTCGGTCTGTGTGTTGTCTTTTTTATAAATATCCAAAAATAAACTTAACAATAGTATCCAATGTAAAATATAATCCATTCCAACCTTTATAGTTATCCAAAATACATCTATCCAACTCACAGTCCATATTTTATGATGAAGGTAAACATAATGAAGCTCCTTTTTTCCTGCGTAACAACATGTGAACACCTTCATCATGTATTCCTTTAAAACACTGCAACACACCGAATTACCATAAATCCTTATTGATTACATTCATGATCCCTTATTCCTTATATAAAACTAGATATACTCTTTCTATCAAAAAATGTATACAAATCATTAATCAGTTTCAAGGATGTTATGAATATCCAACATAATTTATCCGAATCAATCATGTCTTATTCCAAAATCACTATCTCAGTATCAGAACCATATTATGGTTTATCTGTCTCTCAACCATATATTTTCCAAAAAATTTAACCTAATTTGGAGTCACTTTTCTTGGTTCCACACAATCTCAAGTCCTAGATGAAATAGTACTGCAGTACAATCCTTATATATTCCATAATTATTATAACCCGTACATCACTGATACAACACTCAAATTACAAAATTCTTTAATAACAACATAAGAACTCTAATCATCCCTCCTCATCTGTGGTAGTATCATAACTTGATTATTATCCAATAACATCATTTGGGGCATACTCTGATGATTTGAACATTGGTTTGCGTAGTGTCCCCACTCCTTGCAGATGAAGCATTGTACATTTGAAACCTTTTTCTTACCCTTGCAGTCACGCACTTGGTGTCCTTTTTCTCCACACTTATAACAAACTCCCATTCCCTTCAGGAAAATTCCAAGGTGTTTCTTCCCACAGTTATCACATATTGGAAAATTTCTCTTTTCCCTCGTCCCTTTATCCATCATTCTCTCTTCCATCCTTTTCTTCTCTTTCATCCCTTCAAATCCATAAGACTCATAGAATTATCTACTTATCTTATTAACACATGATACTATTTCATCATATGTTGATAACACATGGGAGAACATTTCCCTTATAAATGTTGGCTTAATACCATGAAAGATATGATCCTTCTTACTCTATGGATCATACGTATTGATGGAGTTCACATTCCTTTTACTGGGCGCCATTTCTATACAATTCCATAAACTAGGTTAGTTTATGAATCGAAACACATAATAACAAACTTGAAAACACTTATAATAAATTGAACTATTTATGGATATAATCCATAATCATAAAAATGTTTTCTTTGAGGAAGTATATAATCATAACCCTTCATAGTGGTTTGTAAAGATAATGAGAATTATCCTAAGCATATCCCCCGGGAGTGTCATAAACAAGAGTGCATCAAGACCCGTTGTCGTGCACCAGTTCCCATTCGAGTCTAGCTCAAAGCAGTGTTTTCGGGTTTTACCCCTACGTACATCTGTGATAGAGCCGCCTCTACCTGCTCATATCCAGACAGGGATGTATTGCTCAGAAAACTCACAAAATCTCTATAATACCAAAATTCTAGGAAGTTCTTCTATACTAATATTTAAAGTCTATCTTTGGGCTATGTGCTCTAATCAGATTTTATCTAAATCTAGCTTCCATGGTTAGTACTAAACTACCTCTGATACCAACTGTAATGCCCCGACCCCAGCTACCCAGAGTCGGTGCATTACATCGTAACATTGGCATGATCACAAAAGATCAAGTCTCGAAAGACCGATTAGTTTAGTAGCCTTGGAAACACTAGATACATTCATAAATGTTACATTACATCATAATGTGAAAAACTAATAACAAATTCTTCATAGTCCACACTCATATCCTTTTCTGACTATCCCTGCAAGTCATTCATAAAATACTTCTTCACATCCTTGAAAATGTTAAAACATTGAAAGGGGTGAGCTCAGATGCTCAGTAAGGATAACAATATTGCGGAAGCTTTCATATATAAAAACTAACAATTAAGGCAATGTATAACTAAACAAAAGCCTTTTTAAACTTGAACATCAGCATAATATGGAAAAAGTAAAATCAAATAATGCCACTTACTTACTCACATGGATATTCTACTGGTCGAATAATCACATGCAATAACATTAACCACTTTCATAATGATGGAATGCATAATGCCAGACATTCTGAAACATTTTGTCAAGGCCTCGGCCAAGACGTCTAAAATGATTAAGGCCTCGGCCAAAATCACAAATCAAATTGGGAAAGGGACTCGGCCAATTCCACGTCTAGGTGTCTCATGAGACCTACCGATGCATCGAGGAGCTATACCGGGCTCCACCTGTCACTTATTAATTCCAATGCATTCCTCATATGAATAGGTTTAAACATATCATAAACCATAACATAATCGTATCACATAAAACATGCATAATTGAAACCTAACATTTCAACATTTCAATCAGAAGATATCAATACAGCACATTGATATAATAAAAACGGTTTCAAAACCATTTTAAATACCAAAAATAAAAGAAAAGTATAACATGGTATTTATTTTTCATTAAAAAAAATGATGGCTTGTAGAGGAAGCCGAAACTCAAATAGTGTTCACGAAGGCAGAGAAGTCGTTGTCACCACATACATACGACAAAAACATTCCCTTTTGTCGTTTAGTAAATGCTTCGAATAAAAAAGATTCCTTTTGAATATACGTAAAAGTCAAAGGGGTTTATACACCGTATAAAAGAAATTTGTGTATAAAACCAAATATGCCTCAATAAAAGGAGATAGAGACGAAGTCCTTACAACGATCATTTTATAAAATAAAATAGATATATTATGTCTATTCACTATAGGTACACATAAAGAAAGTAAAAATACAAAATAAGACATAATAATATCATGACATAATTTGAAAGTAGGAGATTAACCCAAAGAATGGAAGTTGGGTTAAGAAGTTCCCTTACCTTGTGTCTGACTTGACTCAACCATTCTTTAACCTCCTGAATAATAAACAAGAGTCAATATCTACCTTATTAAGAACCATTTTCAATTCCATTATCCATTTTATATCACTTATTACAATGTTATGAACATTATGTAATTATTTAAGTTAATAACGGTCGTTTTGTCGATATTTGGTACTTGAGTCAACAATAAACTTCTTATAATTACAAGTTGTTTATGTGGTAGAATATCTATTATCTCCAGAATTATATTCATGATTTAGATGTCATATATATCATATATATCCTGTATATACATTCATTTATAATATTACGTAACGTTTAGAGGTAAGAAATGAAATGCACCATTCATGGAGACGGTAAGCCGTACGTACGCATGAACGCTACTTTCATTTCTATTTCATATTTAATGGAATGAAATCATAATGATATAAATGTATAATATATTTCCAGTATAATATAGTGTATAATACCATTTACTCCATCCTTTATACATCCCACATATGGCATTAACGATTCAAATCACTTTGAGGGGGCGGTAGTCCGCACTTCCTAAAATGAAATTATCGCGTTTACCCATAATGTAAATCATAAAGTATGCAATAAATGAGAAAAAAAGAAGCACAAGTAAAACATAAACATATTATATATCATATATAATTATAGTGACATCTTAATGGCCACCTTTGAAAGTGTTATATGAGTGTTGAACAATCATCGTTTCGTGAGGCAGAAATTCCCCATCCACAGAAACCGTATGTTCTTTAACCATTAGATGTAGGTGTGTGTAAGTTTAGCTAGAATCCTTCTTATAAAAACATCCTAGTATATTTAGGATACTGGTGTTGTTACAAAAGAAATGAATAAAAAGAGTTTAGGGGGTTGGAGAAGAAAAATAAAACAAAACAACATTAGAGAAGACATTACCTCAAAATCGGGTAACTCTTTTTGATTTGAGCCAAAGGCTTCCTTGGGAAGAGTTCTGCCCAAAGTGAGGCTTCTAGGAGTAAGAGGGGGGATGTTGGGAGAGTATTTGGGCAGAGGTTGGCCGATCAAAATGGCTTGAAAGTGTGAATGAGGTGGTAGAGGTGGGGGCCTTTTATAAGTGGAGAGGAGGGGCACTCTTGGAAAGTAAGGAAATATTACATTATTATACAATGCTTTTCGAATTCCAAAGGTCAAAAACTTATATAATTTGTGGATAAGGTGATAAGGGTTCGAAATATACCCATACAATAGTCTTTGGACAAGTGTAATCCTTGTATTATACATTATTGTTTCATTTTATTAAAATCGTTAAATAATGAGGTCATCGCTGCATCATAATGAAGTCATAAATAATTTAATTTATTTAATGTCTAAAAATAATAAAAAAATACTATGATGTAGGAAATCTTGTTATATTTCCAATGACTATTTATAGTCAAAAATATGACTTGTATAACCCCATGTAAAAATTGTTTTAGTAAAACATTTCATGTTTGTGTCATTTTTTTACTTTAACATTAAATAAAAGGTATTTATGTCATTTTCCAACTAAAGTGGCTCCATTGGGTCCCCAAGTTGACCCATGGATTGTCTTGGTCGGCCATGGCACATCCAATGATGGTAGGACATGTGTCAAGCTCATATCATATTATTAAACCATTATTTTTACCTTAAACTACACTAATTACCTCTAATCGCGATTAAGAACTTAAAAGTTACTATTCACGAAAAATTATTTTAATCTCATTGAACCAAATTTTACTTCTTAATGACAACTATGTATGTTGGATTTTTGAAAATCAAACCACAGAATTGGTAATATTTCATTTAAACGAAAAATCAGTTATTTAACTACCACTTAGTGGTTTCACTATTCATCAAAAATTGAAGTTTTTCAGAACAATGCCAAAATTTCACCCTGAGCTATAATTGATATTAAGAATACAAAAATGAAGTCCATTTTGAAATATAACATTTCTATAATTTTAAAAAGTGGGTATTACTATTCATAATGGCTACTTTGATTAGTTGCGGTGTGTTAGAACTCGAAGTTGCGTACAATGTAAGCTATTGCATTATTGAATGTGAATCGTATCATAGAAGCTCGGGGTGTTACATTCTCCCCTCCTTCAATTAATTGCGTCCTCGCAATTTGAAATGTTTCTTGGAAAATAAAAGGTTGAAAATAGAAAATACCTTTGAGGAAAACCCACATCGGAAATAAGAATAATACAATTTAGCCTTAATAAGAGGGAAAGGTAAATGAAAAAGTCACCACCCAATTATGATCTCGATTAGGAGAACATTGGTGGAAATTAGAGAAATATAATTGGAGGAAAAATGTAAATATTTTTAGGGAGTGATTGAGGTCATCAATCACAATCAACTGTCAAATTGAGGGCCTCAAAGCCTTCAATCTATGTTGATTTAAAATATCATCAGTTCAACAAGACATAAGGTATTAGGATAATACATTTTTTTGTTTTAATATCCCTTTACTAAAGTTTATGAATTAATTCATTCATTGAATAAGAGATAGGTATATATATATATTTATTCTTGACAATTAGAGTTTCAACCTTCTACTCATCTTTCACTCAAAAAGATAATAGAACTCAAAAATATTATACTTATCCTAATTGTAAAAGGTTCCAAATGTTAACACATACCATTTATATTAGTAAAATTATTTTGTAATAACCAGGGACTTCACGTAGTCCAGTAGTAGGCGATTAATTCCAATCGCACTATGGTTGTGGGTTCGATTCCCACAGCTTTGTCCGACGCGATGGGTTGTCACTCGGTCTGCGTGTTGTCCTTTTTATAAATATCCAAAAATAAACTTAAAAATAGTATCCAATGTAAAATATAATCCATTACAACCTTTATAGTTATCCAAAACACTTCTGTCCAACTCACAGTCCAGATTTTATGAGAAAGGTAAACATAATGAAGCTCCTTTTTTTCCTGCGTAACAACATGTGAACACCTTCATCATGTATTCCTTTAAAACACTACAACATACTAAATTACCATAAATCCTTATTGATTACATTCATTATCCCTTATTCCTTATATAAAACTAGATATAATCCTTCTATCCAAAAATGTATACAAATCATTAATCAGTTTCAAGGATGTTAAGAATATCAAAAATAATTTATCCGAATCAATCATGTCTTATTCCTAAATCACTATCTCGGTATCAGAACCATATTATGGTTTATCTTTCTCTCAACCATATAGTTTCCAAAAATTTAACCTACTGTGGAGTCACTTTTCTTGGTTCCACACAATCTCAAGTCCTAGATGAAATAGTACTGCAGTACAATCATTATATACTCCATAATTATTATAACCCATACATCATTGATACAACTCTCAAATTACAAAATTCATTAATAACAACATAAGAACTCTAATAATTCCTCCTAATTTGTGGTAGTATCATAAATTGATTATTATTCAATAACATCATTTGGGGCATACTCTGATGATTTGAACATTGGTTTGCGTAGTGTCCCCACTCCTTGCAGATGAAGCATTTTACATTTGAAACCTTTTTCTTACACTTGCAGTCACGCACTTGGGGTCCTTTTTCTCCACACTTATAACAAACTCCCATTCCCTTCAGGAAAATTCCAAGGTGTTTCTTCCCACATTTATCACATATTGGAAAATTCCTCTTTTCCCTCGTCCCTTTATCCATCATTCTCTCTTCCATCCTTTTCTTCTCTTTCATCCCTTCAAATCCATAAGACTCAGAGAATTCTCTAATTATCTTATTAACACATGATACTATTTCATCATATGTTAATAACACATGGGAGAACATTTCCCTACTAAATGTTGGCTTAATACAATGAAAGATATTATCCTTCTTACTCTTTGGATCATACGTATTGATGGAGTTCAAATTCCTTCTACTGGGCGCCATTTCTATACAATGCCATAAACTAGGTTAGTTTATGAATTGAAATACATAATAACAAACTTGAAAACACTTATAATAAATTGAAATATTTATGGATGTAATACATAATCATAAAAATGTTTTCTTTGAGGAAGTATATAATCATAACCCTTCATAGTGGTTTGTAAAGTAAATGAGAATTATCCTAAGCTTATCCCTCGGGAGTGTCGTAACCAAGAGTGCAGCAAGGCCCGTTGTCGTGCACCAGTTCCCATTCGAGTCTAGCTCAAAGCGGTGTTTTTGGGATTTACCCCTAGGTACATCTGTGCCAGAGCCGCCTCTACCTGCTCGTATCCAGATAGTGATGTAATGCTCGGAAAACTCACAAAATCTCTGTAATACCAAAATTCTAGGTAGTTCTTCTATACTAATCCTTAAAGTCTATCATTGGGCTATGTTCTCTAATCAGAGTTTATCTAAATCTAGCTTCCAAGGTTAGTACTAAACTGCCTCTGATACCAACTATAATGCCCCGAGCCCAGCTACCCAGGGTCGGTGCATTACTTCGTAACATTGGCATGATCACAAAAGATCATGTCTCGAAAGACCGATTAGTTTAGTAGCCTTGGAAACACTAGATACATTCATAAATGTTACATTACATCATAAAGTGAAAAACTAATAAGAAAGTCTTCATAGTCCACACTCATGTCCTCTTCTGACTATCCCTGTAGGTCATTCATAAAATACTTCTTCACATTCTGGAAAATATTAAAACATTTAAAGGGGTGATCTTAGATTCTCAGTAAGGATAACAATATTGCGGAAGCTTTCATAAATAAAAACTAACAATTAAGGCAATGTATAACTAAACAAAAGCCTTTTTAAACTTGAACATCAGCATAATATAGAAAAAGTAAAATCAAATAATTCCACTTACTTACTCACATGGATATTCTACTGGTCGAATAATCACATGCAATAACATTAACCACTTTCATAATGATGGAATGCATAATGCCAGACATTTTGAAACATTTTGTCAAGGCCTCGGCCAAGACGTCTAAAATGATTAAGGCCTCGGCCAAAATCACAAATCAAATTGGGAAAGGGCCTTGACCAATTCCATGTCTAGTTGTCTCATGAGACCTACCGATGCATCGAGAAGCTATATCGGGCTCCACCCGTCACTTATTAAGTCCAATGCATTCCTCATATGAATAGGTTTAATCATATCATAAACCATAACATAATCGTATCACATAAAACATGCATAAAGGAAACCTAACATTTCCACATTTCAATCACAAGATATCAATACAACACATTGATATATTAAAAATGCTTTCAAAACCATTTTCAATACCAAAATAAAAGAAAAGTATAACATGGTATTTATTTTTCATTTAAAAAATGATGGCTTGTAGAGGAAGCCGAAACTCAAATAGTGGTCACGGCGGCGGAGAAGTCATTGTCGCCACATACGTACGACAAAAACATTCCCTTTTGTTGTTTAGTCAACGCTTCGTATAAAAAAGATTCCCTTTGAATATACGTAAAAGTCAAAGGGGTTTATACACCGTATAAAAGAAATTTGTGTATAAAACCAAATATGCCTCAATGAAAGGAGATCGAGACAAAGTCCTTACAAAGATCATTTTTTAAAATAAAATAGATATATTATGTGTATTAACTATAGGTACACATAAAGAAAGTAAAAATACAAAATAAGACATAATAATATCATGACATAATTTGAAAGTAGGAGATTAACCCAAAGAATGGAAGTTGGGTTAAGAAGTTCCCTTACCTTGTGTCCGACATGACTCAACCATTCTTTAACCTCCTGAATAATAAACTAGAGTTAATATATACCTTATTAATAACCATTTTAAATTTCATTATCCTTTTTATATCACTTATTACAATGTTATGAACATTATTTAATTATTTAAATTAATAACGGTCATTTTGTCGATATTGGGTACTTGAGTCAACAATAAACTTCTTATAATTACAAGTTGTTTATGTGGTAGAATATCCATTATCTCCAGAATTATATTCATTATTTAGATGTCATATATATCACATATATCTAGTATATACATTCATTTAAAATATTACGTAACATTTAGAGGTAAGAAATGAAATGCACCGTTCATGGAGACGGTAAGCCGTACGTACGCATGAACGCTACTTTCATTTCTATTTCATATTTAATGGAATGAAATCATAATGATATAAATGTATAATATAATTCCAGTATAATATAGTGTATAATACTATTTACTCCATCCTTTATACATCCCACATATGGCATTAACGATTCAAATCACTTTGAGGGGGCGGTAGTCCGCACTTCCTAAAATGACATTATCGCGTTTACCCATAATGGAAATCATAAAGTATGCCATAAATGAGAAATACAGAAGCACAAGTAAAACATAAACATATTATATATCATATATAAATATAGTGACATCTTAATGGCCACCTTTGAAGGTGTTATATGAGTGTTGAACAATCATCATTTCGTGAGGCAGAAATTCGCCATCCACAGAAACCGTATGTTCTTTAACCATTAGATGTAGGTGTGTGTAAGTGTAGCTCGAATACTTCTTATAACAACATCCTAGTATATTGAGGATACTGGTGTTGTTACAAAAGAAATTAATAAAAAGAGTTTAGGGGGTTGGAGAAGAAAAATAAAACAAAACAACATTAGAGAAGGCATTACCTCAAAATCGGGTAACTCTTTTTGATTTGAGCCAAAGGCTTCCTTGGGAAGAGTTCTGCCCAAAGTGAGGCTTCTAGTAGTAAGATGGGGGAAGTTGGGAGAGTATTTGGGAAGAGGTTGGCCGAGCCAAATGGCTTGAAAGTGTGAATGAGGTGGTAGAGGTGGGGGCCTTTTATAAGTGGAGAGGAGGGGCACTCTTGGAAAGTAAGGAAATGATACATTATTATACAATGCTTTTCGGATTCCAAAGGTCCCAAACTTATATAATTTGTGGCTAAGGTGATAAGGGTTCTAAATCTACCCATCCAATAGTCTTTTGACAATTGTAATCCTTGGAATATACATTATCTTGTCATTTTCTTAAAATCGTTAAATAATGAGGTCATCGCTGCATCAAAATGATGTCATAAATAATTTAATTTATTTAATGTCGAAAAATTATAAAAAAATACTATGATGTAGGAAATCTTTTTAGCTTTCAAATGAATATTTATAGTAAAAAATATGACTTGTATTAACCCATGTAAAAATTGTTTTAGTAAAACATTTTATGTTTGTGTCATTTTTTACTTTAACATTAAATAAAAGGTATTTATTTCATTTTCCAACTAAAGTGGCTCCATGGGGTCCCCAAGTTGACCCATGGATTTTCGTGGTCAGCCATGGCACATCCAATGATGTTATGACATGTTTCAAGCTTATATCATTTTATTAAAACATTATTTTTACCTTAAACTACACTAATTACCTCTAATCGCGATTAAGAACATAAAAGTAACTATTCACCAAAAATTATTTTAATCTCATTGAACCACATTTTACTTCTTAATGACAACCATGTATGTCGGATTTTTGACAATCAAACCACAAAAGTGTTAATATTTCATTTAAATGAAAAATCAGTTATTTAACTACCACTTAGTGGTTTCACTGTTCATCAAAAATTGAAGTTTTTCAGAACAATGCCAAAATTTCACCCTAAGCTATAATTGATATTACGAATAAAAAAATGAAGTCCATTTTGAAATATAACATTTATATAATTTTAAAAAGTGGATGTTACTATTCATAATGGCTACTTTGATTAGTTGCGGTGTGTTAGAACTCGAAGTTGCGTACATTGTAAGCTATTGCATTATTGAATGAGAAGCATATCATAGAAGCTCGGGGTGTTACAGCTAGAGACTCCTACGGGAGCATAATCGACGATTACACACTGGTTCCGGTAGAGTGAGCTTACTCTAGGAGGCGAGAGCTTCAGCTGGGATCTTCTTGTAGCGGCGTCAAGGCCTTACGACATCATCTTGGAAATGGATTGGTTATCTACAGTCAATGCACAGATTGAATGTATTAGGCGCAAGGTGTGGTGTGTACGCACCGACAAGAGAAGGTTCACCTTCACTGGCGATAAGGGAGCCTTCGCAGCACAGGATGGAATCTCGCAGAGGAGAGGAAATCCCATCACTCATCAGTTGGCTAGCCTCATCCTAGGAGAAGTTGACGTGCGGAGTCCTGGTTTTCTTGTAGTGGTGGATCAGTATGCGGACGTTTTCCCCGACGACGTTCCAGGACTACCACCTCACATAAAGGTATACTTTTATATTGATTTGTACCCCAGGACAGCCCCAATATCCACCCCATCATATCTTATGGCTCCCGCTGAGCTTCGAGATCTATGGGTATAGTTGGAGGACTTGTAGGGAAAGGGATTCATCTGACCCAGTTTTTCACCCTGGGCTTCCCCAATATTGTTCGCCCAGAAGGCGGATGGGAGCTTGCGACTTTGTGTCGACTATCGTCGCCTGATCCAAGTGATAGTGAGGAACAAGTATCCGCTACCGAGGATTGATGACCTTTTCGATCAGCTCAAGGGAGCATGGTGGTTCTCGAAGATAGACCTCAGGTCAGGCTATCATCAGCTCAGAGTTCAGGATGAGGACGTGTAGAAGACGGACTTCAGATGTCGGTATGGCCACTATGAGTTCTTGGTTATGCCTTTCGGAATGACCAATGCTCCAACAGTGTTCATGGGCCTCAGGAATATGATCTTTCAGCCTTACCTTGATCGATTTTTCGTGGTATTCATTGACGACATTTTGATACACTCGACGACTGAGGAGGAGCACGCCTACCACTTACGGGTTATACTAGACACACTCTAAGAGCACCAGCTTTATGGAAAGCTCTCGAAGTGTCAGTTCTGGATATGTGAGGTCCACTTCTTGGGACACGTCATCTCTAAGGCGGGATTTGCGGTGGATCCTACTAAGATTGAGGCAGTGCTACCTTGGGAGCCACCCAAGTGTGTGACGGAGGTGTGGAGTTTCTTCGGACTAGCTGGGTACTATTGGAGATTTGTTCCAGAATTCTCCAGAGATACAGCACCACTCTCAGCTTTGATGAAGAAGGGGAAACCCTTTGTGTGGTCAGACAGATGTCATCAGAGCTTCCAGGAGCTGAGACAAAGATTGACAAGCGCGCCTATCTTGAGGCTACTGGAGGAGGGAGTTGGGTACGTAGTTTACTGCGATGCATCAGGGACCGGACTCGGATGTGTCCTGATGTAGGAGCGGGCTGTGATCACCTATGGATCACGTCAGTTGAGGTAGCATGAGCAGAAATATGCTACCCATGAACTGGAGTTAGTAGTAGTGGTCTTTGCTCTGAAAAGGCTGCAACACTATCTGATGGGAGAGTGCTTTACAGTCTATTCTGACCATCAGATTCTCAGGTACATCTTCTCACAGAAGGACCTGAACCTGAGACAGTGGTGATGGCTCGAGTTTTTCCAGGACTATGACTTTGTGATAGTCTATACTCCTGGAAAGGAGAACGTGGTAGCCGATGCTCTTAGCAGTAAGATGGGAATTAAGCTACTTGGGTAGGTGACAAAGCAGCTAGCTACTTTGCAGATACCCTTCGTGAATAGCGATGGAGCAGCCTTTCTTCAGTCACTCACAGTCACTCCTCCACTATTGCAGTGGGTCAGAGAGGCACAGCGTGGGGATGCTGACTATGAGACGCGACGTGCGCAGATATCCTCAGGATAGGCACCTGATAGTTTCTCTTTAGGAGGAGAGCATGACGTCCTTTTC
Source organism: Viscum album (assembly GCA_963277665.1). NCBI lineage: Eukaryota > Viridiplantae > Streptophyta > Magnoliopsida > Santalales > Viscaceae > Viscum > Viscum album. Next base: position 2,019,630,124 of record OY728156.1, read on the forward strand.
AAAGGACATACCTTGGTACCAGTTGCTTTACAGGAGGAGGTGATGAGAGAGTTTCACACTTACCCTTTGGCGGTACATCCTGAAGTGGCAAAGATGTACCAGGATCTCAGACGACAGCACTGGTGGCAGGGCATGAAGAAGGCTATGGCAGAGTTTGTTTCTCGATGCCTCACCTACCAGCAGGTGAAGGCAGAGCACCAGGTACCAGCAGGATTGGTACAACCCTTGGAGTTCCTGGAGTGGAAGTGGGATGGCATATCTATGGACTTCATGACAGGACTTCCATGCACTTTCGGAGGTCATGACTCCATTTGGGTGATTGTCGACCGACTCACCAAGTCGGCTCACTTCTTACCCATCAGAGAGCAGGGCTCAGTGGAGATCTTGGAACATCTCTACGTTTAGGAGATTGTACAGCTTCATGGTGTTCCATCATCTATCGTCTCCGATCGAGATGCTCGCTTTACTTCCCGGATTTGGAAGGGGTTGCAGGAGGCGTTCGGGACGCAGCTACGTCTGAGCACCGCCTTTCAACCTCAGATAGATGGTCAGATGGAGAGGACCATTTAGACTCTCGAGGACATTCTCCGCGCATGTGTCATCGACTTTGGTTGCAGCTGGGAGGACCACCTACCCTTGGTGGAGTTCGTGTACAACAACAGCTACCACTCCACCATCGGGATGGCACCTTACGAGGCGTTGTACAGCCGACCTTGCAGATACCGCTGTGCTGGACAGACCCTGGGGAGTCAGTACTTGTGGGATCAGAGATAGTCCAGGCCATGACGGAGAAGGTCCAGGTTATCCAGGAGGGGATGAGGATAACTCAGAGCTGGCCGAAGTCTTATGCAGACAGGAGGCGGAGTCCACTGGAGTTCGGGGATGGCGACCACGTCTTCTTGCGGGTCTCACCTCGACGTGGATTATGGAGATTTGGCCGAGGCGGCAAGTTGTCTCCACGCTTCATCGGACCATTCCAGGTCCTCAGTAGGATTGGAGAGGTGGCTTATCGCCTGGCTCTACCACCTCAGTTGCACAGGGTGCACGACGTCTTTCACGTATCTCAGCTGAGGAGATACGTGCATGACCCGACGCATATCATTGACCATGGGGAGATGGACATTGATGATGGGGCGTCTTTTGAAGAGGTCCCGGTGGAGATCGAGGATCGACAGGAGTGGGTCCTACGTGGACAATAGATTCCTCTTGTGCGCATCAGATGGCAGCACGAGAACCTCCAGGAGAGAACATGGGAGCGGGAGGCTCAGATGCGTGTTCAGTACCCACTTTTGTTTCCCTAGTTTATGATGTATCTTTACGGGGATGTAAAGCCCTGAGGTGGGAGTGATGTAAAGACCCATAAAATTAAAGGAAATTTTTTTAAATTTTTTTTGGGATATTACAAGAATGTAGTTTCTGACGGCACCTGATTCCATGGCCCGGTGTTCTCGGAATCATTTACCAAAGTTTGGCTCGGGTATGTTCAGTGAACGAATGAGCGGGATTTTCTTACTTCTGAACCGGTGCTCGGAATCGAATTCCGAGGGCACCGATGGAATCACAGCGCTGGTAATTTCTTAGAAACACCTTTTCTGGAGTTGCATTTTCTCAGGTGTGGTTATTAAATTTTGGGGTTAAGTAAAGGAATAAAATAAAAGTGGTGCATCCAATTTTATTTTATTTTTGTTTAACCTAAGCTAAGTGGATGAAGTGGGACCCACAGTATCCTACCCACTAGGTAGGATAATTGTGAGGTGGGACCCACATGATCCCCACCATTTCTTTTCTTCCTAAACCCCCTCCTTAAATAAGGTAATGCACCAGCACCCCTTTTAAGTGGAAGTCAACCCTTGCATTTTTCTGTTTTTGAAATGCCTCAATTAATTTGGGCGGTTTAAACATTGCAATTAATTCATTTAATTGATTATTTCGTTTTTGAATTTCAAAATGCTTGTCTTGAGAAATAAAATAAGACAAACTCTTATTTTATTAGAGGTTGGTTGTGTGAGAGGGTTTGGGAGAAATCACTGAAGCCGTGAAGCAATCCTTCCTCGAAGAATAACGCTAGGAACACGAAGAACACGAAGAACGCGAAGAACACCGACCTCCGATGAAGGTCGACAAGAACGCCAGATCCTTGGAGATCGACGACGCGACACCGAAGAATCCTTCCTCCGCGACGCGACGATACCCCTTTCGCGACGCCTTCTTCCGTGACGTGCAATTCCGTGACGAACCCTTGCTCGATGACGCTTGAGGTAGGGGTTATGTTGTTGTTGTTTTGTTCATGAATTTTTCGAACATTCTTCGTTAATCTTAGCCACTTTCTATCGATTAACGGGAGGGGGCCGAACCACACAAACACGGCCGACCCTCCTCCCTTAATTCTGTTTCATGACCTTGTTGTGGTTTGGAACGGGGATGGAGCGGTGTCGTCGCACCGCGCAGGATCATGTGAAAAGGATGTGTGGCGCTGTCGCGCTACGCCGGAGAATCGAAGGAACCACGGATGGAGCGGGGCCGTGGCGTAGGGGCGCGACGCCGTCGTGTCGTTTCGGACGGACCAAGTACGCGGCTTAAGCCGCGGCGGAGCAGGGACCGGCGGCCGGTTCCGGGTCGCCGGTGTCAGAGCAGGGGGAATGGCCCACGCCGGTCCAGTGGCGGCAGCAGCCGGCGGACCGATGAGGGCCGGCCAGTCAGGGGGAAATGCCAGGGGTCGTAACCACTGGCTGGCTAGCTGGAGCGGCCCCCCACAGGGGGGTCGCAGTTTCACAATGCAGGGGGGCAGCGCCCCCCCCCCCCTTCATCGCTCGGCCGTTACGGTCGAGCCTCCTGGCCTGCGCCAACATGTCGGGTCGGGCCGCGCCAGCCGGGCTGGATCGCGCCCCAGCGGGCCGGACCCGGACCCGGGTCGGACCGGGCCCGAACCCCCTAATTTCGGACCTCTCAACATCTTTTGCCCATAACTTGGGTTGAGGACCTCCGATTGACGCACCGTTAGCTGCGATGCGATCCTTGGATTGATACGGTCGTTTCAGTATATTATACTCAAGGTTTCAGAGAACATTGGGTTCGGCTGGGTTGGTTCGTACACGAAACCAACCGGGCCCACAGAGCGGAAATACTTATAACTTGAGCTCCGGACGTCCGATCTACGTGCCGTCAATTTTGATGGATTCCTCTTAGTGAGACTAACCTTTTGGCTTACTCTGCTCGATGTTTGGAAGTAGTTGGAGTACGGTCGGGTTGGTTTTCACTTAAAAACCAATCGGTCCCCTCGGACGAAAAAATCCAATAACTCTCAGACCGGGTGTCCGATTGACACGTCGTCTGTGATGTTGAGTTCTTGTTGACGATATGGAACTATTGGATACATCAAATCCGGTCTATGTGTCAGTTGATGTATCAGCCCCTCAGCTCGTGGAGCGGACCCTCCCAAATGAGCTTACTATGTGCGGGATCCCTAGAGCTTGCTGCGACTGCGACGACGAAGACGATTTTATAGAAATCCTCTGTGGATTCGACGGTGACGACTACAGCACTCAGCGATCCTACGTGGATTAGTGTTACAGATCCTGTGTGGGTCAGATCGTGTGTGGGTCAGCGCTCAGCGGTCCTATGTGGGCTAGCGCCTACAGATCCTATGTGTGTCCGATCCGTTGTGGGTCATTGCAGGGGTTAGTTACCTATCGATCATTTGTTGGTCAATGCGGGGGTTAGTACCTATCGATCCTATGTGGGTCTGACATCTTAGATGAATCAGTGGCTATATTTGATCATCTTTATCGTCTTACGAAGAAGTATACCTGTGTGAGATGAATCTTGACTATCAATACTTATCTTTGATAAGATTGACAAGATATCCTGTGTGGATTACGTTATGCTTTCCTGTGTGGATTGGGTTGTGGTTTCCTATGTGGAATGGGTTGTATTTGAGGTCGGATATTGGAGCCGAATGATAAATTGATGACTTAGGTATATGTATGGGCATATACCTAAGAAGTGTCGGATGTTACTTCGTGATTGTATCTTTCCTTTGTGGATTCTGAGAGACCTTTCGGGGTCTCGGGGTCCCTATTGAGTAGTTTATACTCACCCCTTCACGGGCTATGCCCACACTACGTTGTGTTGGTTGCAGATGATGGATATCATTGATCGTGGTTTGGGCTTGCGGAGCAGGTCGGTACCTTGAGATGGACCACTGGGCGGGACGTACTCGGAGCGGACAGCTGGACCCAAGGAGCTGTGGAGGCTATCTGTACCCACCCTTCAGGTGGGACTTCCAGTGGACGGCTTGAGGCTGCGGCTTTACTTTTCAGTTGTTGTACTCCCTTTTTCAGTTTTACTTTACTTTCAGTTTGGGTTTGTATTCTGGCCCACATACTTATCCACACTTATTGTTGTACCATGTTTTTACTTAGTGTTTACTTCTGCTTGCCAGCTCTTTGGTGTTTGTTTACATTACAAAGGTACTTCCTTCCCTTTTTACCGGGAATTACGCCTTGGTGCTAGTCACCAGCCCCTGGCCTATGGAAGGTAGGCTTGGGGTAGTCACAGCACGAGCCCCGAAGACGGGTCGTGAAACATCTTTTGAGTATCTATAGGAGAATTTAGTATGTTCTCTAGTGTTTTGTCTTCTAGAAGAGGGAGTTCAGGGTGATTTTTCTGTGATGCTTCACAACATGGGTGATGTTGTGTTTTGATGCATCATAGATCAGTTGTTTTATATGGGTCTCAGCAATTGCGTCTCCATGAACATATATATGCCACCCATGATATTGATTTGGAATTCATGGTGTTTTCTCTGAAGTTGTGCAGACATTACCTCATTGGAAAACACATTGTCGTTTTCACCAATCATAAGAGTATGAGGTATGTTTTATCCCAACGTGACTTGAACTTATGGCATCATAGGTGGATAGATTTATTATAGTAATACAACTTTGAAATATCATATACCCTTGAAAAGGGAAATGTTGTAGCTGATGTGCTAAGTAGGATGTCACGTAGTGATGCAGTGTGTGAATCTGGTGATTTTTGGAGAGTTATGGAAGAACTTTCAGCACTACATCTTGATATGGGAGAACTTTGTGGTAGAGGTTGTCTTTTTTGTTTAACGTTGTAGTTGTCTCAGGTGCAGTAAGTGGAAGAGTCCTTGTTGGGGGATCTATAGGTGGAAGTCTAGAGAGACCGAGTTGTTTGTGGTGAGTCCCATGATGGGTGGTCTTATAATGAACAACACTGAGTGTTGTATCACAGAAGGATATTTGTTCCTTTGGTGAGGTGTGAGAATCTTCTCAAGGAGTTCCATAGTTTTCTCTTATCAGTTCATCCTGGTGTGAAAAAGGTCTATCGAGCCTTGAAGAGTCAGTTTTGTTGGCCTAGGTTGAAGCGTGCAGTTTTAGAGTTTGTGTCTCAATGTTTTGTCTGCCATAAGGTCAAGGCTAGGAAACGTGTACCCAATGGTTTTCTCTAGCCATTATATATTCCTCAGTGGAAGTGAGAGGATATCTCAATATACTTTGTTAGTGGTTTACCTCGAGCTTTGGGAGGAAATGATGCAATTTGGGTGGTATTGTACCATTTAACAAAATCATCCCACTTTATAGCAATCATAGAGTCAAGCTTAGTGGAATTTTTGTCAAGGAAATATCTAGAGGATGTGGTGAGACTCCACAGAGTCCCTAGGATGATCATTTCCGATTGAGATCCTAGTATTAACTGTAGGGTGTGGAGAGGTATCTATTATGATTTTGGTTCTCAGCTATACATTAGCACATCTTTTCATCTACAGACAGATGGTCAGGCAAAAAGGATTATCCAGACTCTTGAAGACTTGTTATGCTCTTATTTCCTAGATTTTGGAGGTTCGTGGATGAGGAACTTGCCCTTGGTGTAGTTTTATTACAACATATTTTTTCACTCCACCATTGGTATGGATCCATTTGAATCATTTTATGGCCGAAAATTTCATTCTCCATTGTGCTAGACTGGGGTGGAAGGGTTGGCAATTCTCGGACCGGAACTAGTGAAAAATACAATAGAGATGGTTCAGTTGATTCATGAGAGGATGAAGATAGTGCAGGATCATTAGAAATCATATGTCGGTAAAAGGAGGAACATTTAGAGTTTGATGTTGGGGATCACATGTTTCTGAAGGTGAATCACTATCGTGGGTAGTGAAGGTTTGGTTATGGGAGTAAGCTTTCTCCCTGATTTGTTGGTCCTTTTAAGGCATTGGCTCATGTTGGTGTCAAGGAGTATCAGATATAACTTCTCCCATAGATTTTTTGGATGCATGATGTTTTCCATGTATCACAGCTCCGTCATTATCTTCATGAGAACTCACATGTCATCGATTGGAACGAGATCGATGTCGACGATGATGCAACCTTCAAGGAGAGGCCGGTATAGATCTAGGACCACAAGTAGAATGTGTTGTGTGGGTGTTCTATCCCCTTGGTTTATGTCTTGTGGTGACATGGTGGTGTCTAGGAGATTACTTGGGAGCAGGAGTCCCATAAATATGTACAGTACCCAGAGCTATTTTAAGTTGTTGTGCGGAGTTTTACTTTGATGCTTTAATTATTGTAACTTTGATGTGATGTTATGCTTGACTTGTTAAATATGTAATGCTTGTTCCATTTTTCTCTGGATATGTGTGTTGTGTCCGAATATGTGGGTAAGGGAGGACCTGACTCCTAATCAGGACACATTAATGAGTATGTGATTATACCCATGCGGGAGTGTTAATACCGCCCAAAGTGGATAATATCCTAACATGTAGGAAAAAATCCCTAACCCATGTGTGGGGACAGTGTGATATTGTGGGTTTGTGTAGCAGTTTAAATGTGATTACTCTTGGGGGGGGTGTTCTTGGATGTCGAGGTTTTGTTCCAGCTTTCAAACAACTCAGGGTATTTTCCCCTGAGATGTATCTTATGGGGTGGTTGTTCGGACCCCACTATTCTTCTAGGTTGGTTTTGAATTATCAGGGATGAGAATGTTTTGATATGTATCTAATTTAGTTTCCCAAACCTCTCTGGTATATTACTTAGTTGAAATCTGGTGTTAGAGGTGTTCTTGGAGGTCAAGGTCACTTATTCCCAACACTGCAAAATTTCAGGTTCATGAATAATGTTTCTAGAATAGTAGGCCATTTCCAACAGCAGCCTTCCAACAGTATCCTACAAACAATATCCTTTTTTCTTTTCCAAATTTCTAGTTCATGAAATGTGTCTCTAGAATAGTAGGTTATTTCCAACAGAAGCCTTCCAACAACAGCCTTCCAACAGTAGCCTTTTTTCCTTTTCCAATGTTATAGATCATGAATAGTGTTTCCAGAATAGTAGGGTATTTCTAACAGTAGCCTTCCAATATCAGTCATTTTCCTTTTCCAAATTTCTAGTTCATGAGCAGTATTTCCATCTCCCTATAGTTTCCCCCCTTTGATGTTTCCTTTGATGTGAAATGCATTTAAAGCCTCATTTTAAGGAATATAAGGATTTTTCAAAGGCCATAACTCCAATATTAATTTTCCTAAGGCTCGGGATGCTTTTACTTCATTAAACCGTGCGGTTTAATGTGATCCTCTTTTAATGGAAAATCTGGCTTATCTTAAACCTACTCTGTAAATCTTATAAAGGGATGATATATATTCCTCCCTTTTTTTACCTTCTTTTTCCCTGGTGCAAGATTCTCAAACGTTTGTTTCCTCCTATAGGAGTGGTGTGATCAAACCTCAATCCTCGGATAGTTTCCCCCTTGAAGTTTCTTCTTACTACATACACACCCCCTTTTGGTGCAAGTAGAAATTGTTGATCCCTCATCGATAGAAGGTATAATATACCTATGTTCTTGTGTTTTCTTCAATCCTACTCATCCTGTTTCTCCTTCCCATGATATGGCATGTGGTCTTCATGCTTCTAATGGAGTTTTCATAGCTATCGGATGGTGTAGTCATGTCGTGGTATCCTCGGATGGATACAATTGTCATGGGGGAGGACATCATAATCCATTGTGTGGATCGTTCTCATATAAATAAATTCAAGAACCATTTGAGTTAGGGGATTCATTTCTTCACTATTCCATTACGTGCAAATGTTGACTTGTCTTTATTTATACCATTGGATCACAATAGAATTGACATAATAAAAATTTTAATTGGATTAATAAATTGATATTGATCGTATGTTATTTCCTCTTGTTTTTCTAGATATTGTAATATCTATGCTTTCTTTGTTTAGATTTTCATTCATGATGGAAATTGGTAAAGAACGTAATGACAAAAATTAATTGATACTTGTTTGGCTAAAGATAAAGAGGAATGTAAATGAATTTGGTTTTTATTGTTGTTTTAATTTGATGTTAATCAAATATACACAGTAAGAATCTTTAATCAATTTGTGATAACTATGATAGCTTGTTTTTTAGGTTACCCATAGTTAGAACCTTCAAATAATAAATTGTTTAATTCTATATGGATTAAAGAACTAACTGTTTGATAAAAAGATAATTCCTCGTAGGGTTCTGAGTTACCCTCTTTATTGTAAAGGCCACGAGCCTTATGCTTGGAGTTGTGAGATCTCATTGTGTTTGAAGGTTGGATGTCTTGTTTAAGGACCAAGAGTCTAATTGATATGATTTTTTTTCCTGTTTCTTGTGTTGTGATTTGATCCTAGAAGGTTTTTGTGATATGTTTGGGTAGGGAGGCCAACTGTTTGTGGTAGAAGTTGTCATTTAGTGTGGCGAGATGTATTGGTTTATACATGTCAGTGTCTGGGAGGACACTGGAGATGATGGAATGGGTTGTATGTGAATGTTTGGATGCTTACACTTTCTTTTTATTTATTTATCTTCCTCACTTTCCCCGCTTCTCAAGGTAATTGATTTGATTAACCTCCTTCCAAAAATGGGTGAAGAAGCATAGGGTAATCCAAATTATTTTTGTGTTTAGATTCCTGGGGGAGGATGTGTCTATACCCTTGCCATAGGCGGAAAGACTCGACAGGTAGTTCATCTACTCACCGTGTTGAGATCCCTTTTGTTTAGTTTCATAGAATGTTTTTCTATATTGCTTGGGAATATGTGAAATTAATAATTTTGTTAACAAAATAATAAATAAATGATGTTAAACCATGGGTTTGCAGATTTTTGGGACACAATTCTTAGGTTGAAATTTAAGGGAACAGTGGACTTAGGGTGTGATGCTAATGAAATATAATGTTGAAATTTTTTATAGTTAGTTAATGTTTAAAGAATTAATTAACATAAAGTGAAACTGATAAAAAAGTAAACGAAGGAATGTAATTAAGATCTTTAAATATTTTTGTGCTTATAGGATACTTAGTATTAGAAGTGGAACTCGAGAGTCCGAGAGACGTTAGCTGTAGTTGAGTCTAAGACTAGGTTATGCTCAGAGTGTGGTTGTGAGAAATAGTATATTTTGTACCTATGTTTCAATATGCTACCCCACCCCTTTAGTTAGGGAAAATAACACCCCAGGGACTCTGATCCCTAGGGGTGTTTTCCCCAACATTCTGATGGGAGGATGGATTGATGACTACCCCCCCTTTGGCCCTGTGCTCTTCTCTTGGTAGTTACTTGTGCGGGTAGGCACACTGGTTAGTTTTCTCCATATATGTGTATAGAGGGTTGTAATGTCTTGTGGTTATTCACACACATATATTCTAGATATAGTTTCATATGGACTATTATAGGTGTTACGTGTATAGACTATGATGGATCGGGGATCTTTACTCTGTGTATGGGATATAATGTCTTGAATTATAATTCCCGATGTATGATAAACATTATGTGAGCTATGCTGGCTCCCAAAAACTACCTGTTAACATTTATTACATGAACGTGGTTATTTTGTTTTACATGGTTCACATTGTGGTGCTTCCTCCAGGTGTTTGCAGGAAAGCCTTTTTGGAGAGAGATGCTTAGAACATGCGACATTGGGGCAATGAGGCAAACCAGTGGGGATGTGGGAGCGGGGTACCCTTTATATTATTTTATTATACAGTATACTATTGTATGCGATACATTGTGAGAGTATCCATGGTGAGTATGGGAACTTAGTATGACTGTTTAGGTAATGATTTAGTTTCACTTGTTGTTCACTGTGCTTTAGCATGATCTCTTTACTTTTTCACGAGAGGCTTCGGGGAGGATCCTACAGAGTATACAGTTACACTCACCCTATCTATATAAACTGTTTTACATGTCACTTGGAGAAGGTTGGTGATCAGGATGGTTACTACTAGTTTCGGGTTGCAGGAGGTGTTTGAGATTTTTGGTTGCTGTCCTTTTTACTTTGCTTTGGTACTTGCAGTTTTCCCCTTTCAGTTGTAGTAGTTTTGCATGGAATTACATATGTATACCAGGGTTTTTATTTTATATTGCTGTCTGAGTTGGATTTGTTTGGTGTATGTCAAATTTATCTCTTTCACATGTGTTCTCTTAATAGGTTAATGCCTCCCATTTGTGTGTTTACTCTACTCTCAGTGCTAGTTTCCAACCTAGGGCCTACTAAAGTAGGGAATCAGGGGTTATTATCTATCTTCTCACATTGTTGGCCTAGGAGGGGTACACCTTGTGCAGAGGTGGTCATTTCAAGTGATCACCCAACTTTACTGATCATCAACAAATCATCCATCACATTCAATGTTAATACAATTCTTTCTGGTTCCCTCCATTAACTAAAAACATAAGCATATTGTGAGCATTATTTATCATAGCATAAAACCACATAGTCATGAAAATAATTTCTTGTATTATGCCTAAATCATGACACATTATTTAATCTATGTCACCCTAGTTTCATCCTAGGTTATTTATACTCATCTTATATTAATAATCCTTCATGATGGTTCGTTATGAGTTTGTGAATTTCCAAAGAATATCGACTGAGAGTGTTAAACCAGGTGTGCAGCAAGGCCCATTATGATGTACCAGATTACCCCGAGTTAGGTTTGGAACATCTTTATGGAGTTGTTACCCCTAGGTGCATTTGTTCCAGAGCAACATCCACTTGTATTATCCATACAAGGATTTATTTCTAGGAAACCACTCACTATATCCTTTACCAAAATTCCAGGACATTTTCCTATACTTTTACATATCCTTATACTTATCTATAAACATGTACTTTGGGTTTTCAATAAGTTTTCTCCATCTTATGTAACAATGTGTAACAAAACCTTTTCTCAAATACCAACTATAGAGACCCTTGCTTTCCATACATAAACATTACATAAATTTTGTGAAATATATAAAACATTATACAAACATACACCTAAATTCCATATTAGTCTAGTTTCACTAGTGATAAAACTCTATTTAACATCGATGTTTTTTCATTTTGGATGTTAGTTTTTAACCAACGTCTGTAATGAGGATGTAAAAATTAAATTTTTCGGCATCCGTTTTTAAAAAACTAACACTGAAACGGATGTCGGGATTAGTTTTTTGCATTAGTTTTTTTAAAAAATGATGTCAAAAATCAAGTGAAGTATTGTTTACAACATCAGTTTATTAGATAAGCTAACGCAAAAAACATAGTATTTTTTTAAAAATGATTCAACATCAGTTTTTATGAAACCTGATGTCGAAAGTTATAAAAAATATTAAAAAAATTAAAATGTTACACTTCCAAAATAATCAGAATCCCTATAAAATAAAAATGGTATACATTAATCAAATATCATATATCATTTACTAAAAATCTATAAAAACTTACATAATTTTATCTAGTTAATAAAAAAATATCTAAGCATTTTTATTATAAATTAGATTTAAAAAACACATACCTAAAATTTATAACATGATCATTGTTGGTTATTTTTGAATCATTCATTTAATATCATTATGTCCAAACACCTATTATAAAAAAAATTAGTTTTCTGAACACATGTTATTAGGAAAATTTTATTTTATTCATAAATATTAATATACATACATTAAATCGTATTCATACATAACAAATAGTTCACAAAAAAATATTAAAGACGGGAAAGTTCATTTTGCATATAAGACTGGTCATAATTTAATGTCTAAAATAACATTGAATTAAATGAGATTAAAAAATAGAATGTTATGACATAAAATATAAAGTAATTAATATAACTAACCATATAAAATTAATTAGTTACACCAATTTTTATTAACTCGTTCATGAATCTAAGAATATAATAACCACATTAAAAATTTCATTGTTGATGAGGACACAATGGTTATAATACATTAACTTGATAATATATATATATATATATCAAAAAATAAAAAAAATACATAATATAAAAACTAATTACCATTACTTCCACGTATTGAATTGCATTTGGTTTCTTTATTAACATGTGTTCTTTGTTAAAGTTTTTCCATGAAATTCATTTTCATATTTATGAACTAATAATACATGTTCAAACAAGGATAATTAAATATAATGAGCTTATAAAAAACAAAAAAAAATCTTACCTATTTAATAAGGTGGAAATTGTTTTACGAACACCCCTCAAATAAGAGAAAAACCAATATATGGTTCATTCACTTGGGAAAAATATGCATAACATACAATTATCCCTACAATAAAAAAAGTTCACAATTAATGAAATAATAATGATCATTAGTTTATAATTATGATTTTGTTCTTACTTATCATGAAATGGTAAAAATAAACACCCAATCTTCATTAGTGATAATCTCTCACATATATATGCAACTCTATTAGGATTCCTCACATATTTCACATATGTGGAAATGTATTTTGGATCTATAAAACCATAAACGCATGTGATTTAATTTTTTATAAGAAGTGTGTGTAGATACCTAACTAAAAAATGAATATAGTTAGTCAATATAAAAAATTACTAATTAAAGAAAAAAATTGAAACATCAATTTACTTACATGGAAAACAACTACAATGTATTCATGTCGTGTTCTTATAAATCAACTAGATGCATGAAATATTCCCTAAGTATTCTCAATGGGTATCATCTTTAGCATGTATCAAAAATCATCTGAAACTCATAGATATTATCCAAGGAAGAAGCTACCCGAGATAATCTTTACATCCCATTAAAAATATCATAAGTATCTACAGTCTATTTTTCATGAACCTTTTATTTCATTTGGGAATTTTTTTCTTTTATATATTCCTGTATATGTTAAATGTTAGAAAACATTATAATTAATTTTCAATCATATGTAATTAATATTTAAAAAAACATATACCTCATATGAAATATACCAAAAAAGACCAGCTAGACAAAGTAAAAAATGACCTATACAATCTCCAAGTCTGGTAACCTCCTCGGTAGGAAATGGTAGTAGAGAATTAAGATCAATAATATCAAGTACTGATACTCTAACTTGACCCATATCCATAAGCTGGTGATGTACAAAATCCCCAAAAAAAAATGAGTCCTAACAATATAATATGTATATGAGGATCACCAGCATAAAACTCATACTATAAAGTTTGGTCTGAGCGAGGAGGTGGATGATCAAAGTTGGCAGGATAGGTAGGGTAGTCTATTTGGGATGGCTGTAGAGGATACACAACCGGACGAGTAGGCTGGGAAGGCTGGGAAGGTCGTGCAGACTCTAACTACCTTTTCAAGTGTTCTAACAAAGCCTACTGCACGAATACATGAATTTGATCACCCATATACTTTTTCATATCTTTCATATTGGCTTTTAAGGATTCTATTTTTGGGTCTCTTGATTTCTTACACTAATGACCAAAAATATTTTGAACACTAACACCCACCTGACATCCTCAAAGATAGTTGAGGTGTTCTTCCTTTCCCAATGTAGTGGCTAGGATTTCCATCCTATCCTCAGGGATATAGGAGACCAACGTCTCTTTCTCCAAATGCATATCCTGAAATGAAAAATGAAAGTTTTATATTAGTGTTTATAATTTATAAAATATAAAAATTCATGACAAAAAAATAATATTTACTTACACTTTTTTCAGTTACTTATTTATCATTATATATAAGATAATTTCCATTTTCTCTTATTTTTTCTCTTTTCCATTTTTCATGGTGAGTGGGAGGAGATGGAGGCCCAAACTGGACCACATCACAAAAACTAGTGGAGTGAGCTCTTCGTACTTCAAACATTTCCTCAATCATTTTCTCCACCAAAAAATGAAACCCTCCAATGATAAAGTATGAGGGTATACATTATGCAACTGGATGTCTTGATGGGATTTACTAGAGGCATGTTTTGAATATTAAACTAATAAGTAAATAGGTACATATGTATGAAATTTTACAATATAATATAATTATTATACCATAATGGCTTCATCATGTTGGGTGGAAACAAATTTCTTCCATGTATCTGCATCTATAAACTCATACTTGAGGCATAGGTTATCATTTTTTCTTTTTCCCTAAACATAATTTTTTGTCAAATTTGTTTTGAAATATTTCTATACAACCACCACAAATGTAAGGAATATTTTCTTAATTGATTTTATTTCCTCAAAAATAAATTTCATTTATAATTGAATAAAATAAAAATTAGTCATTTAAAATATATCGTATTTGAGAAATATGAAAAAATAAATAAATTGGGATATTATACTGTTACGACCACCCAAAGTTGATATTTCATCATCTTTTCAACAGCCTTCCAATCATGATATAATATGCTAGTCATATAACAGATATGCATGTAGATATAGCTAATAAATAGTGTTTCATTTAGTTCAGTTACATTATCATTATCATAAAAAGTTATATGCAATCTCTCATATCGATGAGAAAGTGACAGTTTTGGTAAATGTGTAATGCCACATTTACCAACTTGGGAGCTCGATTTCATAACAGAAAAAGCAGAGGACTCCACCAATGAGGTCTCATCAGTAGTCCTCCTTTTATTTTTTGTAAATTTAATGTTTTTTTCATTAAATAATTATTTTAATAGATATTTAATAAAATGAAAAAAATACCTTGGTACATGATCCTCTATCTCTATATCAGTATCCATCATTGAAACAGACAATTTTAATGAAATTTTTGTGGACCTACATATTATTAGCCAATTGAAAAATTTGAAAACTAGAAAACTGAAATATTTAATTAAAAAAGGGCATACATGTGAAATTTAAAGAAACAAATAATGATGTTATTATTTTTAACCAAAAAATAAAGAAGGAAAACTATGAAATATATATATTATTTCTAAAATGGTAGAAAAAATTAAAATTTTAAATATCAAATTGTTATTAAATAATAATTTTTTTACACATCTAAATTTACAACATAATAAATAATGTAAAAATTGATCAGATTAATTAGGAGAGTAAATTAGTGTTTTCCCATTTCTCTTTAGCAAAATAATTTCCTACAGTATGAACTATGTTTGCGTTATAATCATTGTTATCCATAAATCGTTTAATAGGCAAAGAAGTATCGTATAAATCAATAACATCAGCATCATCATCCTCATCAGCCAAAAGGGTTATTTTCCATTGAAAAATGATGGACCACTAATCATTTGATGCATCAATGACTGAAAACATTTGTATTTCATGTTTGGCCATGATAAATGGTTCCTTATTAAAGTAAATTCTTTCAAATCAACTATTTTAAACACACATTCATCATGGTTCGCACCACTATTACATGCAACCCAATTACACATAAACACAGGGGCTCAAAATTTAATATAATCAATTTTCCATATGTTTTCAATAACTCCAAAATATGGTGTTGGTGTATAAATTGGGTTTTTATCTTTGGAACTCATAAAATAAAGTGCTTTAGCGAAGACCATTACACCACTATTCTGAATGTTACTCCTATCATCTAAATTTTTTGTGTAAAATATGTACTCATTAATATCAAAACCAGACCACGTGATCACATTATGAGATGGTCCCCCAACCAATAACTTCAATGTTTCTGATCCAGATATATATGTGGTCACTTTCTCTTTAAACCATGAAAAAAATGTCTTTTTATGCTCAATCATCAGTCAATTTTCATTTATTTTCGGATATCGGAAACTTAATTCAACAATATATGATGATATATTTGATTGAACTTCATCAATACTGATAAAAATGTATAAATGTGCCTACATCACTTCATCACAAGGAATTAACATTAAATTTAAGCCTTTAATATCTCTACCTTCACTATAAAATATCATATATTGAGATATATGGAGACCCATATGCTCCAATTCATAAAAATAATCAATATAGAACTCAATCACCCCTTCTGATACATATTTTTTAATAATAGAGGCATCTGGTTGATACTTATTTTTAACATATCCCTTCAAAATTCTCATATATCTTTCAAAAGTATACATCCATCATAAATAAATAGGTTCACATATTCTTATCTCACGCACCAAATGAATCAAAATATGAACCATTATATCAAAAAATAAAGGTGGGAAATACATTTCTAGTTAACAAAGAACTAGAGAAGCTTCATTCTCTAACACATCTATCGAATTTGTATTAATGAATTTTCTATAAATGGATTTGAAAAAAATAATCATATCATAATGATAGTATTTCTGACAGTTGTTGGTAATATACCACACAATACGGCTAGTAGAAGTTGTTGCATTAATACATGACAATCATGAGATTTCATACCTATTAATTTACAATCATTCAATGACACCAAATTATTCTTATTCTAAGAATAACCATTGGTTACTCTAATACCATGAAGACAATAAAAAAAATTAATATTTTCAATCTTTCGTAATATGTGACCAGCTGGACGTAAATATGTACCATTTCCTTTCATAGTGGTAGCTAACCCCAAACGTATTTCCATTGATGTCAAGTGAAATCTAGCATGAGATCCATATTTTTTATTTCCTTTTATTTCTAACAATGTTCCAATAAAACTATCACATATGTTTTTTCCA
Source organism: Viscum album (assembly GCA_963277665.1). Classification (NCBI taxonomy): domain Eukaryota; kingdom Viridiplantae; phylum Streptophyta; class Magnoliopsida; order Santalales; family Viscaceae; genus Viscum; species Viscum album. Next base: position 2,019,647,039 of record OY728156.1, read on the forward strand.
ACATGAAAAACATTGATGTTAGGTTTTATCTCTTAAAATATCTAATAAGGTAATTCAAAAAAATTAGACTATTTCTTATGGGTATTTTTTTGAAGACAAGAACTTGTTTTCATTCCAAATTTCAAATAAATATTTTTCACACTATCTTAATATTCATAAACTAACAATGGTTTAGGGGGAAGGTTTTATTACTTTACGTCTTTAAATTATTTTTTCAATATACGATATGGATGATCAATCCACAAAAATCTTAAATGTCCCTTTGACACTGTATTTCTTTCATTCTGTAACTAATAATTTGGTGTCTCTTATTCAAAAATTTGACATGTTTTATGTCTCTTAACACTATATCCAGATATGTTTCCATATGTATGAATTTTTTTTATAGTGAACATTATCATAGAACGCAAAATAAAATACTCTTTCTTTTATGCATTGAAAACATTAAAACTTATCTCCCATAGTAGTTTCAAATCATTAATTAATGGTAAAAGATACACATAAATATAATTTACTGACTATTTTGGTCCATAAATCATAAAGCTCATCATAACGTATTTTTTCTTCATACATATATGTGGGTAAAGGTTGTAAACTACCAAAAAAGCATGTCATACACTATGTTGGCAAATTAGGATCAGATATTGATTCATTCCATCAGTTTAGAATTTCATTATGAGATTTCTAACTTCACTTCCAAAATCATGAAATTGTTTACCAAATCTCTTCCACTATGGTGAATTAGTAGGGTGATGTAATTTACCATCATATATGTGTTCATGTGAATTATATCTTATCTTTTTTTCATCTATTGAATTTAAAAATAGATTCGTTAAATGTGGACTTATTAGAATGTACAAAATTTCTTTAGGAATAGATTTTATTTTGGTACCTAGGAATTAATCATAATTGAATTATCATAATTGTTTGAAAAAATTATTGGTTAATATCTTTTTAAAGTAAAAAAATTAATTTTTGATGAGGTTATATTACAGTACCTGAGAATGAATCTGAGTTCACTTTTTTATCTATCTAATAGAGTGATTTCCCACATGTAAGAAAGATTGCTAAATATTCATATTCTTTCCTATATGACACACATTCATTAGAAAAATCATGTATCTTTTTATACCCCAACCCCATTGGGCATAATATTTTCTTTGCCTCATAATTGGAATCTGGAAGCCCATTTCCTTCTAAAAGTAGCTCTTTTAAAAGCTCATATAATTTGGAGAAACCTTTGTCACTCCACATATTTCATTATTTAAAGATAACTAATCTAAAAACTAATGATAACACTATATATTTACTGCAACTTGGGAATAATATTCTCTTAGAATCTCAATATAATCATTCAATAGTCGCCATTTTTTCGATGTTTTCAACACCTAAATCATGAATTAATTCTTCAATATGATCCTCTACCTCATTATGAATATTATTATCATCATTAGATATTGAATCATCAGTTCTTTCACCATGTCATATCCAACCTGTATAATTAAGGCTAAAACCATTGAAAATGAGATGATATTTGATTTATCGAGAGTTTAACTTTCTCATATTCAAACACTTCAAACATGGATATAATATAAAAATCTATGTCTTAAATATTTCATTTAGAAAATTACAAGAATTCATCAACTACTTTTTCATATTCACTAGTTGTTCTTCATAAATTTATCCAATTACGATCCATTCAATACCTGATATCACAATATGATTGGTGAATATATTAAAACATATAAACATTTAAATATATATATATATATATAAGTTTAAAGAAATATTCAATAAAAATTATTGGTAATAAAATTATAAAGTATTGGTTCCCACGACATCGCCAATAGGGAATACAACACCCCTCAAGGAATACGACATGCCTTTAAACCACATAAATATAAAAAAACACCAATGTGATAGAAAACAATAATTACATAAATAATATATAATTTTGTGCTATTTTTCAGATAACATTATCAAATTATATCCAAATGACAATATCATATAAATGATTGAATAACCTTGTCAAAAAAGTAATGTATAATTATATAAAATCATATCAGCCACCCAAAAAAATTAATAATATTATTTATCAAGCCACATGATCATATCAACATTTCATTACAACTATTCATATCATCATTATTAAGAAAATAACAAAAACCACAAATCCTACATCAAATCACATGATTTACGTGAATTTATTAAACTACCACTATTTTTCCTTTTTTTATATTATAAATTCATCTAAATTCATCATCATCATCGCCTGATTAAAATCCACTTATCATTGGTTATCTAATATAATGAAATAGTACATTTATCTATAAACTCTTCAAGAATCCCATCATAATAGATCATGTTTAAACACTTTATCATAAAAGTTCCATCAAAAAATTAATCAATATTTAAAACACATCACAATGTAAAAAAATATGTGAAAGAAATATATTTTACATATTATTGCTTCACAAAAAAATTAATCAATATATATCATCATGACCATTTGATAATTGCATAAAATAAAAAATTTATCAAAATAAACAAACTTTAAAAACAACATTTATAAATCATAATCAACTATATACAAATAATTAATACAATAAATCAATAATAAAACTAATTAATAAGTAATTTTACTTTAAAATTAAAAAATTTAAAAAAATTGGATTTCACCAGGGAAAATAGATCCTTAATTTGGACTTTCTCCACCAAATTAGATTGAATAAAAACACTGAAATATATAATAAAAATGTTTTTAGAAATGAATAATAAACAAGAACAAAGAAAGAAAATCAAACCACAGATGATGGTCGGTCTAAAAATTATTTGCGAAGATAAATACATCTATAGATGATGAAAAAATGGCGTAGAATGAAAAATAGTGTAACACCCCGAGCTTCCACGATATGCCTCTCTTTCAATAATCCAATAGCTTGCATTGTACGCAAGTTCGAGTTCTAACACACCACAACTAATCAAAGTAGCCATTATGAATAGTAATAACCACCTTTTAAATTTATAGAAATTTTATATTTCAAAATGGACTTCATTTTTGGATTCTTAATATTGAAATTAGCCTATGTTGAATTTTTTGTAATTTTCCGAGAACTTCCAAATTTTTATGAATAGTGAAAAATACTTGAAACAACTTTTTTAATCAAAATAATTTATAGTGATAAGTTATACTATTTAGTGGTTTTAAAGTATAATTAGAATATATATTTACCATTTTATCCAATGGTGGTCATTAGAATTAATTTAACATTGAAATTGGACATAAACAATTGCCAATATTTTGATATAAATTGTTTCTTAAAAACACGCTATTTGTTGTTACAGCGGGAATTAATTATAAAATTAATTAATGCAACATATATGTTTGTAATTTTGTAAAATAGACATCATTTTTGAATTCAGAAGATCAATTATAGCTTAGGGTGAAATTTTTGCATTGTTCTGAAAAACATCAATTTTTGATGAATAGTGAAACCACTAAGTGGTAGTTAAATAACTGATTTTTCATTTAAATGAAATATTACCAATTCTGTGATTTGATTTTCAAAAATCCGACATACATGGTTGTCATTAAGAAGTAAAATGTGGTTCAATGATATTAAAATAATTTTTTGGTGAATAGTAACTTTTAAGTTCTTAATCGTGATTAGAGGCAATTAGTGTAGTTTAAGGTAAAAATAATGTTTTAATAATATGAGATGGGCTTGACACTTGTCCTACTCCTATTGGATGAGTCATGGCCGACCATGACAACCCATGGGTCAACTTGGGGACCCCATGGAGCCACTTTAGTTGGAAAATGACATAAATACCTTTTATTTAATGTTAAAGTAAAAAATGACACAAACATGAAATGTTTTACTAAAACAATTTTTATATGGGGTTATACAAGTAATAATTTTGACTATAAATAGTCATTGGAAAGATAAAAAGATTTCCTACATCATAGTATTTTTTTTAAAATTTTTAGACATTAAATAAATTAAATTATTTATGACATCATGATGATGCAGCGACGACCTCATTATTTAACGATTTAAATAAAATGAGAAGATAATGAACAATCCAAGGCTTAAACTTGTACAAAGCTTATTGGATGAAGATATTTCGAACCCTTATCACCTTATCCTCGAATTATATAAGTGTGGGACCTTTAGAATCCGAAAAGCATTGTGAAATAATGTAACATTTCAATCTTTCCAAAAGTGCCCTTCTCTCCACTTATAAAAGTCCCCCACCTCTCCCACCTTATTCACACCTTCAAGCCATTTGGCTCGGCCAACCTCTGCCCAAATACTCTCCCAACATCCCTACCTTACTCCTATAAGCCTCACTTTGGGCAGAACTCTTCCCAAGGAAGCCTTTGGCTCAAATCAAAAAGAGTTACTCGATTTTGAGGTAATGTCTTCTCTAATGTTGTTTTGTTTTATTTTTCTTCTCCAACCCCCTAAACTCTTTTTATTCATTTATTTTGTAACAACACCAGTATACTCAATATACTAGGATGTTGTTATAAGAAGTATTCTAGCTACACTTACACACACCTACATCTAAGGGTTAAAGAACATACAGTTTCTATGGATGGCGAATTTCTGCCTCACGAAACGATGATTGTTCAACACTCATATGACACCTTCAAAGGTGGCCATTAAGATGTCACTATTTTTATATATGATATATAATATTTTTATGTCTTACTTATGCTTCTGTATTTCTCATTTATGGCATAATTTATGATTTCCATTATGGGTAAAACGCGATAATTTCATTTTAGGAAGTGCGGACTACCGCCCCCTCAAAGTGATTTGAATCGTTAATGCCATATGTGGGATGTATAAAGGATGGATTAAATGGTATTATACACTATATTATACTGGAATTATATTATAAATTTATATCATTATGATTTCGTTCCATTAAATATGAAATTGAAATGAAAGTAGCGTTCATGCGTACGTACGGCTTACCGTCTCCATGAACGGTGCATTTCATTTCTTACCTCTAAATGTTACATAATATTATAAATGAATGTATATACTGGATATATAAGATATATATGACATCTAAATCATGAATATAATTCTGGAGATAATGGATATTCTACCACATAAACAACTTGTAATTATAAGAAGTTTATTGTTGACTCAAGTACCAAAGATCGACAAAACTACCGTTATTAACTTAAATAATTACATAATGTTCATATCATTGTAATAAGTGATATAATAAAGATAATGAAATTGAAAATGTTTCTTAATAAGGTATATATTAACTCTAGTTTATTATTCAGGAGGTTAAAGAACGGTTGAGTCAAGTCAAACACGAGGTAAGGGAATTTCTTAACCCAACTTCCATTCTTTGGGTTAATCTCCTACTTTCAAATTATGTCATGATGTTATTATGTCGTATATTGTATTTATACTTTCTATATGTGTACATATAGTGAATACACATAATAGATATATTTTATTTAAAAATGATCTTTTTAAGGTACTTCGTCTCAATCTCCATTCATTGAGGCATATTTGGTTTTATACACAACTTTCTTTTATACGGTGTATAATCCCCTTTGACTTTTATGTTTATTCAAAAGGAATCTTTTTTATACAAAGCGTTTTGCTAAAAGAAAAAAGGGAATGTTTTTCTTTCCGTACTTATGTGGCGAAAAAGACTTCTCCGCTGCCATGACCATTATTTGAGTTTCGGCTTCCTCTACAAGCCATCCTTTTTTTAATGAAAAATAAATACAAAGTTTTAACTTTCTTTTATTTTGGTATTGAAAATGGTTTTGAAAGACTTTTTATCAATGTGTTGTATTGATATCTTGTTATTGAAATGTGGAAATGTTATGTTTCCTTTATGCATGTTTTATGTGATACGATTATGTTATGTTTTATGATATGTTTAAACCTATTCATATGAGGGATGTATTGGACTTAATAAGTGACGGGTGGAGCCCGCTATAGCTCCTCAATGCATCGGTAGGTCTCATGAGACAACTAGACGTGTAATTGGCCGAGGCCCTTTCCCAATTTGATTTGTGATTTTGGCCGAGGCCTTAATCATTTTAGACGTCTTGGCCGAGGCCTTGACAAAATGTTTCAGAATATCTGGCATTATACATTCCATCATTATGAAAGTGGTTATTGATATTTCATGTGATTATTCGACCAGTAGAATATCCATGTGAAGAAGTGAATGGCATTATCTCATTTTACTTTTGCCATATTATGTTGATGTTCAAGTTTAAAAGGCTTTTGTTTTAGTTATACATTGCCTTAAATTTTTATGTTTATTTATGAAAGCTTCCACTATATTGTTAACCTTACTGAGCATCTGAGCTCACCCCTTTCAATGTTTTAATATTTTCCAGGATGTGAAGAAGTATCTTATGAATGACCTGCAGGGATAGTCAGAAGAGGATATGAGTGTGGACTATGGAGACTTTGTTATTTTAGTTTTTCACTTTATGATGTAATGTAACGTTTACGAATGTATCTAGTGTTTCCAAGGCTACTAAACTAATCGGTCTTTCGAGACTTGATCTTTTGTGATCATGCCAATGTTACGAAGTAATGCACCGACTCTGGGTAGCTGGGGTCGGGGCGTTACAGTTGGTATCAGAGGCAGTTTAGTACTAACCTTGGAAGCTAGATTTCGATAAACTCTGATTAGAGCACATAGCCCAAAGATAGACTTTGAGGATTAGTATAGAAGAACTTCCTAGAATTTTGGTATTATATTGATGTTATGAGTTTTCCGAGCAATACATCCCTGTCTGGATACGAGCAGGTAGAGGCGGCTCTGGCACAGATGTACCTAGGGGTAAAACCCGAAAACACCGCTTTGAGCTAGACTCGAACGGGAACTGGTGCACGACAACGGGCCTTGCTGCACTATTGGTTACGACACTCCCGGGGGATATGCTTAGGATAATTCTCATTTTATTTACAAACCACTATGAAGGTTTATGAGTACATACTTCCTCAAAGAAAACATTTTTTTTATGATTATGGATTATATCCATAAATAGTTCAATTTATGTAAAGTGTTTAACAAGTATGGAATTATGTATTTTGATTCATAAACTAATCTAGTTTATGCCATTGTTTAGAAATGGCGCCTAGTGGAAGGAATGGAAACCGTATAAATGCACGAACTCCGTGTAGGGATTGCCCTCCTGCTCAAGATAATTATTGTGGATCTGGAGATACAACTGGTGCTGATCAGCTTCTCACCGTACTGGGACAACTCACGCAGGGTATGAATAATAACCTTACTCGTATGGAGCACCCTGATCCGCAACGTGGAGGATCAATGCTAGACCATTTCATGAGGCAACAACCGCCAACCTTCAATGGGAGTACAAATCCTATAGTAGCTGAGCAATGGATAAATTCCTTAGAGAAAATATTCCATGCCTTGGGGAGTAGTGAAAGGGAGAATGTTGTCATGGCAGTTTACCGCCTCACTGGAGATGCCGATCAGTGGTGGTCGCTGATTCAAAACACAAAGGAAGACGATGACGTATCGAATATGGAATGGAGGGAGTTCAATGATCTTTTCATAGAAAAATATTTTCCTCGTGACCATCGATTAGATATGGAAAGGCAATTTCTGAGTTTGAGGCAGAAGGAGGATGAGAATGTCGCAAAGTATGAGGCTAACTTTACAAGGTTAGCGAGGCATGCTGCCGATTATATACATAACCCAAGGAGTAAGATTGATCGTTTCTTTGATGGGTTAAAACCATTTCTCCGTCGAGCTTTAGTATCACAATCCTTCTCATCATACGAAGATATTGTCTCGTGTGCTATCAAGACAGAAAGGAATTCTCTAAGTCTTATGACAACAAAGTAAAGCAAGAGAAGAAGAGAACGGGGGAACAAGAGACAAATAAAGGGAAAAAGGGAAAGAAGGATTTTCCATTATGTGATAATTGTGGGAATAATCACCCTGGTACGTGCCTAAAAGGAATGGGAGTTTGTTATAAATGTGTAGAAAAGGGTCACCAGGCTCGTGATTGCAAGGGAAAGAAAGAGGCTGTCAAAGTTGAATGCTAAAATTGTAGGGAAACAGGGCATTATGCAAATGAATGTCCTAAGCGTCATGGAAACTTACCTCAGAAAAGGCCAAGGGATGAAGGCCAATCTTATGCTGCGACTACAGTTGAAGCAGAATAATTAATGTATTGGTGCTTTTGGACTCAAGGATTATATTCTAGTTATAAGAATAATGTGATATATATATATGGATTGTAATGCGGTACTTGTTGGTTTCAGTAAGGTTTTAATATGATTAAGGTAATCATATTTTTAGTATGTGACAATAAGAGAAACTTTACTTTGTTTGGGGAATCTGATAAATTGATTTTGGAATTTAGAGACCTTTTAGAGAAAGTCTGGACGTAGGTATTTTGGATAACTATAAAGGTTGGAGTGGATTAAGTTGATCTTTGGATAGTATTGTTTAAGGTTAAAAAATTTATGAAGATTATTTTTGGAATATTATGATACTATAGTTTTAGGAAAAGGACAACCTGCAGGGTGGGGCATAACCCGTCGCGTCGGACAAAGCTGTAGGAATCGAACCCACAACCATAGTGCGACAAGCCGTTATTTCCTACCACTAGCCTACAGGAAGTCACTGGTTATTACAAAATAATTTTACTAATCAAAATTGTATGTGTTAACATTTACAACCTTATACAATTAGGATAAATAGAATATTTTTGAGTTCCGTTACCATTTGGAGTAAAAGTTGGGTTTGTGGTAAAAATTTATTAACGAATGAAAGTATACATAACAGGTATGTATATTCCCTTACGTTCTTAGTAAATCTCCTAAATAAATTCATCAACATTATAAAAGGCAACTTAAAACAAAAATGTTGTCGGTTAATTTTTCCAACTGGGGAATCAATGACCGTTTAACCAATCACACGTTTGTGATTTTCTTGTGGTTAAACTTTCTCCTAATCCTGTTTTCTATAACTCTCCATCAGACCTTGATGGTTTGTTTTTCTTCCATATCCATATTTTCATAGAATCCTAGAATGGGCTATATCAGGTGACCTTTGTACTTATCCTGCTTTCTTTTAATGTTATATATTTATTAACCTTATTTCCGATGTGGGTTTTCCTCAAAGGTATTTTCTCTTTTCAACCTTTTATTTTCAAAGAGAAATATCAAATTGCGAGGATGCAATTTATTGAAGGATGGGAGAATGTAACACCCCGAGCTTCCACGATACACCTCTCTTTCAATAATGCAATAGCTTGCATTGTACGCAAGTTCGAGTTCTAACACACCGCAACTAATCAAAGTAGCCGTTATGAATAGTAATAACCGCCTTTTAAATTTATAGAAATTTTATATTTCAAAATGGACTTCATTTTTGTATTCCTAATATTGAAATTAGCCTATGTTGAATTTTTTGTAATTTTCCGAGAACTTCCAAATTTTTATGAATAGTGAAAAATACTTAAAACAACTTTTTAATCAAAATAATTTATAGTGATAAGTTATACTATTTAGTGGTTTTAAAGTATAATTAGAATATATTTTTACCATTTTATCCAATGGTGGTCATTAGAATTAATTTAACATTGAAATTGGACATAAACAATTGCCAATCTTTTGACATAAATTGTTTCTTAAAAACACGCTATTTGTTGTAACAACGGGAATTAATTATAAAATTAATTAATGAAACTTATATGTTTGTAATTTTGTAAAATAGATATCATTTTTGAATTCGGAATATCAATTATAGCTTAGGGTGAAATTTTGGCATTGTTCTGAAAAACTTCAATTTTTGATGAATAGTGAAACCACTAAGTGGTAGTTAAATAACTGATTTTTCATTTAAATGGAATATTACCAATTCTGTGATTTGATTTTCAAAAATCCGACATACATGGTTGTCATTAAGAAGTAAAATGTGGTTCAATGAGATTAAAATAATTTTTTGGTGAATAGTAACTTTTAAGTTCTTAATCGCGATTAGAGGTAATTAGTGTAGTTTAAGGTAAAAATAATGTTTTAATAATATGAGATGGGCTTGAAACTTGTCCTACTACTATTTTATGAGTCATGGCCGACCAAGAAAACCCATGGGACAACTTGGGGACCCCATGGAGCCACTTTAGTTGGAAAATGACATAAATACCTTTTATTTAATGTTAAAGTCAAAAATGACACAAACATGAAATGTTTTACTAAAACAATTTTTATATGGGGTTATACAAGTCATATTTTGACTATAAATATTCATTGGAAAGATAAAACGATTTCCTACATCATAGTATTTTTTTTACAATTTTTATACATTAAATAAATTAAATTATTTATGACATCATGATGATGCAGCGATGACCTCATTATTTAACGATTTAAATAAAATGAGACGATAATGAAATATACAAGGCTTACACTTGTCCAAAGCTTATTGGATGAAGAGATTTCGAACCCTTATCACCTTAGCCTCGAATTATATAAGTGTGTGACCTTTAGAATCCGAAAAGCATTGTGAAATAATGTAACATTTCAATCTTTCCAAAAGTGCCCCTCCTCTCCACTTATAAAAGTCCCCCACCTCTCCCACCTTATTCACACCTTCAAGCCATTTGGCTCGGCAAACCTCTGCCCAAATACTCTCCCAACATCCCTCTCTTACTCCTAGAAGCCTAACTTTGGGATTAACTCTTCCCAAGGAAGCCTTTGGCTCAAATCAAAAAGAGTTACCCGATTTTGAGGTAATGTCTTCTCTAATGTTGTTTTGTATTATTTTTCTTCTCCAACCCCCTAAACTCTTTTTATTCATTTATTTTGTAACAACACCAGTATCCTAAATATACTAGGATGTTGTTATAAGAAGTATTCGAGCTACACTTACACACACCTACATATAATGGTTAAAGAACATACAGTTTCTGTGGATGGCGAATTTCTACCTCACGAAACGATGATTGTTCAACACTCATATAACACCTTCAAAGGTGGAAATTAAGATGTCACTATTTTTAAATATGATATATAATATGTTTATGTTTTACTTATGATTCTGTATTATCATTTATGGAATACTTTATGATTTCCATTATGGGTAAAACGCGATAATTTCATTTTAGGAAATGCGGACTACCGCCCCCTCAAAGTGATTTCAATCGTTAATGCCATATGTGGGATGTATAAAGGATGGATTAAATGGTATTATACACTATATAATACTGGAATTATATTATAAATTTATATAATTATGATTTCGTTCCATTAAATATGAAATTGAAATGAAAGTAGCGTTCATGCGTACGTACGGCTTACCGTCTCCATGAACGGTGCATTTCATTTCTTACCTCTAAATGTTACGTAATATTATAAATGAATGTATATACTGGATATATAAGATATATATGACATCTAAATCATGAATATAATTCTGGAGATAATGGATATTCTACCACATAAACAACTTGTAATTATAAGAAGTTTATTGTTGACTCAAGTACCAAAGATCGACAAAACTACCGTTATTAACTTAAATAATTACATAATGTTAACATCATTGTAATAAGTGATATAATAAAGATAATGAAATTGAAAATGGTTCTTAATAAGGTATATATTAACTCTAGTTTATTATTCAGGAGGTTAAATAACGGTTGAGTCAAGTCAGACACGAGGTAAGGGAATTTCTTAACCCAACTTCCATTCTTTGGGTTAATCTCCTACATTCAAATTATGTCATGATGTTATTATGTCGTATATTGTATTTATACTTTCTTTATGTGTACATATAGTGAATACACATAATAGATATATTTTATTTAAAAATTATCTTTTTAAGGGACTTCGTCTTAATCTCCATTCATTGAGGCATATTTGGTTTTATACACAACTTTCTTTTATACGGTGTATAAACCCCTTTGACTTTTACATTTATTCAAAAGGAATATTTTTTATACAAAGCGTTTTGCTAAATGACAAAAGGGAATGTTTTTCTTTCCGTACTTATGCGGAGAAAAATACTTCTCCGCCGCCATGACCATTATTTGAGTTTCGGCTTCCTCTACAAGCCATCCTTTTTTTAATGCAAAATAAATACAAAGTTTTAACTTTCTTTTATTTTGGTATTGAAAATGGTTTTGAAAGAGTTTTTATCAATGTGTTGTATTGATATCTTGTGATTGAAATGTGGAAATGTTATGTTTCCTTTATGCATGTTTTATGTGATACGATTATGTTATGTTTTATGATATGTTTAAACCTATTCATATGAGAAATGTATTGGACATAATAAGTGACGGGTGGAGCCCGCTATAGCTCCTCGATGCATCGGTAGGTCTCATGAGACAACTAGAAGTGGAATTGGCCGAGGCCCTTTCCCAATTTGATTTGTGATTTTGGACGAGGCCTTAATCATTTTAGACGTCTTGGCCGAGGCCTTGAAAAAATGTTTCAGAATGTCTGGCATTATACATTCCATCATTATGAAAGTGGTTATTGATATTTCATGTGATTATTTGACCAGTAGAATATCCATATGAAGAAGTGAATGGCATTATCTCATTTTACTTTTGCCATATTATGTTGATGTTCAAGTTTAAAAGGCTTTTGTTTTATTTATACATTGCCTTAAATTTTTATGTTTATTTATGAGAGCTTCCGCTATATTGTTAACCTTACTGAGCATCTGAGCTCACCCCTTTCAATGTTTTAATATTTTCCAGGATGTGAAGAAGTATCTTATGAATGACCTGCAGGGATAGTCAGAAGAGGATATGAGTGTGGACTATGGAGACTTTGTTATTGTAGTTTTTCACTTTATGATGTAATGTAACGTTTACGAATGTATCTAGTGTTTCCAAGGCTACTAAACTAATCGGTCTTTCGAGACTTGATCTTTTGTGATCATGCCAATGTTACGAAGTAATGCACCGACTCTGGGTAGCTGGGGTCGGGGTGTTACAAATAGAACCACGTATAATGAAATAATAATAAATATCAAAGAAAATAATCGATAATCGTCAGTGGGATCACCAGGTTTCCATCGTCGGATTCTTCATGAGTGAGAGGGGCTTTCACCATTCACAAAAAATGAGTTTTTACCGACCCTGTATAATTTTTACAAAAATTTCAGTATCGATTATGAGGAAAATCGACATTGAAGTATTTTTTTCAATATTTGGTGTTGGTTTTACTGAAAACAGACATCGATTTTTTTTAATTACAGCGTCGGTTTTACTTAAAACTGACGTTTATTTTTTTTTCATTTATGGAATCCATTTTTTAGAATAATCAACACCATAAATAAACTATAGATTTATTTTTGGCATCTGTTTATGTTAAAACCAAAACCAAAAAATTCCCCCAGCTACCTTTTACATAAGTTTATAAAAAAGAACACCATATCTTTAATGTTAAAGCCACTATTTCTACTATTGTGCCTTTGGAAACATGGAAACATAAACATCAGTACATAAATAATCTGCATTATCTCCCACTAGGTTCTTCTTAACTAGCACCCTTCTTAGACAGTTCAAACATAATACATATCTTCATAACCTGGGGAAGGAAACATAGATAGGGGTGAGCTCAAAAGCTCATTAAGTGTAAATAATAAATATATATAATCATAATTATGAGCATAAGTGTGTAATAACAGGATCGTGAAAATATAATAACATACACTACAAATCAAAGATTATATACATGAATCATGTCATAAAGCATGGAAGCTCATAATACATGAATCATAAGAAAATAAGAAACATAATCTATAAATGTTTAACATATAAATAAAAAATGGAATTATAGAAGACAGAAAAGCATATAGAATGATTCCTATAGTGGTCAAGGAATCGCTACCAAGGCTATCTTAGTGGAAAAAGTCCCTCAATAAACTAGGTTCACACCATATTAAAGCCCTATATTATTTAACTAATTTCACTCCTCATTCCAGCCTTGTATTACTAAACCAAATTCATTTCCCATCTTATCCTTGTAATACTGAACCAAGGTCATTTCTCATTCCATCCATGTATTTCTAAACTGAGTTCAATTCTCGTTCCAGCCCTGTGATATTGAACAGAGTTCATTTCCCATTCCATCCATGTCTATCTCTTAAGATATAAATATTTACATAATGCATTGGAGGTAGATATAGGTCTCACCCATCTCATGAAGAAATCATAAATACATGTTTCACAAAATCATAAACAATCATATATTAACCCATGAAATGAAATGGGTATCATAAACATATAAACACATAATAACCTATGGGAAAAAATACCGGTTTTATAATCATTTCATCATAAGTATAACCCGTAAAATTGAAAAATATTCCATAATAATATAACCCATGAAATATAAATGGGTTTCATAAACACCATTACATTAAGAATAACTCATTCAAAGAAAGAACATGAATTTAACCTTCATATCATTTCCTATAAATGAATTAGTAACATTAATGGATATCATCTTAGACAGAAAATAATTTTGAAATATATTTCAAAAACCTTTCTTGATGAAATTATCATTTCTTCCTTGAAAATTGATTTTTAATATATAAAACCATTTGAAAATAATTTTCTTATAAAATACATTGAAAACTTATAAAGAAGACTTGAATTCATTTTTAAAACCCTTTTTACATGAAAAAATATAAAATAATTTTGAAAACAAATCCTAATAAAATTAAAAAATAAGATTAAAAAAATTTAAAATCCTTTTTATTTGAAAACATTTTGGAAACTTATAAATAAATATTGAATATGTTTTGAAAAAATTATTTTTAAAATAAAATTGAAAACATTTAAAGGAGGATTGAAATTTTTTTGAAAGTTTTTTTACTTGGAAAATTATGAAAGAAGTTTGAAAATATTTTTAAAACCGTTTATTTTAAAATAAATTTAAAAAAACATTATTAAAAATTATCCTTTTAATAATGCAAAGTATTCTTCACAGAAATGGTAGCAGGAAAATATGTACATGTCATACAAGGTAAAAAGAACTTTTCTTTTTCAAGGTAAATTGGGTGTAAAAAATACTTGTTTGGAAAGAGACAAGAAAATTCCTTTGAAAAAATTAGTAAAGTAAAAAATGGGAAAAAAATTCTTTTTATGATTATAATATAATAGTACAATATTCTTAGAATCCAATTTTATAAAACATTGTTTTTATGGAACACATAGTTCTGATCCAAAAGAGTGTAAAGTTGGGCTTTCTTAAAAAACACATTCTTAAATATCTTATGAACCAAAGAGTGGAATAATGGTTCCATTACATGAATATATCATGAAATAATAGAGTATAAGGAAACTCCTGAGCATTATTGAGATATGGATCACAAGATTTCACCAAAGGGAGCATAATCATTAACAATCTCGAAAATTGATGGGATTTATTCAATAAACTCTTACAACATGGTAACATGGGATCACAATCTCCATGTAAGAAAATGAAATTAAGTGAATAAATAAATATCCTAAAAATAAGGATATTCATGATATATAATGTATAATTTAAGTATATAGATCTTGAAAAATAATTTAGGTGCATAACAAAACATGATTCCCAAGGACAAGAAATTTGAGAGAAAACTATCTTAAAAATTTGTAACTTTTAAAACTTAAAACCCATGAAGGAAATTTCATAAAATGGATATTTAAATACCACTGAATTTAAGAATAAGATACATATAATACATTCATGTATAGTACATACACCACACAAAATAATTTAGTGGTGAATAAGGCATGTATCTCATGAAAATAAAAGTGAGATGAAATTTCCCTTACCTTGTATCATGGTTCTCATCCTACTCATTCAAAACACATGTATAATAAATATAAATTTTTTATAAACATTTTACAGAACCATATTATTCTATCTAATACCTTATATGGTTTTATTATGACCTATATTAACATCTTGTTAATAATACTATTTTAAGGATTCACTTTAGGTAATATTCACTTTATTCTTTGCATGTGTATTAATTTGTTATATCTTTGGTCCCTATACATATATCATGATTACAGAATATAAACCATGATATAAATGTAACTTATATTTACTATATTTTTATTATAATAATCTATATAATATATAATTACAAAATAGAAAACACCATTCATGGAGACGTTAATCCATATGTATGCATGAATGTTGTTTTTGTTTTTATTATTGTATTGAAAGAAAAGGGTAATGTACATATGTGCATGTGTGTGTGTGTGTGTGTGTATAATTATTCAAGTATAATCATTATGTCATATAAGTTCACTAAACCCATTCTTATTACATTCCATACAATGTGTGAATGAATCACATCGCTTTGAGGGGGAGATAGTCCACACTTCCTCATACGAAATTATTATATTTACAGAAAATAGAAAGTACAAAAAACATGTTTATTAAGAGGAATACAGAATATTAAAGACATAATAAATATAATTTATGAAATATTTAAATATTTTTTCTATAATTATTTCCATCATGATAGAAAAAATGAAAAATGAACAATCATCATTTAGTGAGGTGGTAGTTCATCGTACACATAAATAGTATGTTCATTACTAATTAGATGGATGTGTGTGTAATTTTAGGTAGAAAAATTAGAATAAAAACATCCTATTATAATTATAATACTTTTGTTTTTAAATAATTATGAACTATGGATAGTGAGGGGTAGGAAGGAATGTAAAAAAATGATCCTGAGAGAAGACGTTACCTATTAATTGGGTAACTCTTTTGGTTTATGCCAAAAGGCCTCCTTGGATTGATTTATGCAGAGGGCTAGGATTCAATGAGTAAGGGAGGGATGTTGGGAATTTGATTGGTCAGAGTTTGGATGAACCTATGTTTTTTTAGAGGTGTGAATAAGAAGGAGAGGATGTGACCTTTTATTGGGAAGGGAAATGACACACTTGGTATTTTTGAAAACTAGTTAGGTGTACCCATGTTTTTCCTCAAAATATTTATAAAAAATCAATAAAACTAAATAATTGAAAGTTAATGGATTAATAATATCTATAAAATTAGTTTTATAAAAGGTTGTAGGTATTTTTTAATATTAAATTTAAGGTTTATTACTTTATTAACCAAATGTTTCTCTTATCCGTTGTAATTAATTTTAATCACTTTCACTAAAACTTTTCGTCAAAAACAATGTTGACATTATTTGACAATACAAATTATTATAATTTGTAATAAAGAATCTATTTTTCTAAATTACAATCACATAATTTGAGGAAATATATTTAAAATTAATCCTACCAATGGTACAATGTTGTTGGTTTTTTAAAGTATAAACATCCAATCTTTTTCTAAGTTTTTATACCCAATTTCAATGTGAACTTGATTCCAATGATATAAATAAATTAATTGAAAACATAATATTGAATTAAAATTTCAAACAAATTGAAAATATAATTTAAAATTATAAATAAATTAGATGACAAATTATTTTTGAATTAAAATCCTGTATTTCTCACTATTCATCCAAAAATGATGTTTCCCAGAAAAATCCCAAAAAATTTACCTAAGATAATTTTGACATTATAAATTAAAAAAATGAAGTATATGTTGTAAAAATAAATTTCTAAATGTGTCTAAAATTAATTTTATTAATTTTCATCTTAAGAAATTGAAAGCGATTCATTTGAGAAAATAGTATTTTTTTAACATATAAGGACTCTACGAAAATTTATATATTTCACCATAATTTTTTTATTTATATAAAACTATTCTAAAAAAATTGAAAAGCTGTTATCACTATTCATATTACTAATTTTTTCCTCAATATTATAATTATATCATTTAAATAATTATAAAGACAAAAATATGTTTTGTAGAAACTCAATATTTCATGTAACGTACAGCAAGTTGGTGTTTCATGATGTATATGCCAAGTAGGTGTTACATGTAATGTATGACAAGTCAACAGATAACATCGGTGTTCAATTTAGATAAATATAAAATTTATCTTTTGTTTAGTGAATTAATAAATTGGTGTTACGTATAACGCAATCCAAATATAGTGATTTCATATAAAATATAATATTTTTAGTGTTGAATGATGTGAAAAATATAAAAATGGTTTAATTAATTCAAAAAAATTCTTAATATCTCGGGGTGTTATAGTTTTATTAGTGCCCACCCTGTATGCTTGGGGTTGTTATGTATGAATTTTTTCCAAATTCTATAGAACTCTAATCTAAAATGATATATGGGAATGTAAGAAAGTTAATTCTAAAAGAATTTACTAGATTATGAAATGTTTATGTTCAGGTCCTTATAGTTGGTATCAGAGCATAGTTTAGATAAATATATGGGTTAGGATGATGTTAATATAATACCTTAAATCATTTTTACTCTATGGTTAATTTGAAATGATATAGAATTTTATATTACCATGTTTTTTCAACTATTATATGATTGTTTATAATGGTTTTCCGTAGAAGAAACATGGAAGATGAAGTAGGAAGGCACTGAGAGGACAATATCTTTTTGAATCTGCAACCCAAAATGGTAGGAATTAGAATCAAGTAGTTTGTTATAATTATATCCCAGTAGACCCATGCTATAAGTGGTGGAATAATCTATTCAAAAGAATAACTAGAGCTGCCACAAAGTAACATAACGATTGTGAAACATGTTATGAGGCAACACCCTCCTTATTTTAGTGGATCTTCAGACCGAGTAGTGGATGAATGGAGGATTAAAGCTCTTTAAAATATATTCGATGTCATGGGTTGTTCACATAATCAAAATTTTAGACTTTCTATTTACTATTTTAAAGTATAAGATAACCAGTATTGGTCAATGGTCAATAATATCAGAGGTAGTGAGGATATCGATACCTTAGAATGGGATGAGTTTAAGAATCTTTTCCTTAAAAAATATGTTCCTAAGGTAGTTAGATTTAGGATGGATAATAAATTAATTTAATTGGAACAAAATGTTTAATATTCAATGGATCTATATAAATCATAATTCAATAGTTTAGAAAGGTATTTTTAAAATCTCATTCAGAATCTTGATAGTAAAATCAATCATTTTACATAGGATTGAATCCAAGATACTGAAGTACTTTGGCCTCCTATGAGTTTAAAAGTTATGACAATAATGTTTGATGTGCTATGAGGGTAGAAATTTAATTCTTCGATGATCACGTGTACTTTTTTGGCAAGTAGAATAAGTGTTATTGATGGAATGTAATGGGTAAAAATCAATCAAATAAATATAAAGGTAAGAAAATTTAGTTTCCATTTTGTGGGAAGTGTGGTAAAAATAATCTCGGGGAAAGCCTTAAAAAATCTAGTAATTATTTAAATTATAGTATAATTATATATATGGCCTGATATTGTAATGAAAAAGATATTATTTATGGTATGTATAATTCTATTAAGAAAACTGTAAAGTGTTTCAAATGTTGTGATATGGGTCATTATGAAAATATATACCCAAAGAAAGATCAGAATGATGGGAAGTATCCAGAATATAAGAAGAAAGTTGTAATGAAATCCATTGAGAATACTTTAGCAGATATTAGGTCATCTAATTAAGTGAAATCGGGTACATTTTTTATTTAAAAATATTTGTTTGATTTCTTATTTGATACGGGGTTAAAAAATTCATTTATTTATGAATAATTTTATGGAAAATTGGAAATTTCACCTCAAGAAATAAAATCAAAAGTTATGTTAAGAACCTTAGGGTAAATATTAAGGGAAAAACATTATAATAATCTTTATGATTTTCTGTATGGAAATACATTACCGAAAAACCATCTTTTTTTACCCCTATTAGAGTTTGATGTTATTACGGGTATGGATTAGTTAACTGTTTACCATGATAAGATTGATTGTAGAGACAAAGAAGTTATTTTCTAGAAATATTAACATTTTTTATACAATAATGTACTTATAACATTGATAACATATCAGGAAGCTGGTAAACTATTAAAAGATGTAAATTAAAGTTATCTTGCACATATTTTTGAAAATAAGGGAAGTGGTTAGATTAATGATGTCCCAGTGGTAAATGAATACCTATATGTTTTTCTTGATGAGGTTGTCAATGTTATAACTGATAAAGAAGTTTAATTTACCATTCAATTAGTTCCATATGCTAAGATAATTTATAAACCCCCTTCCCTAATGGCTCAGGTGGAACTTCTAGAATTGAAAATGTAGTTACATGAGTTTCTTTAAAATGGTTTCATTCATCCTAGCAATTCACCATGGCCTGATTTTGTTTTATTTGTTAAAAATAAATATGGTTCCATGAGGATTTGCATTTATTATATATTTATGAATAACATTACTATTAATAATAATTATCTACTACCTCATATCGATGACTAGTTTGATCAGCTCTAGGGAGCTCAGTATTTTTCACAGATTGAATTGAGATCTAGGTACCATCAGCTGAAGGTTAAAGAGGATCATATTATAAAAATATATTTCAATACTATATAGGGTAATTATAATTTTTTTAATTCCATTTGGTTTTAAAAATAACCCTACATATTTATGAATCTTATGAATAGAATCCTCAGTTTATATCTGGATAAGTGTGTTGTTGTTTTTAATGATGATATTTTGGTGTTTTGAAAAATTTATGAGGATCATAAAAAACAACTAAGGATTTTCCTATAAATTCTCAAAGAAAATAATTTATATGGAAAATTTAAGAAATTTATTTTTTGGGGGAAATAGATTTATTTTCTTTGACACGTTTTTAATAAGGATGGAATAATAGTTGATACTGCAAAAAAATTGGTTTATGAATGGAAAATAACTAAAAAATGATACTGATATTTATATTTTTATTATATTAGTGGTCTATTACTGATGGTTTGTAAAACAAATTACACCATTATCTAGCCTGCTAACTATGTTAACATGGAATGGGGTTATATTTATTTTCATAGAAGAATGTGATGTTTGTTTTAAAGAATTGAAGAGGATATTGGTGAATGCTTAAGTTCTTTCTTTTCCTTCCATAAATAGTGATTTTTTTCATCTACATTGATTCTTTTTTAAGGTACGTGGTTTTATTCCTATGCATAATGATCATATAATTTCTTATTCTTTATGAAAATTGAAACTTCATGAGTTAAATTCTCTCACACATGATTAGTAATTAGATGTTTTGGTTTTAAATTTAAAAATTCTGAGGCATCATTTATATTGAGATAAATGTGAAATATATATTGACCATAAAATTTTGAAGTATATTTTTACTCATAAGGAATTTAACATGAGGCAGAGAAGAAGGCTAGAAATAATAAATCATTACAATTTCACTATCAGTTACCATCTTGGAAAAGAAAACAAAATGGTTAATTCCTTCAGTTGAAAACTTCATGATGCATTAACCATGTTACATTTGGAAAATTTCCCCTTGGTTAATGATTTGATGAATTTTGGATTGGAAGTTCTTGGTGTAATAAATTCATCTATTTTGTTTTAGGTGTCAGTGCAGTCGCTTATTTCAAAAAAAATTAAGCACGAAGATAAGGAAGAACATGATTTATAAAAAAAGTTATAACTGGGAAAGAAAGGTAAGTTTCCTAAATTAAATGTTGATAAACATTGTGTATTAAGATTTGAAAATATATTATGTGTTCCTTGTTATTCCCATCTAATGAAATAATTGTTAAGTGAATCTCATAGTTCTTTGTTTTCAGTTCATCCTAGTAGCACTAAGTTATAAATAGACATTTGAGATTGTTATTGGTGGGATGGAATGAAAAATGATTTTCATAATTTTACAATGAAATATTATAATTATCAATGGGTTAAAGTAGAGTGAAAATTTCCAAAGGGGATGCTTTATCCTTTTCTAGTGCCAGAGTGGAAATGGGAAAATATATGAATGGACTTGATGGTGGTAATACTATAGTTTTCTCAAGGTAACAATGTAAGTTCGGTTATTGTTGATCAGATGAATAAATCTTAACATTTTCTTCCTATTCAATATACTCATTCTCTAGATCATATTTCACGACTGTACCTCAAAAATATTTTTAGGTTATTGGGAGTTCCTATCTATGTTGTATCTAACTATGATCTTAGGTTCACTTATAACTTTTGGAAAGGCCTTTAGAAGTAATTGAAAATTGAATTAAATTTCAATACAGCCTTTCATCCTCAATATGATCGACAGACTGAGAGATTAATTTCTATATTGGAGGATATGCTTAGAGCATGTTCAATGGACTACCAGAGAATTTGGGATCACTGTATTTCTTTAGATGCATTTTATTATTATAAATTTTTTCATTCCAGTATACATATGGCACCTTCCAAGGAATTATGTGGAAAGTAGTGTCAAACTCCATCATTTTGGAATGAATTTGGGGAAATTAAATTTATAGGACCTGAATTAGTAAAGGAAGTGTCTAAGAAATTAAATTTGATCTATAAAAATATGAGGATAAATTAGAGCAAGTAGAAAGGTTATGCTGATAACAGGAGTAAATACCTTTCTTTCGAGGTTGGTGATCATGTTTTCCTTAAAATCACTCCTTAATAAAGTGTAATGCAATATGTTAAGATAGTAAATCTATTTCCATGGTCCATTGGACCTTTTGATATCCTGTAGAAAGTTGGATCATTTTCCTACCGAATAGCTTTTCCTTCCAATTTATCTTAGGTACATAATTTTTTTCATATTTAGATGATGGAAAAGTATGTTCCAGATTCATCTCATGTTTTGAGCCCATAAGTAATTTCACTACAAGATAACCTTTCTTATGAGGAAAACCATGTTTATATTCTTGATCATATAGATAATTGTTTGAGTAATATGGTAATTCAGTGGGTTAAGGTTTTTTAGAAAAACCACATGGTTGAAGAAGAAACATTGGAATCTGAAAATACTATATGAGAAATGTATACTCACTTTTTTAATAAGTGTATAAAAAATTGTGAGGATTCAATTTCATTTAGGGGGTGATAATGTAAAAACCTAGGTACATATAAAATAATTTTTTCATTATATAATTAATTATTTAAATTTATTATAAATTTATAATGAAATAAGTGGAATTTATAGAAATTATAGAATTTATACTGATGAAATAGTAACTTCACCATTAGAAAGAGTAATCTGGATAATATAATACTATCCATACTGAATAAATTATAAATAAAATATAACCATCTTATTATTGAGTCAATAAGGTTTTCCTTATGACTTTTCCATTCCTTCTTGTTTTGAAAATCACAAACACCCTATACTTAAGCAAATCGGTATTTTACTTCTCTAAGGAAAATTTCCTTCCTTAAAGAAATTTAACCTAACCTAGATTTCCTTATACATATTAATAGTTTTCTTAAGTATAAAAATCAGATTCATACCTAAAACCTCAGAATCATATAATACATAGATATGAAGCATTCTGTTTTAGGATCCGAATTCCGGATATGAACTGTAATGAAGTTTCACTCCAAATTCTGGATATGAACTCTAATGAAGTTCCATTCCGAATTCTGGATACGAACTCTAATGAAGTTCCATTCTGAATTCTGGATACGAACTCTAATGAAGTTCCATTCCGAAATCTAGATACAAACTCTCATATAGTTTGACTTAGAATTCTAGATAAGAACTCTCATATAGTTCCACTACGAATTCTGGACTCCGAACTCTTAGTAGTTCGACTCCAAACTTTTACTAGTTCGACTCCAAACTTCTATGTGTTTGACTCTGAACTTCTATTAGTTCGACTCTGAACTCTGTAAAGTTCAGGTTCTGAATTCTAGTGAAACCAGACTCCGAATTTCCTAAGAAATTTAGACTCTAGATTTCTACATAATTCAGGTTCTGAATTCCTACATAACAGAATCCGAATATCTCTTTATTATAAGACTCTGAATTTCATTTTGGTTAAACATTGAACTCTTGTTTTGCTTATATTCTGAACTTCAGTTTTACTTATGCTTACAGTTGTTTTTTTATAAAAAAATTTCATCCATTCTGTTTCTAACATACCGTTGGTTGAGTGACACGTGTACAGGTCCCTCCGAATTTTAAGGAAAATTTAACCGTTGGAGGAGGGAGTCGACCTTTCCAACCGAGACTATAAATAGGATCTCATTTGAAAGAGCTCAACAACAAGTTGATCACTCTAGACACCACATGCTGTTAAGGTGATTTCTAGAGAGAGACTCTTTTCATGCCTTGTGCGTACTGAACTGCTCGTTCAGATTTTTTTTTGCAACTCTGAATGTTGGTGATTACATTCAAGGGCTTCCGGGGATAGGAAGATATAGGTATCGACTACCTTGAAGTTCGAGGGCTTCCTTGATGAGGAAGACAGAGGTGTTGACTACCTGATAGTTGAGGGATTATAGGGATAGAAAGACAGAGACTCCAATATTCGTATCGAGGGTGTACCTTGGTGTGGGTAAGACAGACTTGCTTGAAAGTATAAATCAAGGGACCTTTATCCAAGGTTGTTGGATACTCTTCTCTTTGGGTTAAAAGAAAAAATATCTTGTTACTTTTTTTTTGTTATAGGTTTTTCTGCTACATTTTGTATTGTAAGGAAAGTATAACCTTCTTATATTTCCTTAAACTTTTACTCTGATTAATTTAGATTCTATACGCTTTAAGGTAGAATATCATATTGTAAACTTTGGTTAAGTTTCATTTTTCAGATCCATATTTCTGGAAACTGTTTTTCAGAATCACTTTCCAGATTTAAGCAAGTGTATAGAACTAGAAGTTTGCAACTTCATACTTTGTCCCAATCATTCAATTGGTGTTATAGGTGTTGTGAATTTGCTTAGTTTGACCTGGTTAAACAATGATATTTCCTTATTTAATGAAATTTTTAAAGTGTACAATTCACCCCCCTCCCGGCTTGTATATTGATAATCTACATCATTATTTCGATCCTAAAATTGGTATCAGAGGAGGTATTTGAAATAATTATACTCACATATAAGTTTTTATTGCTCAATTTTTCATTGTTCTATATTTTTCTTCCTCATGAATATTTTCCTTTAATCTGAACTTTTGTTATTAACAAGTTTTTGTGTAGAAATATTTTTAAGATAGCAGGAATCAATGTTGGTCCCATAGACAACCTAAATCCTACAAGACCACAAATTTTTGATGGTAATGATTATGAGTATTGGAGAGATTGAATGAAGACTTTCATTATCAATACTTGAGTAGAATTTTTTTTTATTCTTACTGTAGGTTATCAAATTCCTGATAAGGAAGTAAGTGCTTTCACTAATCAAGAGAAGCATGATTACCAACTCAACTATAAGGTACACAATACTTTACTATGTTCAATGACTAGGAATATATATAGCCAAATTTCTTCTTATGAAGCAGCTAACTATATATGGAAGAAACTTTAAGTTACTCATTTTGGTATATCAAAAGTCATAGAGACTAGAAGATCTATGTTGAGAGCTGAGTATTATGGTTTCAATTTTCCTTATGGAGAACCCATTTGTAAGGTGAAACAAAGGTTTATGACTATCCTGAATAGCTTAAAATCTATGGGAGAGAAAGGTTTGTATGATGAAGCTCTTGTTGAAAAGATCATTGAAATTATTTGAAATGAGTGGGAATCAAAGAGAGCAGCTATTGACGAGAACGAGAAGGTTATTCAATTTCCTTCGATGAGCTATTTGGAACTCTTCTCTAGCATGAAACAAGGATGAAGAGAGATGATGACAACATCAAAAAGAAGAATGGGAATGGTACTGTTTCCTTTACTACTACTTCAAATCACATGAAATTTAAGACTCCTGAGAGAGTTACTAGATCCAAGTCTAAGAAGATTGTTATCCAATCTGAATCTAGTGAGAGTGAAGTCTCAGAAAATGAGTTAGCAAATCTTGCTCGAAGAATGAACAAGATAGCTGGACAAAGAAATTTCCAATCCAAGTATAAGAAAAAGGAAAGGAAAGATAAGAAATATGGAGACGTCACATGGTGTGAATGCAATAGAAGTGGATACATTAGACATGAATGCCCTATTCTCAAAAGAAAATAAAGAAAAGAGAGGAATTATGAAAGGAACAGAAAGAAGTATTATAAAGCTAAAGCTAAGAATGTTCTGAAAGCTAATGATACTTGGAGTTCCAGTAGTGGTGACTCTTTAGACGAATCTTCTGATTATGAATCTTCAGGATAGAATAATCTTGGTCTTATAGCCAGGCTACCTATTGATAATTATTGCTTTATGGATAAGGTACACAATGCTGAATCATTGACCAATGTTTCTCTTAATTCTAATGATAGTAAATATTATAACTCTTCTGATGAAGAATCCTCTTCTGATGAAGAAAATACTTTACCTACATATGAAGAAGTTTCTAGGTTTGCTAAACTTCATGAGATTGAGAATTCTAAACTCAATAAAAAAACATGATAAGGCAA
Organism: Viscum album; assembly: GCA_963277665.1. NCBI lineage: Eukaryota > Viridiplantae > Streptophyta > Magnoliopsida > Santalales > Viscaceae > Viscum > Viscum album. The sequence continues at coordinate 2,019,673,483 of OY728156.1, forward strand.
ACTCTAGGAATATTATTCTCACTAAAGAAATATCAGATCTTTCTAAAGATCGTGATAAGAAAAATTCTGATTTTATAATTATTTAAAAAATTCTTGAGGAAGTAAATTCTGAGAAGAATAAACTTTCTAAAGATCTAGAAAAGGTAATTTCTAAGAAAAGTATTTTTGAGCCTAGTTCTAGTTCAAAATCTAATGATTTTGAAGATAAAAACATGGCTATAAAACTAAAGTATGAAATATTTTCTTTAAACAAGTGTTTGTTGAACTTTACCTTAGGTAAAGAAAATCTTGATAAGATGTATTCACAAATAAGACCTTTAAGAAACAAATCTGGATTTTGTTATACCCATGCAAAACCAACTTTTAGTAACAATTATTTTGTACCTCAAAGTGACCCATTTTGTACCAAGTGTCAATGTGGTGGTCACTAGGCAAAGAATTGTTCTTTAAACAAAACCCAATATTTAGGTTTTCATAAGGATTATTTTTCTAAGAAGATGTAGGTACCCAAAATTTTTTTATCTGAAAATCTAGGATCCAAACAAGTTTGGATTCCGAAAGTCTAATTCTTTTCTTATTTTCAGTAAGATAAAGGAATTACCAGAAGCAATACATGGTACATGGATAGTGGATGTTCCCAGCATATGACTGGTAACAAAAGCTATTTTGAAAATATTACCAAGACGAAAGGAGGAAAAGTAACTTTCATAGATAATGCTCGGGGAGAAATTGTTGGTATAGGTAATATTTTTCTTCTTGGTAAAAAATTGATTTCAAACGTTTTGTTTGTTAAGGGTATTAAGAAAAACCTCATTATCATAATTCAATTATGTGATAAAGGTTACCTTATGAATTTTAGGAATTATAAATGCTTAGTACTCAATTCCAAGGAAAATTTTATTCTTTCTGCCCATAGGTAAGAGAATGTTTACATTTTGAACTTAGAAGACCTTAGGACCCAAGACATACCTAGACTAAGTGCAATGAAAGATCATTCTTGGTTATGGAATAGAATACTAGGTCACTGTAACCGTAGAAACTTATGTAAAATCTCTAAGAAGAAACTAGTTAAGGATCTACTGGAGCTTAGATTTGATTCTTAAAAAGTTTGTGACCCTTGAAAATATGGCAAGCAACATAAATCTAGTTTTAAATCAATTGGTGAAGTCTCAACAACTGATGCACTACAGTTAGGGCACATGGTTTTTTTTGGTCCAACACAAACTAAAAGCATTGGGGGCAAGTATTATGTGTTTGTTCTAGTTGATGATTACACTAGATTTACATGGGTCTATTTTCAAGCAAAGAAGATTCAAGATTTTTCTTATTTAAAAAGTTTTAGAGCCCATGTTAAAAATGAGAAAAATATTCCATTGAAAACTATTCACAGTGATCAAGGAGGATAAGTTAAAAATTATGATTTTGAAACTCTTTGTATTAGAAAAGGTATTACTCACAACTTTTAAGCACCTAGAACTCCTCTACAAAATGGTGTATTTGAAAGAAGAAATAGAATTTTTCAAGAGATAACTAGAACCATGTTGAGTGAATATTCTAGAGCTAGACATTTCTGGGCTGAAGCTGTAAGTACTGGTTGTTATACTATAAATCGAGTTTTGATTAGACCTTTCCTTAATAAAACTCCTTATGAATTATAGAATGGTAGAAAACCTAGACTTTCCTACTTTAAGGTTTTTGGTTTCAAAGTATTCATTCTGAATACTAAAGATAATTTACAAAAATTTGCACCAAAATTTGATGAAGGAATTTTATTAGGCTACTCCAAAACTTCTATGTCTTATAGAGTTTTCAACAAATACACGTGTACTGTTGAGGAAACAGTACATGTAAAATTTGATGAAACAGATACTTTTATTTTTAAACCATCCCAACTGACATCCTCGGATGTGTTTTCAAAAAACTGATTATCAACCTCTGATTGAAAATCCTTCTGATAAGGAAATTGTTCAAGATGATACTTCTAAAACATTTACCCTAGAATATTTCCTACCCTATGTTGATGAAAAGGTTTTACAAAACCCAAATCAGTTGTTTCTTAAGAATCATCCCGGTGATAGTATCATTAGTGATGTGAATCAACCTGTAAGGACTATAAGTTTTTTAAGAAATGAAGTAGAACATCTAGCATTCCTTTCCCAATTGGAACCAAAAACCACTGATGAAGCTTTAGGTGATGATGATTGGATTAAAGCCATGCAAGATGAACTAAATGAATTCGAAAGGAATAAAGTATGGACCTTGGTTGAAAGACCTAAGGAAACTTCTGTTATTGGAGTATAGTGGTTCTTCAGAAATAAGTGTGATGAAAATGGAGTCATAGTTAGAAATAAAGCTAGACTAGTTGCCAAAGGCTATAATCAACAATAAGGAATAGACTATGAAGAAACCTATGCTCCAGTAGCCAGACTTTAATCTATTCATATCTTACTCGCCTTTGCAGCATTCTTTAATTTTAAACTTTTTCAAATGAATGTGAAATGTGCTTTTCTTAACGGTTATGTTCAAGAGGAATTTTTGTTGAACAACCTCCTGGATTTGAAGATACAAAACATATTGATCATGTTTTTAGACTTACCAATGCATTTTATGGCCTTAAAAAAGCCTCGCAAGCTTGGTATGATAGACTTATAGGATTTTTCTTTCAAAAAAACTATGTTAAGGGAAATGCATATCTAACCCTTTTTATAAAGAAAGATAAGAAAAATGTTTTGATTGTTCAAATTTATGTTGATGACATTATATTTGATTCAACTCAGCAATCTTTAACTAATTCCTTTGTGGATCTAATGAAATATGAGTTTGAAATTAGTATGATGGGTGAGTTAACATTTTTCCGTGGTTTTCAAATTTCTCAAAAACCAGAAGGAACCTATATATCTCAACATAAGTATATTAAAGATCTTCTTAAAAAGTATGGATATGACAACACTAAGAGTATAAGTACTCCTATTGGTACCTCAAACACACTTGATCTTGATGAAGCAGGGAAACTAGTAGATCAAACATATTTTAGAGGTATGATAGGAAGTCTACTTTACTTGACATCTAGTCGACCAGATTTAATGTTTTTAGTATGATTGTGTTCCAGATATAAATCCAATCCTAAGGAATCCCATTTGAAGGTAGTTAAAATAATTTGTCACTACTTAATGGGAATCATAGATCTAGGACTATTTTAAACTTCTGGAAATGATTTCGTTCTAAAGAGTTTTTCAGATGCTGACTTTGGTAGATGCAGAATGGATAGAAAAAGTACATCTGGAACTTTTCATTTCTTATGAGATTCGTTAGTTTCTTGGTCATGCAAGAAGAAACACTCAGTAGCACTCTCCACTACTGAATCGGACTATGTAGCAGCTGGAATTTGTTGTGCTCAAGTGTTGTGGATGCAACACAGACTCACAGATTATGGCTTCAGTTTTACAAAGACTCAAATTTTGTGTCATAACACAAGTTCCATTGCCCTTAGTAAAAATCCCGCACATCACTCTCATGCAAAACACGTAGATATTAGGCATCACTTTCTTAGGGATCACACACTAAAAGGAGATATCATTCTTCAGTTTATCGTAATTCAAGATCAACATTCTAACATTTTCACAAAATCTTTACCCTCCGATAGATTTGAATACATTAAAAAAAGTTAGGAATGATAATCGTGAGGTAATCCTTCTTCATTACCTTCTTGTTGAAAAATTATCCTTACAGTAATAAACTACTTTTCATAGGGGGGGTACATTTTCTTATTATCATAATCAAAAGTTTTGTAGTCAGTTTTTTTAAAAGATTTTGTAACCAAAATTTTTGTATTCAGTTTTTCAAACATTTGTAACAAAAATTTTCATAACGAAGTTTTAGGAATTGAAATTTTCATAATGGAAATTTTCAGAACTAGAACTTTTTTAATGAGAATTTTCGTACTCGGGATTTTCGTTATGAAAATTTTTCATACTCAAACTTTTCGTACTGAAATTTTTCGTACTCAAACTTTTCCTACTTGGATTTTCGTAATCATACTTTTCATACTGGAGTTTTGGTACTCAAAGTCTTTTTAACATTATGTTTTTCATAGTTAGTTTTTCCTATTCAAATTTTTCTTCAATAAGAATATTACTTATTACAAATAAATTTCCTAGCCAATTCGAAAGGTATGATTTCCTTACTTAAGTGTTCGTAGTCATATTTTTCTTGCTGGTATTTTCCTATGAGTTTTAAAATTTCTCGGATTCTAGTTTTCTTAAATCCAATTGTTTTACTTAAAAACCTCAAAAGATCAGATTCATGTTTTCCTTGCGGGTATGTTTTTAACCGTCAGATCATATTTGAGAGTTTTTCAACCGTTAGATGGTTTTTGGAAGCTCAAGGGTCACATTCATCGCTTATATAATGGGGACCCCCGATGGTTGTCCCACATCGATCTTCAAGCTCTCACGTGTTGAAGTTCCGCCTCCTTTCTTAAAGCCCATTCTGAATCTTCCAGATCTCTTCATTCTGAATGTCTGCTGAAGCTACTTCTCAGGATATGTCAACTATGAAGACAAACTCAAAATGGTTAGTTTACAGGGAGAGGTTAGTGCATCCGAGTTTCTACAAGTATGATTATCTTATATCTAAGAATATCAGATTGAATGGATGGGAGGATGTTTTCTTATCAAAGCCAGCGAGTTAGGATCCGGTTTATACAGATTTGCGTGTTGAGTTTTATGAGTCTGTTTCCATCTATGAAGAAGATGGTAGAGAAAAGTTTTCTTTCAAGTCTTATGGTAAGACTTACAAGTTATCTTACATCAAGGCAGCAAGCTTGGTGGGTTGGCATATGATGGTGAAGCAGAATTTTGGTCACATAAGCTTCTGGATGAGAAAGGAAGTTTCAACAAAGTGAAGGATTTGAAATGCCTTGGACTTAAAGATGCCAATACTTCTAATATTGATCATCTCTCTCCGAATAATCGGATTTTACAGCTATGGTGACAAGGATTTTTCGTATCGAGAAGGAGTGATAAGGATAATCTCAAGAAGAGTGATATATACATCTTATATTTTTGGTAAATCTAAGGAAGTTGAATTTCATGAGGCATGTTTTGATTATAGTTAAGAATATTAAAGAAGGGAATATAAAATCTCAGATCATAATATATCTGGCCTTGCTTTCAAAGCTTATTATCAGATTTCTTTATTCATTTAAAGTTTCTTGCACTTCCCAGACAAGAATTTGTAAGATGATGCTGGTTAGTGATGATACATTAAAGAGGATGAAGATTGGTTTTTCCGTTGAATCTGTAGAATTCTATCCTTTACCAGATGAAGAGGCTAAGGCAGCTTAGAAAGATCAAAAAACTCTGGAACCATCTAGAAAGGAAGGGAAGAAGAGAAAGTTGAAAGGAGTGGTGGGTGAAGACAAGACCCAGAAAGCTAAGGAAACTCAATCTGCACCACCCAAGCCAATGAAACAAAAAATCCTACCCAGATGAAGTGGCTACTAAGTGGAGGGAAGACAAGTAGAATAGAAAAGAAGGGTACCCTCAATTCAGATTAGATCCTGTTAAGGATAAGGCCTTAAAAGAGAAAGCTTCTGATGAGTTGGAAAGATAAGAAAAAGAAAAGAAATTGAATAAGAATATGTCCAAATAATATATTGTTCAATCTCTTTTGAAAGAAACAGAGATGTCTTCTGAGAAGATTCCGATTCTGGAAACATTCCTTACTGAACCATTACCAGAAACCCCCGGGAAAAACTACTTCACATAGGAAAATCTTAAAGAGAAAGAAGTTGTTGAAAGAGAAGAATAAGAAGTTTTTGAAAGATAATAAGAAGTAGTAGAGGAAGAATAACAAGAAGGAAGGAAGGATGTTCTGATCTAGATGACCTAATTAAACAAGTTGAGGATTATCAAGAAAAGCCCGAATTCGCAAAACTTGTCACTCTGGGAAAGGGAGTTGAGAAAGAATGTAACAAATATTATGATAAAGAAGAGGAAGATAAAGAGTTTGAATTGTCTGAGGAAGAGATCTATGAGAATAATTTTCTTGAATTAGGAGCAGAAAAAGAGAAAATAGATGAAGACAAGATTGTTCAACTATCAGAGAGTGAGGAAGAATCTCTAGATGATAAACCCATTTTTAAACCTGATAAAGGTAAGCAAGTTATCATGGATACACCAACAAAAGATATCATTAGGAAGAAAGAAGTTGGTGGTTCTTCTAAAAGGAATCTGGTGCAAATTGAAGAACAAAAAACCCCAAGCAAAGTGTCTAATTTGGAATCATTAGCATAGGTTCATGACTTTTTTGTCGAGTCTTTGAAAAAATTGGTGGACACCATTTCGATTTTCCCACCATAGACTCAAGGTGCCAGATGATGAAACATAGTCTAAATCAAAAATTGGAATCATTATCAAAGTTAATGGATAAGTGTGTGAAAATTGAAGCTGACCATAAAAATTTTGTCATCAATTATAATGTTCATTGAAAATCTTGTAGAAAAATCACCCTTTGGTCAAAGAAGGTGGATGATGACTTGGTTGAGTTTGATAATTTTCAGAATGAGGTAAAAGATTCTTTTGATACTGAGGATATAAAGATAAAGAATCTTCAGGAGAAGCTAATCCTTGAGAAAAATTCTAGGAATCAATAAGTAAAGGACGTGAATGATAAGGTTAACTCTCTTGCTCAAAATTCTAAAAGGGGTAGAGATCTCTTGATTGAGCTCGAAGAAAAACTTTTAAAGCAAGATGAATTACTGAAGATGAAAGAAGGTTCCATGAATGCTCAGGAAAAATTCTTGAAAGATCAAGATGAAATGTTAAAAGCCTTGGAGAGGCATGATGAGGAGGATCAGAAATATTTGAAGAAGATGAAAAATCTCCAAAAAAAAGTTAATTCCAAAGGAAAAGGAATACAAATAAAGTCAATCCGATATTTTTTTTCATTTGATTTTCCTTGAAAAAATTATTTTAACTCTAATGAAATCTATGGTTGTTTTTATCTAGTGTTATTTTGTACTGATGTTTCAGGTACTTAATTTTTTTTCCATTCCCAAAATTCTTTTTGAAAATCACAATGTGGGGGAAGAAAAAAGAACTACTCCTAAGGGGGAGAAGGAAAAATAACTACTCCTAAGTGGGAGTTCTCATTACGATTCCTTCATTTTAATGAAACTTTTATTCTGGAAATTTAGAATAAAATCCTTAGAGTTCCAAAGCCTAAGGGGGAGTTAGTTGTATTCACTATCATCTATGAACAAAGGGAGATAAGTTTTAATTTCAATGTCTAATGAAATTTTTTCAAAGTCCTTATATTTCTTTGTCGTAAGGATGTTTGTGCTTTCCAAAATGGGGGATATTATTGATTCAATAAGGTTTTCCTCATGACTTTTCCATTCCTTCTTGTTTTGAAAATCACAAACACCTTATAATTAAGAAAATCGATATTTTACTTCTCTAAGGAAAAGTTAATTTTTAAAGAAATTTACCCTAACCGAGATTTCCTTATACATATCAATATTTTTCTTATATATAAAAATCATATTCATACCTAAAACCTCGGAATCATATAATACTTAGATATGAATAATTCTGTTTTAGGATCCGAATTCCGGATATGGATTGTAATGAAGTTCCACTATAAATTCTGGATATCAAGTCTAATGAAGTTCCATTCCGAATTCTGGATACTAACTCTAATGAAGTTCCATTCCAAATTCTAGATACGAACTCTAATAAAGTTCCATTCCGAAATCTGGATACAAAATCTCATATAGTTTGACTCCAAATTCTAGATACGAACTCTCATATAGTTCCACTCTGAATTATAGACTCTGAACTCTTATTAGTTCGACTCCAAACTCTTACTAGTTCGACTCCAAACTTTTACTAGCTTTACTCCAAACATCTATGAGTTCAACTCCGAACTTATATCAGTTCGACTCTGAACTCTATAAAGTTTGGGTTCTAAATTATAGTGAAACCAAAATCTAAATTTCCTTAGAAATTCAGACTCTGAATTTCTACAGAATTTAGGTTATGAATTCCTATGTAATAGAATCTGAATATCTCTTTATTATAAGACTCTGAATTCCATTTTGGTTAAACTCTGAACTCTTGTTTTGCTTACTTTCCGAAATTCATTTTTACTTATGCTTACTGTTGTTTTGTTATAAAACAATGTCGTCCATTCTGTTTCTAACTAACTATTGGTTGAGTGACATGTGTATAGGTCCCACCAAATTTTAAGGAAAATATGACCATTGGAGGAGGCAGTAGACCGTTCTAACCGAGCCTACAAATAGGAGCTCATTTGAAATATCTCAACAACAAGTTGATCACTCTAGAGACCACATGTTGTTAAGGTGATTTCTAGAGAGAGAATCTTTTCATGCCTTATGCATATTGAACTGCTCGTTCAGATTGCTCCGTGAGACTCCAAATGTTGTTGATTACATTCGAGGGCTTCCAGGGATAGGAAGACAGAGGTGCCGACTACCTAATAGTTGAGGGCTTACGGGGATAGCAAGACAGAGACTCTGATCTTCATATAGAGGGCATACCTTGGTGTGGGTAAGACATACTTGCTTGAAAGTAGAAATCAAGGGACCTTTATCCAAGGTTGTTGGATACCCTTATCTTTGGGTTAAAAGATTTATATCTTGTTAATTGTTTTTGTAACAAGTTTTTCTGCTGCATTTTGTATTATAAGGAAAATATAACCTTCTTAAATTTCCTTACACTTGTACTCTGATTAATTTAGATTCTATACTCTTTAAGGTAGAATCTCATATTGTAAAATGTGGTTAAGTTTCATTTTCCTGATCCATATTTCTGGAACCTGTTTTCGGAATCACTTTCCATATTTAAGCAAGTTTATAGAACTAGAAGTTTGTAAATTCATACTTTGTCCCAATCTTTCAATTTGTGTTAGAGGTGTTGTGAATTTTCTTAGTTTAACTTTTATAAACTTAGATCATTCCTTATTTAAGGAAATTTTTAAAGTGTACAATTCACCCCCCTCTTGTATATTGAGCATATACATTGTTATTTTGATCTTACACTTATAAATGAAAATATGATATAATTATATCAATGTATAAGTAAATAAATGTTTTACGAATGATAAATTTAGTTTTGGAACTTTTGTATATCATAAATCTTTATTTATAATTTTATAATTAATTTAATTTAATAAAATAATAAGAAAATAGAATAAAAAATTAATGATTTGTTTTTGTATGATTATAAGAAAATTTTATGGGACCTAAATTAATTGGTATTTTCTTGAATATATGATGATTTTAGTTAAAAAATTAATTTTTTTTCTGTTTATAAAATTATTTTCATAGAATGTAGTCCATTTTTTATTTTCTAAAAAATCAAAAATAGTAAGGGTGAATTTGTTTTCTAAAATATTTTAATTTTTGGTAAATAGTGATAAACGATAATTTATGGTATTTAACAAATTCATGAATTATTAAGTCATAGATGATATATGGATGATGTAAGCTCAAAATCTCAAAATCTCCTTAATTATTTTAATATATTTAGTGATAATTATTAATATATTCATTGTCTTAAGACAAAATAATAAACTAATGAATAAAATAATGAGAAAACACCCCTCTCCTCTACTATAAAAACCACCCCTCACCACCACTTCCCCTCACACCTCAAAGACTTGTAGCTTGTTTAAGTTCTTCAGGAATCCCTTCCCATTACTCTTCCACACATCCAAGACATTTTTTTCTCACCAAAACTCCAAAACCATGTTCCTTAAGTAGGTTCTCAAGGAGAATAATTCAAGAGGTAAAATCCTCTTTCATTTTTCTTTTATTTTATTTTATTTTCATTTCTTCTCTTATTTTATCTTCACCTCCCCTTTTCCAAGTAGAATTTAAACTATTTTATCTTATATATACTATACATTTATCATGATCATGGAAAAATTAATCATCAAACTAATTTTACTCTCCCTTTTATTCTGAAAATTAAAACAACATCTGTGATGTGTCGATTTACCGCCATCATGGATGATACAATTTCATTTTTTCATTATCGCCTTCAAGGATTGTAATAAAACAATTATTATGGAAAAATAATATTTTATTATACATATTATAAGTTATATAATGTTTTTTAACCATTATATAAACATTATATTATATAAAATGACATAAGTTCATGATGGTCGTAAAAACCGCCAAAATAAATTAAATAATTTTCATTAATTTTTTATCTAATGAATCATTATCATATCAAAGAAATTGATAAATGGTATAATTTAAAATTATTCAATCATATTAATACCATTTAATTCCATTTTTGGAGTTTTTCTTCTATTTTAAAAGAAAATATATAACTAATTGATCATGGAAACCATGAAAATAATGCACCAGAAACAATGGAAATAACAAAATATTATTAATATATGGTTGGAAATTTGTTATAATATGGTCATATAAGGTATTATAAACATAAGTATAGTACTGTAATAAATTAATAACACTCTTTAAACCATTAGACATGAGGTTTTAACTTGTTTTATGTAAGATGAACCCGATATAAGGTACTTTCCTTTAAAAATCCTCTTTTAATTTTCTATTTTTTAGAAATTCAAAAGGAATGTTTTCCAGATACAAGTATTCATATTCTATTATTATGTTATAGTTATTGGGAATTTTTTATTATTAATTGTGTGACCTTTATCTCTCCCTAATTAATTAGGTATTTTTATGTTGTAAGTCGACCATATGGTTACTCTAAGTGTAACGACGATAGTTACACTATAAGGTAACCATGAGGGTTACATCATATGGTAGCCACGAGGGTTAAAAATCATATGGTATCCATGAGGGTTATAATCATACATAAGAAATTCCCCAAGTTACATTTATGGTTTTGTTTATATTCAAAATGTTTTATGGAAGTCTCTTGTTTTCAAAAATTATTTGATACTTTATGGGTGAGAAGTATGTCTTCATGAAAATGATTTCATATATTTATAAGTATTCATGGACTAATGGTTTCTTTCCTTCTTTTAATTTCCCTTATTGATTTTTTTTATCATCCCAAATTTTGAAATTTTTTTCAAAGGGTTTATGGATTGTTAAGAGAAAATAATAATCCAAGAGGAATATTGTGGAGACCTTTTGTGAAAATATTACATTTTTAAACAAAAAAAATTGTATTATGGAAAAAATGGATCCTGTTTTATTAGTACCCACATTGTATTCTTGTGGGTTGTTATGTATGAATTACATTTTAGTTCTCTAAAACTCTAATCTAAAAAGATCTTTGGGAATATAAGAATGCAAATTCTAAAAGAAATTACCAGAATATGTGAGGTTTAAGGCTAGGTCTGTATTTTTATACCCATATATTGACTATCTACATATGGGTATAGGGATAATATATTTTCATAGGAATCGATTCCAACGTAAGGGTAAATATTTTTTAAAATTATTAAACATTCTCAGTAATTAATAAAATATTTTTAAATCATTATGAAATTTATTTTGGATATTTAAATTTATAAATTTTTTTAAATTAGATAATAACATTTTTTTAACTAATTAAATGTTTCTGAAACATTTTATTTCCAAAATATTAATTATAAGTATTTAAAATACAATTTAAATTATATTAAAACTCATATGATATTGAAATAAAAGTGTTTATTTAGAAATCATATTAAATTATTTATAATGTGATATAAATTATTAAATATAGTTATAATATAAAATGTTTATATTTATATTATGAATTGTTTATAATTAATTATTTTTGAATTATTCAAATTTAAAAGGGCATTATTTTGATATTATTTAAACCACACCAAAAAATATTTTTATGATTAAAATGATCAAGGTTTAACTAATAAATAATTATATGATATTTAGAATATATTAAATTTTTATATAATATAAATTGGATTATAAATAATTTATAATTCATTAATTATCATAAATTTAATTAGTAAATTCTATATAATAATCAATATGAAATAATTGTTTTTATAACATATATAAAATTTTTATATTCATAATTATGGAATGTTAGTAATTTTAAATATGAAATTATAAAATTTGTTTTAATTAGATTTTATTTATGATTTTTTCATAAATAGTTATCTCATATTTAAATATTTAAATTTTTTATCTATTTAAGGGTTATTATATGCTTTATTCATGTTTAGTAAATTGTTTGATAAATTTAAATATTGTGGATTCTTTAGTTTAAGATGTCAAACTTCAACTAGTATAGATACTTAAATCACATGTTAGAAAAGAATCTATAATGAATTTATTTTTCATCAACCATGAACTCAATTTGTAACTGAAGTTATCAGATAGAATTTAATTTTTGAATATAGGGTTTATATATTAGTTTTTATAATTATAATGAATTTTATTCTATATTGAGTAATGTATACATGAGAAGAGGGACTTAGGATCAAACTGCCTACCGACGTGGAAAATTTTACCTTGACTGGGTTGGTGAATAGTATTCGTAATCTATCGTTGTGGACTTACTCACAAGGATGCATATATACCTTTATGTGAAGTGTTCATTTACCTTATGAATATGAATCATAGGGATATGTATTAATATTTTTTAATTCTATTTTTGGGTAAGTAACAAAAACTTTTGGGTTGTGTAAAGAGTTACACATCAATATAGTTTGAACATATTGATTTGGTGGTGTGAATATGATTTAGAACTTAAATTCTAGAAGAATTGCTACATAAAATAGAATAACATGAGATAATATGGTGAGATTAAAATCCCATAAAAATACTAAGTGTGATATTCCTTATAAATAAATAATTTTTAGGAAATTTATCATTCAACTGGCTATTGTCAAGCTCAACTTGAGTACCCCTGAATTATCCTGTGAAAGGAAATAAATTTTTAATTAACATTGGATTAATTTTTGGGTATTTTCAATTTAAAAATTAGTATACCTTGATCATAAATTATTGCATTATTCATGGATATATTTTTTTGTTACGCTCTCTAAGAATACCTATGGGTAAGGATACTGGATGAATAGATTTTATTTAATCCATATGATGGATTGGAAAAAAGTTATGTTCGCTTAACTATATAAGAATCATATATAATATGGTTGGGATGATATCCTACCCAAATATTCATGTATTATTTATGTGATACCAAGTGTAAGTCATGATAAAATATGGATCTTATCCCAATAATGGATATAATGGATTTTAAAATGGGCCATCATTTTAGTGAGAACCCATTTAATAAAAGTTATTATTAAATGGTTAATATTAAATTATACTCATATGATACCATATTATGATGTGTATATTATCATCATCATAAATCTAAAATTTATGATCAAACATTTATAAATAGTATCACAATTAAATTTACTCCTAAGATTAATAACTTAAGAAAATTTATTAAGAAAGATTTGTAATTTATGAAATTATCTTAAGAATAATTCCATGTATTAAAATAATTCCTTCCTGAGTAACCAAATTTTAATGTTATTAAATAGTTGAATAAATATGATTATGTAATAATAGAGTGACTAATTTAATGTTTCAAATTCATTAGAAACAATATGACAAAATGAATATTAGTTTATAGTTATGTACTCAATATGATTGGGTACATCAATGATATTAGTCTCATATACTCAATATGATTGGGTGTGTCAAATGATATTAAATATGGTTAAATATGTTAAATGACATGGTAATACTAAAGGATTACATAAATCATTAATGGTTAGAGAAATCAATTCTATTATTCTAAAATATATATGATATCAACTGTATGAATTTCAAAGTGTTATAAATATACATAAGGTTAGAAGTTGAGAAACAATTTTATCATAATGGTTTCTTTCAAGTAATGGAGCAAAGTAGTTGCTTCATTCATAACTTGCATGATTTAATTTTGGATAAACTTATCATAATATGTGTTTTGTATCTCATTTCTCTCTTGATAAGATCATATAAATAATTTTCGTTTAAATTAAATGAAATAGTTTTTTTTAACATACATGGTTTATGATTTTTTTAATTCTATAACATTCATTACGGGAAAAATAAAATGTATTATTTTCCTTAGGTAATTCATTTTTTTCATTTAGGAAAATTTTTATACAAAGTGAATTAATTAAAGAAACTTTTAACCAATATTCTAAATTTTTTGAGAATAAATGATCTGGGAATATGATATCTAGATTCTAGTACTATATGGATAGTATAAGTGGGTAAAAGATCAAATCACAAGAAAAGAATTTAGTAAAAATTTTCATATTTTTTTATTAAAAAATAAAATATAGGACGAAGAATTATAATTGAATATGATTATATTATCTAATACATACCTGGAAGATCTTTTGAAACTCTATGGAATGACCATGTCAGGTATGGATGTTATAGAAATTAATTCTTCAATTTTGAAGGGTATGTGACCCCAAATATATATTTTACAATGTTTTGTAAATATACAAGAGTAAAAAGTAAAATGAAGAACTAGTTGAGAGTATAGTTTATATTCATGAAATGAATTAAATAGACACTACATTGAGTATTTGAATATAAAGTATTTTTCAAACTCAGATAAATAAAAGTAAAATATGTATATCTTCATCTTATTTTTATTACGTGATAAGAGAATATGTTTTATAACAATGATTTGTTGTAAAACATTAAGATATGATTAAAAGAATATGTGTGTTTCATGGTTCTTTAAATATTTCATCATGTTCTGAGAAGATATATGGATTAAAATGTTTTATCTCCGAGAAAAGTGTCTATCTAAATATTTGTTAAAATATTTGGGAATGTGTTTCTACCACCCATCAGGGGTATATTTTAATAAAGTAATACATTCAAATGTAAATTTTCCATGAACATATAATATCATATATGATATAAAAAAAATAGTTTTTGTTAAAGTTTTCTATTAAATGAAATTAAATGTTATTTCCAAATATAAAAGTTTTTTTGTTTCTTAATAAGATATTATAAAAAGAATATATTTTTTAAGAGGATAGTGGGAGTAGGTTTCGACTTAGAGAAGTGAAAATTTAATAGAAAAGTAATAACAATAATATTAAGTTTAAGTGTTTTTTCGCTTAATATCTTAATGTTTTTAGGATATGTAATTGTAATGAAATATTTAATGTGTAACACTTAGTTACTATTTATAAAGGGAATATCACGATTATACTATTTTATGATAAATTGTTTTTCAATCATTATACTAAAAGAGTTTAGGATATATAAAAATAATGAAAAATATAAAGAGTTACATTTATTTCTCATGAAAAAACAAACATTATTTCTTCAAGAATTATACTAGTAAAAATGTAAATTTAATCACAATTGATATCCTAAAATATTTTAAGGTATGATTGTGAAGAGATATAGAAACATTCAAACTAGTTACCGTAAAAAAATATTATCCTTTATTCTAAAATATTTTTGGGTGTGTAGGTAAAGAGAAATGTAATGATTTACATTTAATTACCATATTGATGAAAATTTAACTTTATCCTAAAAAGTTTTATGATGAGAGGTAAATAATAATGGAAGTAGATACACCATTTCAAGGAAAAAATTTAATGAAAAAGGGTTCTGTGGATGATGGTGAAGAACTTAGAAAGTAGACAGCAGAATTTGACATCGTAATATTTGATGTTGTAGAGTTAGAAAGTTTGAAAATGTTCAAAGAGTTGAAAAATTAGGAATATGATTCATAAGTATCACCATTATTCAAAATATCTTAATTAATTTGTCTCACCAATGCATAGCCACCTGGATTTGGATAAATGAGAGGGTATGGAAATAGCCATCGATACCTGGACCGCACAACCCTGTAAGGGATAGCTAGCTGAGTAGCCATGTGAACATGGAGACTTGATTTAACAAAGTCGATGCTAGGGAGGGGTAGCTCCAAATAGTCTTAATTTGGGTGAATTTTCCTTTTTAATGATTTTATTTGGATGAATTTTTTAGGGTTCACACTTACCTTGAAAATTTTTAGTTGAAAATACCAAAAAAATGGATTGAGGAGAATTAAAAAAACACCATAAGGGTAGAAAACATATTGTTGATCTGGTAGTTTATCAAATATGATATGAAAAAATTGTTCTTATATTGGTTTTTTTAAGTATTATTAAAGAGTTTAAAATATTTAAATATATAATATTAATATTTATAAATAGTTTAAAAATATTAAAATGTATTATATTACTATTCATAAAGAGTTTAATAATATTAAAATGAATCATATTAAATAGAAACCTCCATTTTTTCATTCATTCACATTGGCTACATAAATATATATATATATATATATATACTTTTTTTAATAGAAATTAAATTTGACCTCTCTAAGTATGACTTTGAGTTTATCCTTGACCTTTGTTTATTACGTAGTATTATGGTAAATAATGAAAATTTAATGTGAGAATGAGTGGGATTTTTGTATAGAGATACATAATATGCTCATGAGGCACATAATTAATAATAAGATATTCTTTTTGTGCATTGTATGACCCGCTAGGTATACCAAATAGAGTGTCATACATAGATTTTATTGGTATACTATGGGTTCATGGATCGTATTTGAGTCCCTACTACTAGAGGCTAGAGAGATATCTAGCATGAGAACCTTAATATATTGATACCCTACTTATGAAAATAAACATATGAACATATCTAATAAATGGATGGTTGGGTATGTAATTGATCTATTTGTCGATTCGATCTTAATAAAGATGGGAATTTTCCTCTCATATGACAAGTATAACAATGGGGACCTCGATTGAGATAGGCTCTTGGAGTGTGAGGAAATAGATCAATATTTTATTTCTATCCATATAAGGGACATGTAATGTCATTATCTAGAAAAATGGATTACATGTGATATATCATCAATCAGTTCAGTATACACTCTTAGAAATGAGAACATATGAGTTAGTGACATGGGATTGACATGGTCCATGTCCTAATTCAATCAGTATATTAGAAAAATGGAAAATATGAGAATGTACATTTTCATATGATGAAAATTGGTGAAAATAGGTATATAAATATATGGGCTTTAGAGATATCATTCTAGATCCCTCTCTATCTGGAGTAACATTGATGTTTTTATAGAGACCACTATCAGTATACACATATTGATATGAAGATTAATATTTGTTTTCAATGAGACAAATACATGTGGGGTCACACTTAGTGGTTAACTTAATGGGGATTAAGTTTGACTCAGATAAATACACTAAAAGTATTTTATATTTAATCTAAAATTATTTTTTATGGGTATTCACAAGGTATTACATATGATGTAATACAAAGGTGATGTTTATGATAGCTTTCCAAAAGTGATTTGGAAGAAATCCAAAATGATTTTTGGATATGGTTTCACAAGTTATAATATATAATATAACATAAAGTGAAATGGAAAAAGGAATTGTAGGATTTAGTGTAAGTGGGAGATTTAAGGTGATATGAAGATGTTATAGTGGATATTTTGTGAACATTATGAACATATTTTTAGGTTCTTCATTTTTTGTACTTAATGTGAATGTTTTATATTTTTTTGATAGAGTCCCTTGGTTTTGGGTTTTAAAATAATTTTTATTATTTATAATAATAATTATTATAATTTTAATAAAACCTTTCTTAATTTAGGGAATATTTTTACAAACTTAACAGGAGATTAATCACCCCATAAGAAATGCATCAACCCAGTTGGTAACATCCATTAAAATTGTATGTGATGATTCGAACCAATATTTGAGAGCGGTTACTTAAAAAATAATTTAGGGTTGGCCACATGTCATTTCTTATTCCTCAATAATATTAGATGTATCACAGCTCAACTACACGACCACTGAAAAGAAGTTCCTTGTAGTTTTTTTCTTCAGATAAGTTCAAATCCCATTTTCCTAGACCTAAATTCATTGTTTTTTTGTTACCATGAAACCCTTAAATACTTCATGGAAAGGAAAAATTAAAAAACCAGTTTGGTAATATGGATATTGTTTTTATAATAATTCAACATTGAGATTAAATCTAAAAATAGATATGAAAATTAGGTGGTTGGTCAACTAAGTAAGCTACTGATCACTGCTGAAGTAGAAATTCCAAACAAAAACCTACTAAATTACCACATTCTAAGAGAATAGGTCTATATTGTAAAATGGGGTGTACCATAGTATGTAGATATAGTAAATTATTTGGTAAATTCTCAAGTACCATCTCACATTTACTCGCTTAAAAATCAAAAACTCACATATGAATCCATATTTTATATATTGTAAGATCCATTCTTTGTAAAATATGCAATTGTCAAGGAATAAGAAGATGTTTTTCTATAAGTGAAATTGAATCTATTTTAATTTTTTTTTCAATCCCTATCTTATAGAGGCCAATTTATACCCAAAATATCTATAATAAATATTTTTTAATCACGTATTTATAGGCCTAATCTATTCTAGTATCCACATGAATACTATCAGAAGTATGAAAATTCCAATTTTTCAAAATATTTCAACAATAAACAAGATGTATCAAAACTCAATTAACTTTTCTGAACTTTTTAAGTATGAGTAATATACATTATTTTACATTTTCCCATGTCATTTACAAATTATTAGATTCTTTTTACTGTATATTATGTTTTAAAATGGTTGAAATTAAAATCCTTCAAAACTGATGATGCTAAAGTTATGTGTGAATTTTTCAAGACTAACATATTTTATAGGTTTGGAGTTCCAAGAGAAACAATTAGTGACCAATGGAATCAATTTTAAAATAAAATAATTGAGGCTCTACAAAGGAATTATGGAGTATATCATAAGTCATATGCACCGAACCATCCCTAAAAAATATCTAAATAATGTTCTAATAGGGAAATAAAAAGGTATTCTAGAGAAGACAGAAAAACCCAACAAGAAGGATTAAAGCCAAGGAATAGAAGACACATTATGATATTACAAGATATCCTATAAGATACCCATATAATTGGTCCCTTACTGATTAATATATGTAACTATTTTTCACCTAATTTTGAATTTGGATAACATAAAAAATTTGGATGTCGAAGAAATTAATATAGATTTCGAAGGATTTGGAAAAGAGAAAACAAAAATCAGATACAAGAATTGAAGAAAATTAGAATATAATATTCTGAAATTTCAAGAATCTGTAAATAATGAAGATAAGTTGATTATGAAATGATAATAGAACCCAAATTCTTTTATACTAAAGACAAAATGTTTCTCTACAAATCTATAAATAAGATAATTCTAGGTAAACATCATTCTAGATGGGATGGTCAATTCACAATCACTCATATATACCCTTTTGGTTTTGTGTAGATTATGAAGTAAGGAGAATAAAACCCATTCACTATTAATTGGAATAGATTCAATATATACCATGGAAATCTGCCTCAAGAACCAGTGGGGGAGCTCACACTAATCTAACCTGTATTTCAATAATGACCCACCAGATTGTACCTCTCCTTAACACTTGATTATATGATATTATCCAACATATAATTTACTTACATGAGTAATATATTTGAATTCATTGAGAAAAATACATTATTTAAGTGAGTGGGAGGGAACCTTGTATATTATAACCAATTATTTTAGAACCTCTATGTTTATGACAATTTATTTTCATCTTTTTTGTTATATTTTTTAAATTTTGTGTTATTTTTCAAAACAAATATATTTATTTTCATTTATTTTTTGAAACCTATGAGATTACATTGAATTAACCGATAAAAATTGTATTCATACCATGGTTTAGAAACTTATTTGACCCATTTTATCGCCTTATATGAATATTGAAATGATATTTTTTTCAAATTATATATAAAGATAATTCATGAAATACCTACAAATTATTGAATATCATGTCTTGAATTATTGTCTAATATCTTGTTTATGAAGAAACCATTGACCACCAAAAAAATTGATCGCTTGTACTATCGATAATATCATTGTAAGTATGATCATCTATACACTGGATGTTTACTCAAAAATCAATTTATTAAAAAACCATGAATTTCCTCCCCTCAACTTGGTATAGTGGAAGTTGGAATACACATCACCTTGTACACTGTACTAATTAAATCTAGAAAACACCTTAGTAGAAACAAAAGATTTAAACATAAATTACAGAAATTGTAACACATGAATCTAAAGTGTATAAACAAGTAAATAAACTATAATATACCAACTCGATCAAACTGTACAAGGCACTTGATCCGATCTATTACATGGGCATATAATAAAGATAAAAGAAACATGATAAAATGTATTGAATATAACCCAAACAGGACATATAACCAAATCACAACGCAGAAGAAAAATATACATATAATATCAATACATTATAATTCAAATTGGATAAACTGAAAATTATAAATAAAAAAACCAACAAGTATCCATTTAACCAACAGTCACCTTCAAACAATCTGAATCCAAAGACAGCAATAACAAGAGAATCCAACATGATACAAGATACCCTTCTATTTACCTGGATCCTATAATACAACATCTACAACCCCATAAAAGAAATAGTCTAGTATGATAGAACCGTATAGTATATAAAATTTCTAATATAAAGAATAAAAAAAATATATATTTTAAAACAAATATATATTTACAAATAATTTTCAGAAATCCAATGTATTTGAAAATAATCTACCCTTGGTTTTTATAGAATCCATTCAAATTTTTACAAAATGAAATATGAAAAGTAGAAGAAATTAAATAGTAATTTAAATTCATACGTCAATAGGTAATTATTTGAACACATATCCATGAAATAACTTATTATGTGAATCTATTTGATACAACCTCATATAAAAACTTGTGAGCGATAATCCATGATAGAACCCTATCATGTGATAAACAAGTTACAAGTGAAAAATCACATCATATTAGGTCCTATATAATGGGAATACATACAATAAATAAAATATCCTAAATAATAATATGTTGTATCTAACCAATATCGAGTCCTTCCATAGTAAATCGATGTCCAAAAGGTTACCTCCTAGTGGTGCCCACTCACTAAGGCTATACATGTCTATTTACTGATGTACCCATGGTTCCCAACATTCCCATTATCAAATTTAATTTCAAAACTATGATAAAAATTTATAAACATTTTCGAAACCAATGTAATCATCCTCAGTATTTGAAAATTCATTTTAGAATCAAAACCACTATTCAAGAATTTAAATAAACACATGGTGTGCAAAAACCTATTTTTAATGAAAACTCATTTTAAAAAAAATATTTTACCAAGAAATTACTTAAACACACAAATAAATTTAATTTAATGAAAATTAAAATTAATTTTACAAGAATAATATAAAATTTATAGAATTAACCCTTTGTATATAAAAACCTCACTCAAAAGAGAGGTAGTAGAAACCGTACTTAAAAACGGAGATTGGGGAAGGATAGATCGGGTCATCATGATCCTAGATCCAAAAGAAACAATTTCAAAACTCTATAAAACCTCTTATATCTAGCATATAAATCCCCTTCAGGTTCCACAATATGAGAGGTAAATATATATATAACAAGGATATAAGAAGGAACAAAGAAACTATATCAGAACACTGCGTACCATGATTCAATCCAACAAGAACAAAGGGTTTCTGCCAAGAATACAAAGGGCGAGACCTCCAAAGATATAGGAAATTTTTAGGATGAGTTGAAATGATATTAGGGGTGACTAATTTTAGAAACTAACAAGTTATAAAGGTCAAACTCCTATTTTTTAACAGTTTGGAAAAGAGGCACATGATTTCCTAGAGGATAATGCAATGTTGAACTAACCATGTTCCCTAAACATTTTCCCAAACCATGAACTAATATTATCCATTATATTTGGGGGTGCATGATTTGAACTTTAGGGCCTCACATTTTTTTCAAAACAATATCAATCTTTGTGACACCCCTAGACAATCACCAGACACCTTGCATAGTTCCCTAGGCATGTCACACAGTTTTTATAACAATACACAATCCATTTTAATTTCCATTGAAAATAATAGATTACTATAACATGGTTAACACATGGTTAAACTAACCATATTCCTTAATCATGTGACTTTCCAATTTTTCCTAAAAATGTCACAACTCGTCCCCCAAGGCTTGTTCTATTACTACCCCAAGCCTTCCTTCCATTGGCCAGGGGATGGCGACTAGCACCGAAAAGGTGTATCCCTATAATGGGAAGGAATTCCCTTTAAACCTGTAAAAACATACAATCCAAGAACACAACAATAATCAACCATGAAGTAAAATACTATAGTAAAAAGTGAACTGAAAGTAAAGGGGTCAGAATACAAGCCCAACTAAATAATACAAGTATAACTGAAAAGAGAAAACAGCTCCTAGAACATCCACTGAGGATCCTACCAAAAGTGTAGGTACATATCACGATCAGTAGTCACTGAATCACGTCATTTTAAGTGGTCCACCTCTGAGAACCATTCATTCTGGGCTCCCTCATCCTCGATCAACGTTGTTCATCATCTGCATAAGACAAAGCAAGGTGTGGGTGAAGCCAGTGCAGGGGTGAGTATAACAATACTTAGTAGGGACCTCGAGACCCTGGAAGGTCTCCCAAAGTTCCACAAAGAAAAAAAAACAAATCAATAACTCAATAAAAAAGCACGAAGCAGTCATCAACTCAACTTAGGTATATGTCCACACATATACCTAATTTATCAAGATATACTCATCTCATACATGAGGAAACATAAGGCTCCCACTTTTAAGCATTTAGAAAAAATGATCCACGAGAAAATAATACCACAAAGGTAACACCAAAAAGGTAAAACCATGAAGGTAAAAGTACCACAAAAATAAATACTCAACTCACATCTGGTATATAAATCAAGTATAGAAGTGAATATGATTAGTTATAATTCTAGATCATCTTATTCTATCGATATGCACTACCACTGACCCACACAAGATTGATAAATGCTAACCCACTCTAGATCTCTAGGATCTGACCCACACGGTATAAATAGATATTGAACCACATAGGATCACTAAGCACTGACACACATATGATCGATAGATGCTGACCCACATTGGACTGATGTTCTTTCTTCATATTACAGTCAACCACAACATTCCTACACTTTAACACACTTGATTCTAGGGGGATCCACTCCTCAAGAAATTGGTCATACCTCTTCTGCCACGAATCTCCATGATGAAATATCCCAAAGAACTGTCATGTCGTAACGGTTCCAACGTGATAGACAACGCATCAATCAGACACCCGGTCTGTGACTTATATGCGTTTTAGTACCGAGGGCCCGGTTGGATTCAGGTTTGATCCAACCCGGTCATAGTCCAACATTCTCCAAAACTCAAGTGGAGTATACCAAAAGGACTGTCTCGATCCAAGTATCCCAACATCGTAGACAATTTGTCAAATGGATGTTAGGTTCACATGTTATGGTTCTTTTAGCGAAACTGGGCTTGGAAGGGTCCGGGTCTGGCCCAACATTGTTCGAACCATCCTGGCCTAGCCCAGTTGGGCTGGGTTGTGGTGGGCTTGGACCGATAGGCTCACACGGCCAAGCCTGCTGGGCCTACGCAGCCTGGCCCGTGGAGGGTGCGGCCTGCTGTAGCAGGGCCCACCCTAGCTGGCACGGGGGGGGGGGGGGGGGGGGGGGTTCCCCATTCAGAAGACGTAGCAGCGGTGCCATGGGACACCGCCAGGTCGCCTGCGGGACCCACAGGGAGCGGGTCCCAGCCCTCTGCCATGGATTTTGAGCCTCAGCCATCTTTAGAGGTGCACGCCGACGTGCCACTCAGCTTCGTATGTGGTTTGTCAATGTCGGCCGCTGTTGTATGTCGCGGCTATATGCCGCGGCCCCCTTCTCCAGTGGTGCACTATGACACACCACGCCCTCCTTCGCTGTTGGTCATTGCTGGTCGTCGGTGCTACCATGCTGGTGCCGCACCGGTAGTCTTCTGCAGGTCATAAGGTGATCTCTGGTGGCCCATTTTTTAATTTGAGTGTTCTAATAGACTCCTCTGGATTCCCTCTTCGTCGCTAAACCCACCGTTCCCGGTTTCTTACTACTCGAATAAATCACTCGCAAAGAACACGTCAAAATCCAACAAAAGGGGGAAGGTTCAGGACATGTTCATTTGGCTTGTTCCCTCTTCATTAGCTTGATAGAAAGATGGTAGTGTAATGATTCAGCAACTCTTGAAATTAGACAAGAAATAAACCCTACATCATGATTTGTTGAAGAACATCCGCGTTTGAGGAGGAGTCGGTGTTCGTCAGTTCTTGATTCAGTGGTGCTCGTCACTGGTCACTAGAACTGGACCCGTCCTCCAAGTGGTTAGTGTCGTGGTACTTTGATAGAGCTTTGTCACTTGGTGTAGTCGTGCCAATACTCTACCCCGAGTTCCATATAAATAGTGGAGGGGGAGAGTGAGTAACGTCTTTGAGAATTTATGAGGTTCATTTAATGAATGAAACTACCAAATTACAATGGTGTTGTTACAAAGATTCAAGAGTCAATCCAATTAATGTTTTGATATGTCATTGGTCCCGCCACTGCCACTTGTCCATTGGAGGAAAAATAAAAATAAAATAACTTTTTTTTATTATTATTTTAAATTTCCAAAAACTATATTTTTCTCACGACCTACTGTGATCGTAGTGAAGCCTTCCTTAAGTGAATCTCGATGCTTCAGATTCAACGGTGCTCATAGATTTTTAATCTGAGCACCGGTTCAAAAGTTGGAAAACACCGCTCGCGCGTTTACTAAAGGTACCTTAAAAAAAGGTCAAAAATTCATTCCGGGAACACTGGGCCTCGGAATCACATGCCGTCAATTTTTTCAGACTCGCAATAATTTTATATAATTAAAACAATTACATGAAATGTACAAGTCTTTACATTCTCCCCACCTTTACGGATTTTCATCCCTGAAAGCCATAACATAGAATAGGGAAACAAATGGGTGTATTGAGCATGAATCTGAGCCCCCTCCCATGTGCTCTCCGGGAGGTTCCCATGTTGCCAGCGAATGCACACCAGAGGTATCAATTGTCCATAATGGATCTTCTATTGTCGATCCTCAATTTCCACTAGAACCTTCGTAAACATTGACACATCATCAATGTCCTGCTCACCATGGTTGATAATGTGATATGGGTCTTGCACATATCTCCTTAGATGGGATACGTGGAAGATTTTTTTTCACCCTCTCCAACTATGGTGGGAGTTCCAAGCAGTATGCCACCTCACCAATCTTATAATGTATAGGAAATGTTATGATAAATCTCATTGAATGTTTGTCACCTCGGACAAATCTCTATAATCCCCATCAAGGGTAGACTCTCAAGAATATGTGGTCCCCCTCCTAAAACTCCATTGGTCTCCTTATCCTATCAACATAATACTTATGTCTGCTCTGTGAAATCATTATCCACTCCCGTATGATCGACACTTTCTCAATGGTAACCCATACCAACTCTAGACCCATAAGTGTTGACTCCCCTGGGTCTGTCCAGTATAGAGGTGATCTTCATGGTTGACCGTACAAGGCCTAAAATGGTGTCATACTGATAGTGGAGTGACAACTATTGTTTTACGCGAACTCCACCAAGGAAAAGTGATCCTCCCAACTGCGGCCAAAATCTAAGACACAAGCACAAAGCATTTCCTCTAGTGTCTGAATGGTCCACTCTGTCTGACCATCCCTATTTGGATGAAAGGCAGTGCTCAAATGTAGCTGAGTCCCAAACGCCTTATGTAATCCCTTCCAAAAATAGGATGTAAAATATGTGACATGGTTAGAGACGATCGTCGATGGCACCCCATGAAGTCTTACAATCTCTTGTACGTAGAGGTGTATTAATCCCTCTACTTGTCCTTACTCTCAGATGGGTAGGAAGTGGGATGACTTGGTGAGTTGGTAAAAGATCATGCAGATGGAATCATGTCCCCTAGACATACGTGGATGCCCTGTCACAAATCCCATGGAGATTTCATCCCACTTCCAATCTGGCACCTCTATTGGTTGTGCTAAGCTTGCTGGAACCAGATGCTCGACCTTCACTTATTGAAAAGTGAGGCATCGTGAAACAAAATATACAACTAATTTCTTAATCCCTGGACACCAGTGCTGACACCGATAGTCCTAGTACATCTTTTCCACACTAGAATGTACCATTAGAGGGGACTTAGGGAACTCCCTCAACACCTCCTCCTGTAGCACCACCGATACCATGGTGCTTCCTATGAAGAGGATGATGTGCACCCCACCTTCAGAAAATCAATTGGGTTCCTATCCAGTGGATATCCGAGCACGTCGATTCTCGCAGTCAATGTCCTTAAGATGTGCCTCCCGAACTCACTGACGAAGTGTGGGAGTGATAGTCATGGACTGGAGTTAAGCATCTCCATCTCTATCCACAAAGGATATCTACAACATGACTATCTTCTTTGTGGCCTCACTCAGTAACTGTAGACCAGACCACCTACTGAGTGCGCCTATTATTACATTCCCCTTATGAGGAGTGTAGAATATCTCAAAGTCATAGTCTTGGAATAACTCTAGCTAATGTCGATGACTCAAGTTCAGGTCATTATGTGAGAAGATATACTTGAGACTCTTGTGATCAGAGTAGACTGTAAAACATTCACCCATTAAATAGTGTTGCCTAATTTTCAAGGTGAAGACCAATGCTTCTAATTCCAGGTCATGGGTGGCATAGTTATACTTATGTTATCTCAGATGTCGTGAAATATAAGTGATCACTGATTGCTCCTGCATCAGGACACATCCAAGTCTGTTCCCTGATGTGTCACAGTAGACTACACACCCAACGCCTTCTTCTGGTAGCCTCAAGACGTGGGAACTCGTTAGTCTCTACCTCAACTCCTAAAAACTCTACTGGAATATCTCTAACCATATAAAGGGTTTTCCCTTCTTCTTAAAAGATGACACGGGTGTCGCAAATCTGAAAAAATCAGGTACAAATCTTCGGTAGTACCCATCCAACCCTAGGAAACTCCACACCTCCGTCACACTCCAGGGTGGCTCCCAAGCTAGAACAAAATCTACCTTTTTCATATCCACTGAAACTCTAGCCTCTAAGATATCATGTCCAAGAAAGTGGACCTCCCATATCTAGAACTGGAACTTTGAGAACTTACCATAAAGTCGGTGCTCTCCGAGTGTATCCCAAACTATCTGTAGATGATAGGCATGATCCTCCTCCGACGCTGTGTATATCAAGATTTCATTGATGAAGACCACCACAAACTGATTAAGGTATGGCTAAAAGATCATGTTCATGAGTCCCATGAACACTTCAAGGGTGTTAGTTATACCTAATGGAATAACCAAGAACTCATAGTGGCTATACCGACATCTGAAGGAAGTCTTCTGAACATCCTCATCTCGTACCCTAAGTTGATGATTACCTAATCTAAGTTCTATCTTCGAAAACCAATGAGCTCCCTTCAGCTGATCAAAAATATCATTAGTCCTCAGAAGTCGATACTTGTTCTTCACGGTCACCTGGTTCAGGCACCGATAGTCTACTCAGAGTCTCAAACCGCCATCTACCTTCTTGGAGAACAAAATCGGGGCTTCCCATGGATAAACATTGGGCCTTATAAACCTATTCCTCTGCAAGTCCTCCAACTGTACCCATAACTCAAAAAGCTCCACAGGATCCATCTGATATGATATTTTAGATATTGATTCCATCCCAGGGTACAATTTAATGTAATATTCTACCTCTTTACATGGAGGTAGTCCCAGAACATCATCAGGTAAGAGATCAATATACCGGTCCACCACTACAGGATAGCTCGGACTCTCAAAATCAACTACTCTGAGGTTAAGGCAAGCTAAATGATTTGTGATCAGTTGCACCCTCCTATAGGTAAGTCCATCCTATTCTGCAAAAGTTCCCTTCTCGCAAGTAAATGAAAACCTAGTCTCATCCTCACAAACACACTGCACTTTACGCCCAATGCAGTCAATCTGAACATGGATTGTGGATAACAAATCCATAACTAAGATGATGTCATAAGGAATTCACGCCACTAATATAAGATCTTAACTGAAGATCTCACCTCCTAGAGTAATCTCACATAGTCGGCACCATTGTGTAATCATTGAATCCCCTCCCGTAGGAGTTTCTAGTCATAAGGATCGATCCAACGACGCCATTGGAATCTATGAGCTCCGAATGAGGGTTGTGGAAATGAAAGAGTGACTAGAGCTTGTGTCTATAAGTACTATGGATAGGGTGGATTATACATAGATCATACCTCAAATAATCTCTAGACCGTCGTGGTAATAGACCTCAACTACCTAGAGTTGAGCTCATCCCTGTCCGCCTTCTCCCTATGGTCAGGGTGGACCGCCTGGAGGTGGTGATGGTAGAACCTCGAATCGCCACCCATGGCCTACTGTACGACCAGCTCCTCTTCCACATCTTCCACCCTACTGACCACCCCACTTGAACCTCTTCCTCTGCCTTGGAGGTCCCTCGATAGTCTTCTAGTCATCCATATAGCAGGTTGGACACTCGTGAGCCATGTAACCCTGCCCACCGCACGAGTAGCACTTCTTTCTCCTCATCTGTCCTCCTCTATCTCGTGAGCCCCTCACCACCAACAATATATCCAGTTGTGTTTCACCAGATATTCTGGCCCTCCTGGCCTCCTATGACATCCGTCTAATACCTGCTACAGATGACTCTTCTGTCTGATGTACGGTGGTGGCTCTCTTTGTCGGTGTCTGCTCAGCTAAAAAAATATCCACCAAAAGTTCTCGCTCTATCACCCTAGCCTGCATTAGAATGCTGAGTGATATCATCAGTGCTATGATCTCCCATCAGAGACCCTTATAAAAGGTTCGTACGCTAAACAAATGTTCTTGTACCATGTCGGTGGAGTAGTGGGAGAGATTAGTGAACCTCATTGAGTATTGGGCCACAGTCATGTTGCCATGTTGTAAGTGCAATAGCTCTTGTATATGCACTGAGCATAGGGTAGTTGGGATGAAATTTTCCTTGAAAAGGCCCTCAAAGTACACCCAAGTGATGGTATCCTCATCGTGTAACTGGAGTTTCAAACTCCACTATCTCACAAATTCTCCCTGGAAGAGACTACCAGCTAGGATCACCATCAGATCAGCTGGTGTCCCAACTAAGTGAAAAACTTTGGCCACAACCTCCAACCAGCCCTCAGCTGCCTGCAGATCCATCTTTCCTTGGAACCTTAGAGGCCTCTTCCATTGAAACTCATGCAATTCACTCATTCGGTATGCACCCTCTATTGGTGGGGTTGGTGGAATCTGCTGCCCAATGGGTGGTGGTGCTACTGGTGCACCAACTGATGAAACTATCTCCGTAAGAGGTCCCTGCACCGAATCCTCATCTCTTGGTGGGCCATCATAGCGTACTCTCTCGGGAATCATGGCTGGCTTTCTATATGGTGGAATCCAGAAAGAAAACAGGTGAGCCTCAGTTAATATGTTATACCTGGTGAGCTGACTCAAATAAATCAAAATAAAAACCTTTCAAAACACATGCAATCATTGTTTTCATGCATTGAGTTGGAAATTAGAATTCAGGGTCCTGGTATACGGATATTCTGGTCATCTCACCAACACTGGATTCCCCAAACTAAAAACCACACTCATAACACTTAACACTATTTCCACATAGAAAATATCAGAGTCCTAGTTCTTTGATAGAACTGAGTCCTCTGATACCACTTTGTCACAACTTGTCCCCTAGAGCCCATGTTGTGACTACCCCAAGCCTGCCTTCCATATTCCTGGGGCTAGTGACTATCACTGAAAAGGAATATCCCTATAATAGTAAGGCATTGCCTTTAAACCTGTACAAAAACACAATCCAAGATCACAACAATAAGCAAACACAAATTAAACTAGTGTTGTAAATAGTGTATTGAACGTAAAGGGGTCAAGATACAAGTCCAACTGAAAAGTGAAAGTAAAACTTAAAAGAGAAAATAGCTCATGGATCATCCAATAAGGATCCAACCTGAAGGGTAGGTACAGCTCATGATCAGTAGTCACTGTAGTACATCACGTCAAATAGTCCACCTCTGAGCATCGTCCAGTCCTGGCTCCCTCAACCTCAATCAACATTGTTCGTCGTCTGCATAATACATGGCCTGTTTTGGGAATAGCCCATGTAGGGGTGAGTATAAAAATACTCAGTAGGTACCTCGATACCCTCGAATGTCTTCCAGAGTTCCACAAAGAAAAATCCACAAAGAAAGACCTCAATCACAAAGAAAGAAGCAGTCATCAACTCTACTTAGGTATATGACCATACATATACTTAAGTTATCAAGATAACTCATCTCATACATGAGGAAACATAAGGCTCAAAATTTTAATACTTTAGAAAAACTGATCCACGAGAGAAGAATAACACAAAGGCAACACTACAAATGTAGAAGTACGATAAAGGTAACACCACGAAGGTAACAGTCCAAAGGTAAAAGTACCAAAAAGTTAAAGACTCATCTCACACTAGGTATATAACTCAAGTACATTAGAACAGATTATTATTCATAATTATAGATCATCTTATTATGTCGAGAGGCTCTTCAGATGACCCCAACAGGATCGATAGATGCTGACCCACACAGGATCACTAAGTGTTGACCCACATAGGATTAGATGTTGACACACATAGGATCGATGTTCTTTCTTCAAGTTACATCCAGCCACGAGATTCTCTCACTAAGCAAGCTTGATTTAGGTAGGATCCAATCCTCAATCCATTGATAGTACGTCAACCTCTATGAAGTTCCATGAAGACGTATCCCAAAGTTCTTCCATATCGTAAGGGTTCCAACGCGATAGACAGTGTGTCAATCGGACGCCCGATCTGTGACTTATAAGCATTTTAGTACCGAGGGCCCTGTTGGATTTGAGTTTGATCCAACCCAGCCATACTACAACTTTTTCCAAAACTCAAGTGGAGTATAACAAAAGTACCATCTCTCTCCAAGGATCCCATCTCTGCAGATGGTTCATCAAACAGATGATTGGTTCACAAGTTATGGCTCTTTTAGAGAAACTAGGCCTGGAAAGGTCTGGGTCCGGTTCGACCCGGTCGGGCCGACCCGACCTAGTCCGGGTCTGGCCTGGGCAGCCCCAAAATGGACTGGTCTATCCCGGTTATGCTGGGTCGTGGCGGGCTCGGCCTGCTGAGCCGCGGACCGGCCCGACCCACAGAGGGTGTGGCCCGCTGGGCTCGCGCGGACCGGCACGCAATAGGGAGAGACCTGCTGGAGCTGTATCCCACAAGAGCAGGGGCTACCCTAGCTGACATAGGGGGTGTTTTTCCCTTTTCTAAAGCCAGAGCGGTGGCGCCATGGGGTGCCTCTAAGTCACCTGTGGGACCCACAGAGAGCGGGTCTTGGCCTTCCACCGCGGCCATCTTCAGCAATGCGCAATGGCGCACCACTCACCTTTGTCCACGACTAGAGGATGTCGGCTCCCACTGTCCGCCACAGATATATGCCACAGCCCCCGTCTCCGGTGGCACATGACGGTGCACTACCACCTCCTTCATACCTGGCTGTTTCCAGCCGCCGCTGTCACCCGCCGGCGCCAGTTACCGGTGCTGCCATGCCAGTGTCGTGCTGGTGGTCTTCTGTTGGTCATCAGGTGAGCTTCAGTGGCCCATTAATCCATCAAAAGGTTCTAACGAACTCCCCGAGACTCCCTCTTTGTCACTACACCAATCGTTACGGGTTCCATCCAACCCGAATAAATCTCTCTCAAAGAATACGCCAATGTACAACAAAAGGTGGAAGGTCCATGCCTTGTTCGTTTGGCCCGCACCCTCCACGTTATCTTGATAGCAAGAGGGTAGTTTAATTATTCATAAAATCTTTAAATTACACAAGAAATAATCCCTACCTTAAGATTCATTGAAGAACATCCAATTTTGAGGAGGAGTTGATGTTTGTCGGTTTGTGATTCGGTGGTGCTCATCACCGCTAGCGGGAACCGGTCCCATTCTCCAATTGGTTGGCGTCACGATACTTTGCCAGATCATTATCACTTGGTGATGTCGTTCCAAAAATCTACCTCGAGATCCATATAAATAGAATAGTGGGAGGGTGAGTAATGCCGTTGGGAATTTATGAGGTTCATTTAATGAATGAACCTCCCATATTCTAATAGTGTTGTTACAAATATTGAGGACTCATGAAAATTAATGGCTCGACATGTCATTGGTCCTACCACCACCTCTTGTGTGTTGGAGAAAAAAGAAAAATAAAAATAAAATAACTTTGTTTTTTTATTATTCTTTTAAATGTCCAAAAACTATCTTTTTATCGCGACCTACAACGGTCAAGGTGAAGCCTCCCTTAAATGGATCATGGCACTGCAGACTCAATGGTGATCTCAGATTTTTAATCTGAGCACCAGTTCAAAGGTTATAAAATATCTCTCGCATGTTTAATGAACATACTGTAAAAAAAGTTCATAAATTCATTTCGGGAACACCGGGCCTCAGAATCACATACCATCAATTTTCACAGACTCATAATAATTCTATATAATTAAAAAAATACATGGAAAGTCAAGGTCTTTACAAAAAACCCTGAATTTATAACTTTTATCCCCTAAATCCTCTCACACCCAAAAATAGAAAAAACAAGGCTTGATTAAGGCATACATGTGACCTAGTTGGTGTCATAATTACCCCCACCACAAGTTCTTTTCCCCATAAAACCCTCAGGATTTCAGACCCACTATAAGACAAGTCCACTACTACCTCATCAATTATTCCCGCTCCCACATCTCGTGGCTATCCCATCCACACTATCACAGTACATGGACCAAGGTAATCACTTTACCATGTAGAATATTATCCTATAAAACCATTATCTATATTGGTAACTCAAAAATGGTGGTATCAGGTTTAATATCAACACCCTCACATTCAATCACCTGGGAAGGATCCAGGTAATACCTCTTTGCCTGGTAAAAATGAAACACATCATGGATTGAATTCAAACAAGATGGTAATTCCAAACAATATTATGGATTTGTGAGTCTCGTTGTGTTATAAAATGGGCCAAAAAACTTCAGTACCAATGTACCCTCCTTACCCAATCGATGATGTCCCATGTGGGGTGAAAGAAAAAATCTAGATCACC
The DNA here is from genome assembly GCA_963277665.1 of Viscum album. Lineage (NCBI taxonomy): Eukaryota > Viridiplantae > Streptophyta > Magnoliopsida > Santalales > Viscaceae > Viscum > Viscum album. The sequence continues at coordinate 2,019,706,749 of OY728156.1, forward strand.
AACATCAAACTATAGCGTCTAGATATGATTATTTGTATAATATTTATGGGGGAACTATATTGTGAAAAACCTCTTCTGGATCAACCGCACCTTTTCTGTTATCTTCTGAACAATACATGGCCCAAAAAAGGACCTCCCTCTCAAATATTACCAACACAAGGGAGATCTACATGGGTTCCCAAATAACAATTAAAAGGATTCCAACTTAATTGAGTCCTAATAACTATTTTTATTGTCAAATTCCACCAAAGAAAAAATCTTTTTAAAATATCCACAAAAAATAAGTCATGAAAGCTCGAATCAGATCCTCAAGAGCCTAGATATCCCACTTATTTTTTCCATCCATCGATGGAAGATAGACTCTTCTACATTTAAATTGGGAACCCATTGACTTTTAAAAACATTTCTAGAACATGGATGTGAACCTTGTGTCCCTATCCGATATAACTACAAAGGGAACCCCATGAATTATAACAATATAACATAAATAAAAGTTCCTATTTTTTCACCTTCATCATCTCCTTAATAGGTTGTAAATTCACTAGTTTTAGGAGTTGATAAATGATCACCCAAATAATATCATTCCCCCTAGGAGTCCATGAAAAAACAATGATGAAGTCTACAGAAATATCATCAAACATTCAAACTAGAATGCGTAAATGTTGAAAAAAAATTATCTAGTTTTCCCACCTTTATTTTTTGAAAATTGAGACAACTCAATAAAAAACTATATTCGACCACCTCATCTCCATCCACCAATTTTGATGGAACAAATTAGGATGCATCTAGGTATCACATAGGTTTGAAAACCAAAAAGACTAGTATCCACTGTCTGTCAACACTTTCCTCAAAGAAATCAAAAAAACCAACTTGCTATCGAAGAACAAATCTCAAATGGGATACCAAGAGCACTCACCCAAGGTCTCCCCACCATAAATACATTTACCTAAGTGTTGGTACTTATTTTTTTGTCACCTTCTCAATACAAACTCACTCATCAAAATATAATTTATATTTCATCAAAGCCAATAACACCTAACTATCAACCTCTCCCACTCTCAATCCCATGTCAGCAAGAAAACTAATAATATTCCACTCATACACTGATTCCTTCATGACTTGTGTTGGTAATTTTCATCTAAATACATTGTAAACTAGATTATATTTTCCATGAGTGTAAAAAATTTCAATATAAAAGTTATGATGATACTCCACCCAGTATCTCTATCACAATTTTAGGTCCCTCTAAGTAAAAAATACATTTCACACTCTTATTTTTATAATAAACTATAAACCTCTCCCCAAAGAGATAGTGATTCCCTATTTTTAGTGAATTCAAAACTTATACCAACTCAATCTCATGGGCAGGGTTGTTATTTTCATGAGTTCATAACTATAAAGAGATGTAGGCCACCACTTTTTTCACTTGTATCAAAACACATCTAAAACCCATACCAGATGCATCACAAATATATAATAACCTAATCCTAGTTCCATAAGAATAAGAAATGGTGTTGAAGTCAAACTCACCTTTAGCTTCTCTAATGATCATTGAAAATATTCATTCCATTATAATTTTAATTCCTTATAGGTTAAAGCTATCATTAAATATGAACACTTGGAGAAATACTTAACAAACTGTCTATATATACCAGCAAAAATCAAGAATATTTGAATCTCAAACTCATTTATGGGCTGCTCCCAGTATATAATTACATGTATCTTTTTAGGATCTATTTATATCCCCCTCTTAGATATCACATGCACACTAAATTTCACCTCTTGGATCGAAAAATCACATTTGGAAATAATACCATTTAGATGATGTTCTTTCATGGTTTTAAGAATGATATCTAAATTTTATATATTCTCCTCCTCTATATTGTATTATTCCAAAATATCATCCACAAAAACCATAAAAAAGAGTACAAAAAATGATGAAATTTGGTTCATCAAAGATATAAATTTCATAGGATCATTGCTGAGACTAAATGGAATAAATATGAACTTGAAATGTCCATATAAGCTCCTAAACTCTATCTTATATCTATCATATTCTCAGAATTTCAACTAGTGTTACCCTGACCGAAGGTCAATCTTGGGAAACCGTCATACCCCTCTAAGCTAGTAAAAAAGATCCTTAATCCAAGGAAAATGATATTTGTTCTTAATAGTCTCCTAATTAATCTTTTGATAACCACTTAAAAGTATGACGCTCTCATCTGCTTTATTAGTAAAGAGAACTGGTGAAGACCATAGTGAAAATCAAGAATAAATAAATACTTTAGCCTCTAAATCCTCAAGCTATAATTTAATTTCCACCAACTCAGTTGGTGGCATTCTATATGATAGCATGTAAATGGTAATCATACTAGCGAGAAGTTTAATAGTAAAATCAACCTCTCTCTATGGTGGTAAAATATAAAAATCATCTAGAAATGACATAGGGTACACACGCACCAATACAAGAAGAATACTACCCAAAATATGGTTAACATTATCAAGAAATATCTATAAAAACTGGCATGATATTTTCCCATACTAAGGAACAATGGGACCTTCCCTTCTCGATCAACTATCCCACTCGCCCGGAAAAATATGAGTGAACCCATAAAAAATAATAACTATACTCAATGATGATAACAATAAATATAGTCTTTAACACTGATCATCTAATCCATTACAATAATCATGAATAATATATAAAGATCAAGAACTAAAAAATCTCATATCACATCATAGTTAGCTATCATCACCAGATTCATGAGTCACTTGAAACCTTGTTCAAACCTCTTTCCCAAAGTCATGGAATGAACAAACAAGTACATCATATGTTCCAAACATAAACCCAACACTTCAAATGGATTTAATGATATAGAGGAATGAGTAACACCTATATCAAAAAAAATCTAGAACTATAGAAGATGAAATAAACAATGTAACTCTAACAGTAGTTTTCCCTACATAATATTCTTCTTATACATACAAAATTTCATAAATTCAATCAGTGTTTTCAACATGAACATCCCTCATGTCCTAAGCATTAGACCCACCACCCTTGAAAGAATCAGTAAGAACCTGTGAACCCCTGGTGAGAGTGGATCATACCTTACTTCCCTAAGATTTCCTTTTATAAAAATGCTTCAGATAGCCTGATAATCCACAATTATGACATGTCATAGGAGCCTCTATACAGTTAGGCCTGATATGACCATTCCTTCCATGATGATAGTAGACAAAATAATTTATTCCTAATGATTCCCCTGAAATTAGTCCTGATGAAAACTGACCACCCTTTTGTTTTTTTCTGGCTAGAAGATACACCTTGGAAAGAAACTACACCAACTAAAGCCCCACCCAAAATTTCATTTCTATCTATTATTTCCTCATCTAGAGTTAAATTTTTCAATACCTCAGATAAGATCAAAAGGAACATTAGAATCAGTATTAACTAAATATCATGCCTCAATCCCAACTCAAACCTATAAACCTTTAAATACTCATTGGTTATAAGATTTGGTGCTAGATGCACTAGCTCAAAAAGTAGGTAAAATACTCTAGAATGGTATTCTACCCTTAATCAAAGGTTATAAAATCTTGGTTCATCACCACACATAATGTATCAGAGAAAAACATATTTTTAAATAATTTATTCATTGAATTACAGGTAATTTCCTCATGAATCTTATCTTTCATGATGGATTACCACCATATCTTTCTTATTCTGTTGAGAATGTATATGGAAAACCAACCTTATAGTTCTCAAGAGTCTTCAAGAAGTTTAAGATCCTTTTAATACACTCAAGCCACTCCTCAGATTCTTGGGGTCCCATGTCACCATAGAAGATGGGTAGATTCTTCTTAGTGAAATGGGTTCCATGATCCACCACATGTCTTGGGTTCTTGATACCCACTTGACCCATAGTCTAAATAGTATAGATTACTACTTCAACCAAGAAGGGTTCCACTAAAGGATTCTCTAATGGAACCTTTCTCATAGCTTCCTCTCTTATATTTGGAAGTCCTCTTACCAAAGCCTTTGTCTGTAAAGAAAAAGACAAGGACCAATCATATTTAGAACATATTCTAAAATATTATCACTAGCTTCAAGAATACACGTATATGATTTAAAACATCATGAATTTAAAGTAATTATAAATTCCATAAATAAAAAAAAACTTTAAGAATGAACATATCCATTTAAATAAGCATCCCATACAATTCATTCAAATGACCAAAAACACCAATCCTCAACCCTAGTAAATTTGGTTGGCCACCAAAGGTAACTCAGGTTTATTCACGAATGTGATATGCCTAGGCCCATTTTCCATAATTACTATTTGAATTCTGATGGTCTTAAATCTTATCAACCCATGACATAGAACCAAACTTATGTAGTATTAGCACACTTCAGGCATATCATCCCTTTGATACCAAATTTTAAAAAACTAACCTAACCCAACTTCACAGACCACTTGAGACATCCCATCACATGGAGGTGTAATAATGATAAAGGAAACATGATAACATGTCATGTGTATAACCCAAACGAGAAATATAACAAGAACACAATGTTGAAGAAAAATATAGATTGAAGATCCATGCAATCCAATCCAAATTACCTAAACCATAATGTATGAATAATAAGACCAATGTGTCTCCATGTAACCAATAGTTACTTCCAAACCTTTAGAAACCAAATGTAGTGAAAATAAGGGAAGATAACATACTAAAATATCACCTTCCCTTTACCTAGATCCTGTAATACAACATCTAAAACTACCCAAAGGAAATAGTATGGTGTGCGCATAAATCCTAGTAGGATACCACCATAGAGTCTATATAAGGTCTAATATGAAGAATTCCACAATTTTATCATTTAAAACAAAAATATTTTAAAAACAAATTCATAAATCTAATCCATTTGTAAATATTTTTTCTTTGGTTTTAATAAAATCCATTCATATTTACAAAGATATAAATATAAAAAGTAGAAGTAATAAAAAAGTTATTCCAATATATACATCAAGAGGTATGAAGTTAAACACATATCCTTGAAATAACCTATTATGTGAAGTTATTTGATACAGCTCATATAAAAACCTGTAAGAAACAATCCATGATAAAAACACATCATATAATAAATAAATTACAATTGAAAAATCACCTCATATTGGACCCTAGCCTATGTGAATATGTACTATATGTAAAAATACTAAATAGGCATATTTTTTATCTAACTAATATCAAGTCTTACCATAGTCCACTGATATTAGAAAGGTTACTTCCTAGTGGTTCCACGCTCACTTAGGATACCCATGTCTATTTCCTAACACACCCAAGGTTCTCAATGTTCCCATTGTCAAATTACATTTCAAAACAATGCTCACAATTTATAAAACATTTTCAAAATAAATCCAACCCACTTCAATTTTTGAAAATCCATTTATGAATCAAAACCGAAATTTAATTTTTTAAATAAACACATGGTGTGCAAAACCCCATTTTTAAAGAAAATACCTTCAAAAAAATTTATCATACCACAAAATCCATTAAACCAACAAATCACTTAAATTAAATAGAAAACCCAAAGTAATTTTAAAATAATAATATGAAATTATTATAATTAACCCTTTATATAGAAACAACTACCTCAAAATAGAGGTAGCATGAACTGCCCCTAAAAATAGAGACCATGGAAGGATATATCAGTTCCTCGTGATTCTATATCCATAAGGAATAATGTCAAAAACACTATAAAACTCCTAATATATTTAATTCAAATCCCCTTCTAGTTCCATAGGAAGATATGATAATATATCTAATAATGATGTAAGATGGAATATAAAAATTTGATCAAAAACTCAATATAACATTATGTGAACCACCAAGAATGAAGGATCTCTAACAAGAATACAAAGAGAGAGTCCTATAAATTGATGGGGAAGGTTTAGTTTGATCCAAAATTAGATTAAGGGGTTATTATGATTAAAAATTACCAAGGGAAAAGGGTAAAATATCTTGTTATTAACGGTTTGGAAGAGGGTCACATGGTTTCTAGGAGGAGGCCACATGGTTAAACTAATTGTGTGCCTTAGCCATGAGCCCCTACTATATATTATTTTTGGGAGAGAATGGTATTCACTAGAGGGCCAAAAAGTTTGGTAAAACAATTCTAAAACCATTTTACACCCTTGGAAAAAAACCATACACCCTACACGGTTCTCTAGGCCTATCACACAGTTTTTTTAACTATGTGCAATCTTTGTGAATTTTCAATAGAAACTCACAGAGGTTTAAAAAATGGTTAAACTAATTGTGTTCCTTAACCATGAAACATTCCATTTTTTCTAAAAAGACCCTTCTTTTTCATATTCTAATATTCTGAATCCCCTCAAACCCCTAAGAAGAAAATCCATGGATCAACTATGGCATACTTGTGACCAAGAAGGTGTCACATGAACATGTGAGAATTAACTTGCTTTAAAATTTTATCTATATTACCAACAAAAATAACTAAATTTTTTTATATGATTTCATTTATAAAATAATTAAATAAATTAAAAACAACATCAGTAATATTTCATTACATAATTATTTACACTCTCTAAAATACTGATGTATTCTTTATGCATCAAATTCACTATTACATGAATTGATTCACAATTCAAAGATAGTCCCCACTTTATTTTATATGAAATATGGTTTGTTATTTATGTCATAGTGTCTTACAATATTCTTATATGATCCTAAAAATATAATGTAATTTTCATTTTAATATAACATTGTTGACCTCAACTACTTACCCAGGTAAGCACTTATAGATTCCACTTTATAGATAATTCAATCTAGAAGGATCACTGATATTCTGGACCACCCTTGATTTAATTATAAGATATGAACTTCTAATGACCAAAATGTTACTAAAGATATAAATTAATATTTCCTACACACTGAGCCCAACCACCTTCCAAAAATTGGATTTTCAATACACATGAATCCAATACACTAAACTTTTGATGCTCAGAACAGGGCTATACATCCCAATAAATTTCCACTTGAAGACTATTTCCAAGTAAAACCTTATATAACCTCTTTAGTAAACTTTATTCCTTCCTATCTAGTAGTAGTTTGTCTCTTCCTTTTATTAATTTGGTCACCCAAGATCTACTAAGGCAAAATGTTGTTTTAAATATTCTTGAGCTAAAATGTTAGTGAACATGTATGCCAATTTTTTATACCAGGGATCTTCTAGATATATTACAATTTCTCCTTCAAAATAATTCATATGGAGTGGTACTCTATGTTAATATAATGTTTCCATACATATAACATCATATTTTTAGCCATGTGGATTGAACTTTGTCTATATCAGAAAACAATACATCCTTCTTAACTTCTTCTTAATTCCTTCAGCAAAAAATTCAACCAAACCATCTCCTTCCAAGATTCCATTATCTATACACATTCCATTTACATTTTAATTAATGTAAAAAAAATTTAGTTTCAATATATTACAAATTTTTGTTCCTCTATATGTAAATATGAACCATGTTATTCTCTTTTGACAATCTAATCCTCTCTTAAATTTAGCACATAAAAACCCTATAAAAAATATTCCTCCCCAAATCAAAGATCATAATATTATGATCCATTCAAATATTGAATGATCAACATAACAGCTTCACAATGTTACTTTACATGGTTATACTAAAATATACTTACAAATCCTACTAAAAATACAATTTTTATTTGAGTAAAAATAATATCATGTATTATACTTAAAAAATCTAAATCATAATTCACTTTCTCAGTGTGTAGACACACTTATTATATAATTGGTTCTTATGATTTGGATAGTTTTATGTGTCCATAAATAGAGACATAAATTGGATAAAATTCTACATTAACAAAAACATTATGTTTTTATAGATATACTACTTTTGATATTAAACCAAAGATCTCATATTTTTATCTCTCTATATCATTATAATTTGTATCTTATTCTCAATACAGATATATTTCATCTTGAAACTTCCATATAACTTGTTTTTCAATTTATGAATATTTTTCAGATCCAATCAAAATAGAAACGTTCCATCAACATACAATAGAAAAATTATAAAATTATAATAATTATATTTTCTCTGTTAATAATAATGATAAGTGTTACACATTCTAATGACTTCTTATTCCATAATCCCAATGAATTTTTAATTTCACTAATTCAGTTATTAATTTAATCCTTACAATATTTTCTTCAGTTTATGTAAAAAATTATGATACCCAACTTATGGTACACCCATTTTGTATTTATTTTAAATATCCTCCTCAAAATAACCATGAAGGATTTATATCTTGACATTACTCTATTCTAGGTACATATTTTATGATTCCATCATACTTAGTACTGTTTAGATGGTAAAATGTTTAAATATTGATAAAAAAATATTTTTGTGAAATATTCTCCTTCCTTATGATAAAATTATTTCATTTCCATACGTTTTTTTCATTTTTATTACCATCATCTTATTCCTTGATCTAGTAAACCATGTATTATAAAGTTCCTTTTTCCCCCCATAACTTCATTCATCTACCCAGTTATGTTGATCTTTAATGAATCTGTAACATCATTCATGGTTGAATCACACTAATTATAATCTATAATCAATGATACATTATATGTATTTTTATGTTCCCTTACATACATTATGAGTACATATTTTAAATCATTCAAAAACTTCTACACTAGTCTCCTAATTTTGGTTGATCTCCTTACCTAAATCAAGTGAATGGAACTACTTAGATCTGTTTGTTCTACTGGTAATTGAATATAAAATAATCATATTTATGGGTTTATACTTCTAGTACTCCCAATAAATCTTCTGTTTCTATTGAATTTTCTAGTCTTCCATATGGTCTTACTATAAGACTTCCAGTGCTCAGATCAGCAACATATGAGTTATTCATTTTTTGTGATCTACTGGTACTCTGATCAACATAGATTTCAATAGTTTATTTTCATTCATCTTTGTACTTACCAAGTTCTAATACTTCCATAGAATATTATAATTTAATACAACCTTCTTTCTTATGATGATATTTTTCTTATGATCATTCCACAGCTGATATCCAAAATTTTCTTCTCCTTAACTTGGAAAAAATATATTTTGGATTTAGAATCAATATTATCCCTATCCATATAATTTTTCATGTAAATATGATAAAATAATAAAACCATTAATATATTAAACTTTTAATAATTTTCCATACCATAGATCCACTAGAAGTTCCTTCTTAGCTACTAATGTAGGACTTCTGCTGATGATATATTTCACCACATTGAGTGCCCTTACCCATATTGCCTTTAGGAATTCCTAAGTACATATTAATAATTCAATATTTCTCTATAATATTTAGATTCTATCTTTTAGATAATATTTTATATTATAGAGTTATTATTACCATATTCTCTTTATTTATTCCTTCATTTTTCAAAAATTCAAAAAGTTGTGTCTGGTTTACTCACTATCATTGTCTATTCATATACACTTCAAATTTGGGTTGCATTCCATTTATGTTGATTCTTTTAATTTAGTAAACATCTGAAATACATTATAATTAAGTTTTGGAAATTAAATCCATACTTTTATAGTTACATCATCAATGAAGGTGAGAATTTAGAGGCAACCATAGTAGTATTGAACATGGGAAGGTCCCAAAATATCTATGTGTACAAGATCCAACATCAGATTTAAGGGATTTAAACCATCTTAGTTGAAAGAAACTATTTTATTCTATCCTAGAACATGACTTTCAAACTTTCCAATTTCTATGTGATCGAGATTTAGTATTCTATTTCTATTTCAAACATTCAAGGTCTTTTCAAAAAGGTAACCAAACTTATAGTGTCATACTTCCGGATCATTATATGTTATACATCCAAAAGCTTCCATCCCATCTTAATTTTTGGTCATATAAAAGGTCTCAACCATTACTCTTTATGGAAATTTCATTGATCCTTGGGTAACATTCCCTGGACCATTATCAAATCTATCCTTATATCCTATATCATCAAGTTGTCCAACAGAAATTAAATTTCATCTATGGTCAGGGATATTATGAACTTATGTAAACTTTAAGAATCCTTACTTGTTTATTTTTATGTTGAAATCTCCTTTTCAAAAAAACATTAATTTCTTTTCCATCTTCCCTATGAAATTTCCCAAACTTTCCAAATATATAATTTAATTTTTATCTCTGATATTTAATTGAATGATATGATACTTCTAAGTCATTCACCCAAACTTATACTAGAGTATTCAAACTCAGTATATTACCATTTCTTTCATTAATTTAATTGAAATATTATCAACAATCAGATATTGAATATTTTTTTTTCTTTTTAACCCTATCAATTATTTTTGATATTTTTATTCTTCCCACATTTCCATTAGGTGGACCAAGACCAATTGACTTAATTTTTCTTATTTTATAAGACTTTTCTTCCATTGGGTTTTTACATTTTTGATGGGGTGACCTTCAAATTCAATCATATTAATGTCACAATTCGTTGGTATCAAAAAAAAAATTAATATCGCAATATTTTAAAATAAGTATTATGTTTGATATCATACAAGATATGCAACACCAAACTTAAACAAACCATGAAATATTATTATTTTAATATGGTCGTAATAACCTAGACCATGATTTGGATGGTATGAATAGGAATAGCAACATCATGAAATATATATAAAGTTCTTACTTCATTTAAATTTATTTATTAATTCACATAAAATAATCACTCAATTTTTATTAAATCCATTTCATTATTTTAAAAACATGTTTTCTTCAAAAAAATAGTTTTTATTGATTTTTGTGAGAAAAAAATTATTATTAAATTATTGAAATTTATAAAATTTTATTTCATAAAAAGGAAATAATTTTTTAAATCATCATATTAAAATTATCTTTGGGTAATGTTTTTTTATATTTTTGAAAATATTGATTTTTTAGTAAATAGTGAAAATACTTATTTTTGTAAAATTGTCATTTTTAAAGTATTATTATGATTTAAATTTTATATAAATGTAACATAAGTATTATATAATTATATATAATATAATTAAAATCTTTTTAATCGTAATTATACTTGATTATTGTATAAGTACAATTTTGGGCTTAAAAACACATTTTTCTAGAAAATGTAATTTATAGTGTTTTACATTTTTTTAAAAGTAATTTCTACCAGTTTTTGAATTAGAATATTTAAAAATAAATTATATATTTAAAATTGGGGGTTCAAAATTTTTAAAAATTTTCCATTTTATTTTGGGGCATTATGAACCGTAACTTTTGTAATTTTGTTCCCATGGTAAATTGTAAATCTGGTAATTTAGCATAAAAACGATATGATAATGACTCAAAAATAACCCTAAAACTTGCATAAATTTTATTTTATGAATATATAATTTCCATAATAATCATAATGTATAATATATGGCATTTTTTCTATTTTTACATGATTTTTACCCTTTATATAGTTTTATTTAATGAAAATGTCAAAAATTTCTTTCTCTTTGTTTTATTATCTCAAAATTTAAGAAATAGGGATAAATAGAAGATATATTAAATTTTAAATATTAATTTTAAATATAATTTTTTTTCATGTTATTTTATTTATAAGTTTTAGTGATGAAATAATTACATTAAATGCTTATGTAACACTTACACAATGCTTGTGAAAGTCATAAAAATCAATAAAATAATTGTTCAAAACTCTAATAATATTATTATTTGATTTTTTTATTTTTCAATTAATTATTTAGATAAAAAAATAAATATTATAAAGTTTTTTATTTATTTATTCTAATTACAATGTTGTCTTATAGTTTTAAAAGTCAAATTAAATAAATAGTTAAAAAATTACCAATAATGTTATTTTATAATAAATTATATTTTATTAAATGATTTAAAATTACTAAAAATATTATCTTAAGCCAATGTAAGTTTATATGGTTTATTACATCAACCATGGTCCATTTATGGTCCTTTTTTTCTTTTATAGTAACTATATTAACCCATAAATAGTAAAAACAAATTGTTTCACGGTAATTTTCAAAAAGGATTAAAGAAGGGTTAAAAAATGTACAAGGGTAATAATATAAACCATACATGTCAAAATTTTATTTTATGAGAGTATTTAAAATCATAATAATATTATATTATAATATTATAAATTTAAATCCATATGGATGTCAAAATTAATTTGTAATAATTTATTATTTTTAGAAATTTCAAGAGTGACCCTAACCTCTCTTATAAAATGGAACCACTTCCTCTCATTTATTCACACTTAATGAATATTTTTATTCATAAAATACCTATAAAAATAATTTTCTTACATCCCTAATACATCCTAGAGGCCTTGTTTTTTTCATAAAACCATTCTATGGAATCTTTTGGTGTAAACATTAAGAGGTTGTCCAAAGAAGATGTATTGTTCTTAACTAAGTGTTTTTGTTTTATTTCTTCTAAAACCTCAATAAAATATTATTAAACCATGAATAATTAATAAAAAATATCTTACATATAATAATATGTTATTATGTTAATTTTCTGACCTATATATATGTCCTCTTACATCAAATGTGAAACGAAACCATCATTCATGTGTACGGCGGACTACCGACTCATGAGCTGATGTCATTCATTAGCCATAACCATCTCTCATGTATAGTTATAATTCTGGATTTAATATATATATATATATATGATATTAATTACATATTTATCATTCTAAAAAAAATAATATACCAATTAATTTCTTACCTTTAGATTCACTAAAAAAATGACAATGTCGTTTGTGTGTACGTGTGTACTACCACATCCCCGAAGGGATGTGGATCATTTTTCATCACCAAGCCACATGGATGATGAATATAAATATTTTTTGAAGAAATATTATGGTATATGTGATATAATTATCACTCCATAAAGAGAAAATAAATTTTTACTTTCTTTTCTTAATGATCATTGAAAAATAGAAATGTTAGAGATGCATGCATATGGCCTACCATCTTCATGATTTTAATGTAGTTAATTTTTTATAACCATAATTCAATAATGTTTTTAAAAGTATAATTAATGTAAAAAAATGATAATTATTTCATGATTATTTTTATTAATATGACGGAATAATTACTCCTTTGGCCATAGTCACCATACCAAAGTTGTTTTAAAAATTATGAACTGAAGGTCCGTCAAATACTGGACATGGACTTAATTTATTAAGTATTTAAATATTTAAATATTTAAATATTTATTTATAAATTTATATATTTTTTATTTTCAACTATGTTTTGTGGATTTATAATTTTTAAACATAATAACTGCATTTATTATTTCTCAATTCAATGATATGATTTTTGTAAGGGTAATTCATCTCAATTTCTCTTTCTTTGGGATATATGTTTATGATATAAACATATATTATATTATGAGGTATATAAACTGACCCTTTGAAATTTCATATCATGAAACTTCATATTTTTATGATATTTAAAAATTCATTTGATGTTTTTATTTCATGTGTCGTGCGATTGAAAACTTACCAATGTGGAAAATATGTTACAATATTCTTATATTTTAGGGGTAGTTTATGTTCAAGGTTACATGGGGGAAATAATATGATATTATTTTCTCGAAAAACATATATTTTATTCTCTTCTAGTTATTAATGTGATTTACGTGTTTAATTTCCATTTCATTCATTATTTATTAAATAAACATCAAGAAAGTTGTTTGTAAGTCCTAAAAACATTATATATTATTTTAGATTTGGAATCATTCTCCCACATATCCATGTTTTATAAAATGTTTTCAAAAAAATATTTCCCAAAAATATATTATTTTCTAAAGAGATTTCACATAGTCATTTACCATCTTTCTAAAGGTTTTAAAAATGAAATTTCTCAACATTTTCTAAAAGGGTGACAATAGACTCCTTTTACTAAATGTTGTAAAATAATTTTTATTTTTATTTTTTACAAAATGAATGGAATTACCTTCCATCATGACCATTATTTTCTTTGAAAACTCATTATAATTTTACAAGTTTATTTTCCTAGAAAATTATTTTCAAAACAATTTATAATTTTTTTAGTTTTTAATATTCATTTTCAAAGTGAAAATATTATTTTCCTCTAGAGTATTTTTCATGATATTTTATTGTTATTTAAATTCATCAATGAAAACAACCCTTGATGTTAATTATGCTCCATTGGGGAAATTTTTTAATGATACCATCTTCATTCTTTACCTAAACGGATTATGATTTTTTAAAAGATATTATCATGAAACATGTTTCTTTTCCATGGGTTAATCAAGTTATTAAAGGAATAAGGGATGGTTATATGATTTTTATGACGAGATTCATTCTATATATACTTTAATCATGTTTTGTTTCTTGGTTATTTTTTATGATGATGGTTTGTTTTGTTATAAACCAAGTATAGGTGGTTAAATTATAACCAAGGATGGGTGGGTCCCTAATATCCCTCTAATTCATTGGGTATGAAAGTCAACCATATGGATATTCCATTTATAATATTGGTTGTAATAATGATATGGAAATGATATCCCAAGTTATCTAAATGTATTATTTATGTTTTATATGGTTTTTTATGAAAATTTTATAATTTATCAAGTTAATTTAATGAGTTAATGTTTAAAAAAATTATTTTATACTTCTTCTGGTTGAAAAGATAAGGGTTTCTAATAATTAATTTGATCATGATTGACATCACATGGGTCATTATTATTGATTCCAATGATTCATTACTTCCTTAAATATTTATGAG